>JAPXFQ010002128.1:0-600000 GCA_028564705.1 Apricaphanius iberus
TAAACATTGTATTGTAATAACTCTTCTTGTAAAGTGCCTTGAGATGACATCTGTTGTGAAATGGCGCTATATAAATAAACTGAATTGAATTTAATTGAATTAAATTGTCAAGAAAAGTCATTTTCTTCAGTATTGAAGGGACATAGGTCATGGTTACCATGGCTTCCTGTGTCCTCTCCAGGAAGTGTGCAACATTAAGCACATCCTGCAAGTAACAAACGGACAAAACACTGAGCCCTCTTGGTCACTACATACTAAGAAGATGATTGTTGGGATATAAAGGAGATTGAAGCATGTGGTTACATGAAGCGTCACTGATTGTTTGCTGGAGGCTTTGATTCTTCCGTTTTTAAAGGTCGGGACAATAATTGATGGTGGATGAGTTTCGCTGGCCTGTTCTCAGGTGCCGTCGCTGCTATCTGAAAACACATCCTTCTATAAATCTCTATGACAGCAAGTTTTTGAAATGTAGAAAGCAGCACTGTGGGTGTCTGCGATGTTTGTGTTACAAAAGCTAAAATGTTCCTTAACTGTTTAATCACTGCCTTACAGAACATCGATATCACCAACTTCAGCAGCAGCTGGAATGATGGTCTGGCCTTCTGCGCGTTGCTGCACACCTATCTGCCCGCACACATCCCTTACCAGGAGCTCACGAGCCAGGACAAGGCAAGCACGGCTCCTTTGTACATGTTTCTATTTATTTTTAAATGTTTTTTAAGTGTACCTGTGACCTAAAATCTCACTGTTTTTTTTGTTTTTTTCAGAGGAGAAACTTCACTTTAGCTTTCCAGGCTGCAGAGAGTGTCGGTATCAAATGCACATTGGTAAGCTCTGTAGACATGCTGTTACCTCAGACCCAGTCATAGCTCATTATTTATTCTGACATGAGTCATTGTTGAAGACGGTTGCTGGCTGAGTTAGCTAGCTAGTTTTAGTAAATTATAAGTAAAGTGAATGGTAGATAATGAACAGTCACACAAAAGTGATGACTTGACACACACACGCACACACAATAAAATTAGCTAGATTAGTTAGCAAGTGCTGATTTTTTTCCAGCTTTTCACCATTTCACACAGTACAAATACACAATTATAAGGTTTAAAAAAAATTAACATAAACCTTATGTTTCAGATGTTGCTGTTTAACAGGAGCTTTACAGGTTGACACGTGATATAATCTGTGGGGTCCACAAAATATACATTACTGTCAGTCATAATTTATCAGAATCAAACGTTCCAACGAAACTGTACAGGTAATGATTGCGGGACATTTTCGACCCACTTATTGAAGCTTGGGTTGGTAATGGGGAAATGTTCATTTAGTAAAATATATTAGAGGTCACTTTTTAAAAGGCATAATATCAAGACACTGTTTCAGGAACAGCTGGAATATGACTTTTTTTTTTTTTTTTTAAGATTTAGCAAGAAAGCAACCTCACTGGGTCTTTTTTTTTTCCTGAATATCCATCTAGGGTTTAATAATAAGCTTCAGCTAGCTGTTGTTTCTTTTGGCAGAACTTTTTCTTAAGTAGGTCGGAAAGAAAGCTTTACCTAGAGATAAAGAAATCCACCTTCAGACACATCTCTTGCACAGAAACTACCGCAATGTCATGGTTGCCTGGTAACCTTTCCTGCAGGAAGAGAAAGATTTTAACCACTAAATGCAAACAAGTAATCTCTTCGTTTGATCTGGTATCTTTGTTCTTTTTAGCGGGCATACTTTCCGTCTGCCTCCATCTTGCTCTGCTGTTGCTTGACACGCCTCCTTCTCTGTTGCAGGAAATAAATGAGATGGTCCACACCGAGCGGCCTGACTGGCAGAGCGTCATGACGTACGTCACAGCTATCTACAAATACTTTGAGACCTGACTTCTGACTTCAGCGTCTCCCCTACCTGCTACCTGCAGCACAATCAGAGGCACATTGTTCCTCCCTGAGCTCTCAGCAAACGCTCCATCAGCAACTGCTATACCTCACTGCCCCTCTTCCACACTATTTTATGGCGCTAAAAGCTGAGCTAGACCTTACACAACTGGGGCGAAATCATATGTTTACTGTTACACTAGGAAGCCATGAGAAGTAACTGGTCAAGGCCGGCTCAACCAACCAAGAATGAGCTGATCTACAGGAAAATCCTGTGGATCAGGAGTTGCCCTCAGTTAATGTCTGCAAGAGCTGCAAAAAAAAAAAAAAGTCTTAGTGCCTTCTTTTTTTGCTTTTGTCTTACTTTTTCCCCTCTTTATTTTATTTTAGCGGAGTTTCCAGGGTGTTGATGAGGAAGTTGTTCCAACCTAAATTTAATAGCTCATACATTTTTATGAATATTTAGTGGATCTGCTTTGCTTTACATTTCAGATTTTTACACAACAAAAAGCTGCAGGTTAGTAGTTCCCACAATAAAAAAAAGAAAAATCCTTTTGGAGACACTTCAGAAAGATTCTGCTGTTTTGCACCGAGTCTTCCAGACACTACAGTATGATCCCGATGCCTCTATTTTACTGGATAAAGTGCCTGCGTGAGTTTAACGCTGGAAACCTGGAAAGTTGCTCTTTGACAGTTTGTGAAGCTGAGAATTCAACAAAATGCCTAATAAGTATCAGACTTTTAGTTGTGTTTTTGTGTCTATTATAACCAGGATCAACTGATGTTTTTCGGACACAAACACTTAACTCTATCACACAGTTGAAGCCACACTGACACACTTTGTAATGAGTTTCCACTTATAAACCTGTGAAAATTGACTTGTATTCGTTTAACGTGTTTGAATATCCTAACGCTTTACTTAACAGCTGTATAATATGTTTAATGCAGTTCCACTGTTATCATTAGGCACATGGAGCACACAGCGTCATTTCTCCACAACCAAAACACGAACAGAGTGCAGTCAGCAGCAGATTGTCTTCTGGGGAAAATCTTGTTCTAGTTTTAAGACTGCAGCGGAGAAAAAAAAGTATTTAAATAAACAGTCTGACATTTGGACTTATGCATTTAGTTCTTTCCTAATAATTGGTAGGGATTATCAGCCCAGCTTGTTTGGGTGTTTAGCGTGAGGCCGGTGCCAGGAACGGCCCCAGCTTAGCATAAATGCTAGAAGCAGAAAAAACCCCACCACACGCCTGACTCGGTCCAAAGGAAATAAAAAATCTGCACACCAGCGCCTCTGATGATTATTAAAATGATTTGTGTAAAAGCCTCTGCCTGAAAATTCCAAATTTGTTTTAGGGGCGACTGCTTTTCTTGGTGTGAAGCCCAGACTTCATAAAGTCTTGCCCTATTATGATGATTGAAGGGTAGTTTTGCAATACATGTATTTAGCTTTGACAGAGTCATCTTGTAGCTCTAAAGGTTGTGCAAGTTCTCCGCTGGTTGTATTCTCACATTCAGCATGCAGACATCAGGTTGATCTAATCTCTGCAAGTGGTTAAACCTAAATGTCAAACTCTTTTTTTTTTTTTTAACCTTTTTTAGTGTTTTTTATTGACGCAAAATGACTATATAATCCATTCTGCAACTGTTTTTTTTTAATGTTTTTGCTTTGCATCGCTAATCCACACTTGTGATGCTGTGTAAATGCCATTTATTCACTCTAAAATCAGTGTTGTGACCAGACTGCTGTGTGCTTCTTGTGCCTCACATACCAAGATATTCTTTTTTTTTTTTCTATTTATTGGCATAGTTTCCATGAAGTCATTACTTGAGTGTCTTACCTATCTATGAAGTTATTGCACACACAGCGAGTAGCTGCACTGAGATAAGCTTCTTCTGTTTTTGTTTTTTTGGTATGCCACACTAATGTTCTTGCCTTAAGAGTTTAGCCGAGGCTTCCGCTACTGAGAGTTTGACACCAGGTCTGTGTCAGAGTTGGATACGATGCCCTAAAACGTGCTGAAGCACAGACACTTATTGTCTTGAACCATTTTTGGAAGCAGAGGTTGAACTCCTTCTTCTCTCCCTGTTTCACACTGTTTCAATCTGGATCCGCCAGCAGTATCAACGGCAACAAGGAAGAGCACTATTTTTGCCTCGGATGTGGAGGCTGCGGCGCTTGCCAGGACGCATCGCTGCGCAGTGTACATCTGCTTTAGACATTCGCTGATTTAAAGATAGCACAGGAGCCCTCAACAATGGCTGATTCCTGCTTTCAAGATGGAGAGAGTTATTTAGCGGCCATAGAAAGAATTGGCTTCTTTTCACCAGGGGATATATGTGACAGGGTGGCGTTGATTATCAATCTGAAGTTTATAGGGCCGTGTTTTAATTCCACCGCCAGCCTCCCTGTGTTTTACTGCTCCTGGCTGGAATCTGTAAGATTTGAAGCCTCCTTGAAGCAGAATGTGTGATCACGCTTCAGTGATCCCAGGACTACCTTTTTTTTTGTTTTATTTTTTATGAAGTCCAGCATGTGCCGACGTGGAGTGATGGATGAACACTGAGACGGCTGCCAAAGGCTAGGACGCACATTCCACCTCCCCGCGATGTGGCCGTGATGTTTGGGCAACTTAAACGATGCCCGATACTACAGTGTATTCTTCCGATCAGGGAGGTGAATCCCAACAGTTCGTCACACTACGCTTATTTTTGTTTACTTGAAGAATCTCTGAGATTTCCACTGAACCTGCTTTAGTTTGCCTCCATTGTTTCCACGTTGCCTTTTGTTTTTGCAGCCTTTTTCTTCCCTACATCACATGCATTAATGACCAAGTTTGTGAAAGTAAAAGCTGAAAGAATCTGACTTGTGTTTGTGTGAGTGTAAAAGCCACTAAGCTACAGTATTAAGGGCACACTATCATGATTATCAGTTGTAAGAAAATGTTCTGTAATTGTTTTGTGTTGCTTTTTCTCCTGTAGTTATAGATTAAAATTGGAAAGTGATTTTATTTGTCATCTTTTTTCTGTTCTAGTTCTCAACCTGGGTTGAGCCATCATGACGTCAAGTCAAAATATGATGGTTCCCATCATTGACCAAAAATTAGCAAATTCCTGTTATTTAAGAATCGGAAAAGCCAACAATTACTCCAAATTTTACTTAAATTTTTGTTAATTTGATTGTTGTACAAGGACTTGAGCATACATATAGAACAAAGTGGCTTAATTATGAGTTTCCATGTTTGCAACAGAGAAGTAGGGATCTTATTTTGGCTAGCAGGTGGGCAGTGAGCAGCAACATGTGGGGGATGGGCTCAGGATCTATGGTATGTAAAGATTCTATATCCGACATCTAATTAAAAGTCCTTTAAACTGTAGGAGTGGTATGATGTAAGTTTATGT
Organism: Apricaphanius iberus; assembly: GCA_028564705.1. NCBI lineage: Eukaryota > Metazoa > Chordata > Actinopteri > Cyprinodontiformes > Aphaniidae > Apricaphanius > Apricaphanius iberus. The sequence goes on from JAPXFQ010002128.1 coordinate 5,271, forward strand.
GTAGATATAAAAAATACTTTTGAAAACATTGCCATGAAACCAGCAAACAGATAAGTCTTTTTTTTAATAGGGTCCACTTATAAGTGCATTTCATCTAGCCACTTATCAGGCTGCATCTACTTATAGGGCATTTTAGTTCATTACAATAGCAAAAATCCCATCTTTTTTCAGTTTTGGGGGTTTAAACATGAAAAAAAAAATACATTTCCAACTTTCTTAGCTAGTTTTGAAAATGTCTTCTATATTCTCAGTACTTGGTCGGGAGAATGAATTAGAGCTTCCTAGAGGTGATCAGGAAGCCAAGGCTTCTTTAATGGAGACCTTCAGCTATTGAGCGTATCCGCTTGTCTCTCATCCTCCTCTTCACAATACTCCCATCGATTTGTTCTGAGGAGTTTAGGTCAGGCCAGTTTCCAGGTCAATCGAGCACAGTAACACCTTGGTCATTAGGGTGGTTTTGATAGCTTGGTCCAGCAGGCAAATGGAATCAACAGAAGGAAGTATAAACATTCCTACCAGCCTCTTTTTTTAGAGCAAATTTTTGGGGTACTCTCTTAGTGGAGGTGGTGAATGACTGTCTGTGGGAGAAAAGTCAAGTCCGTTTCCCCCATGATTGTGTTAACCATAAACTATTTTTTTCTAATTCTGTATTTTTTTTTTAAAGAAAATGTAATTGTCTTTCGATTGGATTCCTAAAATTAAACAAAACATTTCAGGCTGTTTTAAAGTATTGAGATGCACCTGAATGTAAAGAAACGCGGCATTACAGGGAGTATCAGCTGGAAGGGGGGGGGTCCTACCATTATCTTTACAATGGTTCTACGCGATCCGCCCCCAGAGAGGAAACAGCGACAATCCTCCAGAAAATGTTTAGTGAGGGAGGGGGGAGAGAGACAAAGGCAGAGGAAAGGATCTATTCTCATCTTTCTTAAGACATTCAGGGAGGCAGAAGTTCAACTTCTCCGCTGGAAGGCGGAAACAAAAACCTTGTGAGTTGTTGTTGTTTTTTTCTCTTCTTGCTTTTTAATTTATTTCCTGGACTCAGCTGCATGTCACTCAGAGCTGCAGCTCGCCACTTAAAGCAAAGATTTGTCTCCAATCCTGAGCGCAATGAAGCAACGGTAAGTCCGTTTAAATGCAGATTTTTTTTTTTCTCCCTCCAGCATCCTGCTCCGGATAAACTACCTCTCAGCGAATTATCTGATTGTTGCGGGGGGGACTCGTCACCTGTGCGGAGAAAAAACACGCAGGAATGTTTTAGTTTAGGCGCTTCTTGTAGAAACCCGGTGAAGCCTTTGCAGTGGTAAGCATCTGTTTAAATGAAGGGCCACAGCTGCTCTTCGCTCCGGGGTCTGCATGTGGGTTCATGTGACTAGGTCTCATTTCGTAATAGTTGGACGTAGGGCGATCGAAATTTTAGGTTATATATATAATATTATTACATTCCTGTATCTTGACCTCTTTCCTGTAATAAGAAGCAAATGCTTGATTAAAAAAAGCAGGTTTTTGTCAATAGTCCCCCCCCCCCCTCAGTTTGTCATTTCTGCTTGTACAGTTTAGTCCACTTTTAGAATGCAGTCATTATTAGGCTACTCACACACGTGTGCCATTTATTGTTTCTATTTATTACACTACATCACTGCTGAGACTCTTTTTATGAAGGTATTTTATGGGTTATTACAATGTTTATCCTGTGAACCATTTTAGGGACACCTTTAGAGGGTTAATGGTTCCCTGGTTAGAGTCTCCTAGGCTGCCCCACCCACACCTTTCCTTTACTTTTAATCTTTCTTCAGACAAAACGGTACACATTTTTAGCGTTATGTGAAAGTGATATAATCAGATTTTTATTTTTAATATAGCCAATAGAAACCAGTCTTCGTTTTCAACAGGTTGCTCGTTTTTCCATGTGGACACTTAACAAAATAATCACTAAATAGTTATGGTTTCTGTGCCATTGTGATATTTTAATATTGATGTAAATAGGGACTCCTGTTGGCCCCTGTCTAGATTCGCCCATACAGCAGGGGTGTTTAAAGTGAAATGACAATGGTCAGTCATGGCGTTTACATGCAGCAAGAGAAAATTGAATTATAACTTTTGTCTGACTGAAATCAGACTTTGAAATGCTTGTATACTCCTTAGTCTGACTCAAACCAAAACTGGAGCTTCACAAATCGGACTAATGGTGCTTTCACACTCAGCGTCAAGTGCAGCAAGATTACATGTAAAGTCTATGATTGAGACCGTCAGAGATCCGTCCAAGTCTCTGCTAACACTGGAAACACTTACTGAGACCTTGTAGAGGTTATCCCACAAGCTGGCTATTACTTGACCAACTATTTTTCCTTCAGCATAGCTGCTACTTTGTAAGAAAAGCAATTTCAATCAAACAAACATTCCAATCAGTTTAAAGTTTTATAATTAAGGAATCCCAGCAGATTGCATCGACTCATTGACTAGCAGTTGTGTCCCGTACATGCAGACGCCAATCACAACAATCCTTTCAGCAATCCATCATACTGAGCAAGCATGTAGTGATAATGGAGAGGAAAAACTCCCCTTCAACAGGAAGAAACCTCCAGCTAACCTTGCTCAGTACAAGGAGCCATCTGCCATGACCGACTAGGAGTTTGAGAAGACAGAGTAGATACACATAAAGAACAAAAAGAACTGATGTAAGAGTACTTTCTATGTTAAAAAGGTAAAAAGTTGACGATAGGACACAGAGGATGAACAGTTTCTGGGAGCATCATCCCAGTCAAAGCCCACCTACAACAAGGCTTTGCAGTTAAGGACGATGCCAGACCAGATGTCGCTAATATGGAGAGAAAAACACTGAGAAAAATTTTTAAAATTCATGGACATCACAAGTTAAATCCATTGCGCAAGTCAAATGGGTTCATAAAAAATTTTTTATTGCTCCATCGACTCTCATTTATATTTTTGACAGTAGTGGGCCCATGGACTGGTAAATAGACGTCAATAATTGACCCCCCCAAAAATGAGGAAAATGTATTTGCCTTTCTTTTAATGAGACAAAAATATCAATTTGCTGTTATTTTTTTCAGTCGGTTTTCAAAAGAAATTCGATTATTTTGTTTATTTGATTGCACAGTGACTAAGCACTGCAACTAGGAAGTCCTGTTTTTTAAACCTTGCCTGTATCTATATCTACATCAAGTTTGGATATTCTCCTTGTACATGCCTGGGTTCTCTCCAGGTACTCTGGCTACCTCCTACAGTTAAAAAACACACATTATTTTTAGGTTAATTGGTCATTCCAAACTGTCCTTAGATATTAGTGTGTGCATTGCTGTGTGTCCTCTGTGTCTCTTCATTACCCTGTGATTAAGGAGCAACATTTCCAGGGTGTACCCATCACACATGTGACTCTGCAAGGAGAAGCGATATATTCAACAGATAGATGTTTGTTTTAGTAAAATATTGCATGTTTTGTTTAATGATGCATGATTTGTAAAATAATTTTTGTTTTTAATTTGACTAAAATATATATTTTTTGTATGGCCTTGATGATTTTTTTGCCCTTGTGGGAAAAGGTTTGGACACAACTGAGTAAACAGAAAAAAAAAGTTTATCTGAATCCATATGCAATTACAAGGCAAGGCAGGGTAAGCTTATTTGTAGAGCACAATTCATACACAAGGCAATTCAAAGTGCTTCATAGTTGCATAAATTAAGAAAACAGATAAACAAAAAAAAAAAATCAACTTAAAAAATAATTAATTACAATAAAAAGCAAGAGTGCAGATAAAATACTTTCAATTGTCATATGCATGGGTAAAAAGAACTGTTTTCCGCCTGGATTTAAACATAGTTAGAGTTGAGGCTTGTCTCACATCCTCATGAAGACTGATAAATGTAAAAAAAAAAAAAAAAAAGTCTAATTTCCGGTTTCCCGCCCGATCCCGTGGATTATTTCATGTCCCGTCCAAATCATGCTACCAACAGTGAAATTTACTCCCGTCCCACGGGAATCCTGCAGGAATCTCGTGACCTGTTGGAATCCCGAAAAATTGTCACCCTCTAATTCAGTGTAGAATTATTCAGTCAAGGTTTGACCTGGCTAATATATTGTATTCATGAACTAAAGCTGTAAGAAATGCATATTTCTTACGACCTATTAGGAACCCTATTAGGAACCCTATTAGGAGCATGCCAATTGGCCTTTGATAATGTTACTGGTAATTTCTAAAAAGTTCTTCTAATTACTGCATTATGTCTAGAAATGCCCCAAAACATTGTAGTAGTGCATCAACCAAGAACAAAGAAGGCATGGGGCATGCGCTTAAAGCTTGCGGTTGTTAAACCTGACATTCCTGGGGCTAGGGCTTGGTCCTTCAGAGATAGGCGTTTTCAAATAGCTGTGTCTACTGGTCAATCTATACAAATCTAAAATAATTTAAAACATTTTACAGTGACATGGGGTTAAACATTTTCTTTGGACAGTTTTAAAAAAAGGCCTACTATAATCCTAATTAAAATATGATAACAAGACCTATTTCCTGGTGGTGGTCTATATCCCTAGTATCAATTTGCTAAGTCAAAGAACAAAGTCATTCAGAAGCCAAGCAATTGCGTTGTATGTGATCACATTACACAATTAAAAAGAAAATCTCTTTATTTCATTGCTTCCTTGAGGCAGTTCCAACTAGATCTGCCAATCAGAATTTTGTTGGTCAATAAAGATTTTCCTGTTTTGTTGTTACAATTCCAGTTTAGTCACATTCTTGTTTTCTGTCTAAAGATGGTTGCTGGCCATTTTACCTCCTTGCTGTTTTAGAATTTTGCAGGTTCCTTTTTCTATTTGTACTTAAAAAAAAGTACAGATAGGATCAGTCTTCATCCTGCCCATTCATGGCAACCATGTATCAGTTCAAAATGCTCGCCTGCTTGGACAACTGATTGCCCATAGTTATTTTCTGAAGTCTCTACCTGATTACTACTGATAAGATCAAGGCCCCTAATGTTTAATATTTAATTAAAAGCTGCCAGGCAATTAGAAAATAGGATGTAGCATAAAATTTTCAAAAAAGAAAGCACAAATAATATAAAATATATATGAACATTTTTGTGACTGTTTATGTCATCAAAAACAAACAGCTAACAAAAAAAATAAAGTTTCAGTACATGGATACAAAGCTGTTTGTTTATGGGTATGATGCAGGTGCAGGAGCCATGAAATGGCCACATCTTCATCTGAAATGGGTCCAAATGGGTGATGGGGCACTGAAACGCATACAAATTCATTGGTTTACACTTTGTTTTAAATTCAACAGTTAGGTGTTAAAACAAAGTGCATGAAAGAAAAAGTGTATCTCTTCAAAGTAGGTAGTCCATTTGAACCCGAGATCCTCATTTACGGACCAAAGCAACATTTATGGAAAAACAATGGGACATTAAGCCAAATTCAATCACCGGCTCGAGGAATGGAGCTTATTTTTTGCATTTAGCAATTATAGTATAATCTCTCATCCAGCCCTCATCCAGTTGTTTTTTGTTTCAGTTTAAATGTGTTTAATTTTTTTTGCCCAGGCTTTAAACGATAACTGAAAATTTCCTTCAACTTCATTCAATCTTTTCTGTGCACAGCTGCTCCTTTCAGGTCTTGATGAAGTCTGATCAATCTACCAGCAGTCATGTTCTCACTTTTGAGCTTTACACAGGGTTGTCAGGAAGCTGGAGGCTTAATGTTGGTCTCTGCTGTGTGTTACTGTGGTGTGTGGGTTTCAGATTGCCGTCTGTTTTGCTATATCTGTAGAATCAAGCCACCTTATTTATGGTTATTTCCTCTCTCGCATAGTAGAAATATCAAACCAGGGTATCTGAAGTCTGAAGTCAATGTTTAAGCTATCGTCCTGACCTGAAGTAACTGCTGCGAACCAAAACAAAATCTTACAGGTGGGCGAACCATGTCTCTCTGTAAATCCCTGTTGTATTCTCAGTTGTAGTCTGTAATTCCATTTTTGTCAGTTTGATTCTGTAGGAAAAAATGTTATCAAGGGGGTATCATTGCCTTTTTAGATATTCCTCATTCCCATTATTGTCCTCTGGGATTTTTGTTTCACACTGCTGGAGCATATTTTTCATGCAATTAATGTCTTGTTGGTTAATAACTTAGAGACCTAGACAAAAGATACATTTGCAAGTTCAAAAAAAAAAAAAAAAAATAGATAATTCTGACTTCAGAAATAACAAGTCTGTAGAAAAAAATGTCATATCCAACCCAGAGGGAAAAGTCTGACTGGGAGAGCAAAGACCTTTGTGTTCCAGCGCAGCTGTTATCTTTGAAAACTTCAACGTCAAGAAGCTTTCTCTCCGAGGGAAACTGCTTTTTACAAAACAGCAACTATCCCTTAGTTTGTCCCGTTAAGATAGAAAGCTTATTGATGTCCAGGGCCCTAATTCATAAAACATCAGTAGAAACATTCCTAGATGCCATGCTATGAAAGAAATTTAGAATCTCGTGGCCACTCGTGTGCATGTTCCCCTGCAAGCATCTTTTGATAAACAATATGTGTACCTAGATGCTTGCGCCTGTTCACAGTCATCTGCATACAGAAACACCCTCAGTTATCCATATTTGTTCGCATTACATCTTCCAACACTTGTTCATGAATGAGAGAAAAATGGAGCGGGAGATCAATAAATGGATTGGTAAGGCGCCTGCAGTTATGCGGGTGCTGTACCGTGGTGAAGAGAGAGCTGGGTCGAAAAGCAAAGCTCTCGATTTACTGGTAGATCTAAGTTTCTACCCTCATCTATGGTCATGAACTCTGGGTGGTGACCAAAAGAACGAGATCACAGATACAAGCTGCAGAAATGAGTTTCCTCCGTAGGGTGGGCGGCTCTCCCTTAGTGATAGGGTGAGAAGCTCAGTCATCCGGAGGGGGCTCAGAGTAGAGCCTCTGCTCCTCCACATCGAGAGGAGCCAGTTGAGGTGGCTTGGGCATCTGGTCAGGATGCTTCCTGGATGCCTCCCCTGGGAAGTCCCACCTGGAGCAGACCCAGGGGAAGACCCAGGACACGATGGAGGCATTTTGTCTCTCTGCTGGCCTGGGAACGCCTTGGGATTCCTCCCAAGGAGCTGGCCAGAGTGGCTAGGGAGAAGGAAATCTGGGTCTCTGCTTAAAGGTTAGTTTATGCTTCTCTGTTTTTTACGGAAATGGATTGATGCAACGCCACATATCTGTCAACACAAGGGCTCTCCGTCACCTACGCAACGACAGACGGAGCCAAGCCCCTTTTCTTAACTATCCGTCTCCATCAACAGAGAGCGTATATACATCTGATTGGTCAGTTCAACGACAGCCAGAGATCGTTTCACAAGAACGGGGCACTATAGTCGCTGTAATCAGTAGTTAATGCAGCGTTAGGCCACTACATGCTTTATATTGAAAGGATAAACGATCTAATCTGGTCTTTTGGCGATTTTGAACACAAGGAGGTGTAGGAAAACAACAAAAGAAAGGTTGCTGTGTTTGTTTCCATGCGTTTATAGAGTATTCTATGAGCTGCACTTCTGGTAAAAAGCTTTACTGTAGAAGGTCCACGAAGAATCTTAATAAAAGCATAAATGCACGCTAAGAATCTTAATAAAAGCAAAATATCTATTTAGTTTACTGTTCCACCTTTTCTGTTACACAGCCACGGATGAATTTTCAGCTGTCATAAGCCATCATCATTAAAACTACTAATGTAAAAGTTGAAAAAGTTGTAAAAGTTGACTTTACACTATGTGTTCGCGTGAAGTTACCTGAAATGAATCGGTCACTCCACAAGCGAAATCCATTGAGACAGGTTCCAACACCCGTTTTTCTTCATCAAGCTCCGAGCAGAAATCCATTTTTCCCTCTGAGCTGGATCATGTGATAAAAGGCTCTGTCTTTTACTTGACTTTGGTGGTTTGTGCACAACAGAAGTCAACCATTTTCGTTTTCGTGAAACTGGAAAACTGTTGAATAGCCGGATTACTACTGTAGTTTGTTTGCATTTTTTTTCTGCCAGAATGGCGTCCGGGGGTGTATTGTGGAATCATGTGATGATATCTCCCAGAGCTCTATAGGTCTAGACATGTTGAAGGACAGGCTGACCACTCTTCTTCACTCTGCTACTGTTCTTTTCTACTACACACAAACTGTGTTTTTTTGCTGTTATTTCGATTTTAGTTTTGTTTTTTGTCAGTGGTTTTCCCTCTATAGAAGACGGTCTGGTACCCTGCTTAACTGCAATGCCTCGTTGGATGGGGGCATCAACTGGGTTGATTTCCCAGTAGCTGAACGTCCTTCATGTCGCGTTATCAACCTTTTACTTCTGTAACATAGAAAGTACTCTTACATCAGTTCTTTTTGACGGTTGTGGCTAATGGCAGATAGTTGACGGTCGTGGCAGATGGCCGGTTCTGCTGGGGGTTTCTTCTTGTTAAAGGGGATTTTTTTTCATCTACTGTTTCTTGCTCAGTATGAGGGATTGCTGTAGTTGAAGTCTGCATGATTGGGACAGAACCTCATGTCAATGACTCAATGCAATCTGCTAGGATTCCTTAAATAGAAACCTTAAACTGATTGCAGTGTTTGTATGACTGAACTAAAGTGACTTATCTTGCAAGGTCCACATGAAATAAGCACATTTTGTGCACAAGTGTAGTTGATGAGGGCTCAGGAATATAAGTATGATGTCTATTAATTATCCTAATGGTTCAGATCATGCCTTCTGATAATAGCAACTTGCTTCATATCAAACGGACTGAGAATCCTTAAAGCAAAAGTGTATAAATGCAGATGAGAGTGTTTTCTAATTTTGTGTCAGATGGGGATGTACTTGATGCCAACTCCATGAATTTACCATACTTGGTAAAATAATTATTTGGATTATTTGCTGATCGATGGGAACCTGTGGCTTTGTAAATGTAGAAAGTTGTCTTGCAATTGGAAGGTCAAGGGTTCAGTTCCAGCTTCCTCTTGTCATATGTCAATATGCTCCTGGGCAAGGCACTGAATCTCAAGTTGGCTACCAAGCTTTGTATTGGTGTATGCGAGTGCAAATGGGTGAATGTGGTTAAAGGATATGTCTCATGCTATTTTACATCTTTCAATATCGGGGATAGGCACACACATGATAAAATGTAACCTGTGGCGTTATGTAATATTGATTTGTCCTGAAATATAACTTATATTCTGGAGAAATTCTATGGCCCTCAAGTAAGACGCTCAGTTTTAATAAAATCCTACCTCCCCCCAGCGTGCGTACCACCCATTTAATGACGTAGCCTCGACTGCCAGCCTGGCTGACGTAAAGCAACATTTAGAGTCAGTGATTCAGTGGTAGAGTAGTTGGCTTGCAATCGGAGGGTCGTAGGTTCGATTCCAGTCCAGTGGTGACTGGACCTGGGCAAGGCACTTAACCCCACTTAAACCCACAAATTCTACATCGTCCTACCGAGCCATGTTGGGTATCGGTGTATGAATGTGAGTGTGAATGTCAATGTAAAGCGCTTTGAGTGGTCAGTATAACTAGAAAAGCGCTATATAAGTTCAGTCCATTTACCATTAAAGAAGGATGGAGAAGAACCACTATATATAACAGACACAAGGTTTGTGTGTCACAGTAACACTTACACTGACTTACTCACAAATAGTATAACAAAAGTTGTTGGGCAGGAAATTAGATAGGCAGTGTGGAGGAGGAGACAAATAGCACTCCTGTCATAATTTAATCATGCAGCAGTAAGTCGATTAATTTATTTCACAATGCCATTTTATGTTGACATAAGCAAGACAGCTTCATAAATGGCTAACACACATTATCATTAGTAGTTAATTTGCATTTTTATTTACCTACTGTTCTGGCCACTCCATCATTGGGTTTTATGGTGTGTTTGCACTGGTTACAAGACTTAACTTCTCAGGCAACCCACTTCAGTATTTCAGTATTGTTCGTGAAGCAGCCATTGGTGAAACAACAGTTGCAGACAAAAATTTTATGGCTTGTTGGTCGTGGGATCCTGGAGAGAAATTCCAGCCATTTCTGGTGATTGCACTCTTCTTTAGGAAGGTTAAAGTCCTGTACCTCTCGCAGCCAAACGTGCATTTTCGGTGAGAAATCTTTTGATGGTAAAATATTTGAAACCGTGGTGCTTAGCATGTTGCTTCAGGGTGTCGCAGCTCGCACAGCTGAAAAGGGAGGGGGGTGTTTGTTTATTCTACAGGGTAGACATGTCAGACACTTCCTGGTTTGACAGTCCTACTTAAGACACGTAACAATGTTAAATCAGTCGTTTACCAGGAGAGGATGGAGCAGCATCCTTAGAGAGCAGGAGTCAGAAACCCCTCCTTTTTTATTCTTTATAAGGAAATAGCATTATAACACGATTACACACTCCAAAAAGTTGATTTTGCATGATATAGGATCTTAATGTGCAGGCACTTTGAGTGGTCAGTATGACTAGAAAAGTGCTATGTAAGTTCAGTTAATTTATCATTACAGCTCTAAGTTTTTATTCTAGATATTTTGGCTGTTTTTTGTTCTTTTCATATTTGAAATCATATTACCCATGTATCTTACAGACTGTATATTTCCCGGAAGGACATCAAAGGTTTTTATTCCAGAATTTATTCTGGGCAAACTAAACATTTTGTTGAAACGTCCTGTGACCCTTTTACAACTATCAAATTCAGAATGGTCTGGCAGTTTGGGCACAATGCTGATCCAGTGTCAGTAAAGTGTGACACCTTCTCAGGACTGGGTACAAGCAGTAGTTCAGAGTAAAACACTCATACAGCTGTTGTGTTTGTTCTCCAACTGTTGTAACAGACTGTCAACATCTGGCAGAACCAAACCAGATCAGAATTGATATCCATACTAATCCCACAGGTCTTCAATAAAGGAGCGATTGCAGGATCTGGTTGGCTAAAGGTAGCCTTCCACATTGGGATGCCATCAGTCAACATAATGTGTCTCTCCACATCATTGCTGGGATTGGTCCTCTCCCTTCAGCTCCACCGTACGCACATGACTCCATTTGTGGCAATGCATAATTAAAGCCTAGTTTATACTTCTCCATCTGCATATGTGCCGATATACACAACACCATTATCTGTCGACTCAAGGGCTCTCTGATAGATATAGATAGGGTGTTGAGGCTGTTCCTCCCAATCACATTAATATGGCTCACATAAACCTAAAGCAATGCAATGGCACTTTATCTAAGAAATCATCAAATTTCCAAATGTGAGTCATCTGAACTACTCTATGCATAAGCACAAACAGCAGTCAGGTGCTTAGCTTTTTTGCAGCTTGAAGCCACAAATCAGCTTTGTTCCTACTGAGGAAATGTTTCTAAAAATTAGGTGTTAATACTGGCAATTGGCTTGCCAAGCAATGGCCGCTGGCTGCTCTGCTTTTTGACCGCATGCCATGGAGGCCGCCATTGCTCCTCCATTGCTGTAGTACCTCCATTTGGCCGCTAGGCCCCCATTGAAAAGCATTGGACTTTAGACACGTTAAAAACAACTTTAATGCCTGGTGCCCCATTGTTTTAAACCTTCTATGGGTACATATTCTTCCTGAGATACCGCTTGGCTCATAAAAAACCTGGGCACCAGGCTGGTTTTCGTAAGATAATTTTTTGAAATCTTGCATAATTAATGAGGGGGCCGAGCCAAGTTTAGCATCGGAGCTAACGACGCGGGAGCAGAATTGGTGTGATGACGACTGAACTACATGCCCATACACGCTCCGCGAGGGCAGAGTCTACAGTGAAGATCTCGCCCCTATGCCCTTTTTAGGAACATGCTTCGTCAGAGTTGGGGAGGGGAGTCTGTGAATCCGCCATGAATTCCCCCATGAAAGTGTGTCATTCTGGTAAACGGGGAGGAGTGAGGAGGCGCTATCTATTCTTTTTTACAGTTTATGTTGCCAAGCCTTGCCTTCCGCACTCCTCAGACTGTATTTAGCCACTCAGCCTGTATGGTGGCACATTTTATTGCTTTGCAAATAATTTGTATAACCATCACCTTTTGATATTTGTACCAAATTAGGACTGAACTCTGACCATTTCTTCTTGGCACTTAGCTTTTCCTTGCTGTGAGTGTATTTGTAGATAGGCTACTGGTCAGCTTTGAATGGAAAAGATTAACATGCAAGACAACAAAAACACATGCACCAAAAAGCATGCATCCCTTCTGCTGACTTGGCTCACACTGCAGGATGCTTTATTTTCTATTAGAATAGAGTTTTACTGTTTCATAGGCTAAATGCAGAAATGATAGTTTGAAGTCTGCAGTTTGAAAGTGTTGTTTTACCTTACATTGTTACTTATGACATTATCACTACAATTTTTGAAAACTTCATCAACATTGTAGCTTGATCTGTAGTCTATTTTAATCTATTAGTCTATTTTTCTATAGAAAATACATAACTATACACAAGAACATTGTCAACTGTTTCCTCAAATATCTCTCAGTTTTCACCACACCCTCTATTTATGAGGACTTCCATCTCCCAATACAAGTCACTCACAGAAGCTATTCTTCTGGTTCACCATTACTGTCTAAAATTACTTCCCCAGTTTAAAAAACACTACAATCCTCTTTCTTGCCTAGATCCAAAAAGGTGTTAGAGCAATCTTGCTTTTTTTCTGTTGCAGAAAGTGGCATCACACTCATTTATTTGTAGAAGGCATTTCTAAAATCGTTCTTATCTTTCTTTGTGAATCTTTCCTTGCTGATGTGCTTTTGGAGTGTCCGGTTATGTTTTAACTAACAAATTCTGCCTTCCTCTTTGCTGCAGGAAGCAGCTTTGTCTCTGTCACTGCAATCACTTCTCTATCTTCATCAACAAGTATTAGCTAACTGTCAGAACAGATCACATTGCATTGCACCAGCAAGGCTGAAAATACCTTTTAAATCTACAAAATTCTAAGCTAACATTGTACAAAATATTTTAATAGAGATAAAAAGGAAGATATGATTAGATTTATTCTGCTACATACCTAAAATGAAAGCTCTCCCGCTTTAAGAATGACTTTAGTATGATTCTAGCCAACACAACTGACAGTATAATCAAATTATGTGACCTCATATTTTGGATTCTTTCTAGATTCTAAATGTGAACAAATAAGATAATACAATTTTAATATTTAATATCTTTCAGGCTTGATTTCAAGTGTGTGTGAGAGTTATGAGATATTAAGTAGAAGCTGTACTGTTGCATCAACATCAACTAGCTGCATAAAAAGTACTTATATGCGCTTCACATTTTGCTCAATAATTATTATATTGTAAGGTAAGCGAACCATGCTTTAATGTCTAAATTGGGTTTATCCTCTAAGTCTTTCATTTTTTCTAGAATTCAAACCTGCTATTTATATCACCCCCCCTCTTTTACGTGATAACTTGAATTCAAAAAAGGAATTGGTCAAAGTCAGTGTTGGTAGTTCAGATCTTAAAGAAAATTTTAAGTAATCATTGTCCAGAAAAATGTCAATTTTTACTGACCACTTTCCTACTGCTGGATGTTCTTTTATACAAACTGCTGTCATATAACTGGTCTGTTTATAAAATCATCAGCAATCCAGTCGCCCAGTAATCTGTATGGAAACAGAGCCACATAGATGTGTTTGTGGACTATTTGAATGTTGATGTCAAAACTACAGCTAATTTTAGAAACCAAATTTCCGTTTTGTGCTTTCTATGTCTGTAATCACAATACTTGCTGGCTAAAAAGCTCTTTTATTTAGCCTTTTTTCTCTAAATGTTTTTAAATCATAAAAAAAAACGTTAATATGTAAATAAACTGAATAAATCCAACATTCAATCTTCATGTGATGATTTCTTAAACGTGAAAATGTAATGCCCAACTACCATTAACTTCCATATTTGCAAAATTTTCTTCATGCGAATACATTGAAGAGTTTTTGAGCATTAACAGTCGTTAAAGGTCATGCCGAGTCAAGTTTTGTTTTTTAGCCATTCAAAAATATAGTTGCTAGTTGCCTATGGCTACTTGGCTTAAACTCTAGTGAGCTTGAGTTTAAGGTCACAAACTGATGAGAGGTTCTCATTTAGGATTTTCTTGTAGAGATCAGTATTCATAGATCCATCAATTACAGCATTTCGTCCAAGTCCTGACCCAGCAAAGCAGCCCAACACTATCACACCATTAACACTCTTTTTAACTGTATGATGTTATGCCGTTCTATACCAAATGTACACACACTGAACACTGATGTTAACTGAAGCTGGTTAGGGTTGCAGAGCTTTGGATGTTTCTCTGGGTTTGTGACCTCCTGGTTGAGCTGTCAGTTTTCTCTTCTTAGGAAATAAAGTAATTTTGCCCATATAAGGTTGTCAATGGCATTTTCCTTTCTTTGTTTCTGGAGTTTCAAAGCTTTTGTAACTCTTTCCAGAGAGATATATTTTTCATAGCTATGTTTAATTCCAAGCAAGAGTTTACGTTTTTTCTATGGCACCTAATCTCTTCATTACCCTGAAGCATTCAAATTCAAAAACACTTTATTGATTCCAGAGAGAAATAACGTAAGCATGTCTCATTATCAATGAAGTAACTTCCTGTACAGTAACAGCATTTCCTCTTTTTTGTTTTCGCTTATCTTTTATCTCCAGCAGTAAGATGTTCCTGTGATGTATGACGCTGGGTCCACCTCATCCCTACCAGGAGTCCTGAAAAAAACTGCGCTGATAGGAAGGAGGCAGAGAGAGAACAGAAGAGGAGCCTTTTTTCACAAGTCATATCTGTGGATTTGAGAGAGACCCATGTGAAGCTTAATAAAGATTTTGTTTTTCAGCTGTCACAGCTGAGCAGATGTGAAGTCACCCTTCCTATTTTATTTTTTATTTTTTGGATGCTTCTGTAAGCCCTGGAGGTTAGGACTTTTAGAGGTTGGCAGGCTGCAGCTATGGACATTGAGAGGTTCCCTCCCTCCTCATCAGTGACCTCGCCTCTTATGTCACCATGCCCGACGACTCTGCCGCTTCTATCCTCTACATTGTCCTGGAGCTGTTGATCGCCGTGTTCTCAGTGCTTGGAAATGTGTTGGTCTGCTGGGCTGTTTGCCTCAACAGTAACTTGCAGAGCATCACTAACTTCTTTGTGGTGTCGCTGGCCGTGGCTGACATCGCAGTGGGAGTCCTGGCTATCCCTTTTGCCATCATCATCAGCACCGGATTCTGCTCCAACTTCTATGGCTGCCTGTTCATAGCGTGCTTTGTTCTGGTTCTCACACAGAACTCTATCTTCAGCCTGCTCGCCATTGCAATAGACCGCTACATTGCAATCAAGATCCCACTCAGGTCAGTATACAGAAGGACAGACCTACTTAGAATTTTTTTAATGGTTAATGACTCATTTAATATGTCAGTTTAGCTGTGATATAAAGCTGCTCTTATCACTTAATTACCTGGTAGGTATAATCTATCAATTTAAGGTTCCACATTTGATCCCCTGTTTTTATTCAAAGTTGAAGTCAGCAACACATTGTTCCATTGTAAGGAACCCTTGTTTCACCTGAATGTGCCATGTTTTTTGGCCTGTTGCTGAAGCCTGTTTTAATGTGCCACTTTAAATCATTTGGGTTGGGTTGCTGGTGCATGTATCTCAATCCAGGACAATGTTAGTCTCTCAGCCTTTGCAAAAGAGCCTTAGTCAGCCAGAAGACCAACAGGTGGCGTACAGCTTTTTCAGATCAACAGCACACACACATAAGGGGTCAATTTAAACCCGTCTACATTTTTAGACAGTTGAAGGGAGACAGAGTACCCTGGGAAAACCCACACATAGATGGAAAAAGTATCCAAGTTCCCCACAGAAAAGCCCACTCAGCCTGGATTCAAGCCAGAGGCGTTCTTGCCGTGAGGTAAGAGCCCTCACTACCACAGTATTTTTGCTGTGGAAGAAAAAATACGGTTCCAGTGAGAAGTATACTCAGCATTATTATGAATCCTGTAATAATTGTCCTTTACTGCTGCATTTAAACTGTTCTTTCAGAGGTGAATGATTATGTGACAAATAACTTCCAGGAATATCAAAATATAAATCACAGAAAGAAATTAGAATTTCTAATTTTGGATTTTCTCCTATTTGCACATTGTCGACATTTTTACCTCCCGGCTTGACAATATCCATTCAATTAAACAACTAAACCCTTACCATGGTGCACGTCAACTACATGCTTTTTGTCGTCAGGAAAGCACACACTGTCACTATTAATGATAAGTGGCCTATCAATAGTACAATTTCAGCTTTGGTAATTTATATTTACCCTGGTAAATATCATGGAAACACAGGGTGGTCAAAATGGTCCAGGGAAACCACAAAGGTTAGTGGAAAATGTTCCTGTCATCAAAATGTATTTTGATTCAAAAAATTCCTTATTTCCACTCCCATTTCAATCTGGTCGTAAGACCAGTATATGATTGTAAAAACAAAGAATTTTGCTTTAAATCTAAGCCATAATTTCCACACTGTTTCTATTGTCTGGGAAACAGATGGTGATGGATAGAAGAGAATAAATAAGAGATTGAATGTTTTATCTAAACCTGAAAGCCTTTTGTTTCTCAGGTTCTTCTAAAGTGGCTCTTTCCTTCAGGGACAAGAAGCCTCATAGTTAAAGTATAAATGTAATTCCTGTATATAAAGATGAGCTATTTGGACTAGAAAGCTTTGGCCATATAAGTGTCTCCAAAAACAGAGTTTCCCGTGGGACCATGTCCTCCTAGAGCAATCAGTTAAATATTGCAATGATTGCTTATACAGACTCTGAAATCGCCTGTGAACTCGCGTGTGGTTGGACTTTACTGTAAAAAAACAATCAGACATCCTGTCTGCTATCTTTCACTCAGATTTGCAGTATCTCCACAGATGTGTTGCTACCAGCCTGAGCTCCAGTAAAACCTTAACTCTTGGTGTGGCGTCGCCCTGAACAATCAGCCTGACCTCAGCGATGCACTGAAGCACTCTTCCTTCCTGTCCCACTGACTCAAACAGACTGTTTTCACACAGCCTCTTCCTCCTGCTGAGGATACTCTACGTGAGGGTTCCTCTGTGTTATTTTGTGCATCCCTGACGGGATGGGGGGGCTTGTTTTTGCAGCATTAACCTTTGCACTTTAACATCTCAAGAATGTGATAGAAACAAGCCAAATATCTCAGCTGCTCTCCCACACTGCACAACAAGCAAACTCAAAATAGACTCTTTCCTTTGAGGAATCCTGCAAAAACCTTAGATTATCTTTATCTTTAGATTAGTTCCAATGATAAGAAGCGCTTATACAGATATATCACTAAATACTAAATCAGGCAAAAGTTCATGAACTGTATGCTATTTATATATTATTCATTTCTACATTTAAATAAACCTCAGATGTTGCTTTTGAAGTTTATTCAAATCATCCCTTGAAAAATCTTTATTCGTGACACACAGTCCTAATTCTATTAGGGGATGGCATGTAAGTGCTACTGTGCTTCTTGTAAAAAAATTTAGTAACATTTTATGGTGTTCCCTAATGCCAAAAAAAGTGGACACATTTCCTTTTTGTGTTTATCAATCTGAAACTGTGCTTTAAAGACGGTTAATTCTCTGGAAAAAATACTGAGTTTGTGTTTAACCCATCTGTTCCCTTTTTTTCTTTTTTTAAAATCTAAACTTTGAAATAGTCGTTTAGCACCATCAGGAGGCAACTAGTGATTACCTTAGAATTGATAACTCTTTTTCAGTGGTTATTTAACCAAGTATTGCCTTCATTAGCTGCCGGTTTCTAACACAGCAGAAGGAACTCAGAAGTGCCTTTGTTACTTTAAAACAAAAGTCTCAAAAATTTTACAATACTGGCTATCAATGTTAAATTTAAGCACCTACTGTTGTATCTAGTTTAGATCAAATTAGCTCTCACTCAATTAGCTGTTTGATTGGACTTGGATGTCAGACCTTGGTAAAATGAAACACTCAAGCTCAGGACTTCATTCTGAAAAAGCTCTGCGGTTTGCAAAGTGCAGCTTTGATCAGCACTCGTAGCCACACAAGCTGAAAACAATGATTGCTGTTTTGTGTTTATACACTACAGGAACTTTTTGGCACATCAAGGTTGTGCTGTGATGACCCAGGTGTGGAAATCCCATTTAATTTTTGGGTGGGGACAATAACATTTCAGAGAGTAATTTCTTAGGGGGACATGGGAATAAAATGCTCTACCCTGCTCCTTTGCAACATGCTAACATATGGGGGTGAGATTAATTTTCAACAAATAAAAACTTGTAAATTTGTAATTTCTATCATTTGTGATGTGCTTGTATTGGAAAATGCAATGGTATTAAAAGTATATACACGTGTACAATGATATTGGGGAAGGGGGCAACTACTTGGAAGGAAAAGACATGCAGGATCTCCACCTATGCGTGCACCACTGGTTTGCTGCAATGCTAATTGTCTGATGTGCTAATACATATTTCATATCTTCAACTTTCTTTAAGTTTTATTTGCACTGGAATCAAGTCAAGGGAAATGTATTTGTTTAAATATCAACAATATAGCATTTCAAAGTGCTTTATATAATAAAACTATTACACTATAAACAAACAAAAATGAACATTACAGTCACAAATTTAAGAATTAATTAATGACACCTTTAATTCCAGAAATAAATATTCCAGAATAGAATTGATGATGTTTCAGGGATTACTGATCAAAGGCAGCTCTAAACAAATTGAATTTTTACATTTGATTTAAAGGAACTCAGTGATTCAGCAGTTTTGCAGTTTTATTGAAGTTTGTTTCAGATTTAAGGACCATAAAAACTGAATGCTGGATTTTGAAGTAATTAAAGACCACCAGCCTTTACTAATCAAAATTCTGACTGTCTTTCAACTTCTGAATACAGGTAAATAACATCATCATTTCACTTGATGATTTACATGCTGACAGTGACTTGGTAGCACTAGGCAGACTTGACTTTGAAGAGAACTTCACAAAGAAGAAAGGACAAGTATTCAAATCACACACAGCCGTATTATAGGTAGAGATTCAAAATATAAAAAGAAGAAATAGGAGCCAGAGATAGAACAAATAGTGTAGGCATATTTTTCTGAATCAGATTTTAATTAAACGGGCTGTTCGACCATATATCTACCTCCAGCTGTTCCCATTTAGCGTTCTGTCCCGCTATCAGTGTCTGATACTGATGCAATGATTAGAGCTTTCCAGACACACATGCCTCAGGTTGTGTTGTGATGCCAACATCTGTTCATCTTACCGTCAATCATAATTCATCATGTCTTTTTCCTGATTTCATAATCCTTCTATCTTCCTTTATCTTTCCCTCTTTAGCTTATAGAAACCTCCTTTCTTAAATTATCACTCACTTTGGATTCTCTTAGGACTGCTCTCTAACTATCGGGTAACATAGTGGAGCTATTTGCAGGAGTAGGGGTGGGGCATGTTATAATGGTTTCCACAACTAGATAGGAGATATGTATAGGTAAGTCTGTTAATGTAAATGAAAATTTTTTGTATTTTAGTGGTTATCTCTACCAACGGCAATCTCTGACATATTTGAAATTTGAAGACATTTTTCTTTCTTAAAGTGCTTACGTGGGCCACCTAGTGGGCTTTTGCCCCTGGGCCTGTGCCCATAATTCCAATTGGATAATCTGGTTTGTCAGTAGGGGGTTTAATTTGGGTCAAGCATGTTCTGTCTCTACATACACCCTATTGAATTCTCTTTTTCTGTTCTATAACCATTAGGTTCTGTTAAGAAAACTGGAAGTAACTGTTTCACTACATCCAATCTTTGCAGTGGTAGTACATTGCGAGTGGCTTGTGCAGTCTAACTACCCTGCCATGCTCAAAGAAAGAAATAATTTTTGCCTGTATTATCAGTGTATCATGACTGAATACCTTGCAGAAAAAGACATGAAAACCAAATCAAAGATTTTAAAATCATAAAGGTGAAGACTATTTTTCCAGGTTAGATAAGAATTATTTGTGTAGAGCGCCATTTTCTCTGCAGCTTCCTAGTATTCTACTTTAAAGTATGCATCTCTGGATTAAACCAGGGAGCCAGCCTCCTATGGCCGTTTACCTACACTGTCTAGCACCAAACGCAGTGAGGAAGTAATGCTTTGAACCAGACCATCAATTTCTGAAGGGTTAGTGTTGGAATTACTACTGTCCACTGTGGTATCCTGAGACACATAGGGAAGCAAGAATGGAACAGATTCTTTAAAACGTGTTACAGAAATGTCTGATAGAGTTCTACTGTAATTAAATGTTCTTTCAGATTTGGGAATGACGTAAATTCAAAGGTTATCAAATATGGTCAGATAGGACTGGGTTATGTGGGAGGACTGTTACTTCCTCACACTCAATGCCGTATGTCAGTACGTCTAAAGTGTGTTGACCAGAGTACGTGGGTCCCTTCACTTTCTGAGTAAAGCCAGTTGAGTCTAAGATAATATTAAAGGGTGCAGTTAGGTTATCACTTTCAGTGTCCACATGGATATTGAAATCCCCTACTATAATTACCTGATCAGTGTTCGATACTAAATCAAATAAAAAATACGAGATCTGGTCCAAGAATTGAGAATAAGAGCCTGGTGGATGATACAAATACACAAACACAAGTGGTTTTAATGTTTTGCAGCTTGAGTGAGGAAAATTAAGGATTAGATGTTCAAAAGAACTGTAGCTATTAACTAGTCTAGGGTCAATTTGTAAATCTGAATGAACGATGGTTGCAACTGTTCCTCCTCGTCCAGTACTTCTAGGAATGTGAAAATGTTGATAATTGGAAGGAGTTGACTAATTTATACTAACATAATCCTCATGCTGCAGGTTTCTGATAGGCAAAATAGATCAATTTTATTATCACACATCAAGTCATTTACTAATAAAGTCTTTGAGGAGAGGGATCTTATGTTCAGTAAACCACATCTAATTGCTCTAATTTCTCGTTTAGTCAGAATCGTATTTATTTTAATTACTATTTTAATGAGATTTTCATAATTTGCTTTTGTTCTAGGTTAACTTTTAGTCTATTTGATTTTGGCCATGGGAAAGACACTGTCTCATTGGGGTATTGAGTGGGTAACAGTACAGAAGCTGTAGCGAGGTGGGTTAAACTCAATGGCCGCTGGCTGCTCTGCTTTGTGACTGCATACCATGGAGGCCGCCATTGCTCCTCCATTGCTGTAGTACCTCCATTTGGGCGCTAGGCCACCATTGAAAAGCATTGGACTTCAGACACGTTTAAAACAACTTTAATGCCTGGTACCCATTTTTTAATAACTTTCTATGGCTACATATTCTTCCTGAGATAACGCTGGGCTCGTCAAAAAAATAGAGACGAGGCTGGTTTTCGTAAGATAATTTTTTTGAAATCTTGCATAATTAATTAGGTGCCGGACTTTGATTGACAGGCCGTTTCGTTTGAATTTAATTATAGTAACACTACATTTTAATGATTATTTCAAGTTACTAGTTCTTACGTTTTGAGGTGTGAGAAATGGGAGAACCGTCGGAGGAGAGCAGACACGGCAGCAGTCAGGCATGGGGCTATTATCCTTTAGCTTAGTTAGCCAAGTTTAGCATTAGAGCTAAAGACGCGGGAACAAAATGGGCGTGATTACAACCGAACTACACGCCCATACACGCCCCGCGAGGGCAGAGTCTACAGTGAAGATCCCGCCCCTATGCCCTTTTTAGGAACATGCTTCGTCAGAGCTGGGGAGGAGGAGTCTGTGAATCCGCCATGAATTCCCCCATGAAAGTGTGTCATTCTGGTAAACGGGGAGGAGTGAGGAGGCGCTGTCTACTCTTTTTTACAGTCTATGGTTAAACCACGACTCTGCCTCCTGGTCTTGACTCTGCCTCCTGGTCTTGACTCTGGTTTGTCAGTGTTTGACAAACATTTGTCCAGATTCTTAGAAAGAAGAGCTGCTCCATCCAAAGTGGGATAGATGCCGTCTCTCCGGATCAGACCAGGTTTTCCCCAAAAAGTCTTTCAGTTATCAGTGTAGCCCACATTGTTTGCTGGACACCACTCAGACAACCATCGATGAAATGACAGCATGCGGCTAAACATGTCGTCACTGGTCCAATCAGGCAGGGGACCAGAAAAAGTTACAGAGTCCGACATCTTTTTAGCAAACGTACACACCGTAGCAACACTAATTTTAGTAGACTCCGATTGGCATAATCGGGTGTCATTATTGCCAGCATGAATAGCAATCTTACTGTATTCACAATTATCTTTAGCCAGCAGTTTCAGGTGCTATTTTATGTTGCCTGTTCTCGCCCCTGGAAAACATTTGACTATGGTCAATGGTGTTTCTGATGCCAAATTTTGAAGTATTGAACTTGCAATTACCAGATTCTGCTTCTCAGTGGGTGTGTCACTGAGTGGGGAACATTTTTTAGAAAAGAGGTCAGGTTGGTGGTGCCATTTGGGCTGGGAACTATGTTTTCTACGTACCGTCACCCAGTCGGCCTGAGAGCCAAGCTGTGTGGGTTTTGTAAGAGGACCGCAAAGTGATTCTGTCCTTGTTGACTCTGCGCTGGCTAACGGGTCTAGACTATTTTCTGGATTCATCATAGTGCAGAGCCGGGCACTCCGATACCCTCGCCCCCAAAGCTACAGAAATGCTACATTTATTACACTTACCATTTTCATTAAAGGAGGCGGGGGAGTAACTTAAACATCTCACACAGAGAACAGGAGAGAGGAGCCACAGAGGGAGAGGAAGGAGAGATAGACAGGACAGATCTAGCCATAACCGCTACAAAGCTATGCTAACAAGCTAGCGAGATCTTAGCACGCCGAGAACAACCTTGTGAAAAACACAGGGTTCCCAAAGCGTAGAGTACACCAACTGAAAATGAGTGTAGTAGTGTACTTGTGTGTTAAAATAACATAGAAAGACCTTAATACAGAGAAAATAGATCAATTGAAGAGAGTCTGATCACTAAGCAAATCAGCAGAGCTCAGCAGTGACAACAGGAATTGACACAATGTCGCAGGAAGTGTAGCAATACTCACAACCTCCAGAGAACTTCCCTCCCTTAATGTGACAACCTGGCAATCAGAACTGATGGCTAACTGATGGCTAATGTTTGCACTTCCTCTTTCTCCAGGTACAACAGTTTGGTGACAAGCCAGCGGGCTCGAGGCACCATCGCCATTTGCTGGGCTCTATCAATCATCATTGGTCTGACCCCCATGATGGGGTGGCATAAAGTGTCCAACAGTACCGAGAGTACCAACAGCACCTGCGAGCCTGGACAGATGAAGTGCCTGTTTGAGGCGGTGGTGGACATGAAGTACATGGTTTACTTCAACTTCTTTGCTTGTGTGCTAATCCCCCTCCTACTGATGCTGGCTATCTACCTGTGCATCTTCATGGCAGCTCGCCACCAGCTGAAGCTGATTGAATTGGAGGCCTTTCGTGGGGAAAAGTCGCGCTCCACTCTGCAGAAGGAGGTGCAGGCTGCCAAGTCTCTGGCTATCATTGTTGGGCTGTTTGCTGTCTGCTGGCTGCCTTTGCACATCATCAACTGCTTTACCCTGTTCTGCCCCCAGTGCCATCGTCCTCCCCTTTGGATTATGTATGTGGCCATCATTCTCTCTCATGCCAACTCTGTGATCAACCCCTTCATCTATGCCTACCGCATCCGCGAGTTCAGGCAAACCTTCCGTAAGATTATCCGGAACCACATCCTGCTTCGGCATCAGGTATTGGAGAGTAGCAGCAGTGAGCGCAACTCTACCCACAACACCATCACAGACTCCATCAGACTCAAAGCAAATGGCCTTAAATTGGACCTCTTTATAGACCCCAGGAGGAGCAACAGCTGTAAAAACTCCAGTAACCGCCTTGCTCACATTTCTCCTGTAGTGGGTGGCCTGGTGGCAGTCTCTCACCCTCCCCTGTCAGTCGTCATCTCCAATCGTCCTCAGGCATCGACATGTGCACTGCAAGGTCTCCGGCAGACTGAAATCCCACTGGCCTCTCATCTAGGTTTTGAAGAACGAGAGCAAGACTACGCAGGAGCAGATATTCTGGAGGAGAAAGGCAAACAGAACATCGGCTCGACCCAGGTCTCACCACTGTTCACCAACCAGAACAGGAAGAATTGCTTTTGTGAGCTACAAAGAGTGTCCTGACAAATGTACAGGAAGGATGGGAAACTAATTCAGGAGCCGAATGATCAAATGTCCTCTGGGGATTGGAGAGGAGATGAGAGTGCTGATAACGGATAACTGGCAATAAATGTCACAGAGATAAATTAAAACACTGCCTTTTTTATGTAAGCCGGAGGGAAGAGTCTGTAAAGCATGGCTTGTGGTCTGGAGAGATCAAACTGTCTCTTCAACTCAGAAGCATAGCACAATGATTTAAAAAGATGAAGCAGCTGACACATCCATCTTCAACCTCAAGGTCCCTTTTCAGTCAGAAACTGTTCCATTTTAGCAGATAAGACCAACAAATACATTTATATTTACTTTACAAATAAGTTGTGATCATTGAGAATGCACTTTGTCTAGAAAACTACCTGACCCCAATGCAGGCTGGTAAACTTTCTTGAGCTATCTGTGAAAGTATTGCTTTTCAAAATTTCTGAAATAAGAATATATAGGACTACACATAAATGTCACCTTTTCTGTACTTTCTCCCTTTATTCTTGTCTGACTTTTGGCACAGAGTCACCAACTTCCAGCTTTATTTTGCACCTCAGGGTTTCCAACAGTTCAGACTGGTATCCTTCATGGGTGGAATGCAATGCTGAAATGGAAACTGGTGTTAGTGTTTGCTCAAAAGGCTTTTACTTGTTGTTAAATCCATTCAGATGTAAAATAAAAAGTAATTTATCAAGGATTATTAATGCTTATATTTTGAATTTGGTAAGACCTGATGCCAGAGAATTGTAATTAAGGTGGAGGGTGTTTGACATATTATGGGGGTGGGGGGTGGGGGGGTGGGGGCTGGGTTGAAATACTTCCTGCTAGAATGATTTTTAATATAAAACTTGCTCAATTAATACTTACAGCAGGTAATAAATACATTATATATATATATATATTAGAAGGTAAAGTAGTTCCACTGACTATCTATATATATATATATATATATATATATATATATAGTATTTGCTGTGTATTGTTGACAACAACAGGCTCAGCAGATAGAAAATAAAATTAAAACAACCAACAAAGCTGATTTACAAACAGGAAATCTAACTTTGATATAAACTGTAGGCCTGTCTGGCCCATTTTTGGTTAAAAACCTTTTGTTATTGATCTCAATTCAATTTCAGTTCAATTTATTTATATAGCGCCAATTCACAACAGATGTAATCTCATGGCACTGTTCAAGAAAAATAATTTTAATACAACTTAAAAACAAACATCCCAGTCAGTTAAAAGGCATCATCTGATTTGATGCCTCCCATCCAACAGGGCATTGCATTACAGGGCAAAACACTGGGGAAAAGAAAGGTTACCTGCCAAAATACAAGCAAAAAATACAACTGGTAAGTAGCAGAAGAGAAAAAAAGCAGAGTAAAGAAAAGTGGTCAGTTTGTCCTCCAAAAGTCTAGCAGCATAACTCAGCATAGCTCAGGATAACCTAAACCATTCTAACCATAAGCGTCTTCAGTGATGTTACTTGCAGTGTGTTTAGTATCCAGAAATTTTACTCAGGTACGATTGGCAACATTTCATGAAATATCAAGTCAAAGTAAAAAGTACAGAGTAATAAAACTGCCAATTAAAGTACATTTTTCCCAAAAAATTACTTAAGCTATGTAAATGTTACTAAAATTCTTCTTTCCTCTTATATTTTGTGTTCTCATGATTTTCATAAAGTTTTGTCTTTAAGTAGATCCTCTAACAAAGTGTATCAATTCTACAATGGCCCCAAAGTGATCCCACACATCATTCAGAACAGCTCCAGGCTTTCCTGCTTTTTAAACAGGAACATGTTTCATATCAGATTTGGAAGCTTACAGTCAGAGCTCCTTGCTTGCCTATGCTGGGAAACAGTTAGTAAGGCTCTCCAACTGTCTCTGGACTTTTTTATTTTCCCAGCTTTTATCACTTCTCCCCCGTGGGTTCAGGTTCCAGGACTCAGAGCCCACTTCTTTCCAAAAGCTTCTCCGGGATTTTTAGAATGAAAAAAAAGTAATTCATCCAGTCCTTTGAGACCTTATGCTTTGCTGCTGACCTGCAGAGTCTCTTCAGCTGGATCAAATAATTGTTTGCATCAGAACCTCATACTGGCTCTTGCCTGTCAATATCACAATTACGTTATACATGTGCTTAGAAAATAAGGCTATAAAAGCAACTGACTACAGTGCCTTTACATAAAGATATTTAGATGTTTGCAGAAAAAACCCCAACCCCCCCTTCAAAAATAAAATCATCAATGCAGCTACACCCCCCCCCAGCTACACACACACACACACAAACACTTAAAAGCTAGAAAAAGATGGCTGATCACAGATGAGCCAGGAAACGCTATCATGGGAGCTCTCTGCATCGGCGGCAGCAGATCGGCAACAGCAGCCAAGGCACTGACCTAGGCCGCCAAGAGGAGGGAGGGATGGTACCCCAACCTCCACCCAAGCACTACCTGGGGGGCACCCAGGCAGCCAAAGCCGACCACCGCCCCCGTTGCAGGGGCCCCCCACAGACACTGGCAAGAAAGATTAAATTTTTTTTAAATATATAGTTTCTAAAATATAAAGTGTATAAAGTATAAAACAATAAGTGTAAAACATCGATAAGATAGATCAAGATAAAAATGCAAAGCAGATTAATAAATAAACAGTTAAAAGCTCAACTAAAAATTAAATCAGTAAAAACATGCTGAGCAGTTAAACATATATTAATAAATAATAATTAGCTAGGCTAAAAAGGTAAGTCTTGAGCTTGCTCTTAAAAACATGAATGTTCTCTGCGGCCCTGAGATCCTCTGGCAGCCTGTTCCAGAGGTGAGGGCCATAATAATGAAAATATGCCTCAACATGAGTTCGTGTCCTGACTTTGGGAATGATAAGGAGATGGCTGCCAGAAGAGCGTAGAGACCGCGAGGGTTCATATGGTAAAAGCTGTTCAGAAAGATGCCCAAGACCATTAAGACACTTAAAAAACAATAAAAGAACCTTAAAATCGATCCTAAAACATACGGGGAGCCAATGCAGTGATTCTAAGACCGGTGTAATTTGCTCCCGCCTCCTGGTCTTCATCAGAACACGAGCTGCTGAAATCTGTAAAAGCTATAAGCTCGAGGTAGTCTTTTTGGGAAGACCAGAAGCAGGGCATTATAATAATCAATTCTACTGGTGATAAAAGCATACATTAGCGTCTCTGTATTGGCCCGAGAGAGAATGGGGTGGACTCTGGCGATGTTCTTTAGGTGATAAAAACCTATTTTAGTGATATTT
Organism: Apricaphanius iberus; assembly: GCA_028564705.1. Taxonomy (NCBI): domain Eukaryota; kingdom Metazoa; phylum Chordata; class Actinopteri; order Cyprinodontiformes; family Aphaniidae; genus Apricaphanius; species Apricaphanius iberus. The sequence continues at coordinate 32,745 of JAPXFQ010002128.1, forward strand.
TTAACGTGGGGGATAAAATTCAGCTCAGAGTCAAAAATCGCGCCCAGATTCTTCACTTGTAAAGATGGATTAAAAGACAGTAATTGTAGTTTTGGTAAAAGTTTCTTTCTCTGAGCCTCAGGACCGACAATTAAAACCTCTGTTTTGTCCTGGTTGAGCTGGAGAAAGTTTTCTGCCATCCGGGATTTAATGTCTAAAATGCAGTTAAAAAGTGCATCCATTGGCCGTGTGTCATCAAGAGACATGGAGATGTACAACTGTGTATCATCAGCATAACTGTGAAAGTTAACTCCATGTCTTCCAATGACACTGCCAAGAGGGAGCATATACAGGTTAAAAAGCACTGGGCCTAAAACTGAACCCTGGGGCACTCCACATGCAATCTTATGGACCTTAGAGGAAGAGGTATTTACACTTACCATAAAAGTCCTGTCTGTGAGATAGGAAGTTAATAATCTATGAACAGCACCAGAGAGGCCAATCTGTTTTAAACGAGTTTAAAGAATAGTGTGGTCTACTATATCAAAGGAAGCACTTAGATCCAGTAGAACCAACACTGTCACCTTTTTAGCATCATAGTTTAATCTAAAATCATTTAAAATCTTTAAAAGAGCTGTCTCGGTGCTGTGGTTCATCCTAAAACCAGACTGAAATTTCTCTAGGACGTTATGAGCATTAATAAAATCATTAAGTTGAATTAAAACAAGTTTTTCTAAAACTTTGCTTAAAAATTGTAAGTTAAATACTGGTTGGTAGTTGTTTAAATCGTTAAAATCTAAATTGCTCTTCTTCAGCAGGGGCCTCAATACCGCCGCTTTAAAGGCAGCAGGAAAAACCCCTATCTGAAGGGAGCAATTCATAAAGTTTAAAATCTCGTCTTTAAAAAAAACCATAAAATTGCTTAAAAAACCGGGTGGGAATTGGGTCCAAAGCGCTTGTGGTGGGCCTCACTGAGAAGAAAACTTTATCAAGGGTCCCAGCTTCTACCAGGACAAAACTGTCCAGTGTTTCCTCTGGTGAAGGCAGACGCTCAGATTTTTCTAAAACCATGTTTGTTAGAGAGGATAAAATATTACATCTGATGGGGTCTACCTTCCCTCTGAAGTGGTCTGCAAACTCCTCACAGAGAGTGTTTGAGGGGTTTTCTGAAAAGTATTAGAGGTATGATTAAGAATGTTGTCAATGGTCGAAAACAGAATTTTGCCGTTATTTTTATGTTCTGAGATGATTCTGGAAAAGTATGCATTTCTTAAATTTCTTAAAGTGTTATTAAATAATTTTAGATGTTCTATGTATATCCTATGATTTATTGTAATTTTATTTTTCCTCCATTTCCTTTCCGCCACCCTGCAGCTCCTCTTTAATTTTTTAAGATCTTCACTTCTCCATGATACAATGCGTTTTGAATGTATGTTTACAGTTTTAAGTGGAGCCAGCAGGTCGAGAGCAGATTGAAGCCTACTGTTAAAATCATTAACAATAGAATCACAGGGGGCAGGTAAAGGTGCAGGAGGAAACTTTTTAAAAACTTCAAGAAAACCTGCAGCCACTTCAGGGGTTAGATGACGCTTCCTGACAGTTCTCACAGAGGTCTCTAGGTTGATTAAACTGGTGATTTTGAAAAACACAGTAGTGGTCAGAGACAGCCAAGTCAACAACAGAGGACACACTGGTGGACAGGCCATATGTGATGACTAAATCCAGAGTGTGTCCTCTGTTGTGAGTAGGCTGCATGACATGCTGGCTAAAATCCATATAATTCAAAATATTTAAAAAATCTGTTGATAAAGGATCTAAAAGGTTATCTATATGTAGATTAAAATCACCAGCTAAAATTATCCTTTCATAGCCGCAAACGCCTCACTTGAACAAATCCTCCGCGCGAATAGGGCAGAAAAGCGTTTTCGCGACGCAGATCTGCTTCTGATTTGAAGCGGGACCCCCTGCCACGCGTCAACGCACTCCTCCATTGACATAGCATGTATACCTGACTCGCCGCTCGCTTAATTCGCTTTTGGTGTGTACGTACTGTAACAGGTATGAATGAGTTAGGGTAAGGTCCAAATTTGATATGTGAGTTACTGTTAAAATCAGGATTGAGTTCATAGGAACAGGGACCAGCTGCACATCAGGATGTGGTGGATGGGGCAGAGAGGGCCGGAAGAGCTGGAGCTGATGCCTGGGACAGGGGTGGGCGAGGATATGCCAGGCTAACAGTACGTACACACCAAAGGCGAATTAATCAAAGGTGCTGCTTCAAATCAGAAGCAGATCTGCGTCGCGAAAACGCTTTTCTGCCCTATTCGCGCGGAGGATTTGTTCGAGTGAGGCGCGCAGGTCGAGTTAAAATGTAAACAAAGTCGCGTAGCGACCCATAGCCCATGTGGGCGTGAGTCTATAAATAGCACGCAGGGCTACATCCGGCCTCTTGGATCTTCTCGCGGGTTACCTGACATTTTCCGCTGGTAACTCCCTCCGTGAGTACCGTGTTGCGGTACTTGTTGAATTGCAGGTCCACAAAGAGGTAAACACGTTTCAGTGTGTAACGGTGTCATCCTGCTGGTGACTTACAGTCGGAGTGCTCATGTAGCCCTCTACGGCGGTGGTTGACACGTGTTCTCTTTGTGTTTGTAGTAGGAAAAGGTGAGCGGGTCGACAGAGGTGGCTCGCCCTCTTCCATAGCTGATGATTAGCTGGCGCATCTCTCCGGACGGAGGACGGACGGTCCGATTCGCCCCGGTGTTGTACTTGCACTCATTCGCAGAAATGTTGGCGTGCACGTCGTGTGGGGCTGATCTCCAGGTGGAGGATGGCCATGACCTCTGTCCCAGGTGTCTGGGCGTGGGTCACCTCAGAGAAGCCCTCACTGACCCATGTATGAATTGCGACATTCTACCGTTGTCAGTGAGGGAGGACAGGCTGCACCAGTTGGAAAGCCTGGTTTTCCCAGCAGATCTGCCACCGTCGGGTATACCCCAACCATGTCCCAAGAGGCGGGCCGTGCCATCGGTGGATCACTTTGGCCCAAAGGTGAAGAGGGTACGGCAGCAGCATCCCTCTCGGCCTGAGTTGGACTCTCTAAGAGCCGAAGTGGAGCAGCTGAAGGGTTAATGGGGCCCCCAGCTCCTATGCCAGCCTTCCAGGGCGGGGCCTGGGAGTCAGGGGGGGATTCGGAGGACATGATCTCCATGAGGGCCTCTAATACAGAGTTCCAGCCCCTCACAGCAGACCCGGACCCCTCTCCAGGTCACCGGGGGCAGCGGTCAGAGCCCCAGAGCGTGGAGGGCCACGAGGGCTCCGAATCCTCACGCCGGGATTCACTGAGTTCTGACCCAGGCCAGGGACCGGGCCTGTTGCAGGCAATTATTAGGGCGGCCTTGGCCAGGATCGGACTGGACGACACCCTGGCAGGCCGCCCAACAGGGAACCCCTTTTTTTCGCCGGGCTCCTGCATTCGAGGTTCCACCGTCACCGGCATATCTGGAGGAGCTGAAGCGTTGCTGGGCGGACCCCAGGCAGTTCTCCCACCCGGGTAGGGATGCAAGGACCCTGGCGTCCATGCGGCAGTCCGGGGGCCCATGGGCTGGACCACATGCCCTCCGTGGACCACTGTATAGCCTCACTGGTCCTCTCACCAGATGAGGCTCTGAGGGAGAGTGTCCGTTGCCGGGTCAAGGACAGCCTCCTTTGCAGGGCCTATGACGCCGCGGCGCGTATGGCCCGAAAGGGCAACTCTCTCTCCGTGCTAATGTTGGCCCAGTCCCAGATGCTGCAACAAAGCACGGCGGAGACACCCTTGGGGGACACAAATGATACAGCCCTCCAGGCCTTCGGGTTGATGACCAGGGAACTTGGTCGTCTAATGGCCACTTTGGTAGTGGCAAGACGACAGGTATGGCTGGCGCAGGCGCCTGTCTCAGACCATTATAGGCAGGGGCTGCGGGGACTACCTGTAGTTCCGGGCCAGCTGTTCGGCCCAGAGGTGGAGAGGGCCCTGGAGCACCGGCGGCAGTCCAGTCAAGCTCTGGAGGTTTGGGGCGGGCGTACTGGCGCGACGGCCACCCCGGCTCGGCAGCGGGGAGTCCGGGTCTCAAGGGACCCTGGACGTCCGTTTCGGACAGCTGCCCCGCCACAATATGGACAGGGCAGTCGGGCTAGGGCGGAGACCGGCCAGCAGCCCAGGTATGGGCAAGCCCCACCCCGCAGAATGCAGGCAGGGCAGGAGCGGGGCCGCCGCCCCCCCAGGGGCCCGAGCAGGCGTCGGGACATGGCCTGAGGGCAAGGGGCCAGCGGCGGAGAGGTTTTCACCACAGCACCTGTCCTACTGGGAGGCCCATTGCAGCGATGCATGGGTAAGGAACACCATATCCAGTGGGTACAGGGTACAGTGGGTGCAGTTCCGCCTTCGGCCCCCACCCCCGTCTGCGATCGTGGTGACCTCGGTCACAGACCCGGTGCGATCCCTGGTCCTGCTACAGGAAATCCAGACTCTCCTGGAAAAAAAAGCCTGCTGTGGAGGTGCCGCCGCTTTTCCAGGCAGACGGCTTTTATTCAACCTACTTTCTCATACCAAAGAAAGATGCGTCGCTTTGGCCGGTGCTAGACCTCAGGGGTCTAAATCAATTTCTGAAGGTGCTTCCCTTCCGGATGCTTCGCACCCGCGATGTCCTTCAGGCCATTTGTCCGGAAGAATGGTTCACATCGGTAGACCTGACGGATGCATACTTTCATGTCCCCATCCATCCAGAGCACAATAAGTACCTGAGGTTCGCCTTTAGGGGAAAGGTCTACCAGGTGACGGTCCTGCCATTTGGCCTGTCCCTCGCCCCTCGGGTGTTCACGAGATGCATAAAGGCAGCCCTGAGCCCCCTTTTCCGGTCAGGGTTGAAAGTCCTGCCCTATCTGGACGACTGGCTCATCTGTGCGCCCTCGTCTCGGGAGGTGAGACTTGCCACATCCAAGGTCCTGGCCAATGCCTGAGCACTGGGATTGACAGTGAACAGACAGAAGAGCCAGCTGCGCCCTGTCCAACAGACCACTTTTATAGGCATGGCCTTGGACTCTGTGACCATGGAGGCCCGCCTGACCGCTGTTGGCTCCTAGTTACCATGCGATCGGCCACTCGCTTCCGGAGAGTGTAGGGGCGCCAACATTCAAACCCCGGCGGGAAGATTTTCACAATAAAAGTCAGAGCTGAGAGACAGAGAGAGTAAATATGCACAGACACAGAATTTCTGTTTCACACTTGTACGCACCTGCAGATGGGGTTCAGTCAGAACTGAACCATGGTCTGCGGGGTTGTACCATTTTTATTAAAGAAAAACAAAGAAAAGTATTCACATGACTTATTCTCCTCCCACCAGACTTTTTATTACCAAGGTCTCCCTGAGTTATAGCTTATATTTTATGGCCATCCTCCCAGAGCTGTTTTTTATCTAAACATCCTGCTTTTACAACATGCCATAAACTTTAGCCAAAAGTTTTACGACTTAAAAGCTTAGCCCCATAAACAATACTGACAAACATATCTTTACCATCATGCAAGCTAATTAAAACAAACTTTTACTTTCTGAATACTAACTAAAGATTATATAAACATATTTAATACGAGACTGTTATATAAAGTAGCCCCCAAAAAATATGAGTTACGACACCGCACAGAGGACGGCCAGGATCTTGGGCCTGCTCCGGTCTTTCAGCTCGGAGCGGCGCCCCCAGTCAGCTTGTGGCTGAGACTTTTGGGGATGCTGGGTGCAGCTTCAACCTTGACGCCTCTGGGGTTGCTTCACCTCCGGACCCTACAGAGGTGGTTCGGTGGCCTCCAAATGGACCCCCGCCTGGACAGACGGGTCAGTGTGCCGGTCACACGCAGCTGCGCGGTGTGGCTCCGTCGGTGGGGGGACGGTGCGTATCTCCAATGCGGCGTCTCCCTCGGTGGTGTCCCAGCAAGGAGGGAAGTGGTGATGACCGATGCATCGCCCCAAGGATGGGGGGGCGCTGTGGCAGGGCCGGTTTGTCCAGGGCCAGTGTGGTCCGCGGGCAAGGGGTCTGCATATAAATGTCCTAGAGCTGTGGACGATTTACTTGGTGCTGAGGCACTTCTGGCCTTATATCAAGGGCAGGCATGTCCTCGTCCGGACGGACAGTACCTCGGCGGTGTTCCACGTCAACCATCAGGGCGGGACCATATCGCTGCAGTCCCTGCGGGAGGCTCACAGGAGTGCTACGGGGGACGGAACAGGGAACGCCCCCTCTCTATACAGAGACTGTCGCACTGGGTGGTGGATGCTATCAAGCTGGCATATGAATCTATGCGTGCAGCTGCTCCTCAAGGTATCGTATGCCATTCCACCAGGGGCGTCACAACGTCCTAGGCAATGAGGGGCGTCCCTCTGGGGGACATCTGTGCGGCGGCATCCTGGACAGCCCCGTGCACGTTTGCACGCTACTACCGCCTGGATGTGGGCCAGGAGTCGGCGCTGGCATCAGCGGTCCTGCCCCTGGCTTCTACCCCCACATTCCTCGTGACACTGCTGGTATAAGTCATCCACTCTGTTTATACTGCCACTGGCAGTCAGAAGGGAATGACACAGAACGGAAGTTACATTGTAACTCTGGTTCTGTGAATTCCTGGATGACTGCCAGTCAGGCCGGTCACTCGGAACTCTTCCCCGCGAGAAGATCCTAGAAGGCTGGATGTAGCCCTGCGTGCTATTTATAGACTCACGCCCACATGGGCTACGCGACTTTGTTTACATTTTAACTCGACCTGCGCGGAGCGCGAGGGGACATAGTCACTCTGTTTATACTGCCACTGGCAGTCATCCAGGGATTCACAGAGCCACAGTTACAACGTAACTTCCGGCACTTTCTAAGAAGTAACTTCAATTCAATCATACATACAAACAAAAGTTTTCTATTTGCAATCCCAACCGATTGCATCAAGTCATTGACTTGCAGGTAAGCATAGTTGATGTAGACTCTAACCACAGCAATCCCTCATACCAAACAAGCATGTAGTGACAGTGGAGAGGAAAAGCTCACCTGTAACAGGAAGAAATGGCCATCTGCCACGTCTGGGGGTTCGAAAAAAACAGAGCAGAGACACCGAAATAATGAAAAGAACAGATGTAAGTAAAAAGCTGTTATGGGATACAGAGGGGGAACAGTTACTGTGAGCTTCATCCTAGTCAGTGGTCCCACCCAACAAGGCATTGTTGCTGAGCATGATGCCAGATGAAGCTTCTATGGAGAGAAAAACACAGAGAAAAAATAAAGTTAACAGTCTTCTTGAAAAGTGGCCATCAGATCAATGATTTTCTGGGGACCAGAGTTACAAGCTTCTAAACAGGGACTCAGCTGATCTCAGAGGTTCATATGTGATTCAGGCCTGGAGAAAGTGCAGGTCACTTCCCCAATGATGAAACTTCAAAAAGCTGGCTTGTCAATGTAAGCTTCACAAAGCATATGCCAGTTCTATATTGCCTAGACACACCTGACCACACTGTAAAAACACTACCACCGATTAGCTTGTGTGGTGACAACAGTGGCTGATGCATAGTGCTTTCCTTGATTTCTCTTACATAATTTCAGCTCAGCGTGAATCGAAGTTCATTAGAGAACAGTACTGAGGCTTACTGGTCCCTTGCAGCATAAATGAGCCCTAACCCACTGCAAGACAATGAGACCTATGCTGGTGGTGTGTTCAGTTACCATTGTCTTCAGTTAAAGAAGGAGAAAACACAATAGGGCACAATCACAACTTGTGATGCTGCAACATCTTATGAGTTGCCTTTTTATGTTTTTTTTTCTATTTATCTATAGCGATTTAATATAAAATATTTCTCTTGACGAAGGTAGTTAAAATAGCTAAAATATTCTAAATGAGCCTTATTATCTAAGTTTATGCACACAAACAAGGAATTTGACATCAATGAAGACATTTTAGATGTAGAAATTTATTTATTTTTTTTTTGCTTGTGTATTCAATTATATATAAAGGACAGACTGCATTTTGGCTATACAGAAGATGACAACCAGCTCATGTGGAAGGATTTACTTTTTGAGTTGCCTCAAAGTCTAGTCTATGTAGTGTCTAGGTGTGAGACAGGTCTAAGGTCCAGAGAAAGGTTTGGTTCCTCAGAACTGGAAGTGATCCACATTAAATACAGGTTGAGGAATCTTCTAATAGCGTATATACTGCAAATATGGATTGGATGATTTAACAAGCCGGTTCCAATGAGTAGAGAAACTATAAAGTCAATCTTTTCCCCTCAGTTTTGGCATCACTGTACAGTAAACATCTGTGAGGCGCAGGGTGCCAGACTTTCTGTTTGTAGAAACTCCATGGACACAAGCATCAGCAGGTCTTTGTCTCCTCATTTACAAGACTGGAGCTTTGTGAACGATAAGAAAAGGGGAACTCAAAGAAGGTTGTGCATGTGAGTGTTTAGTTATACAAGCTGGCCCATTCACTCACTTTAGCTCTGAGTTTGTAGAAAAAAAAAGATGTAGCACTATTATGTGGTGATTTGAGGTTGGGCTGAACACATCCTGGACTCTGCAGCACATTTCAGTTCTCGGTTTAGTTTGTTGGCACTGTGGATCTTAAACACGGACATCACTGGAGGATGTTTGTCACAGTCCTGTTTGGGGGTCAGAAAATGTTCTATATTCATTTTGCCACATCATTAGTTTCTACTATTATTGGTTTGACAAAGGAGAATATTTTCGCAGATGGCAGAATGGAAATGTTAAATCTTAACTGCAAACTGGTTAACTTCATTCATCATCTGAAGGAAAAGTGTGGTCTGGATTTCAAAGGTAACTGAATGGGTGTCTAAACTTCTCTCAGTCATGGCTGTAATTAAACTAACCGTTTGAAACCTTTTATCAAGAAGGTTAAACCAAACAAACTTCTATATTAAACTTTCCTTTGTATTCATGCTGTGCCTAACAAGTTTTTATTCTCCCTTAACTTTATAATTTTTTATTTTATGGCCACAAACATTTAAGTTGACACTAGAATCTCATATTTGCTGCAGTTATAGCTGTATGTCTTTGATGTATGTCTACACAAGCTTTACAGATATAGAGACTAAATTCTGTAGTAATTTTTTGCGAAACAGCAGTAGCACAGTACATTGGGTAGAGAGTGCCTTTAATCATCAATGTTCACTCAGGACTCAGGGCTGGACTTTGATTAGGCCACTTGAGCACATGCATGTGCTGTGATCAAAACCATTTTATTGTAGATCCTTTAGTACTCATCCTGCTGGAAAGTGAAACTCTGTATCAGTCTCAAGGATTTTGCAGCCTCAGTCAGTTGAGATCCAGATAATGTATCTGCAGACTTTAAAAAAGTGTGTCTTCTTACTGGCAGTAATGATTTTATTTCTGCAAAGAATTGGATGTGTATTCAGTGATTGATATTTGCAATTTAGTATGGTCTGCTGGATGGTTAGGGTCTTTGTCCCACTTGAAGGTGAACCATCTCTCCATCACCCTGATAAAAAAACCAGCATCTCCACAGCATGGCGATGTTGTGTTTAAGGTGAAGAATCATGTTAGATTTTATTCACACAATATTTTCTACATTTAGGGCAGAAAGTTTTGTTATCTCATCCTTATTACCTCCTTCAGGTTTCCCATGCTCCCTTTTATTGTCTGCAGCAAACTGCAAACACAACTTGAGTGCAAGTAGCAACTAACAACTGTTGCATCAACATATTCTCATAGCATAGGATCTCTGCAGCTACTGCAGTTACTGCTTGCTTCATGGTAGCTTCTGTAGATAATTCACTTCAACCCTCAAACTCTGTAGTAATTCCATGAAAATAACAGAAAGAGCTTCGGTTTTCCAAAATCTGCTCAGACATTTTCCTATATCCCTGTAGAGGACCGTCTCTATAAAGAGCATCCTTGTCCCCGCTGAAGAAAAAAACATCCTCACAGCATAATGATACCAGCGCCATGTTTCACATTGGGAATTTTATGTTCACAGTGATATTCAGTGTTGGTTTTCTACCCCAAAAATTATTTTGGATGTAGGTCAAAAAGTTCAGTTTAGTCACATCTAACCAGAGCATCTTCCACATGTTTGCTGTGTCCTTTTGTGGCAAACTGAAAAAGGGGTTTCTTATTGCCTCCTTTGAAAACTGCCTTATTTTTGAAACTCTTCTATAAAAGGCTGGATGTCTGAGATTCTTTTGAGATTAGTTGGGTGGTCATGTCTTGGTGGGTTTCATGTAATAATATACTCTTTCAATTTTTAGATGATGAGAGCAGACATCTGTGTAGATCCTTACTGTGCATAAACTCTTCCACAACTTTCTTCTTGACCTGTCTGCTGTGTTCCTTGGTCTTCATGATCTTGAGCACTAATGTTCTCTAAAGAAACTCAGATGCCTTACATTGAATTTTGTGGTTGTAATGTGAAAATGTTCAGTGTTAAAGTTAAATACTTACAAATCAATCCTGTATCAATAAATAAAAATGAACAAAATAAAAATCTATATTTTTTACAGAAGTTTTTTTCAATGGCCCATACTTAAGCAGAAAATTCTACTTTGTGTAGACTGTGTGGAGCTGATGGACAGTGGAGGCCGGGTGATGAACCTGGAGCCGATGCAGCACAGCGTTGCTCCAGCCAGCAGCGTGCTGGCAGCGAGGCAACACTACGTCGTCCTGCGAGTCTGCCGTGAGTCTGTCTGTTCCATCCATCATGCACAACTTTAAAAGAAAGAATTGCTTAGATCAGTAAAGCGTTCTCAAAGTTGAATCAAGTTACCATCAAGTAGTATGTTACATAATAAGAATGAGAGCACAAACAAATTTAGAATACCTTTTAAAGTTTTGCAGGGATCATAAAGAGAAATACTGCACATGTGAAGCCAAACAATGCAGAATGACACCAGCTGAGTGTTTTACTATTTCATGATTTCATTTTTTCTAGAAGAAGAAGAATCTGGAGGTTGTAAATACGTCTCTCTCCTGAGTAACACCAAGAGTCACCCTGAATTTAAAGGTAATTAAGACTTGTAGTTCTAAGAAATACTGAGGGGCTCATCAGGCCCCCCTGCTGGTCAAATTACTTTGTGATGTCTGATTTTTCTTTTTCCAGAGTTGCTGAGGAAACTGGCAAATCCCAACAAGGACTCAGAAAGAAAGATAAGAAGAGGGGGGGCACATGGGAGTAGAAATATCTCTTCAACCAACAGCAAAAAGTGACCTCAAAAGTCTCTGATTTGCTTTACTTTACGAAGACGTTGCTTATAAAGATGATTTTATATCAAATTAACATAAGCAAAAATACTAAAAAGAACCATGTCTAGTTTTATTTTCAAGATGTACACGTTTCTGTTAGAGCCACTATTAGGTGTGCTAAGTTCAATACATCTTCCATTGCTTTATACAACTTTGTCAAAACACCAATATGTTAAAGTTTCCTGGTTCTAAATATGTTGCCTTTTTGCTTGTTCACTCTGCTCCCTCTTCATTTATGGATTAATTGCAATTACTGCTGTTGTTAAAATTAATGCCTTGCTCTAGGTGTTCTGCTTGGATGTATGTCCTTGTTGTGATCACGTGACAGTCAGAGACGTTGTAAAATCGAGTGAATCTAACTTTCATCTACATGTGGTCATGTGACTGACCAGGACCAAGTAGTGCAGAACTGTGAAGTGAAAGGAAAACGCCCTGAATTACTGAAGTTATAACTACAAGTGTTTTTTAATATGCCTAACCATTTAAAACCTTCAGGAAACTGAAATTATTACCTATTATTCTTACATAATTTTTCCAAGACCTGCCATTTATTCATATTGGGATTTAGGGATGGCCTTTGACTGGGCCAATCAAACAAATTAATATTCTTTAACCTAAACATTTAATGTAGCTTTGACTGTATGGTTAGTGTCTTTGTCCCACTGGAAGGTGAACCATCCTTCCATCACCTTGCTGAAGAACAGCATCACCACAGGATCATGTCACCACCAAGATGTGTCGGCATGGCAATGTGTACAAGGTAATGGACCATATTAGAGCTCATTCACACAAGGTTTGTTTGCATTTGGGCAAAAAAAAAGAGTGTTTTCATCTCGCCCTAATTACCTCTCTCATGTTTTCCTTGCCCCCTTCATGGCCTGCATGATAAACTGTAAAAACAACTAGAGTGCAAGTAACACCTAACAACTGTTGGTCGACAGATTCTCCCACCTGAGTATAGGATTTCTACAGCTCCCCAAAAGTTACCGCTGGCTTCTTGGTAGCCTCTGTAGATAACATTCTCCTAGCCCTAGTGTGGTTACTATTGGTGTTCCTTTTTGTTTTATCAGTTTTTAAACTGTATTTTTTTATTCAGTGTTGTTTTTTATCCTCTAATAACGGTTTGATATTTTGTTTAAAAACAAATGACTAAAGTTGATGTTATTAGTATTATTATTAATAATAGTAATACAGTGGCGCAGTGTTTACCACTGTTGCCTTGCAGCAAGAAGGTTGTGGGTTCATATCCCAGCCCACAGCCTTTCTGCATGGAGTTTGCATGCCTGGGGTCCCTCTGGGTACTCCGGCTTCCACCCACAGTCCAAAAACATGACTGTCAGGTTAATTGATCACTCTAAATTGTCCTTAGGTGTGGGTGCATGGTTGTTTGTCTTGTGTGGCCCTGTGATGGACTGGCGACCTGTCCAGGGTGTACCCCGCCTCTCGCCCGTTGACAGCTGGAGATAGGCACCAGCCCTCCCACGACCCCTGGAGGATAAACGGTTCAGAAAATGGATGGATGGATAATAATTGTAATAATATCTCCACTACATTCTCCCTGGCCTTTCAGCTGTGCTCTATAGTCTTCATGAGGCTATTTATTGACAAAGGTTCTCTAACAAACCTCTAAGGCCTTCATGGCACAGCCAGAAATCAAACTACATGTGGGTGGGCTGCTTAATAGCGAGTGACTTCTGAAAGCAGTTTGCTGCCTTGTCTCTAATTAGAGGTTAAAGGTGAAGGGGGTTTGCATACAAATGCAAGTCCTGGTTTTTCATTTTATTTTATTTGTAAAAGCATGCATCATGTTAATTTCTTTTCTTATTTTGCATTAGTTTGTTCTGGTCTTTCACAGAAATGTATGACCTATATGTGAAAATCTTCAAGGGCCATGAATACTTAAGGATGTTAATACTATTGGTCATAAGTCTAAACTGTTTGGATTTGAATCTAACTGTGTTATATAAAACTGTTTTGGAATTACATGGATTGATTGAATACGTTTGGACTACATTGAATCATGCATAAATAGATGTGGATAGCAGCTGTTGAGTGCAATAAGGGGGATTCAGTGGCTTTTGCTGTGAATTGCAACAATATAGATAAAATTGAACATATTCTAAAGTTAGTTTTTTTAAAATCTAAAACCAAATCAGTCCTGTGCAACAGAAATCCCTGGTTGTTTTGTTTTGAGTACCCAACATGGACTGCGAGCGTTGCATTCATACGGCTGGTACAGACATCAGGGACATAGTGTCGTTTACAAAGACACCAGTGAGCTCTTAATATCTTTCTTTTTATACGTTTTAAAGTAAAGAACTAAACTTCTACTTTGCTGTGCTTAATTAAGTAGGACTTCTTACTTTAAGTCAAATTCAAAAATACTTTTTTGATCCTAGAGGGAAATCAAATGTTGTTGTAGCTCATACTATTTAATTCTTCCAGGAGTTGTTGTAGATCTTGATGACTGTTGGCAGGAAGGATCTCCTGAAGCATTCTGCGTAGCAGCAAAACTGAGGGTTTTCCATAATTTTTCTAGATTTGATTAAGAATCTTTTTTTGCATCATAATCTCCAAAGATTCAGCAGTCATCCCCAGAACAGAGGCAATGTTGTTTATCAGATTTGTTAAGTCTTTTTAGATCCCTAATTCTGATGCTGCTAGCCCAGCAGATGATGGCGAAAGACATTAAACTCTCCACAGCAGACTTGTTGAAGATCTGCAGCATCTTCCTATAAATCTTGTTTAATGTGATCGAACTGCTTATTTTCTATTCTTTCTGAAGTGTATTTGATGTCACCTGATTTACTTTATATTTTGCTTCATTTATATGTCTGTTCCTTCGCTCACATCAGAGTCTTCTTCACAAGTTTGATATTAAACTTTTAGAAGGGCCTCTGTAAATGGAATGTCCTACATATATAAACAGCCTGAGCATATATATGTTTATATATTAGGTGAATAAACTGAGAAACCTGTTTGCATGCACCCAAGTGAGGGGCAACTTTAAGGGAGGAAGTTGGGTGTGGGCAATGTCTACCCCTAAAATTAGTCTTTTTTAACTATTACTTTAAGAGACAAAATGAAAGCCTAATTCTGTTGCAACACCGAGTTACATCTTTATATTAGTATCCTTATTGAATCTGATATGATTCAATCCTGGTTTCACTGCCAAACGGTAACAGAATCAAATATGTATTTCATGAGCAAGGACAGCACTTACAGAGATCAAATTAAACTAGGGTGAGAGGGGAGGATGAAGAGGGAATGAAGGGATCAATGGATGTGTCAAGAACCCATCAGCTCCATCCACATCCACCTGTGCAGCTCTACAACTTCCTCAGCCCCCAGACGGTTGCGGCAGATGTCCACTTGTACTGAGACAGGTTCTGGTGGAGGTTTCTTCCTGTTAAAGGGGAGTTTTTCCTCTCCACTGTCGCTACATGCTTGCTCAGTATGAGGGATTACTGCGAGATTGCTGTGGTTGGAGTCTGCATGTTCCGGGGACAACCTCACATCAGTGAATTGAAGCAATCTGCTGGGATTCCTTACATAGAGAATGTTTGAATGATTGGAATGTTTGTATAATTGTATTGAAATGGCTTTTCTTGTAAAGTGCCTTGAGATGACATCTGTTGTGAATTGGCGCTACATAAACAAATTGAATTGAATCTTTATTTAAATCATGGACACATTATTTTACAGAGACTAAAAGAAAATATTGTAATATTTCAAGTCAGCTGTTTTTGTGTATAGCAAAACAATAGCATCCCTAAACCCAGTGGCGGCTGGAGGAAATTTTCTCCAGGGGGGGCTATGATGATGGCTAGATATTAGGGTTGTGAAACGATAATTTTTTAAACCTAATTAATTAAGGGATGGCTGTGAATTAATTCAGACTAATTTACATTCCTAAATATGACTAAAAAACTACAATTTTTTTGCCACAGCTCTTTTTTTATAGAGATTAGTAGAATTTTGTTTTTAACTCCACAATCATATTCACACACTTACTACATACATTCGTACATTTACATATCGATCTTTTAACCAGTTGCTAAGGCAAACTAACTGGCTAAAATTTTCTGTATATAAAGATGAATGTTTCTGGACAACCCTAAGCGTCTTCTTAATAGGACTATCCTAAAACAACAATAATTTCAGTCAGATACTTCAGCAGTTTTGCTAGAACAGAATGCTACTGTCAAGGAGGAAACACTGAGCTGTCTATAGAGGTACTGGTTCAGACTGGGATCACTCTGTTAACACTGGGAGAACCTGCCAGAACTCCACTTCAAGCCAGTCAGAATATGAGAAGATGTGGTGGAGGAAACTCTGTTATATTAATTTTGCTCTTTCATATTTCCACACAGCTGCATATACACGGTTGGGTGATATAAATGTGAGGAGGGAGATGATGTGTGTGATCTCATATGAAAAATAAGAACAAATGAAAGGTAAGGCAGAAATAACCAAAATATATGAATAAACTTAATATTTGGTAAGCAGCAGCTGTGTTAAGTATCAAATAAATCAAATGTAATATAGATTTATTAATAAAATGTCACAATTTACTGTTTTTCAAAATGTAAGTTTACACTCAGCAGACAAACTATCCAAGTCATCAATCTACACAATAGGAATACATGCTCTTATTGTGAAGTAGCGGCGTCTGCACTACAGCTACTTCCGCTAATCAGTTAGCACTAGTTTTAGTCCGAAAACATCCCTTTAACTGAATAATGCGCATTTTTAATGCAGCGATGCCTTTGTTCGTCTCCAACTCCCGCGGTTTGACCTGTTTATCAGCCGCGCTGTGTGATAGACGTCCGTGACGTTGTTTGACTTCAGCCGCTTCAGCCCCACAGCTGGAGGGGGACGATAGGGAGGATCCAAGATGGCGGAATGAGAGGTCTAACTTTTGCGGGCTCTGTACATTAGTTGTCATTTAGAACAGACTTCAGCAACTGTTTGCAGCTTTCTGGACGGGCTGGAGAGTTAGCTCCGCGGGGTTTTCCGGCTTTCGACGGTGAAACCTCCCGATTGACTCGCGCCGCAGCAGAAAACGTGTGAGGCGAGCCCGAGAGGTGGTTGGCATAATCCGATTTGTGACTGGGCCGGGATGGCTTCCCAGGCTCACGGTGACAAGGACGAGATGGACTTTAGTCATGACTTAGGTAGATCGAGTTTGAGCGTGAGGAGTAGGATTGGGGTGGGAATGATCGCAAATCAGGGTAGGAAGCGAGGCCTGGAAGGGAGTAGTTTAGATGAGAGTAGTGATGTGGGTTGCAAAAAGGTAGGTAGGGAGCAGCAGAATCCTAAAGTTTTTCTCAAATTTGGACAGGAGAATGAGTTTAGAAATGTGGGCCTCATAGCGTTATCTAAAGATTTGAAGAAAAAGCTAGGAGATATAGAGCTGGCAAAAGTGCTAAGAGATGGTAGGTTGTTGATTATTTGTACTTCAGAAGAGCAGAAAAAGAAAGCGTTGCAATTGGAGCATGTCTGTAGGGTGAGCGTGAGTGAAAGGAGAGTAATTGGGGAGAAGGAAGTGCGTGGTGTAATTACAGGCATCCCTTTGGATGAGGATCTGGAGAAGTTTAGACAATGTTTGGGGGGAGGAGTGAGAGCAATCAAGCGATTGAGGAGGCGTGTTGATGGCCAAAGTGTGGAGAGTTTATCGGTATTGCTGGAGTTTGACAGTGCAGTACTCCATGAAAAGGTTAAAGTTGGCTGTTTGAGTTTCCCTGTGAGAGAGTTTGTCCCTCCTCCTCTCCGGTGTTACAAGTGCCAACTGTATGGTCATGTGGCAGCAGTCTGTAGGGGGAAGCAGAGATGCCCTAGATGTAGTGGAGATCACAGAGTAGAGGAGTGTGGGGGAAATTGTGACTTTAAATGCTGTAATTGTGGTGAGCAGCATGCGGTAACATATGGAGGGTGTGAAGTTAGAAAAAAAGCAGTGGAGATTCAGAAGGTGAAAGTTGCAAGCAGTATTTCCTATGCAGAAGCAGTGAGAAAAGTACAAGAGGAGAACCCAGGAGGGAGTGGTGATCAGACTGGTGATAGTGGAAGACAGCAGAATGTGGATGAAAGTAATAAATTATCGATGGATAATTTGATTGTGTTTCTAGCCTATGTTATAAACTGTGCAGATCAGGCCAAGCATAAGACTGATAAAATTAAGATTATTGTGAAGGGAGCAGAAAAGTATTTGGGTGTGAATATTTCTTGGGAGCAAGTAAACAAAAGGTTGGAGGATGAGAAGAGGGTGGGATTGGGAGGGGAAGTTGATAAGATATCCTGATTATCATTCAATGGAATGCAAGAAGTTTAATGGCGAATGGCCAGGAGATGAAAGGGTATGTGGAGAACAGTAAGCGGAGACCAGATCTAATATGTGTTCAGGAGACATGGCTTAGACCATCTTTGGATTTTAGTATTAGAGGGTATGAGTGTGTGCGTAGGGATAGACAGGAAGGTAGTGGTGGAGGCTGTGCAATATTTATTAAAAATGGAATACAGTATAGGGTAATAGGGAAGGGGACACTGCTTGAGTTTGTTGTGTTGGAGGTATGGATGAGGGAGGGGAAAGTTACTTTGGTAAATTTTTATAATCCTTGTAGAAGACTATCACTGGAGAATTTGCAGGAACTTAGTGTTCATTTGAAGGGGAAAGTAATATGTTGTGGGGATTTTAATGCACATAACACATTGTGGGGTGGGCATAATGATGAGAATGGATCAGTTATTGGGGAACTTTTGGATGTAAGGAATTTGGTCTGTTTGAATGATGGGAGTGGAACACGGATTAATATTCAGAATGGTAATGAGTCAGCTGTGGATCTAACTTTAGTATCTGAGTCTATTGCAGGAATTTGTACATGGCAGGTTGATAAAGAGACAACAATAGGTAGCGACCATTACCCTATTGAAGTTGAGCTGGGTTTCAATGTTGAGGAAGTTTGCATGGAAGGATTAGGGAAATGGTGTTTTAGTGAAGTAAAGTGGGATAGATTCAGTTATACTTGTGACAAAGAAATGGAAGAGGTGAATGTAGATGCAAGTGTGGAAAATTTTAATAGTTTTCTGTGTAATGCAATTTTAGGAGCAGCAAAGCAAACAATAAGGAAGAAAGGAAGAAAGGGTAAAAATAAGTGTGTTCCTTGGTGGTCAGATGAATGTACCAAAGCTATTCGAGACAGGAATAAAGCTTTTAAGGTCTTTAAGAGAAGCCACTGTTTTCAAAACCTTTGTGATTACAAAAGGAAGCTTGCAGTTGTAAGGAAAGTAGTTAAAGAAACTAAGAGGGAATATTGGAGGCGATATTGTGATACCTTAGGAAGACAAATGTCTGTGGGTCAAGTCTGGAGGACTATAAAGAGAATGGCAGGGAATAAGGCAAGTTTTGGATACCCAGTAATGTCATGTGGTGATAGAATAATTCTGGATAGTAAGGGTAAATCGGAGTTATTAGTTACAACAATTTGTTAAAATCCATAGCAATGATAATTTAACAGTGGAGGAAAGAAGAGCAAGACGAAAGATAGTTGGAAAATGTTTGGATATTCTTGAGGATGTTGGGTATTGTGACAATGCGATTAATGATGAGTTTAGTATGTGGGAGCTGAATAGAGCGTTGAATAAGTGTAGTAATACAACCCATGGAGAGGATGATATTAGCTACTGCATGCTGAGGAACCTGAGTGATAGATGTAAAAGGGTGTTGCTGAAGCTGTATAATAAAGTATGGGAAGAGGGTAATTTGCCAGAACAATGGAAGGAGGCAATTGTTGTTCCTATTTGTAAGCCAGGCAAAGACCCTTCTGCAGCAGAAAGCTATAGGCCTATAGCTCTGACATCGCATGTTGGGAAGGTGATGGAGAAAATGATTAATGATAGACTAATTTATTTCCTGGAGAGAAATGCCTTACTTAAAAGTCATCAATATGGTTTTAGGAGAGGTAGGAGCACAACAGACTCTTCTTTTATTTTAGAGAATGAAATTAGGAAGGCTCAAATTAACAAAGAGTGTGTGGTGGCAGTTTTCTTCGATGTTGAGAAAGCTTATGACATGATGTGGAGGGAAGGTTTGGTTATAAGATTACATCAAATGGGTATTCGGGGGAAAATGCTAAGGTGGGTGAAGAGTTTTTTGTCAAGTAGGCGTATTTCAGTTCGGCTAGGAAAGGAGTTTAGCTCTAAGTATGTGGTAGAAAATGGTACGCCTCAGGGCAGTATAGTGAGTCCAGTATTGTTCTCCATTATGGTTAATGAAATATTTTGTAATGTTGAATTCTCAGTTGGGGTGTCTCTGTTCGCGGATGATGGAATAATGTGGAAGAGGGGTAGGAATGTGAAATATATTGTTAAGAAGTTGCAGCAAGCCATTGATAAGGTTGAAGCCTGGTCATTGAAGTGGGGTTTTAGATTTTCAGTGAATAAAACGAAGGTTATGTTTTTTACCAAGAAGAAAGTGGGTAGTGATGTTAATCTTACCTTGTATGGGAGAAATTTGGAGAGGGTGAGTGAGTTTACGTATTTGGGATTACTGTTTGACAGTAAATTGACATGGAAGTCACATATTAATAAAGTTGTGGAGAAATGTAAAAAAGTAATGAATGTAATGAGGTGCCTTCGAGGACAGGACTGGGCAGCTAGTCGAAGTTGTTTAAAAACTGTATATGTAGCATTAATTAGGTCTGTTTTAGATTTTGGATGTGTTGTATATCGATCAGCAGCCAAAAGTAATTTGGAGAAACTGGACGCTGTTCAATATCAAGCCCTGAGGATATGTTGTGGAGCTGTTAGATCAACCCCAGTGTCTGCACTGCAGGTGGAGATGGGTGAGATGCCTTTGAGTTTTAGGAGACTGCAACTGGCTCTTACATATTGGGCCAACTTGTGTGGGAACAGTGAAGATCACCCTGGTAGAATTCTACTTACACTTACCCAGGAGAGGGAGAGTGTACAGCTGGCCAGTTTTGGGTGGATTATAGAGAAAGCGGCCGGAGATGCTGGAATAAGACATTTGGAACTGAGCCCTGTTGTCCCAATTTCTACTGTCCCTCTGTGGGAGTTGACTGAGCCTTGTGTGGATCTGTCTCTGCTAGAAAGGAAGAGCTGTAGCAACAGAAATGTGGTAACATACATCTGGGAGAACTTCCCTGAATATTTAGAAATATACAGTGACTGGTCTAAATTGGAGGATGGTAGAGTGGGAGTTGCCTTTGTAATCCCTGACTTGGGTGTTAGAGTAAGTAAGAGAACAAGTGACAATGTGGCAGTTTACACGGGAGAACTGCTGGCTTTATTGTTAGCGATGGTTTGGGTGGAGGAGAGTGCGTCAGTGGGAGCTAAGGTTGTGATTGCGTCTGACTGTAGTAGCGCGCTGACGAGTATTAAATGTATGGAATCTGTATCAAGACAAGACATCATTTTTGAGATAGTAAACATAATGGACAGAGTGAATAGATCAGGAAAGCAAGTGGTGCTGTTATGGGTGCCGGCACATATAGGGATACAGGGGAATGAGATGGAAGATAAATATGCAAAGCAAGGTGCGCGGAGTAGGGATATAAACTTCCCAGTTAAAATCAGCAAAGAGGAAGTCAAGAGCATTGTGAAAGCTAAAATCAAAGAACTTTGGCAGAGAAGTTGGGAGGAGGAGAGAAAGGGACGATTTTATTTTTCTATTCAGCGCCGAGTAGGTGAGTCTATAACTGGACGTGGGATCAGTCGGAGGGAGGAAGATGTGTTAACACGACTGAGGTTTGGGCATACATATTTGAATAGTTCTTTGAACTTAATGGGAAAGCATCAGACAGGCCAATGCGAGTGCTGCGGTGAGAGAGAAACTGTAGAGCATGTATTTATGCAATGTGTGAGGTACAGACGACACAGAGAAGAGCTAAAGGCATATATGAATAAAAGTGGAATGGGGTTTTCGGTTGGAACAATGTTAAGGGGATGTTCCTCGGCAGGAGTTTTTAAGGCGATAATGAGGTTCCTTCGGGGTACGAGGCTATTTTTAAGAATATAAGAAGAAAATTAATAGATGGCCTAAATAATAATAATTTTAAAAAGTAAAATAAATAGGGCCGGGGTTAGTACGGTGGGGTAGAGAACATTGAATAAATAAAAAGGTAAGGGGAAAGAAAAGAGGGGGGAAAAGTAGGTAAGAAGGAAGGAAAAGAAGAAGAAGAGATGGAGAGCGGAAAAGAGGAGAGAAAAGGGGAAGGACAGGGAAGGTGAAAAAAGTGAGAAAAGAAATAAGGTATAAGAGAAAGGGAGAAAAGAGAAAAAGTATATATATATATATATATATATATATATATATATATATATATATACATATATATTTATTTATTTTTATTTTTTTTTTTTAGTATAGGAGACACAGGACTGATGGGGCCATGTCGGCCCTCACTCCATATCGGAAGGTGGCGGTAATGCACCAATAAGTTGTTTGTCAACCGCCAAAAAACACAATTAGAAGAAGAAGAAGAAGTTGTCATTTAGTTCCCAGACTCTAACGTTTTAAGATGTAACAAACATTATTTTCATTGGAAGTATTGTTTTAGTACCTTTGGAGTAATTATCACTCGCACTGATTTTTATTATTTTTTATTTTTGTTAGTTTGACTTGTGAAGATGGCTGATCACAACTAAAATCTTTTAGCCCTGCTCGTTACAAACGAAGATGGAATCTGAGAATGATTGGTCTTCAAGAAAAAGACGGTGAGGACGCAAGAGAATTGGTGATTGGAATTTTAACCAGAGTGGTTCCGCTATCTGTTGATCGACTACGAGACACGGTGGATGTTGTTCACCGTTTGGGGATCAAGAGAAGTGATGGCACACCAAGATCAATCATCATTCAGTTTGGAATGAGAAATGTATGTGACGATGTGTGGAGAAAGTCCAAGGACGCGAGAATATGCAAAGAATTGCATATTCGGTTCAAGGAGGACTTTTCCAAAGAAGATAGGGAGGCTCGAGCAAAGTTATGGCCACTGGCTCAAGAGGCTCGGAAGAGGGGGAAGCGAGCGTTCCTTAAAGAAGGCTACGCATTGATCGATAATCGGCGAGTGGACCCTGAATGACTGATTTAATGCTTTTCAATCTGAGGTAACGTTTGAATTCAAGACAAAAGTACTTTTTTGTTGTTGCATCTTCTTTATTGCACACTAGTTAAAGGAACAAATCCTTCTCGTTCCTGCGCATCGTCCTTGTTGTTTGTTTCTTGAGACGCATTTTGTTTAATGGTGTTATCATTTCTTTCTTTAAATTGTAGGGGGCTAAAAAACAATTTAAAACGTAAGGCTGTTTTTCTTTATTGCAAGGAGCAAAAGACGAACTGTGTTTTTTTACAGGAGACTCAATCTCAGGAAGATGATGTTAAATTTTGGAAAAATCAATGGGGGGATTCTGTTTTTTTCAGTCATGGTACTTCCCATTCTGCAGGTGTCATGGTTCTGTTTAATAGGCTGCCTTGTAATGTTATATGCCACCTAAGTGATTCAAAGGGTCATTGGCTTATGGTAGTAATTGAACAAGGAGGTGTAAATTATATTTTGCTGTGTATCTATGGATATAACCAAAAATCACTGAATAGGGAATTGCTTGTTTTTCTAAAAGAGTCTGTTAAAAAGTGGAGAATCACCTATACTGTTGATAGAATTATTTTGGGAGGGGATTTTAATTTGGCTCATGATCTTTGGTTAGATCGTTCTCCTTCAAAAGCTAAACGTCACTGTTTTGAGGAAGTTATTTCAGATTTGATTTCAGAATTACACTTAGTAGATTATTGGAGATGGAGTAATCCTCATAAATTACAATTTACTTGGTTCAGTTCTTCTAATAAGGCCCAAAGCTCAAGGCTTGACTACCGGTTGATATCTAATAATCTAATTAACGTTTCAAAATGTGACGTTTCATTTTCTCCCATTGTGCAGTTTTGCTATCCTTTTCATTCCTTAAATCAGGTTGTGAGCGTAGTGTCATTTGGAAGTTTAATAACAGTCCTCTTGAAAATGTGGGTTTTTGTGAAAAGGTTAAAGAAACTTTAAAAGATATTAATGCAATGGAAATGTCACCCTTGAACAAACGGGAATGGTTTAAATCCAGTGTTAGGGGATTAGCAATTGAGACTGGTAAGCAAATTAACAAACTTAAAAGTACGGAACGGCTTGAATTGATAAATGAAATGCACAAATTTGACAACAAACCTGACTTAACTATAGATGAACAGATTCAACTAAATAATCTACAAGCGAAATTTGACAATTGATATTTGGAGAAGGCCAAGGGAGCCTTCATTCGCTCTCGAGCCCGATGGTTAGAAGAAGGGGGAAAAAATTCCTCTTATTTTTTTAATCTGGAGAAACAAAGAAAAACTAAAAAGAAGATTCTGAAGTTGTCAATCAATGACTTAATTATTGAAGATAATGATCAGATTAACGAAGAAATTCTAACTTTTTATTGCAATTTGTATAATTCTAAATTCTCCAGTGTCGAGTCTTCACTTTTTTTTCACAAAGCTAAAAAAGCTAAGAAAAGAGGATATAGAACAGGATTTCAAATCATATTTGGATGAGCCCCTTAAAATAGAAGAACTCGACAATCCCATTTCTAAAATGTCTAAGGGTAAATCTCCAGGTCTAGATGGATTATCGGTGAAATTTTATCAGCATTTTTGGACAGAAATAAGACTTTTGCTTTATAAATGCTTTTTTAGAATGTATTTCTAATGGCAACCTCTCACCTTCCATGAAAAGAGGCATCATTACGTTAATACCTAAACCCAATAAAGATCATTTGCTGCTGGATAACTGGAGACCTATAACTCTGTTATGTAATGACTACAAACTATTAGCTTATGTTTACTCAAGAAGGCTGGATAAAAGCTTGGCAAAAATGATAGATGAATGTCAATCTGCCTTTATAAAAGGTAGAAATATTCATAATCATACTAGATTAATACTGGATATTTTAGACTATAGTGACTTTATTAACACAGATAGTTATATTTTGTTTTTGGACTTTTTTAAGGCTTTTGACACTATTGAACATCCCTTCCTTATAGAATCCTTACGCTTTCTTGGGTTTGGAGAAGAATTTTGTAGCGTTATCAAAATGTTTTACACTGATAATAGTAGCTATGTCTCGGTAAATCCTGGTATGACTCCTAGTTTTATAGTGTCAAGGGGAATAAGACAAGGCTGCCCCATTTCTCCAAAGCTTTTCATTTTGACTACTCAATTTTTAACGTTAATTATTAATAATTCACATGAGTTGCAAGGTATTATAATGCTTGATAAAGAGTTTAGAATAAGTCAATTTGCTGATGATACATGCATTTTTTTAAAAGACAAATTTATGGTAGAAAAAACAATTAATGTCATTCAAACTTTCTCCAAAGCATCTGGCTTAACTCTCAATTTAAATAAATGTACTTTATTTCCAGTTCACACAAGTGTGGATTCTACCATTAGTAAAATTAAAGTTGTTCAAGAAGTTAAATATTTAGGAATCACAATATCCAAAAACCAAATTAGAAGACAAGATGTAAATATTGCTAATCGAATCATTAACACGGAAATGTCCTTAAGTCATTGGTTAACCAGAGATCTAACAGTATTTGGTAGAGTTCTTCTCTCTAAAGCTGAAGGTATATCCAAATTATCTTATCCCTGTCACTCTCTCTATGTCTCCTCTAGTAATATTAGTAAAGCCAACTCTATTTTATTCCATTTTTTGTGGAGAAATAAAACCCACTATATTAAGAGATCTCAATTAGTCAGGGACTATAATGAAGGTGGAATTAAGGCAATTGACTTTGAGGCTCTAGTAGGTGTTTTTAGGACGGAGTGGATTAAAGAATTCCTATCACAACCAAATTCAATGTGGTTTCACATTCCCAAAATGTTGTTCAATAAGTTAGGTGGCCTTGAATTTCTTTTAAGATGTGATTTTGAAGTAAATAAAATCCCTCTGAGATTGTCGAATTTTCATAAACAAATCCTTCATTTTTGGAAGATGATATTTACACATAATTTTTCTCCCCATAGATCCACAATCTGGAATAATAGGGACATCTTAATAAATAAAAAAATCATTATTTAAGAGGAACTGGTTTGAGAAGGGCATTTTATTTATGACTGATATCCTAGATGGCAATTGTATATTTCTTAGTTTTGAGAGATTCAAAGAGAAGTATGATGTGGCTTGTACAGCAAGAGAATTTGAAAAAAATTGGTAAAGCTGTTCCTCTTCCCCTTATACAATTAATATGAGGTATTTTAAAATATTACAGTAGTGAACCTTCTCTTCCGGCCCTACGGATTAATGGTTTGGACTTAGTTAATAAGAATTGTAATAACAAGGTTATTAGTTTGGCACTAAGATCTACAGATTTTAGCAAACCGTTGCTAGTTCCAGAATTTCTATCACAGTCCACTATGGTAAAGGCTGTTTCAAAATTTATTAGATGGCCTATTTCTCCAAAAATTAAAGAAACTCATTTCAAAATAATACAAAATATTTATCCAGTTGCCGAGTTTCTTAAAAAGCGTTTTAAATTTGAGGTGGACGCTTTTGTCTTTTGCGCAAAATCCGAAGAAGCAGTGGAACATTTATTTGTCTTTTGTCCGGTTACCAAAGATTTTTGGAAAGATATTAAGAATTGGTTGTCTCTAAAAATAGATGGTGTTCCTTTTTTTTAATTCTGTTGATATTCTGTATTTTGTGGAAAATTTGGATGTGTCCGTATCGGACATGATAAATGTTATCATTCTTCTGTGTAAATACCATATTCACTGCAGTAAATGGAAAAATTCTAAGCAGTCATTTAATTGTTTCATCAATGATTTCAAGCTTTATTTTTCATCTCTTCAAAAAATTAATACGTACAAGTCAGCCAAAAAAATACTTTGTGACATATCAAAATTTTTATTGTTTTGAGTGTTTTATTGCTCCTTTTTTTTCATAGGTTGTGTACAGGATTTTCATAACTCCCCCTTCGTTCTTGTAAATGTGGCTGTTCTCGGTTCTTGTTTTGTTTATATTATTTATTTTTTTGTTTTGAACATGCCCCTTATTGTAAATTGTTTAAACTGTGTTTTTTTTCCTCTGCAAGAGTTTGTATTTTGTTTTGTGGTTCTATAAATAAATAAAAGATAAAAAAATGGAGGGGGACGATATGTAAGCCCCACCCCCTCAGGGCGCACCTCTCTTGCGCCCCAAGGCGTCCTATCTTTTGTATTGAAGAGGAGCTACTGCGCATGTACAACTTATAACGAGCGTCTATGGGAGACTTGGGGCGCAAATACGTCCTCAATCAGACAACACAACCACAACTCAACTCCCCTTAAACTATTAAACATTTATCTTACACATCTGAAAGAAAATATACATATATTTCGAAACATTTTTATGTTACTATAACAATTATTTTTCACTTTTATTCAAGGTAATGTGGCAAGTTGTCAGTGGTGGAGCGGCGCCCTAGCGCCCTCTATTGGCCAGCCACCACTGCCTAAACCACTGAACACATCAATCTGTGATTTTTGTGTAGACTACGGTTCTACATGACAAGTAATGTAATAGGTGCGACTTAGTAATGGAAAACCAAAACATCTGACAGTTATATCATGCATGCTGCTGATTCAAACCAAATCATTAGTTATGAATTCATCCTTTTTAAAGAGTAAAGAATGTTTACAGGAACAGTGTACTTGATCAAAAATGTTACTGGAGACGTAAAATATGTAAAGAACTTAAGAAAACAGATTGGTAATGCCAAAATAATTGCAAATGCAAATTATATACAAACTTTTTTTTTTAATTGTACATAAATCTTAATCACCACTACACCACCAACCCTAAATAAAACGCAGGAAATTCTGATATAGCTTTTATTTTGGGTGTACCACTAAAAGATCATCAGTGGTTCCCACCCTGCCACCCACTACAAACTTTCTGGATACGCCCCTGTCTGCGCCAAGCTGAACGCTGGGTTGCAGTTCTCAGGTCAATGACTGACTGCGGTTGCTCACATTTAGAGGCTCCTGTGTGGAAACCAGAGAGGTTTGCATAACAAGTGAAACGGGCAAACAGAGAAGCGGAGGACTTAAGGCACTGCCGCTGCCGATGAGCAACGAAACTGCAAAAATGTCTTCCTGTGAGTTCGAGTCGCTGGAGAAATCCTTGGAGTCCCATCTGCCAGAGGCCGAGCTGGCAGAGGTGAAGCGCATCCTGTTCGGTAGAGAAACCCCGTGAGTTCTTCATTTATTTCATTTCTTACAAAACAGGGCCGCGCTTATTGACCGGTGCTCGTTTTCTTCTCCACTCGTTCCTGGTAAATTATTATCTGAAGGGTGGACTTTGGCCAGGCTCATCAGAGCTGCAAAACAGCCCACAAAGGAACAATGAAAAGGTTCACAGTGTAATAACATCATAAAGACATACTGATTTGGACTACTTTGTTGGCACTCCTTGTAAAACGTTTTAAAGCCTCTAACCTTTCATTGCAGTTACACAATTGCTTAAAATCGCATGCTATTGCTTGTTTTTTTATTTAAAGAGATTGTTTTATGTACAAACGATTATTTCACCAATAATTTTGCTAAGACTAACATTGGATTTTAAACAGTTGGTTTTCTTAAGTTTTCAGTGTTTTAATGATACATTTTCAAGGAGTTTTAACACATCTTTATCAGAAGTGCCACCAAATCTGTCTGTATCTTTCTTATGTTTCAAATATTAATTTGCTTGGAGTATTTTTTACAAAGGAAATAATAACCTTGCAGTGAATCTTCCATTATGCAATTTCTGTATGTTGGGTGGTGGTCTAAAGAATATGGTCCAGCTCAGTTTTTGTCTTCTTGTCAGAATTTACTTTTGACGGCTGTGTCTTCTCTTAAATTAGCCATAGATTGCTATACTTGACGTACAGGTTCTGGTGTTTTAAAGAATCTTCTAGGCCTTTTTGTCAACTGGACATTTTTAAAATACCATAGTCTTCTTGAAAGATCAGAGCAAACCACATCTGAATAGTAAGGAAGTATTTTTGACTATTTTCATGTTTCTTTATTTTTTGCAGCTTTGCTTTTTAATGTTTTTATTCCCATGGAAAAGTCACTTGGGTTGAACATGTTCTTCACATGGGATCACATGTTAACCCATTTGGTATGTGATAAACTACATGTGTAGCACACGTGGACTTCAAGCACATTTCCATGTAGTTTTGCATGGTTTGCATGTCACAAAGGGTGGGATTGCAAACAGCCAAAAAGGCCACCCACCCTTAAAAGCCTATAAGTAAAAATGAGGTGGAGAACGCTGTTGGCGACCATGAGAAGCAACTGCTCCATTTGTTTATTTTCTAAAAATCAAAGAAATAAGAACAAAAGAAACAGTAAAACGTTTTAAAAGTAGTCAAACAGAATAAAAGAAAATAAAACCTTCCAGAGCAGTCTCTTAAAATCAGTCACAGCTGGCAACTTGGTCGGCGGCCTTCTGCGCCAAGCGCAGGAATCCTCTCCCTGTCTCCCGATGGCTCAAACACCACGCCCTTGACTCGGCCGCTGCGTAACATGATCTAGCCGGTCCTCTTGCGTCTTGGTGCGCCACGTCCTCCGTAATCATTGCCGCCTCTCCAACCCAGGCCCGGCCCTAACCAATTTGCTGCCCTAGGCAAGATTTTAAGTGGCGCCCCCTTGCATCGCAGTACAGCACTTGCACTGCTAGTGTACATATACGCACAAGAAACGTAATGGCTTTGTTTTTATTTAAATAAAACAATTTCACATTCAAAATACTAATTATGATAATAATGACAATTAAAGAAGCAAATGAAAGAAAATTAACTCAACATATCAAATACAATATAGATAGCTTACATAAAATGTTAGATTTAAATACTCCTAAAATGAAAAGTGTAAACAAGTGACATTAACTTAAATACAATAGAAATACAGCACTGTACAAAATAAGATATTAGTATCTTATCTATCTTATCTATATTATCTTATCTATATTATCTTATCTATATTATCTTATCTTATCTATATTATCTTATATATTTTATTAGTATCTTTAAGTAGGCACAAAAATACAAGGATTTGGATAAAAAAATGAAATGATCTCAAAAAGAGCTCTATTGGTGTTTTTGGTTCTGCCTTAAATTACTTCAGAACCTACACCACCTCCTTAATCTCACATGACTTGCTACAGCTTGACTTTCCTGGATTTTCTTGAGGCAAAGTCATCTACAACATCATTATATGACAACTGATTGGAGACCACATGGTTGATGCTTATGATGGCAAGTCCACTGAGACGTTCTTGCATCATAGTAGATCTCAGGTAAGTTTTAATCAGTTTGAGCTTTGAGAAGCTTCTTTCAGCAGCAGCCACTGTAACAGGAAGAGTGGCAGAGATTCTCAAAGCAACCCACATGTTGGGGTATATTTCTGCCAGCTTCTTCACATGCAGGAAGGTCAAAAGTTCCATGTTTGTCATGTTCTTTGATGGCAATGGTGGAAAATTATACATTTCCCCTTGCAAGTTCAATGCCATCAATGTCTGGCTGGCTGTCATGGGTCAGAGCAGTACTTAGGGTTTTACAACTCTGTAGCAGGTCCTCTTCTGCTAAGTTGGGGAAATCAAGGAGCACGCCAAATATGCTATTCACCTCTCCAAGATTCTGAAATCTCTCATCAATTGAAGAGATGGCAGTATCTATGACCACATTAAAAAATGTGGTTTCCATTTTTCGTAGTGCATCTTGTATGGGCTCATCTGGAGACTCATAGCCAAAGTGTGTCTTTGTGGTTCTCAAGCGCTTTTGTTTGAGTTCAGCCTCCACGTTCATCTCTTCACACATATCCTTTGCCACTGTCTGTGCATCAGAAAATCCAGTGTTTCGGTAACTGGTGAAGGAATCTCTTGTTTTCTTCAGCAAGTTGACAGCTACATCGAGCTGCATGGATGGTGACTGCATCAGTTTACTGACATGCTGGATCTTGCAGAGAATTTCATACCATATGGCTGTACAAATGCAAAAGCGATAGGATCCAATCTCCTCAGCCAAAGACTGGGTTTCAACTCTCACCACAGGGTCTGCAGTTTTTTCCCTCACCTCCAGAAGAGCCTCTCGGATTTGCCCAGCCTGATACCTTACTGCCTCAATGCTTTTCACCCTGCTTTCCCATCTGGTCTCAGCCCATGATTTCAGAGAGATTTTTGCATATTTTAAGAGGACATCCCACCTTTGGGTGGAGGCTGAGAAGAGCTTGAATAATTTTGTCAAATGCCCAAAGTAGCCAAGGGCATCTGGTGAGCTTTTTGCAGCATCAGCAACTACCAGATTTAAAGTGTGGGCACCACATGGGACGTAAAAAGCTCTTGAGTTCAGCTGAAGCAACTTTGCCTGAACACCTTTATTTTTTCCCTTCATATTGGCGCCGTTGTCGTAGGACTGGCCTCTGCAGTCCTCAAATGGGATTAAAAAGGCTAGAGTTCCTCTAGCCTTTTTAAGATTAGAGATGACAAATGTTCTCCTGTTGACTGCTCTGCCACAAGAAAGCCTAAGAAATGCTCTTTTACTTGTGGAATGTCTTCTTGTGACACTATCCTAACTATGACAGAGAGCTGTTCCTTATGACTCAGATCTGGGGTGCAGTCTAAAATGATGGAGAAATATTTGGATATTTTGATCTCTGTAACAATGTGTTGTATTATTTTAGAACTGATGGAGTCTATCAGTTCATTTTGAATTGTTTTGCCAAGATAATGTACATGACTGCCAGCTCCACTTTCCACCCTACTGACATGCTGCTTCATCACTGGATCAAATTTGGCCATGAGCTCCACCTCTTTCAGAAAATTTCCATTGTCTGGTTTATGTAATGTGTCTGTGGAACCCCTGAAAGCTATGTTTCTTTCAGCTAAGGACTGAATTATTGCCACCAATCGATGTAGAACATCACGCCACCTTTTTCTCTTAGCCTCAACAAGTGCCATCTCTTGTCTATCTATTGTGATCCCTTTTGCAAAACGGACCTCCAATTCCTTCCATGTTGCCATGTGAGCATTATGCTCCTGGCTATCCTCATGGACCTTGAGCAAGTGACTTGCATTTTTCCAGTCCTTCAGTCCTTCCCTATTAAGTTTGTACTCTCTTTTAGAAAAAAGTTTGCAGCAGAAGCAGTGCAAGCTATCATCTTTTTTAGAGTACATAAGCCAGCTTCTTCGGACTTTTTCTCCATTGATTAAGAGTCTGTTAAAATAGTCATGCTGACATCTTCGTCCGTCTTTTGCTTTAGGGAATGTGAAGCTGTTTTCTATTTGAAATGGACCTCTGTGAACCAACTCTGTTCGTACCTTATCAGTTAGAGGAGCTGGCCAGTCAGCTGGGTCTATTGGAGCAACAGAAGGTCCGATTGATGTTGCTGCATACCTGCTAGGTTGTGCTGCTGAAGTGGAGGCGACAGAAGGAGCACTTGATGCTGGTGAGATGGAGGAGACACAAGGAGTGCTTGATGCTGGTGAGATGGAGGAGACAGAAGTAGCGCTTAATGCTGATGAGATGGAGGAGACAGGAGGAGCGCTTGATGCTGGTGAGATGGAGGAGACAGAAGGAACGCTTGATGCTGGTGAGATGGAGGAGACAGGAGGAGCGCTTGATGCTGGTGAGATGGAGGAGACAGAAGGAACGCTTGATGCTGGTGAGATGGAGGAGACAGAAGGAGCGCTTGATGCTGCTGCATCACTGCTGGTTTCTGCTGAGGTGGAGGCAACAGAGGGATTGACAAGGGTGGGACTGAGAAACCTCAGCAGCGCATCTGAAGACAGAAGAGGAGTAGGTGACACATAATTAAAAAAAAAGAAATAAAAAGAAATAATATAAATGAGAAACCTAGATATACATGCATGATGTATACCAGTGGTTTTCAAAGGGTGGGACAGTGGACCTCCCCTAAGAGAACTCAAAAGCAGCCGTGCCCCCCCCCCTTTATTATTACTTTTATTAGTGTTATTGATGTTGCTTTGCAAACTTCAAATAAGATTTCAACAATAAATGCTATGCACATCTTTATTTAACATCTTAAACATGTATGTTCATAAACATATTAACATATAACATTTTTAATCACAATCTCTGTTTGTTTTTAGCATTTTTTTAATCACATTTAAATCCTCTTTAACATTATTTAAACACATTTATACAGAAGTTTAAAAAAAAACAATTATACATATGTGTTTAACATTTCTATATTTACATCCAGTTTTTAACATTTATTTTAACATTTACATCCTTTTTTAACATTTTAAACACATTTATGTTAAAAACATATACAAATGTGTTTAAAAAATGTTAAACAAGGATGTAAATATACATTTAAATTTAACATTTATATTCATATATCATATATATTTAAATCAATATATAGGCTACAGTCTATGGTTAGAACCATTGACTTGACTATTAATATTTCGGTTAGAAGCAGAACTAACAGATAGCGCTGGATCATTTATAAATTAGCTAACCATATTATGCTAATGGCTAATGGCATCATTGATCATCGTTCTGTAACGTAAAAATAATCTCACATATCATCTTTACTGTAGGCTAATATTACCTCTGTCTTTGTCCCGTTTTTCCTCCTCATCTTTCCTTTTTTTCCTCCCCTGGGCACCAGACTGTTTGGGACGCTTTGACATATTAATTTTTGACGCAATGAAAACGAAGACCGTATCATGGCAGGTACATTAAAAGTAGTCGTTGAAAAGCGGTTGGGGGGGTGGGGGTGGGGGTTAGGGCAGATAGACTGAGTAGCCTCGCAGTTTCCCAAGCTGCTTTGTGGCGCCTCATGCTAAATATGAAACTTTTTAACTGATTGGAACGTTGGGATAATGTTTTGCAATTATTACACTTTGTTAAGTGCCTTGAGTCTTGAGATGACATCTGTTGTGAATTGGCGCTATATAAATAAATTGAATTGAATTGATGATTTTTTGTGCACCGTGAGCAAAGTGTGTCTGTGATTCCTTGAAATCCCCCCTCCACGTCGCATGGTAGAGGGTGCTTGGAAGAAATGTTTATCTTGCATTTGCGACCTTGGCGCCCCCTAGGTGCATGGCGCCCCTAGCATTTGCCTATACTGCCTATGCTACGGGCTGGCCCTGCCCTTCCTCTCTTCTTTGGTCCCCATTGGCCCAGGCTCATTAATCAGAGTCCCCACACCTGTGGTTAATCAGGGAGGACGCACAGGTGAAAAAAAAAATAAAAATACATGCAACCAAATCATAATTTGTAAAAACATGCAATAAAACCAGTCACAAGAAAACCACCTTGTGACATGCACACATTTTGTTCACATGTGGGTTCTATATGGAAAATAACATGCTTGAGTGTGTTTACATGTTATCCCATGGACTTCACATGTGAATGTCAGTGGGTTTCAAATTCACATAGTGTAATACGTAGGTGGTCACACTTTCTTTGTACATCTCTAATGTTTTATTTTTGACACATCTTTTTTTTTTAAATGGTTCCATGTGTGAATATCACAGGAATCAAAGATTTTTCTCATGTGATCACATGATTTTGCCCATGTGAAACCCATGTGTCTTTTTGTAAGGGTTCTCATCCAGTTACATCAGATTTCTTGCCTCTGAGCAAATTATTTTTCGCTGTGATGTTTTCTTTAAAGACATACCACTTCTTTAAGACATTAATGTGTTAATCAAGCTACATTATTTCAAAAAAAAAAAAAAAAAATCCATGCAGCATGATGCTACCAATACCGTGCTTCTCTTTTGGGCTCATGTACATTATTCTCTTTTTATAGGAGGCTGGAGCTTCCAACTTGCGCTGTGGAGGCAGCAGCTGAGCGTGAATTTGAGCTGAAAGGATACAAGTTTGACGCTGCACAGGAACAGCTGAGGGCGCCCAGAAGAGTCAGAGTGGGACTGGTTCAGCACCGCATTGTTCTGCCTACTGATGCCCCAATTGTGGACCAGGTCAGAATCACATGTCAAATATTTTAGAAGCAAAGAAAGGGAATTTTCTTCAATCAGTTTTTCAGTGTGTACAAGTGTAAGATATGGTCGATCACACAAAGAGGTTTTGCACATCAAATCCTTTTCTTCTGCTCGCAGGTCAACGCCATGCACAGCCGCGTTGGTGAAATTGTGGAGGTAGCCGCTATGTGTGGTGTTAACATAATCTGCTTTCAGGAAACCTGGAGTGAGTGCGCAGAAATAATATTTATGACACATGAGGGCAAGGCATAAAGGAGGCAGACTGAGGTCTTTGTGTTTACAGCCATGCCGTTTGCTTTCTGCACCCGTGAGAAAGAGCCGTGGACAGAGTTTGCCGAGTCAGCTGAGGAAGGAAACACCACACGGTTCTGCCAAGAGGTGCGATAACAAAGCATTGTTGGGGCTAAATTATTATGATGCACTACAAGACAACCCTGACCATTCTCTCATTTTGCCATCAGCTTGCCAAAAAATACAACATGGTGGTCATCTCCCCGATTCTTGAGCGAGAAGAGCTGCACGGCATTCTGTGGAACACAGCGGTGGTGATCTCCAACTCGGGAAATGTGCTGGGAAAGAGTCGGAAGAACCACATTCCCAGGGTCGGAGACTTCAATGAGGTTAGCAGGCACGCTAAAAGATTCACTGCAGCTACAGAGTACAGCAGAACAATATTTTTTTCTTCACCCTTAGTCCACATATTATATGGAGGGCAACACAGGCCACACAGTGTTCCAGACGCAGTTCGGAAAGCTCGCAGTCAATATCTGCTATGGGCGTCACCATCCCCTCAACTGGTTCATGTACAGCATGAACGGAGCAGAGATCATCTTTAACCCCTCGGCCACAGTTGGTGCTCTCAGGTAGAAAACAGACTGAAGGCTTAAAGCCAGGGCGTGGTGTCCTTTCTTAGAATTAAATGAAAGCTATAATAATTATTTGATTACAGGCTTTGCTTCTCCATGGGTTGTTCTTTCAAGCATTTTTTTAGCCTCCCCCCATATTTATATGATGATAATGATGAACAAATCTTTATTTGAACACTTAAAAGATAACAGGTACAACAAGGTTAGGTTACGGACTGGATGATTTTGTTTAGAGCTGGGGTCTTGAACACAGATTAGGTGGGGGTCACTCCTGGCACTGGAATGTCATCGGTAGGCCGCTTTTGTTTTCAAGTGGCACAGAAACACATATTCTAAAAATATAGTGCGTCCTTTTTAAAACTCTATATTACTAATACCGTACAAAACTGCAAACTTTCTACAAATAGTTTTTTACTCATCCTTAAATAACTAAATAAAGCCTGTTCCTGAACTGACAAACTGGTAAAATCTTTCTAGCCAAGCATTTGTTCCATTATTTACATTATATTAGACTAAAATAAAAAAATGTAGACGTACAAAAATGCGTATTATCTTTCAACTGTAGTTTTCGACTGCAACTTTAAAACTAACACTAAAAGAAAAAAAAACAACAGAAAATACTGTTAGCTAACATTAAACTCTGCTTTTGGGGAACACTAATAGTTTCTTTTGTAGCCACAGTAGAAAAAGAAAGATGGACCGTACCAACAATTTATTTTTAGTGAACCAGTAGCATCCAAATAGCCCAAACTCCTTATTTTGTATAAAATGTAGGTTGGTGTAATCTCCGTTGATAGGAAAGGATTTTCCCAACCGCTGGCGATGCTGCATTCAAGTAAGCTACAACTGGAAGAATAGGTTGTTAAAGTATATAAAAAAACCACAAAATGATTCAAGCGTGTTTTATCCTCAAATATGGGCACAGTATTATCTAAACATTTCTACACATTATCACTGTTTTCTAGTTGTTATATTGTTTTCTACTCTGGCTATGTCTGCTTGTACTATTCTGATATATACACAATCAAATCCCCAGTCAGTTCTATACTTCAAAATTTTCAAGTTATAGAAGATGAAATCTAAGTAGTTTAAGGAATTGTAAGGAAGTAATTCAGGAAAAAACATATTTGTCTATTGCAGATTAAAGTAGAAAAAAAGTCATTTGCACTTTTACACATATATTTTATTGATTAAAGTGTATCTAAAACTTACGGAACTATGACTTTAAAACCCCAAATATGTGTGAAATCAGAATTTTGAGCACCAATACACCCCTAAAGGACCGGTTCGGATGCATAGAGTATGATGTCAATGTCTAAATCTAAGATGTTGCTCTCACTGGAATTTAAAAAATTCAATCATGTTTTATCTGTTTTTAATTTTCATATTTTTGCATTTTGCAGTTTTTTTTACATTCTTTGCTTTTATCATATGTTTGGTTTCTTTCCCCCTAATAAACTTGAATTACCTTGTATTGAAAGCGTGCTGTACAAATAAAATTGCCTTGCCTTTCATAAAGCTTTATTTTCTCCCCCCAGTGAGCCCATGTGGCCGATCGAGGCCAGGAACGCAGCAATAGCTAATCACTGTTTTACGTGTTCGATCAACCGTGTTGGGACAGTGAGTTCTTCTAAAACATGAGCTGATGTTGATACAGCCGAACACAGTTAATAATGTTGTAAAATATGTTTCTGATAGGAACACTTCAAAAGCGAATTTAAATCTGGGGATGGAAAGAAAGGTATGAGTTATTTTCTCAAACTCTGAATCTTCTTCTTTTCATGTTATTTTTGATAAGATTACAGCAGTATGAAGTGTATAATGACATTTACTTTTAAGGATAAATGTAGGGCTGGGCGATATGGCCTCAAATTTATATTGCAATATAACCTAAAGCATGTGTGGCAACAATATTGATTGTGATATATTCTTTTCTTCTGTTTATGTACATTAAAATGACTTAAATGAAAGAAAAAAAGTATAGAATACCATTTAAAGAACATTTATTGCACAAAATGCATTTAAGAACCATTCAAATCTTTTTTCCTAAAAATGGAACACATAAAATCTCATTACCAAACGATTAAGATATTTTAAATAAAGTTAATGCTAAATGTAATGAAAACTGAATTTCAACTGAATTTCAAAATGAGAAAAAAGAAATAAAATTTCGTATACTTTCCTGATAATTTATTTATAAAATTATTTAGCACAAAAATAAATCTGCGCATATTTGAATAAAAAAGTTCAAGTGCAAATTCAACAGGTTTCTTTTTCCATTAGAATGAAAACAACACATTTTAAACGTACAAATTCTAGAGTAAATACGAACACTCAACACTCATCATCAAAATTTGCAAACATTTTAGGACTATATAGTCAAAATCTCTACCGCAAGCTATATTTATGTACATAGTTATATTTTGTTATCATCTGAACAGAGCACCATGACCTACATGTTTGCTGTGTCTCCTACATTGCTTGATAGAAAATCAAATGGATTTTTTTTTACTTTCTTCCTGCCATTCCTCCAGAATCAATTTATGGTGTACATGACTAAAGGCTCTCCTTTCTGATGGCATTTGATTGCAGTAGATTTTAATTTAGGGTCATTAATTTGTTAGGTGTTCACTTACTTCCTGTTGGCCTATCACTTAAATCCCTCCAAAAGTAAGTTGAAAATTGTGTTAGTAAAAAAAAGCAAACAGAAACAAACAAACTTTGGTAATAGAGCAACAACAGCTCTTGTGCTTTCTTTTCCAGCTCACCATGACTTTGGTCACTTCTATGGGTCCAGTTATGTGGCTGGTCCGGATGGCAGTCGCACCCCAGGGCTTTCTAGGACCCGTGACGGACTGCTAGTGGTGGAGCTGGATCTGAATCTCAACAGACAAGTCAGTGACAAATGGAGTTTTAAGGTAAATATCCTTACCCTGTCACATGTTTAAAGGCACAAAATATTTATCATTCTCATTTACTTTGAAAACTTAATATTTGTTCTGCAACGTATCTATGCATCTATGCATGAGTGTTTTTGTTTATTGTTTTTCTTCAGGACTGCGGATCACCCAGGTGGGTTTAAAAGCAGCCCAATCATCCTTTTGACAAAACCCCAAAGATTAATGTTAGGATTAAGTCTGGCCATTCCAGCACAGTAACACCAAGGATATTAAAGCCGGTGTCATTACTGTTGGAACATGCCTACTATCACAGTGTCGCTTCAGTTTTTTTTCTAGGCTTGTGAACTTATTTCTCCCTCAAGGAGCAATGGACGACAAAAAGTACGTTTTGATTAAGCTGTAAAGCTTACTACTAGAAGTGCAGCTCATAGAATACTCTAAAAACACATTGAAACAAACACAGCAACCATTTTTGTTGTTTTCCTACACCTCCTTTTGTTCAAAATCACCAAAAGAACAGATTATAAAAATTATCCTTTCAGTATAAAGCCTGTAGTGGCCAAACATTTCTTTAACTAGTGATTACCAATCACAGGCATGCTCTCCGTTGACAGGGACGGATTGTTAAAAATTGGGCCTCTACTCCGTACGTCCTTGCGTAGGTGCGTTGCGGAGAGCCCTTGCATTGACAGATAATGGCGCTGCATCAATCGTCTCTGTCAAAACGGACAAACATAAACTGGGCTTTACTAAGCAAGCATGTAGCGACAGTGGAGAAGAAAAACTCCCCTTTAACAGGAAGAAACCTCCAGCAGAACCAAGCTCAGTACAAATGGCTCAAATAGAAGGAAACCTCGCCTGCTTCTTGGATATGTTCCACATTTCATCCAAATTCTTTATTAGTTCTGATTATGTATCCAGAAACAAAAGAAATCTAGCTACTTTCCATAATAGGACTTTTGGTTGTTATGTCCAGGATAAATAAATGTGAATTGGCACTATATAAATAAAAAAATTAGTTGAATAAATCTGTTTGGTGACTCTTGAAGCGTTTACCTCATCACCAGTCCATTGTCTTGTGACTCTTCCCCATAGAATACTGTGTCCCTCAATCTTCTCAAGGCTGCAACTTCAAATGAGCTTTCAGGGATTCAGTTCCTAACCTCAGAGTATTGGCTTCAAATGTTCAGTATAACATTCGATATAAAGGCCCCTTGTGCTGGAAAAATAAATATTTTAAGAAAAATAAGGAAGCAATATATTTTTATTTCATCCATCTATACATTATCTATACCCGTCGATTCTTGGATTATATCATTCCGTAATAAATCCAAATGTTTCTCCTAACTTAATTACTAACAAAAATGTCAATATTTTAAGACCCCGGAACCTTTTTAATAGAAGGACTATAAATGCATTCTGATCAACAGTAATTTATTGTTTCTGTACCTTGTTTTGCAGATGACTGGGCGGTATGCAGATTACGCAGAAGAACTTCAAAAGGCTGTAAAACAGAACTTTAAACCCAAAATAATAAAGGAGTAGAACATATTTCAGACAAAGAGCACCCTTTATACAGCTGAAACCATAAATTTTACATACACTTAATAAAAAAACTTTTTTTCCCCATTACTGTCAAATATTTGAGTAAACTTTTGCGTTTTCATTTAAAATCAGTACATATTTACATAATATGCATTTCTGAATTGTCAGAATAAAAATATTTTACTTTCATCAAAGTCAGAAGTATACATATACTACGCTTACTGTGCCTTTAAACAAAAAGAAAACTCCAGATGATTCATTTCTGATCTTAAGAAGCTTCTAATAGGTTAATGAGTTCATCTGAATTTATTGGTGGCAGACGATGGAGCCATACAAAGACCCCCAAACACAAAGCCTTTTTTCTTTCACATCATGGGAAAATGATCAGAAATCAACTGACACAAAAAATTTTGGAATCAACAAGTCTGGCACATCCTTAGGTGCAATTTCCAGCTGCCCGAAAGTCCCATGTTCAGCTTTTCAGATAATAATATGGAAAGTACTAAAAAACATGGAAATGTCCAAGCACCATAATGATCGGAATGGAGATGGATTTTGAGTCACAGACACAACAGACTCCCAGTAACTTTCCATTAACCCGAACCCTAGAGTAGGAAAAGAGGGAATTTTATTGTTCCCATTACCGGTGAAGGAAAGCAGATCTAAAAGCAAATTGTTCCACCTCATAAACCTGTATCTGTTGAAATCCTCTCAAGCCTAAATCCACCCGCTTGTTCCTGGCAGCGGACCTGTTGGCTTGCTGAACTGCGAGTGTCCATTCATGTGAAACAAAGTTAAACACCCCCTATAACTACTTATTTCCCTCCACAAGGGGACCCAGTCTGAGCTGGTTACATTTAAGATTTTTCATGTGTTAAAAATACATTGAGTTATTTTATTTTTACTAAGATTTAGGTGACAATGTAAACCCATAACATGGCTTTTTTTTTAAAACAATGACTGATTTAATACTAAAGTAATGATACAATGTATAAAATTAACAAAGTGTCAGCTCTAGAATGTGAACATTTAAAACTACCAATAGTTGGACTGAAAATGATAATTAACTGAAGCAAAAATCTGATGAGCCACATGTCCAGTATGAGAAACACGTGTGAAAAAACCCAAAACCTACCTATCTTTTTAATTTATTCACAATACTTTAAAAAACTACTGAGATAACAGTCTGTTTTTTGATCTAACTAAAAGAAAATATTTGACAATATGTAATTCTATGCATTAGGTACATTTTTGTGTTAAACTACATTACATTTGGTTTGTAAAACATAGTACATTTTATGCATTCCTGAAATTGTTCAGTAAAAAAAAAATCAGCTTGTAAACTGAATGTAGATAAGTAAAGGCACCCCGGTATCCTAATGACATTATATGCAAATTTACTGTAACTTCTACCAGATAAATTAAAGGGTTCATTTGAGTTGTCAAACTCATGAAAACAAGTCAAATGTTTGCCTAAATTATTAAGATATTTTTATTGACTCACTTGAGGACAGAACCAAAGATGCAGCATGTGTTCAAATCTTTTAATTACAGCTCATAATAAATGCAGTTCTAAGTTTAAAAAAATAATAAAGATTGCAGTTTAAAATGTGCCGTTTGTCTTCACCAGAGAGCACAACCAGACGTCAGGGACATTTTCTAGCACAAGAAAAAAAGATTCTCTTTTAAATAAACACAAT
The DNA here is from genome assembly GCA_028564705.1 of Apricaphanius iberus. Classification (NCBI taxonomy): domain Eukaryota; kingdom Metazoa; phylum Chordata; class Actinopteri; order Cyprinodontiformes; family Aphaniidae; genus Apricaphanius; species Apricaphanius iberus. Next base: position 74,067 of record JAPXFQ010002128.1, read on the forward strand.
TGAGTCTGGTATGAAATATGTAGTGCAAAGACGTACGGTATATACATAACCACACTATAAAAATAAAACAGAGGCAATGAGGAAAATCAGCTAGCGTTATTGGTATCCATCCGTCCTAACGCGTATGCACCTGTTCTTCAGGGTCAACTCCTGTCGTTTCGTTTATAAAGTTAGTGAAAAACCGACAAGATGTTGTCTCTTGGTGTCTTTGTTCACACGGAGTCCAGCGGACAGAATTATGCACCGATCTAGCGCTGGTACGCTTCAGAGCGTTGATTACCTGAGACGATCACAGCATCGCTGCTCTCCGTTTTCCCTGTTAGAATCTTCTGAATGAAAAATGGAGCAAGAATCTTCCTACAAGGCAGGTAGAGGCGAGGCTGGGGGGGGGGGGATAAAGATGAGCAGCTTCACATCAACAATAAACACAAGAGTGAATGCACAATACTGTAAGTCATCCAGATAAACCCTGAATAATGTGCATGTCAGTCCCTGGTAATTCACATTCGAGGCCACGTTTCCCAAAATTCATCCGCAGTCTGAACTCCTCAGAGTTTACCGGCTCAATTGATCCGTTTCATGAATACCTGCAGGCATTCAAATTAAATAAGACAAATTCATATGAATCTGCTCTTCATCTACAGTGGAGTAGAAAAATAATCCATCTCTAATTAGGAGATTAGAGTAGTTTTGGTTTGTGTGTGCACTGAACATTTACATCCATCAGTGGGTAAACTGTTGAGCCGTGGGTATGAAAAAAAAAAAAGCTTGTTGAAACTCTTGAAGCAGACCAGATGTGGCACAACTAAACCTAATAGCTGCTGCAGTCTGACGGCATGATGAGAAAATCCAAGATCCTCATTGTTGTCGATCAGCTCTGTTTGAAGACAAATAGGATGTCCTCATCTGTTCCATAGCTCCGCCTGGCCTCCTCGAAATTACTGACGCTGGTGCAACACACCCCTGGATAACACACAGAAACGTACGTGTTGGTTTTACACAGTAAGAGTTACGAAAAGTTACTGTTTATCTGCATAGTTTTACAATGTTTCGTTTTTATACAAAGATTAGTTTTTAACAAAAAAAATTTTTATTTTGGGATCTGGCCGAATCAAGTTTTATTCAAACCATACTTTAAGTGTTTAAATTTAACACTATTTTTATCCTGTACAATAATTTACATCTTTTTTTTTTTTCTCTAAACTTTGCTAGCAAAAAAAATTAACTGGGAAAATTCTGACCTTCTTGGTGACCCATGCCGAAGAAATAAGAACTAGATCAATTCAAGTGGCTTTTAACTAATCACATTACACTCTAGATTGCTTGACACCGACAGTTGGGCCAGAGGTGTCTTTTCATTAGCTTTGCTAACCATTTTACCGTTTGTCACATGACCAAAGGAGCATAATCTGATTGGCTATAAATTGCTCAATGTAGCGCTGATTGTTTTGACCCGGGTCATCAAAACATCACCACATTTAAAGGCAAATTTTGTGGCTGAATTTTTTACTGTTGATTTTAAAGTAAAAAATATAAATAATCATACATAACTGCTTATGATTAAATTAGTAGTATGAATCCAGTTGTATAAATTCAATGTAAAAAAATTCTAATGAGAAAATGTCTTTCATTAACAGATGCTTTAAAAAAGCATACTAAAAACAGCTAAGTAGTTACTGCATCTCTAATGGAGGCCGACCGATACAGTTTCTTTTTTAAAGGCTGAGCCGATACCGATTTTTTTTTTTTTAAATATGGTCCCAAATGGCTGATGTCTAAAGCTGATAATTAAGGCTGATATCCAAGGCAGATATATATACTTTCTAGCGGCCCATTGATTGTGAAAGACAACACTCACTGTGTGCAATATAAATAAAAATTTCAATAAAACTTTTTGAATATCTATTGAACTTCATATATAAGACATTATAAAAACAAGCTCAAAATAGTAACCTGAGTGCAAATGATTTCAGAACAATAGAAAAATAAAACAGATTCAAGTTTCTTTAAGTATACAAAATACAATATATTCAAACTGTAACCAGAATAATGATGCAAATAGCTGGTTTAGGTAGAATCTGGACTTCAAGTATCAAAGAAAAATCACCACGAAGTATAGCACATTACCTCATGGTAGTAAATAAAAAAATCTAAAATATATAGAAAAATAGTGTAGTCAAAGATTAAACACTAAATTTAAGAGTAAAATATGAGTGGGTTGGCTCACGGTGGTTCAGAGTGTGTGTGGGTCCTTCCTTCAGTCAAGTAGTGGCTGTAGCTGGCCACACAGGTGCCTAATCTTTTTTTTTTTTAACACTGGCTTTTTAAAACAAATTTTGGCTGATGGCTGATATAGAGAAAATTGAATATATCGGTCGGCCTACAATCTCTTAAACCAAACTCCCAGGGTACAGCCAGTGTTGGAATTTTCTGCTTTTTTCCGGCATTTATGTTCTTTAACAATAAACTATGTTTTGCTGTCATAAGATAAAAATAAATTGAAACAATGTCCAAATGGCCAATTATAATTTGGGGGAATTTGATTTAAAAATCTATTTTTTAGTCTGTTAAAAATAGAAACGGGAAAGGAGTTTCAGATCCCAGCATGCATGTGAATGCGAACTTAGATCCATTTAAATGTCAACACTTACGGACGGACGGATGTCTGTCCGGATGGATGGATAGTCTGTGTCTATTTTTAAAAGTTGACCATGTCATCAGTCATTGTACCACTGAAAATTAGGGCAGGGCAAAATTGTTAAAAATAACATCTTTTATTTTATTTTTTTCATGCCAAAGTCTTTCCCTTGTTCTATTCCTTAAAATAAGTTATAAATGACAGAAAATATCTCCTAAAACTTTTTATTTCACTTTTTATTTATATTTAAATTAAAAGTCCAAGCAAAAACACGCTGTAAAACGAGATGAAGGAACCTGGGCAGGCTGACATCAGTTCTAACTATGGACTATAGAGATGTATTGGTGATTCTTTTCCTCAATATTCTCCTCACTCTAACAAGTAAATCTTTGTAAATAGAAAAAATAGATAAATCAACATAACCAATATACTGCCCAGCCCTATAATACATGTTAAACTTCTTGCATCTTAAAAAAATATTCAATCTTTACTTTCAAAGCATTTTTTGTACTGTATTTTTTGTAATTTCCATCACCTGTCAACTCATGGTGTTGGCCTAACAAGAATACTCACGATCATTATACGCGGGGTTGTTGTAGAAGATGCAGCCAGAGGTCCTGTTGAAGCCACACACAACCACAAAGTGACCTTGGTACTCCGGTTTCCTGCAGAAACACTTCTGTCCCACGGGGAGGAAGCAGCAGTATTTGACAGGCGAAGAGCATGACTCGCACGTCAGGACAACGGCGTTAACAAGCACTATGGCAACATGACCCTGCTCCAGATGGGACTGGATTTCCTGAACAGTCACCGAACTATGAAAAGAATAGCACAGAACTTTTTTTACTGAGTGCAGTGAAAAAGCTTGCATGGAAATCGAAGATGGACAGAGGAGCTGGCCAATCACTGATCAGTAAATGGATAGCAGGAAACTACACATCTGGCATCTCATTTATGAAACGTTGTGTAGAAACTAAGGCTAAAACCACTCTTAAGCCCTACAGAAGAAACGTTTTTTTTTTTTACAGACTCCAAGAAATGTCCCGATCCATAAAACTTTCAGCATGTCATCATTTCCACTTCATAAATCCCATTCTCCCTAAAAATGTGCTTAGGTGATTTTGGATCATATCCCGCCTCCTTCACAACCACTTTCTGCCATAAACGGTCAATGCAAAGTGCCAAATGAAAATTATGCACAGATTTAAGTCAGCTAATATGGGGTGTTTCACAGGTAATCGGGGCAACGAAAAGGCGTAAAAGGCACAATTCCACTAAGAATAAATTTGAGGTGTTTATGGAGATGTAAAGACACGAAGAAACATTTTATTTCAGTCAGTTTTTTCAATCACTTGATGTAGAGCTTTACACAGCAACGAGACAACCAAAGTGCTTTACAACAATGACGAGATTCAAATAAAAAAAGTATTAGTGTGGCATAAGCTATAAGACAAATAATATAAAGTTAGAAGTAACAATAAGATAAGCAACAATAAGAATTGGAACAAAAACAAATAGAACAAATAAAATGGAAATTAGAGCAGAACATAGTAATTTTCCGCATTTCTAGGTATTTAAAACCTCACAGAAAAAAGGTGCGTTTTAAGCCTTCCTTTAAAACATATTACCTGCACAAAATATTAATTTCCAATCACAAACAAATGGAAGAGCTGTGAATGGCGCAGCCTTGATGTGCTATCATAAAAAAGGTGGAGGCAAAGAGGGAATTGACATGCCATAGCCTAAATGTGCTGATGGGGGTAGATCTTGTTCTTAAGAGTTTTAAAGAGAGAAAAAGCTCAAATCTGTATTGGTGGATCCCCCCTTTACAAAGTGAATGATCCGATATCTGCCAGAAAATCTCTGATCAACGCATCAGTAACTGGACCAACAAATATCAAACTGAATACTTACCATTTCTTCACCACCACACCTTTGCTTTCAGCCTTGAGGAAGAGCCTGTTCACTCGATCTTCCTCTGTATCGAAATGCTTCTTATAGAAAGACTGTGAATCAAACCACAATATATTAACTAACGAACAGATTAGAAGAAATTTGAGTCTGGAGACGGTATATGCAGATTCTGAAGCATACCTGATTTTTAAAGCCTTTATCTACACCAAGAGTCTGTGTGCAAAAGCGATGTTTGACCCCTAGATGACACATAAGATAGGCCAGATCAATGGTCCACACACTCTCTGTCATCTGCAGCTCCCAGCAGGCTCTCTGAAACTCCTCATCACCCACTGGCTGCAGATACCTGTCAGACAACACCCCGCGTTTGAATTATCATTATTGACGTTGTTAGTAGCTACTGCAAACACTGAGGCGGTTCCAGTTTTACAGTCATTTTCCCAGTGGGACCGTTTACATCTTTCATGTGTTCAGTGGCTAATTTTAGATGTAACTTTAATTCACACTTACTTCAGAACCATCCTGGAGCAGGCTAAGCCACAGTCCCAGTGGTACAGCTGCCGAATGACGGGTACATTCAGCAGGATGGCATCCTCTGAGAAAAACAACTGTGTTAAAAAAGCTCCGAAATCCATAAAAACCTAAAGGTACCATTAAAGAATAAGCAAAACTCCGTTCGTACGAAAGAGTTTTGCCATTAGCCGATGTAATTGTCTTACCTGTCATTCTGCTGAATTCTGACGTGGTGGGAGGCCAGCTAAGTTAGGACGTGGTGGAGAGCCTTGTTTACTGCTCTGAAGGTGGGGTTAGCTTCCCTCATCGATGCTAACAAGTTACAAGAACCGAACTGCCCAGCTGTTAGCTTAGCTCGCACTTTAACACTGCTGACATTATAGCTGCTTCCAAATCAAAGACAGCCACTTCACGATGTCCCAGAAAAACAAAAAATAATAAACTCCAGAAGCAAAACGAGAGAGACAGGCGTTACTTCTGCCTCATTTTTCTGCCTCCCTTCCCAGCTGTTTGCTAGCTTACTCTGACGCGTATTGTGTTCTCTGTTAGAGGTATACTGCCCCTGTGCGGTGCGGATGAGTCTCCACATAAAGTCAAACGACAAGCAGAGGTGAGCAGATTACTCAAAAATGTTACTCAAGTAGGAGTAGAATTACTTTAACATATTTTTAGTAAGTAAATGTAAATGTAAATGTAATGTTTTAACAGATTGTATTTTTCTCCCACACAATCTGCAAGCTGCCATGCTCTTTAGGTATGTGACTCATTTTGCTCTGACAAGCTTTATTATTTATCTATACATTTTTAAGCAGTGCACAAATTTCACAACATTATTCCAAGAGGAGTTCGGCTTTTTATTTTTTTTAATTCCGCTATTAAAAGAAAAATAGTTTCACCTATTAGGTCTTATATTTTGGTTGAAGGATACAGTTTGAATGTATCCTTCAACCAATTACCTGGTGATTTTAATCTACATATAGATAACCTTTTAGATCCTTTATCAATAGTTTTTTTTAATAAATTTTGAATTATATGGATTTTAGCCAGCATGTCGTGCAACCAACTCACACCCTGTACTTGGTCTCACATATGACCTGTCCACCGGTGTTTCCTCTGTTGTAGACTTGGCTGTCTCTGATCACCACTGCGTGTTTTCCAACATCACCAGTTTTACCCAATTGGAGACCTCTGTGAGAACTGTCAGGAAGCGTCATCTAACCCCCGAAGTGGCTGCAGGTTTTTACAAAGTTTAAAAAAGTTCCCTCCTGTACGTTTACCTGCCCCCTGTGATTTTTTTGTGAATGATTTTAACAGTAGGTTTGCTCTCGACCTGCTGGTTCCACTTAAAGTTGTAAACATACATTCAAAACGTACAGTACCATGGAGAAATGACGCTCTTAAAAAATTAAAGAGGAGCTGCAGGGTGGCAGAAAGAAAGTGGAGGAAAAATAAAATCACAATAAATTATCAGATATACATAGAACATCTCAAATCATACAATAGCGCCTTAAGAAATTCCAGAAATACATACTTTTCCAGAATTATCTCAGAACATAATTTTTTTTTTTTAAATTTCTGTTCTCCACCATTGAACACATTCTTAATCATTCCTCTAATACTTTTCAGACCCCCCCCCCCCCCCCAAACACTCTCTATGAGGAGGTTTCAAACCACTTCAGAGGGAAGGTAGACACCATCAGATGTAATATTTTATCTTCTCAAACTAACATGGTTTTAGACAAATCTGAGTCTCTGCCTTTACCAGAGGAAACACTGGACAGTTTTGTCCTGGTGGATACTGGGACCCTTTCTTCAGGCCCACTACAAGCGCTTTGGACCCGATTCCCAACCCGTTTTTCAAGCAATTTTATGGTTCTTTTAAAGCCGAGATTTTAAACTTTATGAATTGCTCCCTTCAGATGGGTTTTTTTTCCTGCCGCCTTTAAAGGGGTGGTAGTGAGGCTCTTGCTGAAGAAGAGCAATTTAGATTTTAATGATTTAAACAATTACTGAGCGGTATCTAACTTACCATTTTGAAGCACAGTTTTAGAAAAACATGTTTTTATTCAACTTAACGATTTTATTAAGGCTCATAATGTCCTAGAGAAATTTCAGTCTGGTTTAAGGATGAACCGCAGCACCGAGACGGCTCTTTTAAAGAATTTAAATGATTTTAGACTAAACTATGATACTAAGAAAGTGACAGTGTTGGTTCTACTGGATTTAAGTGCTTCCTTTGATACAGTAGACCACACTATTCTTTTAACTCGTTTAAAACAGATCAGCCTCTCTGGTGCTGTTCATAAATGGTTCACATCATATCTCACAGACAGGACTTTAATGGTAAGTTTAGATAACGGTTCCTCTAAGGTCCACAGGATCACATGTGGTGTGCACCAGGGTTCAATTTTAGGCACAGTGCTTTTTAATCTGTATATGCTCCCTCTTGGCAGTGTCATCGGAAGACATGGAGTTCATTTTCACTTTTATGCTGATGATACACAGTTGTACACCTCCATGACTCCTGATGACACATGGCCAATGGATGCACTTTTTAACTGCATTTTAGACATTAAATCCTGGATGGCAGAAAACGTTCTCCAGCTCAACCGGGACAAAACTGACGTTTTAGTTATCGGTCTCAGAAAGAGAAACTTTTACCAAAACTACAATCATTGTCTTTTAATCCTTCTTTATAAGTGAAGAACCCCGCTGTGATTTTTGAGTCTGAGCTGTCTTTTATTCCACACATTAAAAATATATACAACATTTTTATCATCTAAAGAACATCACCAGAGTCCGCCCAATTCTCTCTCGGGCCAATACGGAGCACTGCATGCTTTTATCACTAGTATAATTAATTATTGTAATGCCCTGCTCTCTGGTCTTCCGAAAAAGACTACTTCAAGTGTACAGCTTTGACAAAATTCAGCAGTACGTGTCCTGATGTGACCAGGAGGCGGGAGCACATTATACCAGTCTTAAAATCACTGCATTGGCTCCCCGTATGTTTTAGGATAGATTTTTAAGGTTCTTTTAATGGTCTTGGGCCTTCTTATCTTTCAGAAATGCTTTTATCATATGAACCCTTGCGGTCTCTGCGCTCCTCTGTCTACTTATCATCCTCAAAGTCAGGACACGCACTCATGGTGAGGCGTCTTTCCATTATTATGGCCCTCACCTCTGGAACAGGCTGCTGGAGGACCTCAGGGCCGCAGAGAACGTTCAAGGTTTTAAGAGCAGGCTCAAGACTTACCTTTTTAGTCGATGCTTTCAACTGATTATTATTTATTAATATCTGTTTAATCACTCTGCATGTTTTATTTGATTGAATTTTTTGTTTAGTTTTTAACAGATTATTATTTATTAATTATTTATCTGCTTTGCATTTTTATCTGATCGTATCTTATCATTCTTATATTTTATAATTTGGGATGCTATCAGTCTTAACATTTTTATCAGTATTTTAATACTTAATCTCATTCTCTAGTGTTGATTTTAATGTTTTAACTTATTATTTTAATCATCCTTCCAGTTTTTTCTCTGTGGGAAACCTTTGCATCGGGGGAAGTGGTCGGCTGTGGCTGCCTGGGTGCTCTCCAGGCAGTGCCTGGGTGGAGGTGGGGGTACCAGCCCTCCCTCCTCTGGGCCCCCTGGGTCAGTGCCTTGGCTGCTGCTGTTGATCTGCTGCTGCCGATGCAGATGGCTCCTATGATGGCGTTTCCTGGCTCATCTGTACTCATCCCCTTGTTGATTTTGTTTTTGCTTTTATGTGTGTGTGTGTGCATGGGAGATGGGTTGGATTGGGGTGGGTGGGTGGGGTCGGGTGCTATAGTTGTGATGATGATTTTCTTTTGGGTTTGGGAAGGGTGGGGTTTGTGGGGTCATTTTAATCTGTAAAGCACTTTGAGAAGCTATGTGGTTGGAAAAGATCTTCATAAATAAAGTTCGATTGATTGATTGATTGAATGTATACCAAGGGGCAAACTCTGCTCGCAGAATGTGAAGCAAACCAGGAAGTGGCAAAAATTGCAGTTCAGCCCTCATCTGCTGGGGGCTGGCTGCAAAAAGCAGCAAATTCCCATTGACTCCCATGTTAAAAGGGCAACTTTACAGCAAAAATAAAAATGTTTACAACCTGGTTCAAAAAACCATTTTAGGTTAGATAGTTCGGGTTTACCATCATGGAGGTGATTTTTTTTCTAACTTCTCCATTTATTTGTAATTTAATCTTGAAATTATAAATAATTAGGGGCGTGTCCTTTTGACTGACATGTCAGTCTAGGCTAACGCTGGTGGCTAATGGTGGCTAACTGTAGCTAATAGCTTGCTCTGTAGTCTGCTCTCCCCCTCTGCTTGCGGGGAATCTCCTCACAGCCTGGGACTAAGGTAAAGACTTCATTCATTTGGTGTTTCTGAACTCCACTATCAGGTACATTTGCAGTTTTTATTCGGTTTTGGATGTTAATCTGCAATTATTGGAGAAAGATGGCTTGCTGTGGTGTTGATTACAGTAACAGACCGTCAAAGAAGTTTCTGCTTTGGAGGGAGGCTTTATACCGGCTGATGCCTTACCAGCTTTGGGGAGGTTCTGTCAGGAGGCCTAGAGGAATGCTGTTCTGGTCGGAGCTTTTATCTCTTTCTACACGCGAGTTGGAGCCGGCAACCGGTCGGGTAGCAGCAGAGCAGCAAAGTCGGCCAGACAGATAAACCGCAGCATCCAGAGCAGGAGACGGCTAGATCAGGCTTGAAGACTACATGCAGAATCGGTCTCTAGACAGACTGGATGATCGCTGGTTAGATCAGTAGGCTACAGGTGTGAGGAACACAGCTGGAGCCATGAATTAATGGATGAGATGTGAGGTGAGTCAATAGCCTTTTATTTTTTGAGAGGATCTGAGTTTTCATGATGACTTTGTGACTAGTTTCTGCTGGATGTGTTGTTAAGATGAGCCCGTCTATGTCTTCACCCTCCACCGATGGTAATGGAAATAACACCATATTAGGCCGTATTGACCCGACCCATTTGGGTCTTATTATATCGATATGTTTTCTCTACTCGAGGTGTTTCTGGGTATAAAGTGATCGTTGTTGAAAAACGGAGCAAAAGTCTCTTAACCGCGGTCTCCTGGCTGAAACGGGCTGCAGCCTACGTTAGCTTCAGTTAGCTCCTGAATAACTTCTGACTAGCTTCTAGCTATGTTGGCTCTGAGCATTAACCCTCCGCCCTCAGCCTCACAGCGCCACTCTCAGCTCGACCTCTTTGCCCATTTTTGGAGTTTCAGAGAGTGATGAGGCAAGTGACGCGGACAAGATGGCAGCGGTGGGAACCGCCCAGTTGGCTTCATTTTTGCTCTTCAGAAACCTATGGGTGACGTCAACAAGGGTTTGTCCATTTATATATACAGTCTATGATGTATACATAGACATATGTTTTTTATAATCAGGATTCAGAATTTCCAAAGTTGAACTTGGAAAAGAAACAACAAGAAGAAATGTGAATTTCAACGGGCAAAATTAAAAGTTTCCCACTGAAGCCTAGTTTATGTTTGTCCGACCACAAATTTGCACTCAGACGCAGATGTATTGACGGAGACGTTTTTCGTTTATTGTACTCCACTTCTCCACTCCACTCTATTGTTTTTTCAGCTGGGGGGTGCTAACTTTTCGTGGCGCCTCTGCCTTCTATCACAGCTTAATTTTTTTGGCTTGTGAACACATTTCTTCCTGAAGAAGCAATGAACGACAGAAAGTAAGTTTTGATTAAGCTGTAAAGCTTTTTACTAGAAGTGCAGCTCATTGAATAGTCTAGAAACGCATGAAAACAAAACAAAGCAGCATTTTTTGTTGTTTTCCTACACCTCCTTGTGTTCAAAATCTCCAAAAGAGCAGACGTACTCTCTTCAGAGTACATCTAAAGGCCCAAATACTATCTGTGGTTTATTTAACACAATTTGAGAACCCTTGAAACTTTACTCAAACACCAGTGTGTATTTGGCAGGCATAATTAGTTTTATTTAAAGTGCAAATCACCCCAAATACATTTTTTTTGCTGATAAACTGTATAACTATAAATGAGTGTCTATCGTGCTGTCTAGATATCTGGTCATTATTTTGTCAATTTTATTTCAGGTATTTTAATTTCTACCAAAAACTGTCAGTGTGGGTAACTATTAATTTAAAAACTTTACACTGATTTTTAAAGGAGCACTACTACTTAATTAGCTAGTGATGTTAACCATCCTGCCGTTATTGAGTACAATATAAGCCCAGTCTTGATCACACCAGCATGAGTTGGAGTTGGAATTGCAGAGAAGTTTTAATGCCATGCCATCACCTCTCAGTCCACCAGGCAACACCTCTTTTTGGCACATTTTTCAAACTGTCTATGAGGAATTTAGAACAAGACTGAAACTATAAATTGTGTTCTCATGGTGACTCCAATCTTCTAATGGGTTCCATATGTTGTAGTCATTGATGCCTGTATTGAGAAAAATAATGAAATTAATTTTATGTTAGAAAATTCACATTTTACGTATAGACATGCACACATTTATTTAGTGGTTGGAAAATATTACATTGATATAGAAATCATCTACATAAATCATCAATTGAATTATTTTTACTACCATTTTTAACAATATGAACAAAAGTAAAAAGTATTGGATGGAATTAGTGCAATGAAAGTTGATTTGGTAGTCACTGTAGACAAGGACGAATCCTTTCCAATTAACCTCCATCCATCTATCCATCCATCCATCCATCCATCCATCCATCCATCCATCCATCTTCTTCCGCTTATCCGAGGTTGGATTAGCGGGGGCAGTAGCCTAATGTGACAGTGTGGAGGTCCTGTCACTATGGCTCCGTTTGATCATGTGCCCTGGCTGCTTGGCCACAGGGATATCCCTTTGGCTGACTGGTTAGCGTGCACAACTCTCACCTGCCCGGGCCCTCATTGTGTACCTTGCCACATTTGGCATTGCTGGCAGGATCCATGTGATACTGGTAATAAGTCCATGGATTCGAAATCTGTGGCACCCTGCGGCTGCGACCCTGTGGCTACGAACCGCTCCAGGAAGTAGATCACGTTCAGATGAAGCCAACAGGACCACATCATCTGCGAAAAGCAGCGACCCGTTCCTGAGGTCACCAAAAGGGACCCCCTCTACACCTTGGCTGCGCCTAGAAATCCTGTCCATAAATGTTATGAACAGGATCGATGACAAAGGGCAACCTTGGCGGAGTCCAACTGTCACTGGAAACGAGTCCGACTTACTGCCGGCAATGCAAACCAAATTCTGACACCGGTCATACAGGGACCTAACAGCCCTTATCAAAGGGCCTGGTACCCCATACTCCCAAGGTTGAACGCCTTCTCAAAGTCCACAAAACACATGTAGACCGGTTGGGCAAACTCCCACGCACCCTCCAGGACCCTGCTGGGTGTATAGAGCTGGTTCAGTGTTCTACGGCCAGGACAAAAACTGCAATGTTCCTCCTGGATCCAAGGTTCAATTATCCGTCGGATCCCCCTATAGTTGGAACACACTCTGTGGTCCCCCATTTTAAAGAGGGGGACCGCCACCCCAGTCTGCCAATCCAAGGGAACTGCTACGGATGTCCATGCAATATCGCAGAGCCGCGTTAACCAACACAGCCCTACAACATCCACAGCCTTAAGGAACACCGGGAGAATCTCATCCACCCCTGGAGCCTTGCCACCAAGGAGCTTTTTGACAACCTCAATTACCTAGGCACTAGAGACTGGAGAGCCCGTCCCAAAGTCCGAAGACTCTGCTTCCAAACAGGAAGGCGTGTCGGTGGGATTGAGGAGATCTTCGAAGTATTCCATCCACCGACCCAAAACGTCCCCTGTCGAGGTCAGCAGTACACCACCCCCACTGTAAACAGTATTGGTGGCAGACCGTTTCCCCCCCTCAGGCGCCAGATGGTGGACCAGAATCGCTTCAAAGCTACACGGAAGCCATTCTCCATGGTCTCTCCATACTCCTCCTACGCCCGAGTTTTAGCCTCAGTGACCATCCGAGCCGTACTCCGCTTGGGCTGTCGGTACCTATCAGCTGGTTCCGGGGTCCGGCAGGCCAGAAAGGCCTGATAGGATTCCTTCTTCAGCCTGAGACCATCCCTCACCGCCGGTGTCCACCAGCGGGTTCGAGGGTTGCCACCGCGACAGGCACCGACTACCTTGCGGCCACAACTATGGTCAGCCGCTTCGACGATGGAGGCACGGAACATGGCCCACTCGGACTCAATGACCCCGCCACACCCGGGATGTGTTCGATGTTCTGCCGGAGGTGAGAGTTGAAACTCCTTCTGACAGGGTACTCTGCCAGACTTCCCAGCAGACCCTCATGACTCATTTAGGCCTGCCAGGCCTGTCCTGCGCTCTCCCCCAACACGGAGCCGCCTCATCACCAGGTAGTGGTCGGTGAATAGCTCCGCCCCTCTCTTCACCCGAGTGTCCAATACATGCGGCCGCAGATCAGATGAAACGACAACCAAGTCGATCATCGAGCTGCGGCCTAGGGTGTCCTGCTGCCAAGTGTACACAGGAACACCCTTATGCATGAACATGGTGTTCCTTATGGACAATCCATGACGAGCACAGAAGTCCAACAACAAAACACTGCTTCGGTTCAGATCGGGGGGCCATTCCGCCCAACCACGCCTCTCCAGGTCTCACTGTCATTGCCCACGTGAGCTTTGAAGTCCCCCAGCAGAATGAGGAAGTCCCCGAAAGAAGCACTCTCCAGCACCCTCTCCAAGGCCTCCAAGAAGGGTGGGTAATCTGATCTACCGCTTGGCGCATAAGCACAAACAATAGCCAGAGGCTACCCTCTCATTCACCAGGGTGAACCCCAACGTACAGGCGACGAGATGGGGGGCAACAAGTATGCCCACCCCAGCTCACCGCCTCTCAACGGGAGCAACTCCAGATTGGAAAAGAGTCTAATCCCTCTCGAGGAGACGGGTTCCAGAGCCAGAGCCGTGCGTCAAGGCAAGGCCGACGATGTCCCGTCGGATCCTCTCGACCTCGCACACCAGCTCCGGCTCCTTTGCAATTAACCTAAGAGATTTTTTTTCCTATAAGAACTTTAACTTTCTAGGAACCTGACTAGTAATCCATGACATGTTTTCCCTGGGCAAAAATGTACCTTGACTCAGTGGAACATCTTTTGATATGGATCTGTGCATTGAGTCACTGTGTAAATGTGAGCTGTGTGTTAAGGGCAGAAAGCAGTTAAAGCCAACCATAATCTACAATAGAGGATCTGGGATTCTGTGAGCCTGTTTCAGTTTACCAGGGACTCCAGAAACCTTGGAAAGGTGAATGGGATCATGAAATATATGAAATAGCAGCAGATATTAAATTACAATCCGGTGAACTCTGCCATAAAATGGTTCTTTTGGTGGTATACAGATCCAAAACATGTTGCTACTTAAAAAAAAGGTTTAAAAGATAACAAAAATCTCTTTCCTTTCTCAGTCGCAAGACCTATAAAGTAAACTCTTCGGATGAAATGTTGCATTGATTCAAAATCAATTTGAGATTATGCTACTCCATTAAAAAGACTTTAAAAATATTTATTTTAAGTCTTTTAACTCAATCTTCAGCCCAGTTTTTCCATATCCGTATGTCCTTTGTTAACTGTTTTATGAGCAATTGTTTTATACTCCAGCTAACTGCAGTAGTCACAAGTCTCTGTCTCTGCCTTTTTTGTTGGTTAGAAGCTGAAAAGTTTTATGAAGCACATCTTAAACAAGTATGAACAAAGTATGAACAACATCACTTACCGATTCGGTTTTAGGTTCCTCAACCAGATACGTAACCTTTTGTCTGCTGTAAAGGTCTCTTTTCTTCATGCAGGTCAACATGAACCAGTCTGCAACCATGGGAACCTAAACAGGAATATACATGATTCTGCTACCAGTCTTTTAACTGGTATACACAGACATGAAAACATCCGTACTATACTGTCATCCCTTCATTGGCTTCCTGTACAGTAAAAATTTAACTTTAAAATCCTTATGATGTTTTACAAATTCCTAAATATTCTTGCTCCTCCATTCCGTTTGGAGTTACTCCAGCCTAGTCTTCTTTTGCAGATCAGCCGTCGAACAGCATTCAGTTGTTCCTAAACTAGACAGAAACTTGGAGATTGAGTTTATTCTTTTGTGGTTTGGAACCTATTGTCTGTTAATACCAATAGTTATTTGATGTCTTGCTTTTTACTTCTTTTATTATCTCCTCCAAGATGGTTATGTTTTCATCAGGGTTTGTTTGTCTGTCAGTCTGTTTGTTGTTGGTTATCAACATAACTCAAAAGTTTATAGATGGATTTTGATTAAATTTCCAACACATGTCTGCAAAGGGACCAGGAGCATTTGATTATAATTTGGGGGTAATCCAGACCAAGGTCTGGATACAGTGCGACACTTTAACGACACTGTATCATTGAGAGATACGGCTGTTTTTAGCATATGTGCATGTAGCTCCACCATAAATAGCCAGGGTACTTCCCAACACACCACATATCAAAGACAGATCCAGATCATGGCAAGATTCTGGATTTCATGTATCTTCAAGAGCAATAGAGCTAGATGCATAAGAAAACCAACAGTACCAAAAAAAGTCATTTTGGTGAATAACTACTGAACTAGTAATAATATGAATGTGAATCCAGCTACTAAAGGTATGCTTTCATGGTTATGGACTCTAAAAAAGTTAGAATTAAATTACAACATTGGTGGCTGGGGGGGGCAGGGGGGACTTCACTGCCTTGGTGGAGGCCAGTGCTCTTTGAGTACCTTTCTTTTTGTACAGCACTTTGGGAAAACTCTGTTTTTAAATTGGAACAACATACAGTATATTTTACTCACCAAACTCAGAAAGGACAAAGCCGCACCCAGGTTAACCATGAGTGGTACAATTCCAAATTTTCCTGCCTGCAAGAAACAAATCCAACCAAATCTGAGAAAAAATGAACACAGGCATTTTTATTCAAGAGTCTTAGTTTCAAATTTATTGAGGCCTCACAGTTCCAAACACAATGATGTCAAAACGGATCCCATACGCTTTGATTAATGTTCTTGCCTCCTCTCCCTCTGGTGTCCTGTAGTACTTTGCAAACCTAAAGAAAATATATAGATATATTTTAGTGTTTTTACACAGTTTATATATATATATATATATATATATATATATATATATATATGAAAGAAAAGTGTCTATGAAATGTAAATTGACCTGAAGTTGTACCCCGGGGCCACATTATTAGTTGGGTTTTTGTTGTCCAGCCTGCGAAAAGTGTATTTTGGATGACATTTCCCTGCCCACAAGTCCAGATCACAGCTCCAGTCAATAAGAATACCAAGGACACCCCCCTTTAAAACATGCAAAAGAATAAGCCACAAACTATTTTTACAAGGTGTAAGTATTCTGCCTTGCAAAACTATTCATACGCTTTGAACTGGTTAAAATGGTATTGGTTAATTAACTGATACGAGTACATCAGAGTAGTATCGGCCCTGATACCTGATGCTAGTATCAGTGTATCCCTAATTATCTAACAAACCTTTATGTATTATTTTTGCATTTTGTGTAACGGCCCAAGATAATAATAAAACTTTAAAAAAAGCATCTGAGTCAATATTTTTTTTAGAACCAACACTAAGTAATGCATAATTATGAAATGAAAGGAAACAAATATATGATTTTCCAAAATGTCACATTTTGCTATCTTACGTTGTAATCTGTTCTTCGGAGGTAATACTGCTTAGTTTTACTTTTTGTGGCAATTACAGATACATCGTTTTGACATATTACCAGTTAAGCACATTAAAAGATTGACACTTTTAGCTCATTCTGGTTTCTAAAATAGTTTAAGCTCAATCACATTGGATGGAGGACAGACTGAACACTTTTCTTCATTCTGCTACTTTTCTTTTCTACTTCTCTCCAGTTGTATTATTTGTTGTTATTTATACTTTCAAGTTTTATTCTCAGTGTTTTTTCTCTCCATAGAAGAGATACAGACACCTGGTCTGGCATCGTCCAGCTGCAATGCCCTGTTGGATGGGGGGCATCAACTGGGATGAAGCTCCTAGTAACTGAGTCTCCTCCATGTCCTATTATCGACTTTTTGCTTTCTTTAAAGGGAAAGTTCAGTTTTTTTCAACCTGGAGCTTAATTTTTAAGCAAATATTACCTTTATTTACTCATCCAGACAAGTTTGGAGCTACAGTTGCGATCAGTGTATATCTGTAGAATGGGAATCAATCAGGGCAGAAGATTTTCCACCTGTAATAAAGCATTATCTGCCCCAAAACTCCTTCATTTAACCATTACTTTGTTATTAAATGTTAGCACAACTCCCCTCAGAGTTCAGAATGTTTTGGAAGAGCTTATTTGTTCTTTTCCGGGGTGATTTAGAGGCTATAATACAACTACACCTCTGTTGGGCATCTTACATTAAAGAAGTAAATAATAATAGTTACTAATTACTTTTTCCAAAAAGTAATTGAGTTACTAACTCAATTACTACACTGTTAAAGCAATTAGTTACTCAGCAAAGTAACTGTTGCATTATTTTTATGTTCTATTACACAGTTATATTTTATAAATCTGTAACGTCAAATATTTTTTATAACTGAATGAAGAGTAAAAAAAACACCATATACAGTATCTTAGAACATTTGGTATTTGACCTTAACTCAATAAGTTAAGCTGTATGCAGAAAAATAAAAAAATATGCAAAAAATAAATATTGGTCATACATAAACACACACTTTTATTAAAGTGCAAAACTAAGAGACAAAAATGTGGGTAAAAAGAGACAAAGGAAAATCTGTCCATTAAATTGTGCAAATCTCTATCTCTGTAATATTGCACAGTAAACAGAGTACTGTCCAAGTGGTTGTAGTCAGATATTTAAAGACTGATTTGGTGTAACCTGGTCCAAAACCCTAACCAAAACCATTGCCTTCAGGAGGCAGCCTTCATAGGCAATGTATCCGCTCTATCAGCAGAGCAAATGGTTCTGGAGCAAATGGCTGCGGAGTGAGCAGTGGCGAGCATGCTGTGGAAATTGGGGTGAGATGTTGGAGGGGTTGGGAAAGGAATGTCAGATGAATATTTAACTCAAAACTAATTTCACCGCGGTCTTTACAGCATGCAGTGAGACTGGAAAGCATGCAGAGTATCAATCCACCCTTGCATCATTGTATCTGCAACGCCATCATCACTGAGACCTGCTGTCTTGCTGTAACATAAGTGTGGTTGTCAGAAACCCTGACACTACTGAGCGTCTCTCAACCAAGTTGTAACGTGCCAATTTAAATACCGAGTAACAGTAATGGCGTTGCAATGGTAGAAAGAGTAATTAATTCGATTACTCTGTTACCCTAAAAATAATGCTGTTAGTAATGGCGTTATACTCAAACACTGTTACTCCCAACACTGATCTACACTATTTTGTGATCAATTCAATTCAATTTTATTTATATAACACCAATTCACAACAAATGTCATATCAAGGTACTTTACAACAAAAGTAATTTCAATACAATTATACAATTATTCCAAATTGCACTAACTGAATGACCAATTGTCAAACCCCTGGATGGTTGTGGCAGATGGCTACTCGTACTGAGCAAGGTTCTGCTTGAGGTTCCGTCCGGTTAATGGGGAGTTTTTCCTCTTCACTATCGCTACTTGCCTGTTCAGTATGAGGGATTGCTATAGTTGGAGTCGGCAGTAATGGGAGCACAACTGCAGCTGGCATTCTTTTAACAGAAAAGTTTTAAACTTATTGGATTGTTTTTAATTGAGCTGTTATGAAATGGCACTATATAAATAAACTGAAATAAATTTAATTAAACCTTTTCCTTTATCATCTTCACCTCTGTATTTGGATCCCTTTAAAATGCACCATAACTGTATATATGACTTTCCTTTGACAAAAACGTTCTTATCTCTCTGGCACCAGTGTTATGCTTCGTTTTTTGGCTGCTTCTCTGATTGATACTCTGTCTGTCTGTCTGACTGACTGTATGCTGTGTTCCTTGGTCTTTGTCATGGTGTTTTTTACTGGTGTTTTGTAAAACACCTCTGAAGTCTAGATAGAACAATTGGATTTTTACTGAGATTGGAATACATACAGGTTTGACTTTGCTTAATACGTAGGTGACATAAAAAAAAGATGCAATACATTTTATTCAGGAGTAGGCTCAACGTAAATGCTTACCTCTCTTTTCAAATTAGTTTTAAAAACTTTTTTACATTTGCATTGTGTTTGGGGGTTGTAACATGATTAAAATTAGAAAAAAATCAAGGGGACTTCTGCATGGACCTTTAACAGAAATTATTCTTTTTACCTTCACAGCCATATCATGGAAGTCCTCTCCAGCCTCTGAAACAATTTGCTTGAGGCGGAATATAGGACAGTCGGGGTTTGTTATACGGCTGAATTCACAGGTCTTTAGATACGAGGAGTTGATATGAGGCAGTATGTTTCTTCTGTAGGAGGGAAACAAGACAGTTTACTAAAATTACACTAAACAAAACTGATAATTTTCTTTCTGCATTTGTTTTTCTACATCCACACATAATACACTGACTTGTGAACGTTGAACTTTGGGTACGTAATGCTGTTTTTGATCAACACAGTGAAGTTTTCAGCTGCAGCTAGGAGTGCACGGCTGTTAGATAGGGAAACAGCATGTTAAGCCTCACCTAAAAAGGTAGTCTAAGAAATTCTTCAATGTTGTATCAGTTCTTACTTGGGTAGGTTAGTGTCTATTTCAAGGGGGCACCATGAGAGAACTTCACAAGTCCTGACAGTGGAGGAATAATTTTCACACAGTCCTGTCCGTATCCCTGATGGAGAAAGATCATCATGGTGCATGAGTAAAATCCTTTCTCCCAAGCTATCATGGTCTACAACAATTCCTTGAAAAAGAATTAGTAATGAGCTAGAACAACACCTAATTTCCCTTTGGGATCAATAAAGTATTTTTGAATGGAATTTAATTGATGGTCCGTGTACATTCAGGTAGTTTTTTTTTCGTTGCATTTTTTGTTTCAAATGAACAACGAATTGCCTGAATGTACACGAACCCATGATGTTATTCTTTTTAAACTGTATGAAGGCCTTTTATGAGACTAGTACATACCGTTGCCTCGAGGATCAATATAACCCTCAACACAGTCACAGTCGTCCACACAGGTAGTTGAAGGGTTAGGAAGCTGGAAGAGAGATTTGCTGGATTAATGTTAAAGTCCTGCTAGAAACAGCTAATGTCCGTCACCCTTTTTTGTCGTTGCTGTCCACTAGGGCTGGACGATATAGGAACAGAGCATATTAATGAACAGAGTAATCCTATTGATTGATATTGATAATTATCGCTATCACAATTCGTGATTTTTTTATGAACTAATTTTAACTAAGAATTTAAGTCATTTTTCCAACACTTTTTTTAAAATCATAACTAACTTTATATATATATATATATAAATGGCTGAAACCTTTGGTTTAGTTTGTTAGCTGATTCTAATTCAGTTCAGCTGCTAAAGCTGGAGCTAACTAGCTATTCACCTATACCAGAGTGTAGACAGAGCCCAGGACACTGAAGCCCTGTCCAGTCACTGAGAGCTGAAGCTGTGGTTTAATCCATCTCTATGGAATTATTCCATATTAGTTTGATTAAAATTAGCCCTTAGTGTACAGGTTCTAATTTATTTTTTTATTGTTATTAATATTATTAGTATTATAGTTTACCTTTCTGTCAATCTGGATGCTTTAATTTGCCTTTCATTCAGCTGCAAGTAGACATAAATGTCCTCTCTGAGGCACAATAAAGAATAGTTTTTATTGTATTCTACTCTGTTCTGTTAGGATCAGGAAAGATATTCATCTTTATTCTTTCCAACGTATAACTTACTTTTTATATAATTGTTCCTTTTTTGAATTGCGATAAATGTAATTTGAAAACCTTTGATTGAGATTTAATGGACTGACCACTACATGGTGCCCAGGAGTGCATTACCAACACTCCTCAATGACAAAAAAATGAAATGACTATTTAGGTATTGGAAGCTACTAGGGACAATATTCAGAATTACATTTCAAACACGTATATAAACTCTACCTCTTCTATATATACTGAAAATCTTTAATTCTATGTGTTTGTATGTAATCTATTCCCGAGGAATGTCCGTGGTTGCTCCCGATAGGTTAGTTTGTAGTTTAGTAATTTACCATTAGGTTCTTCTGGTTTTAGTCTGTGGCTCAAGTTAGGATTGAATTGACTCAGATTCTAAGAGATAGACTGACTTATTTATTGGTGTAAGTGTTGCAAAGCAATTCTCTGCAGGGGTGAACACCTTTCTGGCAGGACTGCCTACCAATGTAGTGACGTCTCTGGTTGACAACAGTTTATGTTCTTCAGCTTGTAAACCCACATCACTCATGGAGCAGTAGAAATACGAGTGCAGTAGTTACTCAAAAAATGCATACTGCACTAAAAATTAAGAGTTATCTAATATATGACAGTCATGGAACCTGAATACATAGTAGTTCAATAATTAGCCGACAGTTATTATAATGTCAACAGTTCTTCAAACATGTATATTGTGTAAAGTGATCTATTTATTTGTCTATCATAGTCACACAAACCTTTTATGTAAATTTCTTGTTGTATCCAAATCTGTATAAGTAACGCTAGTAATACAAGGCCTTGAAGCAGATTTTAACTGTAGTTATAAAGATCGGTACTCACAGTGTATCCTTCATAACATGACTGAAAATGGATCAGTTAGAACAAAGTCCAATTATTAAACATACATTTAAAAACACATCACTTATAGTCCTCCTGTTATAGGTTACCACTTCAGTGAATATCTGATCTTACCTCAGCACAGCGTGACTGGGTTTGCCCTGGGGTCATTACCACGTTCGTCAACACAAAGAATGAATTATCTCCCTGTTGGAGAGAGGTCCAAGATTCTTATTCCAGTAATTTTGTACTGAAGCGTTTGGCAGAGTCCAGCACATTACAAATACCTGTGGTGGAATGATATAATCTGCCACATCCCAAAAACGGGACTCTACATCAGATGTGTTGGTAAAGGCAAAGCCCTTCACTTTAGTTGTGACAGTACTGATGACAGTGTCTCTTTCCTGGTAGGCTTTCTGCACCACACACACATACCTGCAGCAGGTAGGCATAGTTACACTTTGTAATCCCACAAAAAGCATTATAAGTATAGTTTCTGGATTTTCTACTTACCCCACCACATACAGCACCACCAAGAGCTGTGTGAACCTGAAGACAAGTCCTACACGTATGCTGGGAATAACCAGAGTTTTTGGTGTTTCATAGTCGAAAACACAATGTAGAAAGCCCTGGCAGCAGCCTGCTGACTTGCTCATTGCTGCACAATGTACAATAATGAACTGAGCGATCATGATAAGTGGACAATTTCTGCCTTTATTCAAATATATATATTCAAATCATACTGGCCGTAGATACATACCTAACAGCGGTGTGCTTAAGCAAACCCTGCGCGAGGTCTTGCTACACTTTCTTGTTCATTTCCAACTGTACTAACAGCTTTATTAGCATTTTTTACTTTTAATATGCTTTAAGACAAATAGCAAGCAAGCAGGTTTATTTATAGAGCACAATTCATACACAAGGCAATTCAAAGTGCTT
This sequence comes from Apricaphanius iberus, assembly GCA_028564705.1. NCBI lineage: Eukaryota > Metazoa > Chordata > Actinopteri > Cyprinodontiformes > Aphaniidae > Apricaphanius > Apricaphanius iberus. Next base: position 96,871 of record JAPXFQ010002128.1, read on the forward strand.
CACAGTTACATAAATTAAGAACACAAATAAACATAAAAACACCAACTTAGAAAAAAGATAAAAATAATTAATTACAATAAAAAGCAAGAGTGCAGATAAAATACTTTCAATTGTCATAAGCACGGGTAAAAAGAACTGTTTTCAGCCTGGATTTAAACATTGTTAAAGTTGAGGCTTGTCTCACATCCTCATGAACACTTTTCCATATTTTAGCTGCCTGAAACTAAAATGCAGCCTCACGGTGTTTATTGTTGACTTTGGGAACCACCAGGAGACCCCTCTCTCAAGTTCTCAGGGCCCGAGATGGTTCATATGTCTCTAACATGTCAGTGATGTGCTTTGGTGCCGAACCATGAAAAGACTTGTTTAAATTCTATTCTCTGAGCGACAGGAAGCCAGTGCAGAGACCGGAGCACTGGACTAATATGGTCGTATTTCCTGGTTCTTGTCAGGACTCAAGCAGCAGCGTTCTGGAGGTACTGCAGCTGTCTAACAGCTCGTTTAGAGAGGTCAGTGAGCAGGCCGTTACAGTAGTCTAACCTGCTGGAGACAAATGCTTGGATAAGTCTCTTTAAGTCCGGTTTTGACACTATTCCTCTGATCTTAGCAATATTTTTCAGATGGTAAAAAGCTGTTGATGCTATTGCTTTGATATGGCTGTTTAAGTTCAGGTCCGAGTCCATGATTACCCCTAGATTTCTGACCTGATTTTTTAGTTACAGACAGAGAGACTCAAGATGATTGATAACACTTTCTCTTTGTGTCTGTGGGCCAAAAACAATGATCTCAGTTTTGTCTGAATTTAACTGGAGAAAGTTGTTTTGCATCCAAACACTCATCAAACAAGACAGTGACAGTGTTTCTATAGGCCCATGTTCACTTGCCGTCACTGACACGTAGATCTGAGTGTCATCTGCATAGTCATGGTAGGACACATTATTGCTGTAAATTAGTTGACCCAATGGAAGCATGTACAAGTTGAATAAAAGTGGTCCCAAGATTGACCCCTGGGGGACTCCACAGGAGGTCATGGGAATTTTGTCTGAGGCTACGTCCACACTAAGCCGATAAGGTTATACGGGGAGTTAGACGCCTAATGTTATCCACTCAAGACGACCATTTACGCCCCGTTTAAGGTCCGTTTAAGGTCCCATTATTGCGCAATCCCATACCGACCTGTGCAAATACCAGGCATGTGCGAAAAGATGCAAGAAACACGCGTATAATTTATAATTTACCAGCGCCTACATAATATATACAAGAAGCTCTACAGCACAGTACATATCTGCTTTTCCCGTTAACCGAAGAGAACAATTACTGTATATCCGCTGAGGCTAAACACTTTACCACAGTTGGCTATATCTGTACCTGGAGATTTCAACGCATTAAAATTATATTTCTAGAAGTTATATTTCTAGAGTGTGTATACTGTTGTTCTTTGAGTAGATCTAGATCTAGTCTGTACATCTGGTAGGGGTGATGGGACAGAATCCATCAGACCTCAGACTGGACTCAACCAGGGACGTCTTTGCACCCATCCTTTCTTCTTTCATCATCTGCTATATCACTGCTAAACATCTGCCTCCAGGAAAAAACTATGTATAGAACGAATAGACAACTTTTACAAATCAACAGATTCAGGAGTAAAAGTCAAACCATCATATCTATCATAGATCGGCTTAGTTTGGCCATCAATATGATGATGGCCAAAAGAAATAACAATCCACCTCAAACACATGCATTACCCCCAAACATTTCCATTGACAGTAGATAGGAAAATGCTAAGTAATTTTCATACCTTGGCACCGTTCTTTCATTGAAACCTAAAACTAATGATGAAGTGCACCACCACCTAAGCTGTGCCAGTGAGATCTGCTCAAGGCTCATTAAATGTTTTTTGAAAGCAAGAATCTCCAGGCCAGGTCAACCATTCTGGTCTGCAGAGATGTAGTGCTGGTTACCCTTGTCTAAGGACTGGAATCTTAACCAGTTACAGTAGACAGCAGAAGGCTCAAAAGACATTTAAATACAGATATGTCAAGAAAGTTATCAGGGTTATCTGGAAGGAGAGACATATAAAGGGCACCCTTTTGGAGGAGGATAGCCTTCCCAACTTCATTGCCACCAACAGCTGAAAACTGCTCAAATGGATTGGCTTTGCAATTCTGATTCTCAGCTCGCAAATCAAGCTATAGAATCCCAGCTTGGGGTTGTGAAAAACAAGGAATACAAGTATCATTAAAGTAAGGTCTAAAAGTGTCTAATAGACCTCAAGACCTTGGAAGATGCTACAGCTAATGAGGATCTTGAGAGCAAGAAGATCCAAGATGGTGCTGCGTTGTAAATGCACAGTTCATTATAAAGACCCTCAGGTGTGCATTATAAAGAGGAAAACCGACATTAACTACAACCTTTCTACACTGAGCCAAAGTATGTGGCTCCAAGATTGCCTCATCAGCTACCTTGTGACAGTTAGAATGGTGGTGATGACGGATCATAAACTTATAAGGAGGACGAGTACAAATGAATGCCAAACCTTTCAGATTTTTTTGTAACATTTCAAAACAAAATATAAATTTACAACTAAAACACCAATGAATGCATTACAGTTGGTAATTGTAACATGACCCGAGGTTTCACAAGCCCACTGGATCAGCTAAAAATATATATACAGTTCCAATATGTCTTTTGTCATAGGTCACAGCCTCTAGCCAAGAGCTCCACCTGTTAGGGACTCCCCATGCAAAACAACACATGCACCATTTCAGCACACAGCATATAACTCATTATCAACCAATTCAAGCTTTGAGCGATGCATGACGGGCGGGTGAGGCTGTCTCTCTATCATGCAAAAAGAGCTGTGCTTCTCTCCCTTCTAGGTAAAAAGTACAGCATGTATAATGACACCATTATTACGATGCTTCACCACAGATTTTCATGTCACCTTCAGATACTATGCTCTGAAACAGCAAGCCTGCCCACAGATCAAGACACTACATTACAGTTTTGGGTTGTGCATTAAAACGCGTACCAGTCTGTATACATCCCTGGTATAGATGTTGAGAAAGCTTTTAAACAAACTCATCTTCTGTTGCAACAATGAAATTTGACACCTCAAATTTATAGAAACTGAAAGGATTTGAGTAAACCTGAGAACAATTAAGTGAAAAAAAGCAAGATGTCAAGAAATATTTATGACAAAATCCCAGGGTACCCGTCACATTTGGATGCCCCACGAGCTGTTTCTTGAGTATTATTATTAATTTTTCACACTTTGTTTTTTTACGTGTGTGTTTGTAGGAAGTTTTTGTTATCTTGGATTGCAATTCTGAAGTGAAACAGAGGTTGTGTTCTTTTAGCCACAGAGCCTGGACCAGGATCTGTACGTTGAGCAGGATGGTGATAGAGGTAAACATTGTTCACTGTTAGAGAGCTGCAGCAAAGTGTCCTCTTGACATCATCAGGTGTCCATAACAACCAATATCCATCCATAAGCTAGTTTGGTAAAAGTGTCGGTAAAGTTTTTCTTTTGTCCTACCATCATGGGGAGCCTATTGCTGCATTCAGACCGCGTTTCTCGACGCATCCGACGGATGAAGTTTGACGCATGTCCTAAAAACCATGCAACGCTTGCATCTGAGGTAAAAAGAACGCGTGGGCGGGGCTTCTTCTGTTGGCACACGTTCTGAACTATGGCGGATAGTATCAAGAGAGTGGCTTGGCTTTATTTGCTAAATAAAACTAGACAACGTCGACTTCAGCTACATCAGCGCCGTTTGTGGGTTCAATCCGTTATTCAGATGCTTTCTGAGTTTGGGGAGCTTAACCATTTGCTCCAGGAGCTACATATGGATGAGGTTCGTTTTCAGCGGTACTTCCGTCTGTCCCACGCCCAGTTTGATTACCTCCTGGTCCGCATCGGAGCTCAAATCTCCTACCAGGACACCAACTACAGGAACTCTATTCCTCCAGAGGAGCGCCTGTCCATCTGTCTTCGGTAAGTGTTATTTCAAATTTTTGAAATCTGCCTTTGTTGAAAATTCTTTCACTCGTCCCCCGATTCGTTCCAGATACGTGTATAGTGACATCACTACAGTGAGACGCTCTGATTGGTTGTCGCACTGCGTTAACTGGGTTGGGTCCATCAAAAGTTCAGCTTGCTGAACTTATGCGTTGCTACGTTGCCGTATGAAACGCAAGTGAAGTTGACGGAGCCAACGTACACAACGCACAGCAGAGCCCCTGACGGACCTCTGACGTACTCGGCCATAGACTTTACATAATCTTGCCGCAACTGATGCTGGCATTTGGGGCAATGTGAACGCAGCATAAGTCACACCCTTCTACTTCCGGTCCATGGGTCTCCTAATGCCAAAAACAATGAGTCAATGGAGCGATTAAAGTAATTTCCTGATCCAGTTTGAATTGCGCCGTAGATGAAACATATGTCCGTTAATTTAATTTTTTTTAAATTTCAACTTCTTCAATATATGTACAAAGATTGCATAATTCAACAATAGAATCGGATGAAGGAAGACATAGATGCTGAAAGAAACATTCACAAAATGTTATGAGTTTTTCTTTGCATTTTATGGCAAGTTTTAAACCTATGTTTGAACTGCTGTGTAGGTGGACTTTTCTTTAACTCCACCTTTAAAATAATCAGTGTCATGTGGAAAATAACCACATGACAATTGTAAAGGATTGTGGAGGCTTTGGGCCTGTTCTTCTTCGAAAGGCCCTGGGTCATTCTGGAAGGTAAAATCCAAAAGAAAAAAACCCAAATCAACATAGAAATTGTTCACTAGACACAGAATCATTTTCTTCCAGTGAGCCTAACTAAATCTCAAGTAAAGCTTTTGAGCTGAGCTGAAGGGGACCTGGGGCAGGAAATTGTGTCAAGAGGTCAAGGGTCACTCTTTCTTTATGCTTCAGCCTCATGGAATTTACCATCTACTATTTTTTAGGTATTGTGTGGACAGATTTGTTTCCCCACTGAAGGAAAGTTCTCAAACATTTTAAAATGTCCAGTATGAGATTACGCTACTGTAATATTAATTTTTCATTTAAATGCGCTTTAGACATTTTTACCAGTGGTACCAATAAATCTGACTGCAAATAAAAATGCAGTAAAAAAAACTAAACAAAAACCAATCTGATCAGAGACAATGTTTATGTTTTATTTTTTCTGAGAAGTTTTAATTCCTTGAACAAAGAACAGACATTATTTTGGTCCAATTTTACCTAAGATATTATGTTTATAGGAAACAGCTCAGTTCATACATTTTCTCCACAAACAACATAAAAACCTCCAGTACAACATTATAGTACCGACACTCTTTCAAGTTTCTTCTGTTTATGAACCTCCTGTTGTCCTATTTATAAAGATAATAAAAAACAGCTACATATGTTAAACACACTATACAGATACTGTACATTATATTTTGCAGTGTTTTTCTTTATATGACCACACCATACACATGCACCAAGGTTCAACACCAGAAGATCCTCAGTCATTATGTTTGTGGTTCAGTGTTTCAGTTTCAAGTATGACACAAAGGCATCTGCACTGTAATGAAATTAATAGACAACAGTCACAGTAATGAAACCATGGTGAAGTGCAGATACATGGTTATTTTCTCCATTTAAAGCAAATAGGCTGACCACAGTGAGGATCTTTAAGCCTGTTTCAACTACCACGGCTGGTAAAATGTACGATAGGGCCTCTTTCCAGGCCGTTACATGAACCCAACGAGTACCAACCCGTTGGGGTTTGTACTCGGAAACATTCTTGTAGAGTCTTGTAGGGCCCCGGAGCTGTGGGTAACTCGTGCAGATTGGATGTAACTCAGTGGGAAATAATATCAGGGGACAATGCCAAACACCTGAATTTCTAAAATTGGAAGAGTTTCTGGCAAAGCTATGTATAACAACTTGCAAAAAGAAAGGCAGCAAAATTACTTTCTTCTTTCATCCTCTATATCTTATTATATTCTTTTTTCTGTTGGTGCCTTTTGACACTAATCAGTGAGGTAACTCACTGCCAAAATGGTTGTGATATGTTGATGTCTAAGTAAATTCCTTAAAAGGATGTTCCATCCCTTAGTAAAATTTAGTCTGTTGCCATATTCTGCACAGTTAGATAAGTAAGCAAAAACATATTGTAACCATTTCAGTCAATCTCATAATCTAGCAGCAATCAGTTTGCTTTGGCTTAGAATAAGCAATGTAATTGAATAGGAACAGCTATCATTTTGTGTACAAAAAGTGATGAAAATAGCCCATCATAGATCCTAATTATTGCTGGGGACCTCAATAAATATATCAACTACAAATGACGGGAATAAATAGCACAAAGGAATTACAGGATCTGATTTAGATTTGTGACTACATTAGGACAGAGCACCAATGTGATCTACTTTTGCAAGGATATGACACAGAGCCCACTGCATTCATATAGCTCCTCCACTAATTACCACTGCAACATTTTGCAACAGAACACCACTGGTGATAAGAGTTTATCTGCTCCATAATGTCAGGGAAGGAGAAACAGCTTGCTGCTACCACTTCAACTTTGGGACAAACTATAAGAGTCCCGAAAGGAAAAATGCCACCTGAAATCATGGAAAGGAGAAGACGGTTGAGTGAACTGCAACTGGTATTTTGTCCTCTAGTCTGCTGTGGCAAGTGTTCCCAAATCAGTGGGGTGTGGCCTAAGGGTGATAGCTGATGGGAGGGGTGAGTGTTCTGTGACGGTGTTTATGTTTAAAGCTAGCTTGTTTAAAAAAATAAATAAAAAAGTAAAAAAAATCAGTAAGCTGATCATTGGTGTTGACTCAAGGTCTTGGCTTAGTTAGCAGCCAGCAAAGGGGACTTTCTTCTGGACCAGGCTTTGAACAGTTTGGGAACCGCTGAACAAATCACCTCAAAGTAGGATCAAACTTGATCATTTTATTCTCCTCTTTATGTGTCTGGGCAGAGAAAAGGTAGGGCAATTTAGATATTGTTTGATAGAGTTAGTATGATGTATATTGAATGCTGAAATCAATGTTTTTCAAAGAAATTTATTTTTTTTGGACTCTGTCTAGGTGCTGCACACTCATGGCTGAACACTGACGTGTTCTATTTGTAACTTTTGTGCTAAACCTCAGCACACCCCCCTTTGCTGTCCCATGTAGTTTTCCTTTGTCCATCTCAAATACCCCTCTCTCTCCTTCCTCTCTTTACATGACAAAACAGGGATATTAATGTGGTTTCCTGATGTTCATATTTTTTTTCCCATACTGATTCTATTGGTGTTAACTCCTGTTAATTGTTTTGACTACTTTTACATGATTTACATTATTCCTTTTCCTCGCTTGTAGTTTATAGTTTAGTTTGCATGCTGGTAGGTTAGGTGGTAGTTATTGACCATGTTTTGGCTCTAGATGGCATTAAATTGGCCTCTAGTAATAATGTAAAGAATCTTCGTGCTGTTCTTAACCAAGACAAGACATTCAGATCCTGTATAAAATAGGTTTCCAGTATTTCTTTTACTTGGGGAATATTGCTTAAGTTAGAAACATCCTGTCCAGGAGCAATACTGAGAAACCAGTCCATGCATTTCTCACTGCACGCATGCTGGATTTTTCTTCCTGCTAAAGGGGAGTTTTTCCTCTCCACTGTCACTGTTTGCTTGCTCAGTATGGGGGATTACTGTGGTTGGAAAGTCTGCATGTACAGGGCACAACCTCACGTCAATGACTTGACCCAATATGCTGGGATTCCTTAAATAGAAAAGTTTTTAATAGATTGGAATGTTGGTATAATTGATGAGTGCATCCCTAATAATTATATTATCAAAATATTTATCTGAATTATTAATGGTTAGATGAACCAAACATTATTGCACCTTCTTTGGCATAACCCATGGCTACTTGGCTTATGGTCCGTTCAAACTGCCCCAAACGTCAGCATCAGTGTTAAGATTACATGTAGAGTCTATGGTTGAGTCCGTCAGAGTCTCTGCGGTGCTTTGTGCGCGTTGGCTCTGTCAACTTTTCAAGCATTACTTGCGTTTCAAGCAGCAACGTGGCAAATGCAAGAAATGCCGAAGTTCAGCTAGCTGAACTTTTGAGGACTTTACGCATTGTGGCAACCAATCAAAGCGTTTCACTGTTGTGACGTCGCCCAGTGTAGACGTTTTCTAGCCAATCACGATCCGCTAGTAGTGGCTTATAGTGGAGGTTTGTTCTAAGATAGTCCCAAATCTAAATTGTCTCCTGAAATTCCTTTGTGTTACTTATTGTTTGCATTTGCGATCAAAAAAATGATTGAGGTCACAAGGAATAATTCCGATTATTTTGTAATTTTCATTACTTTTGCACACAAAATCCTAGTTGTTATCATTTACTTACATTGTTTATGCTAGGGTAAAGCATAGATGTTAGTTTAGGAGAATGAATGAGATGATTACAAAATCTTTTTCTCACTTATCTAACTCTGGGAAAGATGACAACAGACTACATTTCTCAAAGGAGTGGAATATCCCACTGAAGGGTCAATTTTTAATGGAGACACAATGGCTGAGAGGGCAGAGCGAGTGTATTTCCTGCCACCTTCCTCCCTCCCAGAAATGTCCAACAACTAGTCTAGAGGAAATGCACCTTTTCTAATCAAATCACCTAAAGATTTAGGAATTTAACATTCGGCCAAAATCAAACTCCAGGCCACCCTCGTGCAGATTGGCTTCATTTGCATTGTCAAAGCTGTTCTTGCCATGGATCTGTTTGAGGTGCTTCCGTAGTACAGGCTTGTGGGCGAACACCATGTCGCAGTAGTTGCAGCGGTGTGGCTTGTCCCCGCTGTGCAGGTTGAGGTGATCCAACAGTGAACACTTCTGGGTAAATGTCTTGCCGCAGATTTTGCACTGGAAGGGCTTGATGCCAGCATGCACGCGCATGTGCCGGTGCAGGTTGCCCTTCTGCGTGAAGGTCTTCCCACACAGAAGGCACATGAACAGCTTGTGCATTTTGAGGTGGTTGGCATAGTTCTCCAGCTGTCGGAAGACCCGGGCACATTTGGGACACTGGTGATACCACTGCAGAGGTTTGTCGTAGTTCCTCTGGTGTCCGATGTGCTTCTCTGCGAGCGGGGACGAGGAAGGGGGACTTAGTGGATGACCAGCCATGCCAGGTGGGACCGCCATCTCGCTGCCACGGCTGTCTACGGTGGAGTTGATGAGCGAGTGCTGGGGTTCGGGGGAGTGCAGTGCGGCGGGGGGACTGGCGGAGAAGTGACCGGTGATGGTGTTTTCTGCTACGTCGGTCACAGACTCCACTTTTACTATGGTGATGTCACTATTCACCAAACCTGGCCTTGGACGCCTTCTCCAAAACTGGACAGGGCTCCTTGGCTGTATAATGACGTCATCGTCATCATCGTCGCTCTCACCATTATTGTCCCTCTCAACCTGGCTCATCACTACTGCTTCATCCTCCTCTTCATCCTCCTCCTCTCCCTCAGGTACAGTCCGCACCTGAGGACGCTCCTGCTCCCTCTGAGCCTGAGAGGAAGAACCTTCCCCTCCCTTCTCCTTTCTCAAGTCAAGATCCACCACCAGCTGGCGTGAAGACTGAGGTTTGATGAACTTGTTAAGGGCTTGGGTGCACTGCTCCACAATGTGGCCCATTTGGAGAAAGCTTGCCACAGTCAAGTAATGCACAAGCTCCAGCTCAGGAAACTCCAACCGGCCAGTGTAACAGGAAAGCAGCAGCTGACGGCCAACCTCTGCCTCCTGCATCATAGAGATCTGGACCTCCCTTGACTCCTGCTGTAGAATAAACTGGTCTCTCAGGAAGGACGAACCAGCAGCAAACACCACTTTGTGACCGGGGACCTCTAACTGGTTGATGCGGACGACGACGTCACAGAAGCGTCTCTGGTGTCGGAGAAGATTCATCTTCTGCAGCATGGAGTCCCCGAACGTGGCGAATCGGAACTGCAGGATCACTTGGTTCTGGGCCATAGTGAATGGCTGGGCGGCTGCAGCAGCACCAGCAGCAGCACACCTGGTCAGGAAAGCAAATCCAAACAGAGAGTCAGTTCTCCCCAGACCTCAAACAATAACCCTACTGTTGTAAACAGGAGTTCATTCTTTTTCATAGGAGGACACTGGACGTCATGCTGCATGCTTTGATTCTGTAAGACAAAGCTTTAATATTCATTTAAAACACACAACATGATTACAAAGTTAAAATTTAAGCTATATTTAGCATTCTATATTAGCAGTTAGCATGACTAATAGGGTTGCCACGGGACATGTATTCATATTCTGATATTTCAGATGGGTCAGCATGGCACAGATGCGTACAGAGTTTCCATGTGGAAACACGACTATGTTTCATTTTAGCCAGCAACACATCCGACTCTAAACAAATACAGTGAAGCAAGCTTCCTGCTAGCTAAAGTTATGACGAGCTAATCTTACAAGGCAGGGTAGGAACGTAAATGCTAGCTTCTATTGTTAAAACCTCCTGTTTGAGAGCACTTTGGGTTCCCGGTGTAAAAGCTACCACCTTCCAGTAGTGTTGGTTTCGTTCTCTTAATGTAGCAACAATGTAGATCTGACTGTAATAATGTGAGTCAAGAATGTTTCCCCCACGAATTAGTTAGCGATGTTTGGGTCATTTTGCGACTGCAGCAGCTGGAAGTGGAAGAGAAAAACTGCGCTAGGGCTGCACAATTAATTGGATTTTGATCGTGATCACGATTTTGGTGGCCACAATTAAATGAACCTGATCGTCAGATATTTACATTTAAAATGCGAGCTTCACTGCGCGCCTCTTCATCATACACTGCCTCAACCAATAGTCTGCCAACCACCAGGGGGCAAACGCATGGCTAAAGCTTCATTAAGATGCCAATAAAAACCACACCTACGCCACTCAGCACTCACAATGGCTGCATCCGAATACGTCGACAACGTAGCAGTATGCGAGCAATGTATTAGATCCGAATCTCCAGTATGGATCTGACTAGTAGGCATAAAGTTCCTGGATGTGTAGTACCGCCACAGTAAGCAGCCGGTGGACGCTACGCTATCCCACAATGCAGCGGAAGCCCCGAAATCGTAGAAGAGCGACCTAGCTAAAGTTGGCTACAGACGAACTATCAACCATTGACACTGCCGCAATTTCGGCATATAAATGTACATGTAGCGATGTTACTGATTACTGTGATGGTTTTTGATAGCTGACTAAACATTTAAGTTAAGTTATACTAGACAAAATAACCGCTAGTGGATGGCAGGACCACAGAGAAATGTAACAAACATCCGGGTCAACAGATACGCAAAATGGTGGAGCAGTACGTCTGATTTTTCATACCTACTACTCGCTCGTTTGCTACGCAGTATTTACTACATCAACGGGCGAGTAGTAGTTGCTACCTAGAATGTAGTACATACTAAGGATTCAGATGCAGTGAATGTCCTAGGCCTTTTCTGTATAAGCTGTAATTGTTTCCATTTTGCACTTTGAGATTGCATTCCGAAATAACATATTTAGTCTTTACTTATAAAAGTCTTGGAGTTTGTTTTCAGGTTGGGTTTCTTTTAAGAATTATTTTATTTTTTGCAATAAAAATAGATATTTTACAAGACTGGATGAATAATCGTGATTAATAATCATGATTACAATATTGATCAAAATAATCATGATTATTATTTTGGTCATAATCGTGCAGCCCTAAACAGTGCCCACTATATATATATATATATATATATATATATATATATATATATATATATATAGTGTGCAATCTCAAAGTGCAATTTAACCTAAACAATTACAGCTTATACAGAAAAGGCCTTTGACATTCCCTGCATCCAAATCCTTAGCATTTACTATATGCTACGTAGCAACTATTACTCACCTGTTAATGTAATACTGCATAGCAAACAATCACGTAATAGGCATGAAATCAGACGTACTGCTCCACAATTTTGCATGTCCTTTGACCCGTATTGACTGTTCTGTTGACCCAGATCTTTACGTTATGTTCGCCTGTGGTCCCGCCATCCTATAGCCGTTATTTTGTCTGGTATGACTTAACAACTTAAATGTTTAATCAGTCAAAAAATAAGTACGGTAATGAGTAACATTGCTTCACGTACATTTATCCGCCGAAACTGCGTTGGTGTCAATGGTTGATAGTTCGTCTGTAGCCATTTTTAGCTAGGTCCTTCTTCTCCTATGCTTTCCGCTGCATTGTGGGATAGCGAGCATCCACCGGCTGCTTACTGTGGCGGTAGTACACTTTTGGGTCAGATCCATAATGGAGATTTGGATCTACTACATTGCTCAAATACTCCTTTTCACCTGCTACGTAGCAAGCGTAGTGCAGCCATTATGAGTGTTGAGTGGCGTGTGCACGGTTTTTATTTGGGCAGCTTAATGAAGCTTTAGCCATGCGTTTGCCCCCTGGTGGCTCGTAAACTATTGATTGAGTCGGTGTGTGATAAAGAAGAAAGCAGAAGAGCTTGCATTTTGAATGTTAATATCGTTGACGATCAGGTTCATTTAATTGTGCCCACCAAAATCGGGATCACAGTCAAAATCCGATTAATTGTGCAGCCCTAGCGCCCACCAGTGTTCCCCATAAATACTAAAATAAAGTAATTTGTTTAATAACTTTTATTTTTCATTTTCATACAAATGGGCATAAAAGATCAAACAAAAATAGGACAAACACACAGAACCAAAGGAAACTCTTTGTGAGACTAGCAGTGAGCTGTAATGCCTTACAACTCACCTGAAATTTTTATATAAGTACGTTTGATTTGAAGTCATTGCACAAGAATCTTTTTTTACTTTGCTCCCTGACTGTACACGTCAGAAATTTTTTTTCTTTACATAGTCTTTTTTTATTGCTGTAGTGATAAAGCAGCCTTTAGACTACTCTTTAACATACGAAAAGGTTAACTCCTCTTTTAGTTCTACTCAGGCATGTTTATGTATCATTCTTGTACACTTTTCTTTAATGTTATACTTTACACTTTAACTATATCTGCCTTCTGTTTGAATTAACCTTTGTTGAATATTATTGCATAGTCATTTTTGGTTGGCTTTGTATAATAATTCCAGTGTTGTGAAATTAATCAAATAATCTAATAAGATTTTTTTATTTTAAAAATAAGATATTCATATGTTCCCTAAATTTGACATTATATATAATTATTTTTTTAAAAGTTGGTTAAGTATTGAAAGAAAACTACAGAGGTTAAGTTTTTTGATGCAGAGATATAATGCAAAAAACTTGAATATAACACATATGACTTCATTTCCAGTGTTAACTGAAAATCATTATAATGATTTCAGTAATTCAATTCCTTCACTTTTTTCAAGATAAAAAGGGAATTGGCAGGTCTTTATAATATAATTATTTTTTGTTACCACTGGAAACGAAGTCATATGTGTTATTATATACAAAGTTTCTGAATTATCATGTAGCAAAGTGGTTAGTGCAGATGCTCATTTGAGTCCCATCCCCTGCTATTTATTTTTGTGCCTATAGCAACCCAAATGTATTAAGTTGACCAAACATGTTTACATTAAGTTCACTCAACAAAATGCTTTATTGCTAAATCGAACCAAATCAGTCGGTTGGAAATGATTTACACAATTTTATTATGTTCACCCTACAAGTTTTTTTTTCTTTTAGTTTATATGCTTTACATCTTTAATCTTTTGAAACACTTATATTTATATATACAAGACTTTTTTATATATAAGCCCTGGAATTCCTTAAAGGCTGGAGACGCCCCTGGATTTATACATCTATCCAAACATGGTATTGCAGCAGCAAAAATTATAAAGCGCTGTTTAGTTGCTCAAAAAAAGAGCCGGTGTTCTAACAAAACAGCACACCCATCAGAATGACTTACTTTCAGTTAATGCACGTGCGCAGCAGAAAAAGAACGTACTTTTCCCTTTGGTGTTTAAAATCTGTGCAAATCAACTTAAATGATATATATTTTAATTTTAGGTTTAGGCATTTAAAATAAAGTATATTTGTCCTTCTGTGACCATAGGGTTAGAACATAAAACTAGTGGGTTGGTTAAAATTGGTTGGATAACTCCAGTCACGGTATGCTATTCTGACAAAGTATGCTGTCATGTCAAAACACCGGTTCTTATGGGGGAGATGAGCTAACTGAACTGGATCTCGGAAAATAGCCGCAATTCCCATCACTATGAGAACTAGCCACACAAATAAACCTACCATAAAAATACATGACCCGAACCAAGAGCCGAACGCTTTATCATACTAGACGATAAAATGAATTAATTTGTAATGTAGTTATGTTGTTGTCAGCAGCTTGTGGCTTGCAGCTGAATATGTTCTTCCAGTAAAATTGGTAATATGTGAGCAGTTTCTCATGTCCGAGTCGACATGGAAAATTAGCTCACCCCAATGGCTAACAGAACGTTCGAGTACACTTCCTATTTTGGAAAACGAGCTTGCAGAGTGCTTTATCGGTGATAATGGCAGAACAATTATCCATGTTGCAAGTAACCACGTTTTAAAGGCGTAGCTATAGCCTGACCATAATCCTCAAAAAAAGCATCGTGGCAACGGCCTACTCAATGGCTTTTCAGCTAACAGCTCAGTTAACGTGCAGGGTTTGCCTTCAATGTAGTCACCGCGTCTTTAATGCATGTTCTGGCAATAATAAAGCGCAGTGCAGCTGTTACTTACTTGTTAACAACCGAGGTGCAGCTGGGTTGTTGTCAGCAGGATCCTGGCCTGTGACTGTGGAAAAGAAGGAACTGCTCCGGATGCAAAACAATTAAAGGCCCAGTACGTATGCCCAGTACCTGTGGAACGTTTTTTTTTAATCTCAACCCGCCTGTAGGTAGATTCAAAGCAAAACCACAAATTAGTCTTAAAACACGTTTTTAGTTTATGTAAGGCTTTCTTTCTTTCTTTCTTTCTTTCTTTCTTTCTTTCTTTCTTTCTTTCTTTCTTTCTTTCTTTCAATGATATGTCTTCTTGTGGGTTGAGGCATAAGAACTTTTTTTTTTTCAAGAATATTCCCTTCAGAATCAGAAAGCATTTTTGCCAAATGTCGAGCAGATTTACAACATTATTGCAAATTACAAAAGGAAAAACAAATAAA
Source organism: Apricaphanius iberus (assembly GCA_028564705.1). NCBI lineage: Eukaryota > Metazoa > Chordata > Actinopteri > Cyprinodontiformes > Aphaniidae > Apricaphanius > Apricaphanius iberus. Next base: position 112,031 of record JAPXFQ010002128.1, read on the forward strand.
AAATAAAAAAACTGCTAAACAGATTGATATAGGCTACACGAGCAGTGTTGGGTAGTAACAGAATACATGTACTGGCAGTACGTGATTAACTGCATTCCGTTACAGTTACTATTTTCAAACATGGTATTCGGACTACAGTTACTTTCGTAATACCATTGGAGTACTTGTGTGTTTTCCACTTTCCACCTGAAAGATGAACATATAAATGTAGCAAAATGTGTGTCTCCTCATTGTGCAGTAATAATACCCCGAAAAAACATGCCACCGAAACCATAGAGACCATAGGGCCGAAACACTCCAGACCTGCAAGCACCAAAGTTAACGTGAGTTGCAGGTATGGATTCACTACTAGCAGTGAAAGAATTGATGCATTCAATGGCACTTTCTCGCAGTTCATTTCTTTTCAAGTGATGCTAGATTTCATTCAAGCATTCCTGACAAAAGCCAAACTAAAGCCATGGTGGTTAAAATGGGGGAAAAGATCAAATCTGGCCACACTAGTCATCAAGTTGCACCGCTTATGCTTCTGGTGTCAAACGGCGAAGTATGCTGGCAAACTCCAGAGAATGCTGGTCCAGCAGTAATTTGGCATCAATTAATGAAACAGCAAACTTTAAACAAAGCATCCGGCTGGCCAGCCTTTCAAAGTTTGTGAACGTCACTAAAACTTATGACACTGCAACGATGTACAAAAACAAAACAAAATCCTCTACCACATTATCTGACAGGGCCTGTGTCGTGTTAGTTATAGGTCATTTTTTAAAGTCGCAGTGGTTGAATCTTACATGACAATAGCTTGATTATATGTTTTGATGGGTTTCCTCAAAATTATTGCTACAAGGATAAAAACGTCCCATTTGGAGAGCAATAAATATCAGTTTACAATACTTGACATATTTATGACCAAAAGTCTCAAATAACCTAATTGTCTGTGGCTGCAAAACAGCTGTTTGCCAAAAATAATTAAATACTTTTTTTTTTTTTTTCAGTCAGTACCTAATGCTTAGTATTAATATGCCCTCTGTTTTCCTTCGGGAGTAGATACCAGCGCACTTTTTGACATTTAATAGACTTTAATTGCGTTTTTCAAGGGGAAGTATTCCAATTATTTAGAATACAGTATCAGGATTCAGCAAAGTAATGGAAGACCTTACAAAATACATTTTATAGCAGGTATTCAGTATTCTGTAACTAAATGCATCTACAAAGTATTCTCCCCAGCACTGTACATGAGTGCAGGCAACAGTCAGTGCAAATCAGACAGGTGCAAAAAAGAAAAAAGAAAAGAGAAACCCACAATATGGGTCATTTAAACAGAGCAGGTGGTGGGAACGGTCTTAGGGTTATTGTTCATGAGACCAACAGCAGAGGGGACGAAACTGTTCTTATGGCAAGAGGTTTGGTCTGAATGGACCTGAGCGTCCTGCCTGTGGGGAGCAGGTTAAACAGTTTGCGTACAGGGTTAGAAGGGTCAGCTGTGATCCGACCTACAAGCCCCAGTGTCCTGAAGGTGTACAGGTCCTGTAGAGGTGGGAGTTTGCAGCCAGTCACCTTCTCAGCAGAGCACACCACATGCTGCAGTCTCTGTTTGTCCCTGATGGTGGTGCCAGTAAAACAACACGGTGATGGAGGAGGTCAGGATGGACTCGATGACTGCAAAGTAGAACTGCATCATCGTCGGCAGGTTGAATTTCTTCAGCTGCCTCAGGAAGTACATCCTCTGCTGGGCCTTCTTCTTTATGACAAGTGGTGATGGTGGGCTCCCACTTTAGATCATGGGTGATGGTGGTACCCAGGAAGCAGAATGAGTCCATAGTGGTGATGGGAATGCAATTCAGGATGATGGGGGAGTGGGGCTGTGTTCTTTCTAAAGTCCACAATAATCTCGACTGTCTTCTGAGAGTTTAGCACCAGATTGTTTCGGCTACACTGGGACACCAGACCGTCTGCCTCCATCCTATAGGTAGACTCATCTGCATCCGAGGTGAGTCCAGTAAGGATGTTGTCATCTGCAAACTCAATTACCTTGACAGACTGGTGGTTGGAGGTGCGGCAGTTGATTTACAGGGAGAATAGCAGAGGATAGAACACAGCCCTGAGGGTTATGCATACATTGTTTTATGTGCTTTCGGTTGCATCAGCTTTCTACAATGTAATTCATCGCAAAGTTTTCACACCTCTTGAACTTTTTAACTCTTTGTCCTGTTATAACCACAAACCTCATTGTGTTTTATTCAGGAGTTTATGTTATAGAACATACATAAAGTACATGGTTCGATGTGCTGTGCATTTAGAGATGCTCTTCTGCATACCTTGGTTGTAACAAGTGTTATTTTTTTTATTACTGTTGCCTTTCTATCAGCTCAAACCAGTCTGGCCATTCTCCTCTGACCTCTGGCATCAAGGCATTTTCGCCCACAGAACTGCCGCCCACTGGATATTTTCCTTTTTCGGACCATTCTCAATGAACCGTAGAGATGGTTGTGTGTGAAAATCCCTGTAGAACAGCCTGTTCTGAAATACTCGGACCAGCCTGTCTGTCACCAACAACCATGCAAAGTTCAAAACCACTTAATGACCTTTCTTCCCCATTCTGATGCTCGGTTTGAACTGCAGCAGATCGTCTTGACCATGTCTACATGCCTAAATTCATTGAGTTAATGCCATGTGATTGGCTGATTAGAAATTTGTGTTAATGAGTGGTTAGACAGGTTTGCCTAATAAAGTGGCCTGTGAGTGTATTTCCAGACATTTTTAAGTCATTTTTGCTATGGCTGATCTGCATTTTGATAATTAACCGTTCTATTTTACAACAGGGAGAAGGAACACATTAAATATATTGAAACAGAATATGACTGAAGTGTTTTCAGCGCTGGACTAAATGTGTTCACTTTTGTAAATAAAAATATCATCCTAAAATAAGACGTGATTCCATCAGTCCATTTGTGCATTGTTAAATAGTGATATTGCCGTAGAGGTAATTATTATTAAATTCCATCCGTCATCTATACCATCTATCCTATGCTAGGTTGAGGGTTGCTGGTGGCTATCTCTTTCAGTCATTAGGTGAGAGGCGGGGTACACCCTGGACAAGCCGTCAGTCCATTGCAGGGCAACAGAGACAGACAGGACAAACAACCATGCACAGACTCACAGCAAGGGCAATTTAAAAAGACCATTAAACCTACCAGTCATGTTTTTGGACTGTGGGAAGAAACAGGAGTACTGGGATGGAACCCACAAATGCACAGGGAGAACATGCAAACTCCATGCTGAAAGACCCCAGGCTGGGATTTGAATCCAGGACCTTTCTCCCTCAAGGCAACACTGCTAACAACTCCACCACTGTGCAGCACTGATCACATTTCTTAACCAATAATTCTTAAAACCAATAATAAGTCTTAATCCAGTAGATATTGGAAAACATACATTTATTCATTTTGAGTGATGTAAATATTATATTTGAAGTAAATCTTTACAGAATATACAGTTTAGAATCATTTTATTTGTCACTATGAGACCGATGCTGAGGATGGTTAGTTCCTGTTCACACACCTGAAAGAGAACATTAAATAAAATGAATTTACAAGTTTAGGGGTTTCGCCTTGTACATAGATTCTGGCTTAGAAGTATACGCTGCATTCTCACTATATGGAAAAAAAAATATTCTGGCAAAAAAGTTAAGGTAAATAACCAAACTGCAATGCTTCAGGAGAAACTTGAAGAGTGCCAATGAAGCTACTGTCCAATTATCCAAAATACATTAAATGTATTTTTTAGCCCCATATTCATCTTTGAATTTACTAGATGATGGATCGGTATAAGAAATAAGAGCCTCCTGTTAAGTAATATAATTATTTGATAATAATTAGAATCAGAAAATGCGAGACTACTTTTTTCACAGCTGAGCCGCATTGCAAATGACAGGTTTAGCCCGAAACAAACAGTTGCACACTGTGCAAAAACTAAAACATTTCTGAAGCATTGAATCGTAAGTAAAAAAAAAATTCTCATGACTGCATATGAGTTTTAACATATCTATTGTGTTGTGAGTGGGAGTAAAGATGCTTTAATTTAAGTTTTGAAACAAAAACTTAGACCTGAAATACAAGTCTTTTGATATTAATGACTGCACAATCTGCACTTTAGGATGATTTTACAGAAAACCAAGATTTCTTTAGCAGTAGGAGGGTAACTGAATGATAGTAGCCAAACATGCCCATGTCGTAAAGTATAAAGTACAGTTCATAGTGCATTTTTTGTTACTCTTAAATTTTTCACATTATCAAACTGAATTTTATATCAGACAAAAAATTACCTGTATGAAAACAAAAAGCAGCTTTCAAATGAAAATTACATTTATTAAACCAGAACATCACTCTCATACCAAACTGGCCCTATGTGAAAATATAATTTCCCCTAAATCTAATAAGTGCCACCCTCTGTGGTAACAACTGCAATTATATCTGCAATAACTGGCTATCACCTGAGCCAAAATCCCTCAACAGTGATGTGAAACAGTCATTGCTAGATATTGCAGATACTCGATTGCAGTTATTACCAACAGGGGTGGCAGAAATTTATTTTAGATAGTTTTTAAGAATGAATGGCCTGTTAAGGTCATGCCACAGCTTAGCAGTTACAGTTACGGTTTTGTTGTTGTTTTTTTGCGAGTTCTCCAATGGATGCCATGTTTTTGCAGTCTTATTTTCTCATTCTCATTTTCTTGCATATGGACCTTAATTGAGGCAGGTGAGGCCTGCAATGCTTTGGGTTTCTTTTTTACCTGCTTGATGAGTCATTGATGTACTCTTGGAGTAAGTTACTCCACTTTTGAGAAATCTCTTCACTTTTCCATGTTTTTCTTCCTTTGCGAAAAATGTCTCTCACTGTGGTTCCCTGGTGTCTCAAGCCATAGAAATAGCTTTGTAACCCCTCCAAACTCACAGATATTAATGACTCTGTTGCCTATTCGTCTTTGCAGTTATTTATATCAGGGCATGGTGCACTATGATGTGTTTTTTAGATCTTTTATCCTACTTCTAGTTTGTTCTATTTATATGGTTTCTTTGTTCTGAAAGTGTCAGTCATCAGGCTGGTAAGTATAAATGAAAATGCGGTTTATCATAGTTATTTTATTATTTAACAAGGGAGAAGTTGTATTTTTACATAGAGCTAGATTGGATTGGAATAACTTTTTACAATTAAACATCTTTTGTAAACTGCATCTTATAATAACTGAGGTTATTTTTGTCAGATGTTGATCACATGAAACATTTAAGTTTGACAAAAAGCAAAGACAGAAGTAATCTTGTAGGGGACAAATAACTTTCACTTGTCATAAAGATGTGGAGATATGTCTGTGGGCCCATAGTTGTTTAGATCATAATGTTTCTGATCATTTCAAACAGCCACAGCATAGCTTCTGTCTAAGGATGCAACGATACCATTTTTTTTCAAACAGATACTTTACCAATATTTGGTTTTGAGTACTTGCCGATACCGAGGTCATATACCGATACTTCTACCACAAAAAATAAATGCAATGAATTGGCTGACAGGTTTTATTTTCTGACCACAAAACTAAAATTTCAAGTAAAAAATGAAAATTATTGTGGAGTTTCCACATTTTAAGTATCGGTTCATGGTATTGGTCAATTTTATACGATACCGATACAGTACATAAGAACAGTGTACTTGTTACCAGTATCAGTATCGTTGCATCCCTACTTGTGACAGCTTCATGGTCTAAGTCAGAGACAGTTCTGGTTTTCATTCAGATTTTTTGATGTGTCTGTACACCAGCACTACTCATTTAAACAGCAGTGCTGTTCAAATCCTTTCATAGAAATCATGTATTTCTTCTATAAAGTATGACTGACAGTGCTTTGTAGAGCACTGACTTTTCTCACTCTCTTCTCCAAAAAAATATTCTCCCATTCCTAATCCTATTCTAGTCTAGAAGAGCACAATCACACGAATTCCAACAAAACTCGATCAAGCTGTTTCATTGTATTATTCATGTGTTTTGTAAAAGCTATGAGGGGTGTACTGAATATAACATTTGCCAGAAATTGAAGAGTAACAAAAATGAGTTAAATGCGTGGGCCCCTTTTTCAATTTTATTTTTTAAATGCAGTGAATCTATGAAACTAGAGTTGGGACTTATGTATTGTGACTTGTATCTGCTTATTTGTAACTTGTACACATGTTTTGAAAAATACAAGTACAGATTCATTAAATAATACAAGTACAAATCAGAAAATACAAGTACAAATCAAAGATACAAGTACAAATCGGAAACACTTGTATTATTAAATTAATCCGAACTTGTATTTTTCAAAACATGTGTACAAGTTACAAATAAGCAGATACAAGTCACAATACATAAGTCCCAACTCTAGTTCCATATGAATCCTATTATTTTAATTATAAGTTAACCTAAAAGCAAAATCCTTTTATAAAAAAATTTAATTGCTCATACCAGGCCAAGCTGTATCCCCCTAATAAAACCAGGGCAACCACTCCTACAGCTGCAGCAGCGGACAGAGATGACAACCTCAGTACATAAGATGTACCTGGAAAGAAAAAAAGAGGTTTTTCTTTAAGTAGGTAACAACAGCTTATCTTGCGATTTTGTGCATTCTGCATATTAAAATGCTATTTTCCAATGTGTCAGAATGTGACAATAAACTGAGTTACCTGCTACTTTTGCCCAAAGGACACAGGAACTTCTCGACATCTTTGAGAGAAAATACTCAGGTTAAGTCTGCTATACTTTCCAGAGCATAACTTTACTGTTATTATTTTGTTATATAGTGCAGCACAAAGTTAACAACTCACGGTTTTCCATTGACTGACAACTCGTAGAACAATAAAGTAGGTGTCACCATTCTCCAGGGGTGCATTATAGAAGCCCCCATAGAGGACTCCATCCCCCACAGTGAAGTTAACATCCATCCCAAGATTCTGGACAACAAGCTGGGCAGTCATGTACTCAGCTGGTGATTGTGTTTTCTTTAAAGGGTTTAAACTCGCAGGAGAGGAGCAGTCAAACAGGAGAATCTCCTCGACAGCAAGCACAAAGATTTGGTAGAAACTGCAAAATCAAAAAATATAAAAGTTCAACATTTCATCTTCATTGTTTCATATGATCCTATCAATTTGTAAGTTATCAGCACTCCTGTTTTCCTCACACATTAAGATGAGACCTTTGCTCTTACTGCTGAATCAGGAGCATCTCTCTCTGAGCTCTCCTGACCTCTCTGATTTTTTGCCTTATTTTCACCTTACTCTTCCCTTTTAGTTTCTGTTTTTAGTTTTCCTCTTAATTAATTTATGTGCCCAGTCTCTGGAATTACGCTATTAGACGGGATTGCTTTTCTTTTATGGATTAGCCTACTTGTGAAGGACCTTTGAAAGACTGTGGATTAACAACATGGTGTTTTTCTCATCTGAAAACTTTGATAAACTGTTCCTGAGACAGGATGCCTGAGAAAAACAGCTACTAAGTATGGAAGCAAAGTTACGCCTTCTGGAAATAGACCTGGAAATTAACACTGCATATGGAAACGAGACAGCGCTACCTGTGACATGGAAAGAAAAAGAATCTGGCAACCCCATGCTCACTCGGACCGGTCTCACTCAGAAGTCTTAGAATACTATCCCATCACCGAGGCGCGGAAGGACACCTAACTCAAACTATGATGAAAACTGGCCCGCTCTAAAAAGACGTTTCTCAGCACCTGCTCCGAGAAGAAATAAACACAACAAATCTGACCCCCTGGAATTCCCCCTGGATAACAGATTTGCAGTTCTCAGCTCCTTGACTCAGGACGGAGCCCCGGCAGCCAGCCAAGGTTACAACAAGGATTCCAGCCACAATAAAGCACAAAAGAAAGTGAGGAAGCCCCTAGCAAAAGGTTTTATTATTCATGATGGTTCAATAAATGACATTGAACGTTTCTGTAGCCACAACACTAGTGTTGTCAGTTGTCTCCAAGATACAGTGAAATAAATCAATGAAAAGATTTTGACGATTACAAATCAACAACCAAAAATCCAGAAGCTTGTTTCACACACGGGATCTACAGTGTGGAGTTTGCATGTTCTCCCCGTGTTCCCTTGAGTAGTTAATGTGAGCTACTCCCACAAAAACATGCACCAGTTCTGGGCTATATACTGCCTCCTCCTGGCTGACCGGGGCGCCTGAGAGGTTGGAGAGGATCTGGCTGAATAGTGTGATCCGTACACACGCTATGTCCAGCTGGGGGAACTTTGCCGACAGGCGACACGGGCGACTGCCTGGGGCGCCATCTGCTTGACAGGGCGCAAAATTGAGAAGAAAAAAATTATTAAATGTATGTATCGTATTTTGAAATGCACTCTCTATGTATAGCTACTCCAAATTTCCCATAAAAATAAATTCAATCAGTGCACATGCTGTACACTTTTACTGTGCACTGTCATCAGGCAATTCTCCCTCAGCAGGAGCAGGCGGGGGGTGTTGTGACAAAGCAGGGGGGTTACGGGAACCTCTGTATTTTCTTTCCAACCGTCTTGCAGTATTAAAGTTTACTTGTAAATTTCCCGTATTTTATCATCATAAGTAAATCCTCTGCCTCTCAGTTTAGAGAAGTGCGATAGCTGCTGCCTGCTGCAGTTACAGTGGGAGGTCTGGAAAAATAAGCTCCTAGAACGGGAGCAACAATAGGATGAACTTGGTGAAGACAGAGTCCCTCAAAAACCAATCAGAATACACATAAATATATCGGGGAAATGGGACAGTAAGTTTCCTTCCCTTTAGATGAACTGGACGGGGTGCAGCATCAACACAGGTAGGCGCGGTTCTGTTCACTTATTGAGGTGACTAGTGGCAGATTAAAACATGTTGGAAATGACCGACGAAAGTAGGAAATTGTCGGCAAAAAATACAAAGTCCCGTTTAAAAAAATCTTAAATAAGAGGTACTCCATCTGCCTCTGTTATGTATTAATAATAAAATCTTTTTTTCCTTAAATCAGTCAGTCTTAAGGAGAATACAATTCAAGGTTTTTTGAGGCCTCAGACAATACCATGTGGGTTTGTTTCTTCTCTGCTCTAGAAAAATTTGTTTAATATATATGATGTGCACTGTGATGCATCTTGATGTGCTAAATAAATAAATCAAATCAATCATTATGAGTAATAATGCCACAAAAATAATTTTCATAATTAGATGTTTACAATTTTTTATACAGGGTTAAAAATGTTTCATTTTGAGTGATAGGCAGGGGTGTACCTAGAAAGTTTTTAAAGGGGCCCAGTTATGATCTTGGGGTGTCCCACTAAAATAAAAGCAGGACTGAAAAACAAAAGGGGCGGGGCCTAGACTGAGTGACAAACACCAGAGTTACATGGGGTCAAACAAAGATGTTCTTCAAAATAAATAAATAAATCCCATAAATTATTTAATTATTTGTCTCTTCTAAAAAAATATCTACAAAAAAGATAATGGTTATAATGTGGTTTAGTTAAAACATTCAAACTTGGATAGTACAATTTAAAATCTACAAATGTTAAAGGTCACCCAAGCATCCACTTTTAAAAAAAACTTCAAAATTTGAAGCACGTGAGTACATTTGCCCCTGGGGAACCCCACCCCCTCGGGTGAAAAAATGGGCCCGCTCACTCCTCAAGCAGGAAGGAGGCTTGAGCTTCAGTGCAGGGCCCTCCTGCGGTCGGCAAAGGGAGAGCAATGCCCGGGCATGTACTTAGGTAGGAAAACTGGGGTGATAAAAAAAATGGGAAAAAAAACGTGGGATAAAATAACATCAAGATACAGTGAAATAAATCAATGAAAAGATTTTGACGATTATAAATCAACAACCAAAACTCCAGAAGCTTGTTTCACATACGGGATCTACAGACACAGACAAAAGACGTCTGGAGATACTGAAACAGGACATTTCAGGCTTATTGGATAAACTGCAGGGGCTGGACATTCCAATCTTTGTCAGCGAACTTCTCCCAACAGGATCTGATGAGGAATAATCAAGTTTACATATGCTGCACAAATTCTTAAAAAACACATGTGCTGATCAATCAATAAGATTTATAAACTATTTAAAAAAATTCCGTGGAGAAAAACATATTTTCACACAAAACCAACCAACGAACGGTGAAGGGGTACAGAGACAAAACACACTCGACTCCCAAGCAGCTGAGACAGCCACTTTCAGAAATGTACAAGCAGAGAAAACTCCACCAGGACAAAAAGTATTCACACCAGCGCCCAAAACTGTAAGCAGAGCAGCAGGCAGCCTATACACCTGGCTCTATACCAAAAACCTCAGACATTATCGTTACCATTGCCCCAACTAAAGTTAAAGTAGTTTCGGGTAAAAAAAAGTCTCATTGGACCAGGGATCCACTGGTACTAAGTGTAAAAAGGGATTTTTAACAAGCTGAAAGAAAATGGAGAAAAACTAAACTCCAGGTTCAATATGAGATCTACAAAAACAGGCTGAAGATACCATTTGACTTGGAAAGATGCAAGGGAATCATTCTTTTCTGAAATCAGAAATATTAGCAGAAATATTAATAATGTGAAGAATTTGTTTGTAACATTTGAGAGATTAACTAATCCCCCAATGACAATAGCTCCCAAACTAAACTCCACCCGGTCCTGCAATTAATTTTACAACCTTTTTACTGAAAAGATTCTAACAATCAGACGTTCAGTCTATACTTAAATACGGAACCCACTACCAATGTCATCGTCAATCAACACCAACGCAGAGAAAATGTCTGTATTCCATGAGTTACACTAAATAAACCTCGATGAAATCATTAAGCAATTAAGCTCCTCCTCTTACCCAGGCTTTATAAATCAGGCACATAATCTAGCTGTAATAATGGACTCAGACCTGATACTCCAGGGTCACATAAAGGCAATAACAAGGTCAGCCTTCTATCACCTGAGGAACATTTCTAGGATTAAAGGACTAATGACACAACAGGACCTTGAGAAACTCATCCCTGCATTCATCTTTAGTTGGATTGATTACTGCAACAGCGTCCTGACGGGTCTACTTAAAAAGTCTAGTAGACAGCTGCAGCTGATCCAGAATGAACAACACATTATCAGTAGGGTAAAACTAACCTGTCTCACGACGGTCTAATCCCAGCTCACGTTCCCTTTTAGTGGGTGAACAATCCAACGCTTGTTGAATTCTGCTTCACAATGATCCTCACTGGAACCAGGAAAGTAGAGCACATCACCCCAGTTCTAAAGTCCGTACACTGGCTCCCTGTAGCTCAGAGAATAGACCTCTAAAATACTCCTACTAGTTAATACATCAATAAAGTATACAGAAGACCTCTTGTCACTATACCAACCCAGCAGACCACTCAAGTCCTCCAACTCTAGTTTACTAAATCATCCCTTGAATTAGAACCAAACATGGAGAAACAGCTTTCAGTTTCTATGCCCCAAAAAATCTGGAACAAACTTCTAGACGACTGCAAAGCTGCTGAGTCATTCGGCTCTTTTAAATCAAAGATTAAAACTCTACTGTTTAGAGCTGCCTTTGACAAATGTTCCAATCTAAATTTTTTGGATTAATTTTCGTTTAATGGTTTTCCTAAATTGCTGTTTTTAATCAAATGCTAAATATTTTCTATTATTGATTCTCATGTTTTATACCTAATAGCTGTTTTTAATTTTCATACTTTTACGAATACTCTTTCTATGATTGTACCTTATGTCAGAGACTGGGGTGGGGCATATTGTCATCAGTTGGTGTGTGACAGTGTCTACACGTCTGAAAATGTGGCTTATAGTCACAATTTTACCATCTCACCAGCTGCACGGCCAGTGTCCTCTTTGTCCAAAATATGCATTAGCAAGCTGCACATATTTTTCTGCAATGTTTTTTTTTCTACTGCAATAATCCCAAAAAGAAATTCACTAACAAAATTCAGATTCTGTTTTGAGACCCCAAGTGTGCAAAGCATAGAGACTGGGCCTGGAAATGGATGTTACCTTATAGGATCCAGTGTGTTGGGAGATCTTTGCAGCCTCAAAGTTGGTACAGGAGTCTCCAGTTCTGTGTAGTAGACAACTGGTGCTGGAGGTACTTTTCGGAATAAACATAGATATTGTTACCAACGACTTATGTTTACTAGTCAGCATAAAGAGCACTAAAGTAAATAATCTGTAGTCACTAATATAAAATATTCATTGTCACTCCATTTTTAAACTGGAGGTGCTACAGTACCCGTTAGACTTGTATTGGCTGTGATGGTGGCTGTAAATCTGGCATTTACTGCAGTAATATAAATGCTGTAGTTTGTTACTGGAAGCATCTGGAGGCAAATTCTTAGCCAATCATCCTTTGACCTCAATACATGTCGCCCTTTGTCTAGAAAGGGCCTCTGATAGTCTCTGGTTCCAAAATAAATGACCTGAAACAGTGTAAGCCATATTCCATCAGAGTTAAACAAGTTCCCTATTGATATGGTGAAAAAAGAAAGAAGACATTAAATCTTACCATATAAAGTTCTGTATCTTCCTCATATTTCTCTGCCTTCCACTTCAGACAGTTTCCATTATGAAGTATAAGCTGATTAATAGGTGGCTTGATTTCTGTATTACAAAAATAGATTTAAATAGTTGGTTTCAGATGTTCACATCTGCTCTTATTTTAGCGTGTACAGTATTTTATGATGAGTATTTAATAATTTATTTAATGCTAAAGTATATGCACAGTGATTACAATAATTATTTAACAGGTCAACCTAAGTCAAAATATTTCTGAAAGGGCCATTGACATAAAATTCACATTAGGTGTTGGCACCAACAAAACTAATACACACAAAGAACAAAGAAATCAATGTGAATTATTTTATAAATGAATTTATTGTTAAAACATTTGGAACACATAGAAATTTGTTGAATATTTTGTGGAAAATCCTTTTTGTTAATGACTACTTCAAGACAACTTTTGGATGGAGAAACTAATCACATGCATTACTATGGTATGATTTTGACCCATTTTTCCCAACGCAAAATCGCTTTAGATCTTGATGCTTCTGGGGGTTCTTTCTATGCCCTCTGCTCTTCAATTTTCTTACTAGTTTTTTTTTTTTATTGAACTTCTTTTTATTTTCATTAGATTACACCAGTATGTACAACAGTTTTCAAGGCGTATGTTCAGGCAGACCCCACACCCACCTGAAGGTCTGTAATTTGTATCAAAGGTATATTCCACTGTAAGGGACAGAATCTAAAACAAAAATACAGAAAATCACAGTGGATCATTTTTGACATAAGTATTTGATCGCCTATCAACCAGTCAGAATTTAAGCTCCAACGGACCTGTTAGTTCTACTTTAAAAGGCCCTCCTGTTCTCCACTCATTACCTGCATTGAATGCACCTGTTTGAATCGTTATCTTTATAAAAGACACCTGTCCACACACCCAAACAAACTCCAACCTTTCCACAATGGCAAAGACCAGAGAGCTGTGCAAGGACATCAGGGATACAATTTTTGACCCTGCAAAAAGCTGGGATGGGCCGCAGGACAATAGGCAAGCAGTTTTTTGAGAAGGCAACAACTGAAATAATAATTAGAAAATGGAAGAAGTTCAAGACGATAGTCAATCTCCCTCGCAATGCAAGATATCTCCTCGTGAGGCATCCATGATCATGAGAATAGTGAGGGATGAGCCGAGATCTACATGGTAGGGCCTGGTTAATGACCTGAATAGAGCTAGGATCAGAGTCTAAAAGAAAACCATCAGAAACACAATTAAAATTCTGCAGGGCATGCAAGGTCCCCCTGCTCAAGCCAGTGCATGTCAAGGCCTGTTTGAAGTTGCCAACGACCGTCTGAATGATCCTATGGAGGAATGAGAGAAGGTCATGTGGTCTGATAAAACAAAAGTGGAGCTTTTTGGTCTAAACTCACTGTGTTGGGAGAAAGAAGAAGGATGAGTACAACCCCAAGAATACCATCCCAACTGTAAAGCATAAAGTTGGAAACATCATTCTTTGGGGATGCTTTTCACCATATTGAGAGGAGGATAGATGGGGCAATGTATTGTGAGATCTTGGCAAACAATCTCCTTTCCTCAGTAAGAGCATTGAAGATGGGTTGTGGTTGGGTCTTCCAGCATAATAACGATCCGAAACACTCAGCCAGGAAAACTAAGGCCGGAAATGTACTTGCTTTTTAACCCTGCGCAACGTTGCGTTGACACAAGCAGCAGGCTGCGTCTTGGGGACGTACTTGCTTGGGTACTGCACGTACTGCTGGAGAGTTCCACTAGGGGGTAGAGTACAGCAGTCAGACCTGATTGAGTGGCGGATTTGGGGCGGTAATGCACCTTTAAGTTGGTTGCCAGCCGCCGTAAAACACCAAGAAGAAGAAGAAGAGTGGCGGATTTGTAATATAGAGCCAAAACAAACATGGCGACCACACAGGAGTTAATAAAATGGTTAATCTTCAGATCACAACAGAAAAAGATGCCAGCAGTGTCAAAGAAGGTATGTAAGGTATGTAACAATATTTACTGCTTTTCCTGCTTGTTTTCCTACTGCTTTTGCTGTTGTTGACTCCATGAATGATTAACTGGTCAAATAGCGCTCTACAATCCCCCTAGAGGTAATGCTCATATTATCATGTGCGGACGCGTTGTGTTAATTTCAGAGGACGTGTGCAAACGATGCTTGAAACAAATGCAAGCTATGTGAGGCAGCCAGGATAAACACGTGTACGCATAATTAAAAGCAGTGTAGTTTGGCCTTCCCAACATCCATGACACCACAGTACGAAGTTGTGCTGACCAAAAATAATATTAGAAGTTGGGTAGACCTAGGCCGCCCATGGATTCAGGCTTCATAAGAGTCGATAATTTAATCCTTGTTTTTTAATTAGGTTCAGTCTGGTTTTTGACTGGAGCATCTGAGTGCCTTGAAATTCACACTTGCTTATCTTCAGATTCTGATGAGACTGCACCAGTACGATTCTCTATTCGGCCTTCCTTCAATTATATGAAATCAGGCATTACAGTTGGTTGGTCCTCGAAGGCAAGTATCCTGCATGTTTTAGATCTTCCTCTGGTTCAACACTCTTAAATGAAATGATAATTCATTTGCAGGGCTGTGCAGAACTTTGCCATGCTGAGAGGTAGTTGGACCATTTAGATTAGCTGTGTTGGAACAAAGACACATCTAAAGCTGGCTGGACACCAAAGCTAGACAACCATCACTTCATATATAGGCTGCCTAATTGGTTATGAAAACTATGTGGCCACAAGAATGATACACATAAAGAGCTGAGACTATTATGGAATTATGTGAACATCCAGAAAAAAAAGATACACTTAAATTAATCACTTCATCTGGATGGCATTAATTTGGCCTCTGGTAATAATGTAAAGAACCTCAGCATAATATTTGACCAAGACATGACATTTAAATCCCATATTAAACAGGTATCTAAGATTTCTTTCTTTAACCTCCGGAATATTGCTAAAATCAGAAACACCCTGTCCAGGAGTGATGCAGAGAAAGTAGTCCATGCATTTGTTACTTCATGGCTGGACTACTGCAATTCCATATTATCAGGAAGTCCACAAAATGCAATTAAAAGCCTTCAGTTGATCAAAATGCTGCAGCAAGAGTTCTGATGAATATTAAAAAGAGAGATCCCATTTCTCCTGTTTGGGCTTCTCTCCATTGGCTCCCTGTTAAATCCAGAATAGAGTTTAAGATCCTCCTCCTTACTTATAAAGCCCTTAATAATCAAGCTCCATCGTACATCAGAGATCTGATTGTTCCATATGTTCTTAACAGAGCACTTCATTCTCAGAATGCAGGTCTACTGGTAGTTCCTAGGATTTCTAAAAGTAGAATGGGAGGCAGATGTTTTAGTTATCAGGCTCCTCTCATGTGGAAGCAGCTCCCAGTTTTAGTCCATGAGGCAGATACTTTCTTTTTTCAAGATTAGGCTTAAAACCTTCCTTTCTGATAAAGCTTATAGTTAGTGGCTTAGGTTATCCTGAGCTATTTTTTGTATTTGTATTGACACAACTTTTGTTGCAAAGTGCCTTGAGATGACATTTGTTGTGAATTGAGGCTATATAAAGAAAAGTGAATCGAATTGAATTTTGTTTTTAAATCTGAATTTCTAACAATTTTTCATCAGGTTTTAAATGGTTAGACCAGTTGTTCCCAAACTCTTCAGCTTCTGACACACAAGAAAAAAAAAAAAATGCAGGAGGCTCAGACTTATGACTCCAACTCTTTGTTGAGCATACAAGCATTTTACTGAGTGAATTAAAAAGTAGAACAACACAATTGGCATCATCAACCAATATATTGACAAATTGTAATTTATTGAAGTTTTCTTTGTCATCTTTTATACTGTTTATAAAAATGCAGATCTTTTCTAATTTCTATATTTGGTATGCAACCCATTTTCTCAAGATGATTTTAAGACCCCACACTTAGTTATTTTTAACCCCTAATGGAGTCTGTACCTAATTTTTTCCCTGTTAAGCAGGGGCGGATCTAGAAAAATATTTCTGGGGTGGCACCATATGGTGGTATGTATATATATATATATATATACAGACGTGGACAAAATTGTTGGTACCCTTCATTAAATAAAAGAAAAACTCATAATGGTCACAGAAATAACTTTAATCTGACAAAAGTAATAATAAATAAAAATTATATAAATGTTCACCTAGAAAAGAATGAAAATAATGTGACCAAAGGGACATGTTAATCCAAGGTATGTCCACTAATCAGCATCCTAGGTGTCCTCAATCCTGTAATCACTCAGTGGGCATATATATAGGACTCCAGGTAGTCACTGTGTTGTTTGGTGATGTGGTGTGTACAACACTCAATATAAACCAGAGGAAGCAAAGGAAAGAGTTGTCTCAGTAGATGAAAAAGAAAATCATAGACAAGCATGTTAACTGTAAAGGCTATAAGACCATCTCCAAGCAGCTAGATGTTTCTGTGACCACAGCTGCACATGACATTCAGGAATGTACGATCCATGGGACTGTAGCCAACCTCCCTGGACGTGGCTGCAGGAGGTAAATTGATGACAGATCAAAGAGACGGATAATCCAAATGGTAACAAAAGAGCCTAGAAAGACTTCAAAATAGATCCAAGCTGAACTTTATGCTCAAGGAACATCAGTGTCAGATCGGAAAATCCTTCGCTGTTTGAGCCAGAGGACAAATCATAAAAAAACCAGACTGGAGTATGCCAAACTACATGCTGACGAGCCACAAAGCTTCTGGGAGAATGTCCTGTGGACAGATGAGACAAAAATTTAACTTTTTGCCAAGGCACATCAGCTCTATGTTCACAGACGGAAAAATGAAGCATGTCTAGAAAAGAACACGGTCCCTACTGTGAAACATGGGGGAGGCTCGGTTATGTTCTGGGGCTGATTTGCTGCATCTGACACAGGGTGTCTTGAATCTGTGCAGGGTACAATGAAATCTCAAGACTATCAGGGGATTCTAGAGAGAAATGTGCTGGCCAGTGTCAGAAAGCATGGTCTCAGTCGCAGGTCACGGGTCTTACAACAGGAAAATGACCCAAAACACACAGCTAAAAACACCCAAGAAGGGCTAAGAGGAAAACACTGGCCTTCTATGAGCCCTGATCTCAATCCTATTGAGCATCTTTGGAAGGAGCTGAAACGTGCTGTCTGGAAAAGGCGCCCTTCAAACCGGAAACAACTAGAACAGTTTGCTCATGAGGAGTGGGCCAAAATACCTGCTGAGAGGTGCAGAAGTCTCATTGACAGTTACAGGAATCATTTCATTGCAGTGATTGCCTCAAAAGGTTGTGCAACCAAATATTAAGTTGTGGGTACCATCATTTTTGTCCAGGCCTGTTTCATGCATTTATTTTTTAAATAATTCCGTTGAAGCATGGATGAAAAGCAATGTCTGACTTTCATTGGTCAACATTTATATAATTTTTATTTATTATTACTTTTGTCAGATTAAAGTTATTTCTGTGACCATTATGAGTTTTTCTTTGATTTAATGAAGGGTACCAACAATTTTGTCCACGTCTGTATATATATATATATATTTATATATACTATGGAAGAGCAGCGGTTTTAGACAGAGCTGGACCAAGGTGAGATTACAATAGTTTAAAAGAACCATGTATGATTGTGATTATGGAGTTAAAAACAAAATTCTATTAATCTCTCCTTTATTTCAAGAAAAAGCGCTACGGCAATTCCTATTACAGTAAAAAGTTTTAGGTTTTTTAGTCATATGTAGGAATGTTAATTAGTCCGGATTAATTCACAGCTACCATGTAATTCATTCGGTTTAAAAAAAATTATCGTTTGAAAACCCTAATTTCTAGCCATCATCATAGCCCTCACTTTAATTTTTTTTACTTCATAATGCTCAAAAATCTGTGTATTTTCTAATATAAAGTAAACTTGGTAATTAGGATAAGTGAATTTAAATATTTTTTTCACAGACATTTGAGCAAAACATCCTAAAACGGTCAGTCTGGAAGAGAACAGAAATATTATTTATTGTCTCACAGGGGGCGTGTTCCTAAAACAAAGTTATAAAATACCAATTTATTCTAAAATAGATGTAAGTCAGTATGCTGTGTTTCCCTACCATGTGGACTAACTCAACTGGATGTGCTTGGTGCTGTATCAGACTCTGTCCTGTTGCCCTGCCTTTCTCTTTCTCCCTCTGCATCTTGGTGATTCTCTCCCTCCTCCGGCTCCTCTCCGATGTACCGTTCTAGCATTCTCTCCTGTCCCTGATCTCTCTTCCCCTCCATCACTTTTCTGTCACTCCTCTCTCTCTTCTTCCGCATCGTCTCCTCCGTCCACTTTACTCACCAGGTTACTCTCCGTTTTTCTCACCTTTGTCTTTGGTGAGAAAAAACTTGAGATGGTTCGTTGTCGCTTCATTTCTGTAGAATTTAAATTAATTGTACCTTTTTTTTCTGGACAAAGATAAAGATTTTACCTTCTCTGACTTAGTATTCATGTTGCAAAAATTATGATTTTCAATTTTTATCGCCTCAAATAGTTTCAAAACTATCAGCATTGAGCTAGATATTATATTCCATTTTGTAAGATTGCATAGTTACCGCTTTCCTGGTGTGCCCCTGCCTTCTGTGTGCAGGTTGGCTTCTGTCTCACTTACCGCCTTTCAGAAGCGTCTGGAGTTGATGTGCGGTTACATCGTGCTGCATTCAATGTTGTCGGAAAAATTAGCTTAATGCGCTTAACGTCCAATTTTACACAACTAATTATTGATTTCATAGCCGCTGGCTGGGGTGGCAAGGCTTTCTTTTAGGGTGGCAACTGCCACCCTATGCCACCCCAGTAGATCCGCCCCTGCTGTTAAAATTCATAACTAGGATAGACAAGTGGATAAATCCAAAGTTGTATGCCGTCATTGTTCCATGGAGATCAGGTATGTGGAACACAACACATGGAACATGTTAACACCTTTCAAACGGCACCTTGCAAATGTTAATATCACTTCTACTAAGAAGAAAAGCCTTCTTCTGGTATTTCCCTGCTACAGATTGTGCAAAAATGCTCCAACAGAAGAGAAACTACCAAAGCAGCACAGAAGAAAAATATATAAGGGGGTGTACTGTGGCTCAGTGGTAGAGTGGAGTTGGCTTGCAATTGGAGGGTCGTAGGTTCGATTCCAGCTTTCTCCAGTCACTCGTCAATGTGCCCCTGGGCAAGGCACTTAACCTCAAAAAAAAACATCGTCATACCGAGCCATTTTGGTTGTCAGTGTATGAATGGGTGAATGTGGCTTCAATGTAAAGCGCTTTGAGTGGTCAGTATGACTAGAAAACCGCTATATAAGTTCAGTCCATTTACCATTTTACTGTATGTAGTGGTATTTGCATTTATATTTATTTCGGTAGCATGAACACCGAAAGCTCGAAAAGGAGTGTTGGTTGTTGACCAGATGTGCATTTTTTCCAAGAAAATCCCACATCTGATATTGCCTATGAGAGTTATTCTTGAGACTTTTTTGTGAAGGTCTCTTTGTTTTTACCACTCATAACACTATGCAATACTTAAGTAATGAGAACCATATTCAAAGGCCGTCAGTTAACATGAATCAAGCTGATATTGATGTGCACATAACAACAGCAAATCCTGCTAAATGTTTTTTAAATGCTTCACAAACTGATAGATTTCCACTAGTTTTTGGTCATGTGTTTGATAATTATTTCCTGTTTCATTCCTATCTTTACCGATAAGTATTTACTTTGATACCTCTGTATATCTGAATTACTTGGGCTGATGCCAACATGGTGTGAACTTTGTTTTAATAGTGCCATAAAGAACATTTAAACTGAGAAAAACTTTGATTAATTCAATCTACTTATTCTATTCGCTTGATGGCTAATGATACCATATTGTTTGAGTGCTGCTACTTTCGGGCTTACCTATGCATGTCAGCGTAGCTTTCAACCAAAGTCCAGAGCTGTCACACACAGACGTGTTGGTGCCCCTCCAGCTGTGATATCCCGTTGCACAGCGGTGGATCACAACACTTCTGTTGTGCCACACTACCTCTGAGTGGGCAAGGAAGGGAACAGGGCCACATTTAGCTGGAAAAATATAAAAAAACGAAATGACTCTCTCAGAAATAACATCAGTTATCACACATTAGAAAGGAATCATTTGTTTTCAGCATGCACCGAAAGGAGACCAAAATTCCACCACTAATAAGACGTATCTGACAAACACCAATGTGTCCTGAGGTGCTGGTTGCTGGCGGTCGCTCAAGCCATTGTTGACGGAAAGAGAATCACATGCAGTTTCTTAAGTTGGCACAAACTCCACGTCTAACACCCGGAGCGTGCAGGGTTAGAGATTAGACACATAACAGTGACATGCTCAAGAACATGCAAGGAGATGAAACAGGCAACATTGGCTGAAAACTTTGTCTTCATATAAAGGATGTTACCCTACCTTTGCATTTTACAGATACTTCCCCCCACACTCCTGACAGTGAGCATGCTGATAAACTGTTTCCACTTTCTTGGTAAAATCCATCCACACACTCACACTGCACAACACTGCCTGGTGTGCTGTTACCATCCCACAGCAGTTTAGTGTTGGGGAGACATTTTGGCTGACCGCAGTTTACTTCTGTGTACAAATAAGAATTAGCATAGTGGGTGCAAAAAGTGGCGCAAAGTGACAACTGCTAGCATACACTCAGTTAGGAGAGGTGCTTAACAATATGAACAATAGGAAAAAATAAAATTGTTGTTACATTATGTTACAGGTCATTGTGATTAATGTACAGGTACATCCAAATAAGCTAAAATGACATTGTGTTTGCACAATTCAGTTCAAAAAGTGAGACCTGAATATTATATAGATTCACCACACAGATTGATCCATTATAGAATATTAAATAAAACCTCTCAAAGGTCTGGCTTAACGGAAGAAATGTTGTAGTATTTCACTTTTACAGCCTAATTATGCAATAAACAAAACCACGAATAGTTGGTTATAAGCGTGGCTTATAACTTGCAGTATTCACCTGGCCATTATCGATATATGTGTTTTGGGTTTTTCACACAGTGAAATTTCCCCCCTCTGCTGTGCTCTTCAATTTAATTCATAACATTTCATCACAGTGTTCTGTAATTCCTTAATAGCTCACACAGTTAACTGTAGTTACTTCTACATCTGTTCCTACCTCCTGAGGTGGATTTAAGGCATAACATTGGTGAGTTGACTGCAACCCTCTATCAACGCTGGGACCTTTCATTTTATTGTGAGGTGTGAAGAGAGAACCTGTGGATCATGGAATTAAAGTCCACCTCTTGTGAATCTGTGCCAAACTCTTGAATGAGTCTTGCTTCACAATGCTCAAGGCTGAGATAATCTCTCATGCTTGTGCATTTTTTTTTAACCACCCTTTTCCCTTCCATCAGTATTCTTTGCTTTCAGCATTTTGCCAAAATACATCTTATTTAGCAATGATCTTTTCTGGAAAATGCTCCTTGTGAAGGGTTCTCAGTGTGGGTATCGGATCTCCTGGACAATTTTTAAGTCTTGCCCATTGTTGTGTTGGCCATAAAATAACATTTCTGCATTAAAATCTTGTCAAAGCTGTAAGTTTTAACTGTCAAAAACACTGGGAAATAATAGCCTGAAACGTATTCTTCTGAGTGGATTGAATCTAAAGTACGAGTTTCACTTTTTGAATTGAATTAATAAAAAACATTTTTAATGATATTCTAGTTAATTAAAATGCATCTATTAACATACAAACTTCTTTTAGAAAATAAGCATGCTTTGCATTAAATATTTTCTCAAAATTGTAGCTGGGAGTCGGACATTAAAGCTAAACTTCCATCTCTTAGGTCATAAAATTTTGCACCTTCACACGACACATCAACATCTTCCCATAATCCGTTTTCTCCACACACTGAGTAGTTTTTCAGGCCTCTGGTGTAATATCCTTCTTCACATTGGTAAGACACCACATTACCGATGTGTGGTCTGCCATCCCATTGCATTTTAGCATGCTCTATATTAGGAGGCTCCATGCAGCTGATTTCTACAACAAGAAATCTGTAAGTCAGTGCAGAGCAGTGGAAGCTGGATATATTCCGTTGGCAATGTAAACATAAATAGCATACTGACACAATTCACACATCTTTAAGAAAGTTATTGTGGTGAATTTCTGGAGATCAGTTTATTTTTTGATAAGTTAGCAGAGGCATTGTTAGGATAAAGAAACAGTGGGGGTATCAAAGAGATAGTTACGTTATTATACAATAAAGAGAAAATTGTTTGGTACATTTTCTGAAAGGGTCATAGGGAGTGGCGGCTGCCTGTTTTCTTTCTGTATTCTTTGATCAAAAGGTGGGGTACGCTCTAGATAAGTCGCCAAACCCTCACAGGGCAACACAGAGACACACAGGATAAACATCAATGCATACACACTTATACCTATGGACAATTTGAATTTATTAATCTAACAGTCATGTTTCTGGACTGTTGAAGGAACTCAGAGTAAGAGCTTCTTAAAGTAGTAGTAAAAAGTCTGTGTTGGCCAGAATTCTGGTTTGTTTGTAGGTGATGAATTCATTTATTTCCGCATCTATGTACAAATAATAACAATAATAATAATAATAATAAATTGTGGTTTCCTGGATTTTACTTTTTTACACTCTGTATCTTAAAGTTAAAGTGTACCTATGGTAAAAACCTCTCTCATCTTTTTAAGTGGGACAATTTACACAATCAGCGGCTGCTAAATACGTTTTTTGTCCCACCACATATGGTATATTTAAACAATTTGATAAATAACTTTATTGGATGTGTGTTTTTTTTTTAGATGTTCTCTTAAGGAAATCAGACACAATTTAAAGGGGACATATTATACTCTTTATTAACAAGTTATAATAGGTCTATAGTCTGTACAAAACATGTTAATGAGGTTCTTTATACAAAATAACTCTCGCATAAAGTGATCTCAAATGCAGTACAGTCCCCACCCAAATTAGGTGTTTAGAGGGCTCTGTCATTTTTATTCAGATTAGCGGTTGCAGACCACTGGGTTGCGGGTTTGCCACACATGAAAAAGGGCATGGAATTGGAATTAGTGGGTGGGGTTTGACAGGCCAGGAAAGATTATATACAAATTTTGCATGACACAATGCCACATGTCACAATATGGCACTTTTTCAAATGGCTTGCAGAAGAACAAGATTTCTGGCAGAAAAAACCCCCATAAATTGATGGTTTTCATTCATGTTTGGAGTGTTTATAAAGGCAGTGCAGACAGAAAAGGATGAAAAAAGTTACATTTGCATAATATGCTCATTTTTATGCTCATCTGGAGCTGTCACCCCAAATATTCCAATCTAACAATGCCTCTGCAAACTGAATTCAGCACAGTCTGGGGAGCGAAATAACAGGCAATAACTTCCCAATTGGCAAAAACATTTACATAAGAATAAACCAAGTTTTTTCGTATTATATTATTTCGATTTATGTATAAATAAAAATAAATAAATAAAAAATCAGTCATACAAGAGTCTTTGCTAATTATACCATATTTTGTGCTTTGTGACAAGTCCAAAATAATCCGAACTGAAAATAAACCTTCAGTTTTCTTGGGTCATAAAATTTTGCACCTTCACAGGACAGATCAATATCCTCCCACAATCCATTCTCTCCACATGCTGAGTAGTTTCTCAGACCTCTGGTGTAATATCCCTCTTCACATTGGTAATACGCCACATCCCCAAAGTGTGGTGTCCCATCCCATTGCATTGTAGCATGCTCTATAAAAGGAGGCTTCTCGCAACTCATTTCTACAACAAGAAGACAAAAGGTGAAAGAAGAGAACTGCAAACTGGATATAACACAATGTTCACGATGGACAACGTCTTTCAAAACTATTCACATCCCTTAATGTTTTGTTTCGGTGCTGTTGTTTTTTGCTTATGTTTAAGCCAGACATTTCAGTAAAGCCTATGCATAAAGAAACCTGATAGGTGTGATGTATATTTGTTTTTAGCCTTCTGTTATTATAATCTGTGAAACTTTAACTGGAATTCAAACTCCAGTTCCTCATGGCAAAGAAGCTCAATCAGACTGGATGGAGAGCATCAGTGGATGTCTTGCTATTAATTCTTCATTAGATTTATGTGTAGGCCATTCTAAAATACGGGAATGCTTTCATCTCCTCAAAGCTAAACTTTTTTCAGAATTTGAATTGAACAGCACTCTGTAAAATATATAAATCTTGTAATTTAACACAAATTGTTGTACATGTAACAAAATCTTATTTTTTGTCCACTTTAAAATTATGGGCTACTTGGTGTTGGTCTATCACATAAAATCCTAACAAAATACATACAGTGGGAAAAAAAAGTATTTAGTCAGCCACCGATTGTGCAGGTTCTCCCACTTAAAATGATGACAGAGGTCAGTTATTTTCATCATAGGTACACTTCAACTCAAGAAGATCTGCATGGAGGAATGGGCCAAAATACCAGCTACTGTGTGTGCAAACCTGGTAAAGACCTATAGTAATTGTTTGACCTCTGTTATTGCCAAAGAAGGTTATATTACAAAGTATTGAGTTGAATTTTTGTTATTGACCAAATACTTATTTTCCACCATAATTTACAAATAAATGCTTTAAAAATCCTACAATGTGAATTCCTGGATTTTTGTTTTCAAATTCTGTCTCTCACAGTTGAAGTGTACCTATGATGAAAATTACTGACCTCTGTCATCATTTTAAGTGGGAGAACTTGCACAATCGGTGGCTGACTAAATACTTTTTTGCCCCACTGGACATACTTTTGCTTGCCACTTAAAGCAGGAATGGTTTGCTGACACAAATCCGAAAAACAAGAGTTTAAAGCAGTTGCACTAATATATATCATTACACTTACACATAGATGAATATATAAGTATCACCTTGGCAGGACAGTGAGGGTATAGTCCATCCTCCACTGGCAGAACAAACTGATACATTTCCTCCACCCACATTGACATATCCACGGTCACACTTATAAACAACCTTAGAGCCCAGAATGGAAATTTTATCCCACACCATTACTGCATTAGGGATGGATATGGGCTCTCCACAGTCAACCTCTACAGAGATGGACATTAATTATTTAATACAGTTGGGGGAAACGATCCCTATATAGAGCAACAAAACGAGCCACATGACAGAGAAAAGAAGTATTACCTTTGCACAGAATGCCAGGAACTGTCCAGTAACCATTAATTGTGCATACTGACACATTGCTACCTTCATGATGATAAAATCCTATCTTACAGTAATAAGTTGCTGAGCTCCCAAAGGTGAAGTTGCCGTCCCACAACTGTACAGTGTTTGGCACAAGAGGTGGACCTCCACACAGTATCTCTGAGACAGGAAATGATGCACATTTTCATTACAGCGGGAATACAAAGAAATCAGACAAAACAAAACACATTTTAAGAATAAAAAAAACAACAGAAAGGATACCGTAATTTGTTGCAAAAAGGTTATGGGGCAATAATTTGAGGTCTTATACATTTGGGAAACCTACTTATTGCCTCTTAAAGGATGCCACATTTACTAGAAAAATGCATTTTTGGTTCTGGCAGCCGAGCTGAAATATAGTTTGTACCCATAAATGTTTGCTAAATCCTCTCTGCCAATGGCAGACCATTTATAGTGGAGGCAGCATCTCCCTCTCTGGATAAACAAGGGGGCTCATCTTCAGGGATGAACAACTAGAGGCCTGGACTCTGATTCAAGTCTTGATTTGAGTCACTTTGAAGGAACTTGTGACATGACTTGAGCAATATACTGCTGACTCGAACTTGGACTCAGACTTGCAACCTTAGGACTTGGACTTGACTTCTACATGTGAAATTGGTATTGTTGTAGCCGATGCTAATGTTAGCTTGTTATGTCAGGTCAGAACAGATTACTGGACAAATTTAATAATTTCCCATGGCCTTTGTAGGTTCGTTGTAGTATCAATTACTTATCATGTTCAAATTTCTTTTAAGCCTGTTAATTAAGAGTGAAAAATTATTTGTTAAAAAGGCTACTTGAGTACTGAGCAACATCTGATTTAAGATTTTTAAAATTATGTCATGATGTCATCAGTATTGACAGACTATATATATATATATATATATATATATATATATATATATATATATATATATATATATATATATATATATGTATTCTGAGTTGTCATTGCAAAAAAAAGCACAACTGTCTTTTGACAAGTATGAATGAAATCTAGATGTTTTAAAATACCTTCAGTGTATTCTTTAACACCTTGTATTTAATATTTAATGTGATATTTCTATTGAGGAAATTCTGTAATTGTTTTTATTAAGTACATTGTATATGATTATGAAAACTAACTGTTCTCTCTGATAGTTTTTTATGTTTTTGCTCGTTGTTTTTGACGTAACTGCAATGCAGATTAGAAGCTCAGACTATATGATCAAAGACTTCTAAGAATATCCTGAATTTCATTAAAAAGCTCATTAAACAAATGATTGGTGGTATCCTTAGCTTCGATTTGCTGGCTTTACTTTTACTGTGACGTATAAAAAAGGCCCGCTGTTAAAAAGTTAAAAAGTTGCCTTAATAAGGAAATTGATGTATTAATCTTGTGTATTACCTTGGCATGACAAAGTTGGAGATGTCCACTGTCCATTTTTATCACAGATGGATACATTATATCCTCCATTACTATGAAAGCCCTCTTTACAGAGATACAGCACTGTGCTGCCAGGGGATGGACTGTTGTTCCACACCTGCTCTGTGAATTCAATCAAAGGAGGATTCCCACACAAGATCTCTATAGGGAAAACATTCACCAGAAACACATATTAACACTGCAATATTCAATGTAGTGCATAACTGTGATATGGCTAAGAAGAGACCCTGGACAGGATAGTGGGGAGGATAAAAAAGCCAATGCAGAAACTCATTTTCTCATTTATTTGTCAGGGACTCCTCCCACATTTATTAACTTTTTAGACTGCTGCTATCATCCAAATGGTCCAGCAACATCTAAGGTTGATAAGGTGGGAAACGTTTCATCATCTCCATCAAAGATTAAACAAACTGAAATAAAATAACCAAATTGAGTATTTGCTTGCATATATTCTACCAATTAGATGCCAGTTTTGGTATAATTATAACATTTTCAACACCAGGAGGAACTTTACCAAAATATCAGCGCATTTTCATGTAATTTTATTTTAGAGAAGTGCTATTCTGTATGAATCTGTTCCACAATTTAATCTGATCTTCATTTTTTTTTACTATTAATAATCTTTGTCTTCTTTTTACAATTTTTTTCTTATTTCATAATTTTGATAAGCCCTTTCCTGCATCACCTTGATTGGTTTTTCTGTTTCTTCATTTAAAATCTGTTTCTTATGTTTCTTCATTGCACATAAATGCAAGTCTTTTTCTGAGTTCTATATTTTATGTCATTTATTTAGTTGATATTTTCTAGTGCGATTGCTATCTTCATACTTACTGTTTCGTGTTAACCTCTCTAAATCGCTGTCCCACATTTAACAGTGAAAGGTATCTAAAGAAAATCTGAATTACTTGATATATGTGAACAACCCTCAGAAGAAGACCAAACTTGCCGTTTTAGTGACGGTTAGATTTCATGCAGTATTAAACGTTGCTATTTAGCAAGAGGAATCTGTGCATATTCTTGCTAAATTCAGAAGTTTTGCTGCAACGGCCCATTACCAACGGCATCTAACGGCAGCTTCAATTGAAGTTGTTGAACAGAAGAATTGTAGTATTAGTAGTAGTAATAGAGCTTTAAATCTTTAAGAATTGTCACTTGAGTATTTTGTCAATTTTATTGCAAATTTTCAAAGTCTTGAGAGTTTCTAGCTCTAGAGATATGTTTAAAGAGAAAAAAGTGTTTTTATTGTAACAATTTGACAAAGAGGAAGGAAAGGCCAATTTTACACTGTGTTCTAATTTGCTTGTCTGACACAATAGGTGATGATTTAGCCACACAGAAAGTCACAAGTTGTGTCCTAGTGTTCTCAGGCTGCTTTGTAATGACGACCCATCCAGGAGGGACTACTCTTTTTCTTTCTGTATTGTAATATTTGGGCATATTCACTGTATATTTGTACATGTTTATAAAGTGAATATTTAAAACAAATATAGAAAAGTACCAGGTTTTAACTTCTCACAGTTGCATCAGCTGGTTTCATCTGCCTTTAGCGTGACAAATACCACATGTTTCTGTTGCCATTCAAGAAATCAATTTCAGGAAATTAATTCACACTCAGCAAACTAAGAGTACCATTCACATTTTTCCATTTCTCACAGTGGCTGATAACACTTTTAATCTCTATTGAAAACATATTATGCTACTAGTGGTTACAGCAGTTCCAAATACTTCTAAAGAAAAACAACCTTGACCATTAAAGCAGAATTACAGGCCCATCTCTAATATCCCATTGAGATTGCTGATTAAATTATTGAAAAAGTCATTGGTTTCAACAGTTAAATAGCTTCCTTACAATTACCAAAAGCTTTAATATTTTTCAGTCTGGTTTCTTTGCTGACCACAGCCCTGAGACTGCCCACATCAAAGTTTACAATGACAACCGCATTAATACAGACTGTAGTAGAACCACAGTGCTGGTTCCGTTGGATCTCACTGCAGCACTTGACACTTTTGATTATAAAATAAAATTGGAAGGACGGGAGAGCTGGGTCGGTCTCTCTGGAACAGTAGTTGGCTGGTTTGAGTCTTACCTCAAGAACAGGAAATTCTTTCAAAGAACGTTTCTAAGATTAAAGGAATAATGTCGCAACAGGACCTCGAAAAACGTATCCAAATGTTTATCTTTAGTTGGCTCGATTACTGCAACAGCGTCCTCATAGGTCTGCCTAAAATGTCAATCAGACATGCAGCTGATCCAGAACACTTACATGTGCTCCCTGTAGCTCAGAGAATAGACTTCAAAATACTCCTACCACTTTATAAATCATTAAATGCTTTAGCTCCAAGTATGCTGAAGACCTGTTGTCATTACACCTACCCAGCACGGAAGTCCTCCAACTCCAGTTTACTAATCATCCCAAGAATCAGAACTAATCATGGAGAAGCAGCTTTTAATTTCTATGCTCCCCTTATCTTGAACAAACCTCCTGATGACTGCAAAGCTGCTGAAACACTGAGCTGTTTAAATTAAAACTTATCTGTTTAGAGCTGCCTTTGAGGAAACTATTATAATTATTAATTGCTGTTTACTTTCTCTGCTTTGATGATTAATTGCTGAGTTTTTTTTTTTACTTTCTCAAATGTTGTATTTTTAATGCTTTACATGTTTTACGCTTTTTGTGTTTTATTCTTAATTGCTGTTTTTACTTTCCATGCTTTTAACATATGTTTGGTTTCTTTACAACTGAATCATAATTCAACTCATTGTTGAAAGTGTGCTATACAAATAAAATTGCCTTGCCTTGCCTTATATAGCAACTAAACATGACAAATATATTGAGAGTTGAGATAGGTGCTCTTTGCTGAAAACAAATGCATTAATAAAGTGATTTTAAACACAGCACAGAAAAAAAAACTCATTTTGAGTAGTTTGAGACATTGGTGTCTAAATTTAGAACTATTAAAAGCAGCAACCACAGTTTTACCTTCACATATTAGGATGGCCCCGCTCCACAGTCCGTCCGCTCCACACACAGAGCTGTTGTCTCCTCTCCGCCACACAAAACCTTCATCACAGCCAAACCTGGCCAAACCACCGTATGTGGTTCCTGTGAGAGACAGGAGTACAGCGTCCTCCACAGCGGCAGGCTGACCACAGTCAACCACTGAGTGGGGACAGATGCAAGAACAACTTTACTTTCTGCATTCCACAAAACAATGTTCACAATGACACGAGCAAGAAAGGGATCCGGCTGGAGATCCCAGGATGCAGATACAACCTTGCAAATATATTCAATATCCTTGAACTTTTTTAGACTGTCACTACAAACTGATTTTATGTGATCAACTAACAACAAGCAGGACACAATCGTGAAGTGGAAGGAAAATAACAGTTTCCATATTTTTTGCTAGATCAAAATCTCATGTGTTATTACTATGTTGTTATTTTTTAGGACCACATCTTACCGCAATAACAGCTACAAGTCTTTTAGATATATTTCTGTTAGCTTTGCACATTCATATATTGTAATTTTGACAACTTTTCAGCGCAGAATTGCTAACGTTCAGCCAGAGCAGATGGGGAGGATCTGTGGACATTAATTGCCAAGTCCTGCCAAAGTTAGAATTGTTGTCTTGCTGTAAAGTGACGCTCTACAACATCACTTTCTTCCCCCTGCGTATCCTACACTATCTACTGTAAACAGGTTTTCCTTTGACCATCCTGAAATAATGACTTTCTTTTAGCTAGTCTCCCATAATGTTCAGATTTTTGGAGGGTGTGGCTAATCACTGTCTTGTCATCAGATTCTCTCACTTGAGCTGCGGATCTCTGCAGCTCCTCCAGAGTTACCAGGGGCCTTTCTGCTATTTCTCAGATTAATGCTGGGAGTATCTTTTTAGGCAATAAATTTACAGTTGTGAGAGGTCAAAAAGTGCTCTATGATATGTTTAATGCCTAGAAAATTGCTTTAAACATCTCCACAAGTGTCTCCCTAACACGCCTGCTGTGCTCCTCAGTTTTCAGGAAGCTGTCAATTCTTTACTGTTCTTTGTCAAATCGTTGAGTGCTTTACAGAGGAGATGGATTTATGCTGAGATCAAACTCCAAATTTGGAGTTTGATTTGCTAATTTGATATTTCTGAAGACAACCCAAAGTTTTTATGAGAAACAAAAGAGGGCTGCAAAAAATTCTTTTTTCTGATTTGCAAGTAATTTAGAAAAGCATGCCTCCTTCCTTCCTTCAGTTATGCATCAATTTGTATTGTCTGTTAGCTTAAATCCATTGATGTCTGTAGATGTAACGTGACTAACTACGAAGAAAAGGTCAAGGGAATATGAAAACATTTTCCATGCACTGTATATCATTACATAAGCATCAAGTTTCTGTTTACCCTTGCAGAAAGCGCCATCTCTCTGGGGCTGAAAAGGCTCAGCTCCGTTGTGGACTCGGTATCCAACCTGGCAGCTGCAGTCAAAGCTGCCCTCAAGATTTCTACACAGGCCTCCCTCTCCACATAGCCCTGTGATCCTGCACTCATCAATATCTTCAGAAACCACCAGCAATGACGTTATGATTCCTAGAAATAAAGACACCTATCCAATCAATCCGACCAACACTACGCTCACCTTGGCAGTGGGTTCCATCATTCGGGATGAAGACAGCCATGTTGTTTGATGGGCTGTAACCAGCCAGGCAGGTGCAGTAGTAGCTTCCATAAGTGTTGTGGCAGGTAGTGTGCTGCCCACAGATCTTACTGGCTCCTATCTGACACTCATCTTTATCTGAAACAGCAACAGAGTCAGTAATTTCTAACAAAAGCCTGACCGCCCACCTCTTTATAACATTACCTTCAGTATCTCTCTTTTAGGTTGTCCAGTACCACTTTACATTTAGGTTATGTTGCTGCTAGGTTTTGGAACCCTTCACTCCGTAGGGCTATGTGTCATGATCTTCGGGTGTTTGGGTTGCTTTAAGTTTGTGTGTTTGTATTTGGATTTTTTTCCTTATTAATTTATTTTCAGCCTTAGTTCTTGCTAATTAGTTCATTCTGTTTTCTGTTTAGTTTATTCTTGCTTTTTCTTAGATTTTGTTTTACCTTGGTTATTGTTTGCTTCAGCTTCCTTTCATGTTCATTAGTCTCCTTCCCTTTCCCTGTCAGTCTGTCTGACCTCCTCCCACAGCTGCACCTAGTTCCCAGTCAGCCACTCCTCATTGTCTAGAAATCAAACTCTGTACTACTAAAGATCTGTTTTCTACCTGACAGAATTTATCCCCCCCTCCCTCAAATTTATAAAAAAAATTCAAACATTCTCTTTAAAGGTGTCTGTAAAATAAATACATAGGTCATGCAACAAAGATGTGAACAAACTGAATTATTTTTTTTTGTAAAGTAAGGGCTTGATGTTACAAGAACAGAAGCTTCTTTTTGATGTTGCTGATGACCTGGCTGGAGCTAACATAAAACCTTTCAGATACCAAAGGCAAAACCGTAAGTCCAAATTGGCCCCTTAAAAAATAAATGAAGCAATGGTTGCGGAGATATTCCTTGTTTGCACATTTCTGCCTGGCAAATGTTGTTTTTCAGTTTTCCCCTACTGAATTCAAATAATGAGTAGCACATTGTGGATATAATCATCAGATATTTGACAATTAAATGGATTTAGAGCCGTTAACGTTGAGATTTAAAGCTAGTAAGACGCAGTAAAAAGGTTACAATGAGGAAAATACATATTGAGATTTCACATGATAAAATAAATACATATCAATATGCAATTACTACCTTGACAGAAGGTTCTTCCATTTCCAACAAAGCCGTACTTGCAGTTGCAGACTTTGCCAGAGCCATCTGACTTGTCCTCACATGTGGCGTTAGCGTGGCAGGTTGCACACACATCCAGCACAGGTTGGCTCCATGCTGGGATGGCTAAAGAAAGAAGAAACATCCAGTGGTAGATAATTTGTCTCATTAATCTTTGCCAAAAAGTGATATTTAACATTTTTAAAGATGCACTCAGTGATCATCAAATCTGAGCGAGCATATTTACTCACCTAAAAAAATGAGGAGCAGAAAAGCATCAATCACCATCATTCTTCTGTTTCTTTCATTCATCCTCTCTGAGAGTCTCTCAGCGGCTGTTTTCTCTTCCTCCCTCACTCCATCTCCTCACTCATTCCTCCTCTTTTTTTTTTTTACACTTCCTCCTCTCGTACAGTTGTGACACTGAGCGCATTCAATAACCGCTGCTGGGAGTGGGTTAGCTGAGGTCAAACTAAGAAGGACTTCTTTTCTCAATGATTCTCATGAAGCTACTGCCGTGAATGCTTTATCAGTTGCCCCCTTTAGCACATTCAGTTACCACTGCTGAAGATAGGCTGGCCTTGGAAAACTGCATACTCATGCTTTGGCAGCTGATAGCTGCTATATTTGGCCTAATAAACCTGCTGGATTTTGATGAAAACCAGTGATAAGGCCAATTTTTGTTTAGTTCATATATGATATATTTTTTTACTTTTGAAATGTTTTATATATATTTCTTAGGTTCTTCTTCATTATTGGGTCATAAGTCTGGTACAAGAATTTTAATTACTTTTGCTTTAAAAAGACCTGCTCATTTTTCCCCCTTTAATAATTAGTGGCATCTTTATATTTTTTTCAAACCTTGAACATCTTCAGTTATGATCCACTACTTATTTTTGGATTTTTTGGATGTTTACTGACAACCACATCCGTTCTGGACCATTCTTTAGTGTATTAGGAGTGGTTGGTTGAGTTTGTGAGCTGTGGGAGGGGGAGATAAGTCTGCTAAACTCCTATCTTAGCGTTGCAGGGTCCCAACTGGGGCTTTGCTGTCATTCAAAGCAGCAAATAGTTCCCCCTCCTTCTAAAGGGGATTTTGGCAGAGCTTCCAGTTCAGGCTATTAACATCTATCTTCTAAGGAAATGAAAAAAAGAGAAGACATAGACCTAATACTATTTAAGGATTCTGGAATTGTAGGTTTGTGAAAAAGTAAGGTGCTGTAGTGTAGATCTGAATCAGTACAATGGTATTTTGTAAATGATAACTGAAGAGAACATGTATAGCATTGTTTGTAGGCATACCAAAGGGATTCTACACAAGAGCCATATTCATCCGGTTGGATATACAACATACATGCAGTCATATACTAATGGGCAGACTGAAACTAGGTTTTAGATGCCTCGACCTAGGGTACATCAACAAGTGGAAATGTAGAAAACGAAGGAAGCTGGAATCTAACCTACAACTCTCTGACTGCTCTTCTCACTGAGCCTCATCTGAGTGTAAAAAAAAAAAAAAAAAAAAGGCCTTAAAATGATTTCTCTCATCCTTTTATTGAATCATTTCTGTGACAGTGGTAACAATATTAAAGGTTTTAGTCTAAAAAACATCACACTAATAGGGTAATTAAAGTCACAGATTGGTAAATTAGATAACATGAGTCATTTGCCCTACCCTCTGTTTAGCTAAACATTTTGATCCTTGTTGCTTGACACTAAAAAGTGTCAAACATTTTCCAAGGTGAGAATGGTTAAAAAACTGAAAAGGGAGAGAAGGCAGGGCTGAAGAATAAGTGTTAGAAATATAAAATCTAAGACTTTCTTCTTCTTCACTTAAGATTGTTATGTTCTGGATGACTGGGAATTTACAGTATTATAAAACTTCAGATTTCTTTCAGAGGGAAGAGTTGATCAAAAAAAAATTGTAATCTTTAATTTGGGTACATTGATTCAATTAGGGGGCTGCACGGTGGCGCAGTGGTTAGCGCTGTTGCCTTGCAGCAAGAAGGTCGTGGGTTCGTATCCCGGCCCAGGGTCTTTCTGCATGGAGTTTGCATGTTCTCCCCGTGTATGCGTGGGTTCTCTCCGGGTACTCCGGCTTCCTCCCACAGTCCAAAAACATGCATGATAGGTGAATTGATCACTCTAAATTGTCCCTAGGAATGAATGTGAGTGTGAATGGTTGTCTGTCTCTCTGTGTTGGCCCTGCAACAGACTGGCGTCCTGTTCAGAGTGTACCCTGCCTAACGCCTGATAATTGCTGGGATAGGCTCCAGCTGCCCCGTGACCCTGAATTGGATAAGCGGTTAAGAAGATGGATGGATGGATGGATGGATGATTCAGTTAGAAAAATCTTCATTTCTTTCAATAAAATCCCTGGTGGCTTAGTTCTTGGTACCGTTGCTATTAGTACTCTGCACAGCCTCCTCTTGCCAACAGGACAACACTTCTTCTTATACTACTTTAAACAACACTGGAGTATTCAGAGTTCAGGGTCTTCTCTTTGCTATTTTACTACCATCCAACTCACATGCATGGTGACTCATTTATCTATTGTCCCAGAGAAATGGAAAGCAATGGGTGAATTGTTAGAAGTTCCTAGAAAATTTGTTCCATTTGGCTAAATTGATTTTTGACTGCATTGTTAAGTAGTTAGGAGCACTGTTGCCTAGTAGTGAGAAGGTCCTGGGTTCAAATTCCAGCCTGGGCTCCGTCTGCATGGAGTTTGCATGTCCCCCCTTTGCATAGGTGGATTCTCTCCTCCCACAGTGAAAGAAAAACAAAACAATGATTGTTAATTGTCCATGTGTGTGGGTGGTTGTATCCCGTGTGTCTCTGTGTTGTCCTGTGATGGACTGGTGACCTGTCCAGGGTGTAGCTTGTCTCTAGCTCAAATGACCCCTGGAGAAACAAAAGCTCCCCCCTGCAAAAAATGTGGAGTTATAGACAATGATTGGATGGACCTTAGCAGTAGCAATAATTAAGAAACAAATGATTTTGATAAAGATAGTTATATCTTAGCATGGGATATTAACCTCACTGAAAAAGTGAACTCAATACAAAGGTTGGATTTTTTTCAGAGTTTTCAGTAAGATGATATGCTGCTGCAGTAAAGGATTACTTTATTTGAATGTTTTTGTCATCCTGACAAACTTGCTTGTGTCCATTTCCATACATGTTTTTTCTCAATGGACCTGGTGAACGTGCGGCATTGATAAAAGAGATAATACTGTCAAAATCTTATCAAAGTTTAATACTTTTAATAAGTGAAGACAATGGAGATACCTCAGTAGATCTCTGAGGTCAAAAGTCACAATTGCATCATTGTTTACTGGTCCAAGTTAGGCGCATAAATAACAGGAATGAACAAAAAAATCTTAAAAATGTTATTCATTTATTTGATTTTAGCACCCATTTGTTATTATCTCTGTGTAGTTTTCATACAATCTTTCAATTGATCAGGTCTTACAAAACAATGCATTTGGTTTAGCATAAAAATATTCGAACAAACGTCAAAGTAGTATTTGCTTACCTCTGTAAGTTTGATCATCTAAATTTTGATTCTGTGCACGGATATCAAAATATCTGCCAACAGGCATGCAGGAGGAATCAGGATTGGACATCTTGACATCTCTAACCTAGATCTAAGAGTAAAACACATTCAAGGAAATTATAAGTGCTTGCAATGATGCATGGAAGGTAAACTGTTGAGTCAAATGTATTTTCAAAAAGGAAGGGAAGACTTGTATGTAAATAAAATTCTGCGGAGGAAGTGAATTTTACAGTGTCTCAAACAGCCAATTGTGCCAGTTTCACCATAATGTAAGTACAAATGTGAGTCATATTACAAAAAGATTCTCCTGAGTTTTTCATGTTGACAAACACAAAAATTATAATGTGTAGTTAATATTCTGAAATATGTGGGATTAGATTTTATTTCTGTAGAAATTGGTCAGAATATTTCAACATTTCCACTTTCTTCAACAAGATAGATGATACCTGGGAGTTTAGTGCATGTGGTTGTCATGACATTCAAAAGTATATTTTGCTAAATGACCGCTAATCGTTTTGTATTTTATAGGGATTCTATGTGACAAAACAAACAACAACAACTGCATGTGTTTAAACTCTGAAAATGTGAAAAATGTGATTAATGCTGCACATCATCCAACAAACACCATACAACTGTGAAGCAGGGTGGTGGTAGCATCATGCAGTGGGGATAGTTTTCTTTTTTCTGTAAAAAAAAAAAAAAATCATACTAACCATGAAGTTCATCTTTCAACACAGTAACAACTCTATACATACAGTCAGGGCTACCATGGAATAGTTTCTATCAAAACCTATTTCTACCAATGAAACACCTTGAAGTTATTCGTTTCAAATTAGGGATGCATGATTTATCAGCATTAAGATCAGTATTTTTCAAATCTAGTTAACTTTTTAACACATTGCTATTGCTCTGATCAGTAAAACTGGTGGAATTGTAATTCCATCTTCTCCCAGTTTGTGTATTTGTTCCAGGGTGGGGGAGAAGATGTGGTTAAACATGTGATATTTCTTTAGGAAAACATGGGTGGCAGCCATAGTGACAGTTGACACTTGGCAGCGTATCAAGGTAAATCTGCCGGCACGTGTGTCCTTAGAATGCGCCGTGGCGCCATGGGCAGACGAGCATATTGCCACATTCTTGCCTCCAAGCTTCATAGTAATATAACCGCAACACTGGCTTTAGAATGAAGATCGCACCTTTGAGGAATAAAGAGTTCAACAAAAAGTTCTACAAAAAAGAGGTCACCCTAGAAATTTTAGTTTGTCATTTTGACGGACGTTGCCAACAAGGTCCGGTCATAATCTATTTTACCTTTCAAGTTTTAAAATGATTTAATTTAAATTACATATTCAATAGTAATTTTGTCAAATAATTTATAAATAATATTAAAAACGAATAAGCCGAATGAATACCTATAAATAAAACCTTCAACTACTGCACTTGAAATAGTTCACCCACTGTTGCCGGAACATACAGTATCACAACTTCCTCCTACTCCACATGGAACTGCAATGCGCACCAACTTGTGTGTTATGAAATAGTGGGATTTGTGCGAAGGTTACTGTCATGAGGTTTTGGATTTTTGCTTCAGAAAGATGACTTCTCATGGGGGGTTCAGATGTTGTTCTGGAGGCTGAAACGGTGTTCCGCTGCCACACTGTAGATTGGACTTAAGCGCCGATTCAGCCGAAGTTTAGAAATCAGTGAATTTTTTTTAAACTGAAGTGATTAAAATGTCAGAAAAGATTATCTGAACAAGTTGTTTTCTAACCCAGAAGCTATCCTTCAGTGGGAAGACATTTTGCAGCTGCAGCATATGCATCGCTTCTCCACTGGTGGTTGGCATGAAACCTGGCTTCTTTTGGGTCACTTTTTTGATCAGCTGCACTCGCCAAAGATGCTGTCAGCTCCCGGTTAATAAGATGTATTGAGTACAGCGTCCAAGTCTGAGATGATGCTCAGATATTCTTATGGGAATTTGTTTTATTATTTTTAGAAAATTCATTTATTTACATATAATCTGTGCTTGAAGTTCAAAATGTCTGTGTCTGCACCAAGTGGTGAGAGGTTAGGAGCGCGCGCAGCACCAAATGGGGTTCCAGCCGTTCAGCAAACCACGTAGGGCTTGCCTGTAATTTGAATGAAGAAATTCTAGGAGCTTCATCCTCTCTGGCGGGTGAACCAGCAGCATTTGTAGTGGCAGCGGAGAACGAGTCAGTGGATGATGGGAGTGACACCGAAGTGGAAAAGAGAATAGGTAAAATGAAAAGACCAAGTATCTCCCCAACTTCTTTATTCCACCATCGTGTAATATTTTTTAAGAAAAACCACCTGATTGCACGACATTGACCACTTATGAATGACCAAAGGCTCCCTGATGCTGGCTCCGATTTGCGGGAAATTGGCGCATTTGTTTTTTGAAACAGGCTAATGATGGAGTACCTGATTATGGGGTATTTAAATCAAGATCGAAAGCAATGTCAATGGTGTGGTCATTTTTTCACAGCATTAAAACAGTAGGTACACATAACCGATTTTGATATTGGCCCAAATTTTCATATTGGCGCATCCCTGGAAGTGATGTAAGAAAATAAAAAAAGTTAACTAGTATGAATGCTTTTGCAAGGCTCTTCATGTAAAGAGCTTAGGTTTCAGAACCTCTTTCCCAGTCATAGTAGGGCGCAGAAACAGCAGTGATTCTTTTTGTGTACTGTCTCAGCTTCAGGCGGACGACCACGAACTGAAGACTCATCCTTACAATCAGACAGCGAGCCAGTGGATGTGGACAAGGGCCTCCCACACACCAGGTCGGCAGCTTTCCCATCCATGACTGAAAAGTCAGTCACTGTTTTTTCTCTTAGTGACATGTCCCCATCTTCATCATCATCTATCAACACAAACTCCTTGAGGTAAATCATCCCCACTCCTTGCGGATTGTGGGTCTCCACTGACTCCTCCAGAGTGTAGCCGTCCACAAAGGTGATCGTGGAAGACTCTGTTAGGGACTCATGTGGCTCTGTGGAGTTGTCCTCTGGCCCTGAATAGACTTGGCTGCTTGAATCCAAGATCAGCGCAGAGTTTCTGTAAAATGTCTCATCTCTCTTGCTGAACTTTTGCTCCTTTTCAGTTTTAGAAAAGAGATCTGGAGCTGATGAAATCTTGTATGTTGTGTCATCTCGACTGCAGAGCTGGTCTCTCCATGTCTGTGAGTTATTTTCCATAGCATGGCCATTCCTTGGGTACATTTTAAAATCCACTTTGTTGCAATCATTATAGACCTGCACACTGCTGCTCTCTGGTGGAGGAGATAGGGATGTGCGGGTACTGTCGTCTCCTCGCTTCTTCATAATTTTTCCCTGATTACCCTGAGACAAAATACAAAGATTGAGATTAACTTTAAACGTGAATTTATATTAAAAATAAATCCTATTAATACAATTTTATGATATCAATGATGTAAAAATAGCCTTTTGGATATTTTTGATAATTCTGACAAAGAAGCTGCATACAGAACAAGTCAAGAAGTACTTGCTTAAAGTCAACTTTATTGAATGTTCTTTGAAACACTTAACAGAATGAGGAGAAGTTAGCACCTTAAAGTTTTGGGTCATGGTTCTCCACTGGAGAAATTCAGATTACCTGGTTTGGGTAGAGGATAAATTATTTCTTGACTCAGTCTATACAGACGTGGACAAAATTGTTGGTACCCTTCATTAAATAAAAGAAAAACTCATAATGGTCACAGAAATAACTTTAATCTGACAAAAGTAATAATAAATAAAAATTATATAAATGTTGACCAATGAAAGTCAGACATTGCTTTTCATCCATGCTTCACCGGAATTATTTAAAAAATAAATGCATGAAACAGGCCTGGACAAAAATGATGGTACCCCTAGAAAAGAATGAAAATAATGTGACCAAAGGGACATGTTAATCCAAGGTATG
The DNA here is from genome assembly GCA_028564705.1 of Apricaphanius iberus. NCBI lineage: Eukaryota > Metazoa > Chordata > Actinopteri > Cyprinodontiformes > Aphaniidae > Apricaphanius > Apricaphanius iberus. The sequence continues at coordinate 152,596 of JAPXFQ010002128.1, forward strand.
TCCACTAATCAGCATCCTAGGTGTCTACAATCCTGTAATCACTCAGTGGGCCTATATATAGGACTCCAGGTAGTCACTGTGTTGTTTGGTGACGTGGTGTGTACCACACTCAATATAAACCAGAGGAAGCAAAGGAAAGAGTTGTCTCAGGAGATGAGAAAGAAAATCATAGACAAGCATGTTAACTGTAAAGGCTATAAGACCATCTCCAAGCAGCTAGATGTTTCTGTGACTACAGCTGCACATGTCATTCAGTAATGTACGATCCATGGGACTGTAGCCAACCTCCCTGGACGTGGCTGCAGGAGGAAAATTGATGACAGATCAAAGAGACGGATAATCCAAATGGTAACAAAAGAGCCTAGAAAGACTTCAAAATAGATCCAAGCTGAACTTTATGCTCAAGGAACATCAGTGTCAGATCGGAACATCCTTCGCTGTTTGAGCCAAAGAGGGCTACATGGGAGACGAACAAGGAGAGGACAAATCATTAAAATAACAGACTGGAGTATGCCAAACTACATGCTGACGAGCCACAAAGCTTCTGGGAGAATGTCCTGTGGACAGATGAGACATAAAATTTAACTTTTTGCCAAGGCACATCAGCTCTATGTTCACAGACGGAAAAATGAAGCATATCTAGAAAAGAACACGGTCCCTACTGTGAAACATGGGGGAGGCTCGGTTATGTTCTGGGGCTGATTTGCTGCATCTGACACAGGGTGTCTTGAATCTGTGCAGGGTACAATGAAATCTCAAGACTATCAGGGGATTCTAGAGAGAAATGTGCTGGCCAGTGTCAGAAAGCATGGTCTCAGTCGCAGGTCACGGGTCTTACAACAGGAAAATGACCCAAAACACACAGCTAAAAACACCCAAGAAGGGCTAAGAGGAAAACACTGGCCTTCTATGAGCCCTGATCTCAATCCTATTGAGCATCTTTGGAAGGAGCTGAAACGTGCTGTCTGGAAAAGGCGCCCTTCAAACCGGAAACAACTAGAACAGTTTGCTCATGAGGAGTGGGCCAAAATACCTGCTGAGAGGTGCAGAAGTCTCATTGACAGTTACAGGAATCATTTGATTGCAGTGATTGCCTCAAAAGGTTGTGCAACCAAATATTAAGTTGTGGGTACCATCATTTTTGTCCAGGCCTGTTTCATGCATTTATTTTTTAAATAATTCCGTTGAAGCATGGATGAAAAGCAATGTCTGACTTTCATTGGTCAACATTTATATAATTTTTATTTATTATTACTTTTGTCAGATTAAAGTTATTTCTGTGACCATTATGAGTTTTTCTTTTATTTAATGAAGGGTACCAACAATTTTGTCCACGTCTGTATGTCCTAAGGTACAGTTGCTGATCATCTGCACCCAAAGAACTGAGGTTTACATATGTACCTTGCAAAATATACAGTAAGAACAATGGAAATATGCCGGATAAGAAGTGTAAGCAAAAGAAAAGCCCCCCCAATCATTCTTCATAGAAATGATTAGTTAACAGCAATTACTGCTAAATGAATTAAATTACAGATTTATGTGAATCCAAAGCAAAAAAAAAACACTCAATGCAGCTCAGACTATACAGGCCTCACGTTAAGTTATAAACATTTTTTTTAATTACAGGTAAAGCTTGTTTGAACGACTTTCTTAGAGGGTGCATTTTCTCTTCAGCTAAACAGTAACTCCAAACTGTGTTTGGATAAATAAAAAAAAAGGCATTTGGAACCCTAACATCTGGTCAGACAAGCCAAAAGCAGAGATACTTGGCTATGATGCAAAGATGGGTAATCCATTCCCACCATACAAAGGATCAGTCCAAAAGTCCAATACCAATTCTCAAGTATGGTGGTGCAGAGGTGATGAATTGGGCTCAACTCTTCTGTATGCTATTCTAAATTCAGATGTGAGCAAACCTAAATCATTTTTATTTCCTGATTCATTAAAAAACTTTATTTAACCACCACCTTACCATGCATCAGACAAGGTTTGGAAATGTGAAATGGGAAACAATCTAATTTGACCAGATATTTACCATTTCTTTTCACAAAATTTTTACCAATAGGTACTAGTTATTTGTGTGTAGCTGCTGTTCACAAATATCAAATGGAACCGCAAACAACCTAGCCTCTACTAATTATTCCATTGTCATATTTTATTCAATATTATTCTCTGCCCGTTTCTGCTCTTTTCCACTACTGTTAAGATACTACACTGGCACGTTAACTGGAGCAGATAATAGTAAGTGCAGTGGCATTGTTTTATAAACCCGGGATAGAGAAAAAGCTGTCATTTGGGACAGGACTCCCTGAATAAAGAAATGAAACCTGCACTCCTGAAAGAAGCAGAAAATGACTCGACTCCCTGAGGATTAGCTATTTGAAGAGAGATACAGATGATTTGCTCTAAAGTACTTGAACTAAAGAGAGTAAATGTTTCATTTCTTTAAAACATACTCTTCCATTGCCCTATTCCAAAGTGGTTCACCAGAAGCAAGAAATGAATCACTCTGGAGAAAAATATAACATATCAAAAGATTTTTTTTCTAAATGTTGAAACTTATAGATACCATTGACATTTCACTATTGAACAATTGTTCCAGAATTTAGGTTTTGGGACTCAGACGGCAATGGAAGGTTGATGTAATCTCTGATTAAACATTTCTGCGGTGATGGCCACATGTTTTAGATATTTTATCCTGCCGAATTACCCATTTTAAGTTCACTGACAGAGACCATCAGATTTCTTCAGTTACAGTGGGGCTAAAAAGTAGTTGGGAGTCACCGATTGAGCAAGTTGTCCCACTTAAAAAGATGAGGGGCCTGTGATTTTCATCATAGGTACAACTGTGAGAGAAAGAATGTAAAATAAATCCAAGAAATCACATTGTATGATTTAAAAAAAAAAAGGATTTGTGTGTAAAATGGCACAAAAAATAAGTATTTAGCACCTATAAACAAGCAAGAATTCTGGCCCCCCAAAGACCTGTTACTTATTCTTTAAAAAGGTATTCTATCTTCCGTTCATTGCCTGTATTAATGGAACCTATCTGAGGTTGTAAGACACCTGTCCACACTTTCAAACGGTCAAAACTCCACCATGGCCAAGACCAGAGAGCTGTCCAAGGAAACAAGGGACAAGAATGTACATATGAAAAAAACAGGGATAGCACAATATATAAGCAAGCAGCTTTGTGATAAGCTGTTGGAACATTTATTAGAAAGCGGAATAACAATTTCCAAGATCACACCACATGGGGCACACATGAGCTTGAGAACAGTGAGGAAAGCTTGAGGCAAGAACTACATGGGGGGAACTGGTCAATAACCTGAAGAGAGCTGGGAGCACAGTAACAAAGGTTGCTATTAGTAACACACTACGTCATCATGGATTAATATAATGCATCCAAAGGTCTCCCCGCTTAAGCCAGCACATGGCCAAGGCCCATGTGAAACATGACGGTGGATACTTTATGTTTGGGGGCTGGGTTTTTGCAAGGGAGACAGAACGACTGATGTCTATTAAGGAAGAGATGGATGGGGCCATGTGAAGTCAGATTTTTGGCAAAAACCTCCATCAGTGAGAGCATTTAAGATGAAATGTAGCTGCATTTTCTGGGAAGACAATGATCCCAAACAAACTCCCAGGAAATGAAGGAATGGTTACATAAAAAGCATTTCAAGCTTCTCGAGTGGCCTAGACAGAGATCACAGCTTTAGAGAAGATCTGCATGGAAGAAGAGCCAAAATAGCCGCTACAGTGTGTGCCAATCTGGTAAAGACCTACTAGAAATGTTTGACCTCTGTTATTGCCAACAAAGACATAGGTGACAGAGAAAAAAGCCCACAGCATGACAGGATCTTCAGCATACTTATTTATTTAAACGTTTATAGACACAATCATCCATCATCTGACCAAAGCACACACAGTTCAAATAAAAATGACAATTAGAATGAGCAAACTAATGTTCATGGTTGTGATGGTAGAAAACAAAAGGTTTCACCATTTCCGTTAAACAGTTGGAATGTAGATTGTATCACATAGTAGTGCAGACCATTTTCTGACCTTACAGGGCCCACATCATCCTAAAAATGTATATTTAACTGCAGTTCACAAAACCCATGCTAAAGAAAAATAAAATCAACCTGAAAAATAAAAATATAATAAAATCTTTTCTTGGATCAAAATTGTTGGGTTACCTGGTCCTGATAACAGAGAATACAATAGAATAGAATAATCCTTTATTGTCCCAAAAATATGGTTCTAACAGTGGCAAAGCAAGAACTCAACAGAATTTAAGAGCCCAGAAAAAAATATGTAGCCTACATTATGGACATAGATAGAAAAAAGCAACGAATACTGTGCAGTTATTAAAGTTAAAAATACAGATAAAGTGGCTTATCCAGGTTTTAATGTGCAACGGAGCAGGATACTTAAAAGATGTTTAAATAATTACAAATATTTAAAATATCTACAGAATAGGCATTGTACTTGGCGTTTAAAAAGTAAACACATTATTTAAAAGTTAGCATATATAAACTGAGAAAATAAAAATATTGTGCAAATTCAAGGAGCAAAAATGTTAATTGGTGAATTAGTACAATTATGCTAATGTTAACATTTATGTTCGTTGGCGGCAGTTTTGGTTGTATAGTCTAACAGCTGGATGGAGGATCATGTATCTAAAATGCAGCATTCTGTCACTGAAGGAGTTCTGCAGCTCAGTAATATGTTTATGGGGGGGGGGGGGGGGGGGGGGACTCTATCCAACATTAATGTTATTTTGACCAGAGTCCTTCTGTCTCCCACCACCTGCACTGGTTCTAGGAGGCATCCTAGAACAGAGCTGACCTTCCTGATGAGCTTATCCAACCTCTTTTTCTTAGCTGTAGATAAACTGCTGCTCCATCATAAAGAGTGAGGTGTTTCCCAAGGTCATTTTTTACCTTGAATAAATACATTTGCATCTACAGTTTGATTCGTTTTCATTATTGCTATTCAATAAAAAAAAAATTGTTTTTGAAGCTTTTAAAATATTTTACCTGAACTGCCAATAAATCTGTCTCCATCTTCATGTAAATCCTGCTGGAGAAATCTCTATCTATTAAAAAGGAACATCTGTGAATTTACATTTCCTATTACTAGCTATTGTGATAAATTATAAATTAATACACTTTCTGATAAATATTTCCAGCTTCTGGTGTCATAAGCTTAATACACCTTCCTTTGTACAATAGCTTGACAAAATGACTCTGTTAAATTTGACTGATTCATATGTATGACAGAATCGGGACTCTATAAATAAATAATAACTATGCATCTTAACATGAGCCACTTGAGGTTAGGAGGTTAGTTACAAAGCAAAGTCCGATAAAAGAGAGACAGATTTTTAAAATTCCTGCTTAGTATTACTGTTTGTTTTTAAAATGAAGGGAACTGTTCTGTCTCTGAGTGTGTAAATTTGCTCCACTACATTGTGCAGATATCCTTTCCACACTGAGCCACCAAGCATGCACGCAGCAGCACAAAAGTAGATTCAGCCTGACAATAATGACCGAATCCACTTTAAATCATGTTTTTACCTGAAGCTGTCAGAACTGAAGCCCTCCCATGTCAGAGACGATCTGAGCCTTGGCGCGTGCCTCCCTCTGATCTCCCATACAGCTACTGTAACTGACTTCTCTTCTGAGCAGAATTCTGGAAACAAAGACTCCTGACACACTCCCAGCCCTCCCTCCTAACTACAAATGCTAAGAGTAACTAAAAGAGAGACACCAAACCACACCCTTAAATCACAAACACAAACATGATTGGCTACAAATGGGTGTCATTTCTATTCAAACCAAATTCTATTCTATATTATATAATTATCAAAAAAGGATGTGATAAAATGTATACATTTCAAACAAAATGAATGGAAAATGGCAGTGTGGGATATTCTGGTCAATGTGGTCAAAGAAGGGCAGATGTCATCCTGTGTAGCAGGTGGTTTATATACAAAATTGTGACCAAAACGATTTACAAAAAAAAAAAAATAATAATAATATTCAAATGGTTAATTGCTATAAATGAACATAACTTCATACCAACATAACTTAATGTGCTCTCAGTTACAATAACATAGTTCTTTCCTTACTTGAAAATTTGAGTTCTTTTGTTTAAATAATCTTTAAGCAATCCAAACAAAATGGTCTCCAATGGAACATTCAATTACAGAGGTAAGAGAAAATACCTTAACTAACCATGTATTGTACCTAATGCACGCCAAACAAAACAGTTACCATAAAACATACAAAAACTACAGCAAAAAAATACCCTAAACTTGAGCTTTTTTGTAATTGTTTTCTTCCACCTCTTCCCTACATGTGGCACCTGCAGACAGGAAGCTGTGGAAACAGGGAGTGAGGCAGTACTTCCTCCTTTTGCTTCTGGAACACAAGTATGCAAAGTAAGTTATCAAATAAAGGAAAAATGCACAAATTAATAGAAGCCACAAATAAAGTGTTGAAATAACAAAACTTGTCAGTGTTGATTTAAACCAAGAAGTTTCCGTATATATTCTGTAAAGATGCAGAACAAAAACAAACCTGGGACAGTAAAAGTCTATAGTCGCCAGAATCAAAATAAGATATGGCTAAATCTAAAACATTAATTCAAAATTAAAACAATAAGACTAAACTCGGGCAAATGGTGTTGTCACTTTGTCACAACAAGATAAATAAGCAAGGTACCTCATTTAGCTTAATGAAGAAATACATAATTAGCTTCTGCATGGTGTCACCTCAAAAAGCGTAAATATTATTGAAAGATTTTTTTTTGTCCAGCAATGCGGTTAAGCTTATATAGGTTCACTAGAGGGATATGTTTTAACTGTTTATTTTGTTAACTTTGATCATTACAGCTAAAAACTCAACTTTCTTCAAAAATGTGAATATTTTATACAACAAAAATTAACACAAAAATGTGGGCACACTAAAAAATATATCCATGTTTTGTGAAGTATATGCAGTCAATACCTTCTTGGGGCTCCTTTTGCGTGAAATATAAGAGGAAAAAAGAAAAGAGAAGTATATTACATCTGATATGTACATCCAATACCATGATATGATTCCCATACCAAGATTTTATAATGTGGTAGGCATGGATGCAATCAGCCTTCGTTGCTGGTGACTTCCCAGGCTTCTTTGAAAGCAGCCTTCTGCTTCCCTGCATACTTAAATTTTTTTAACACTGACAAATACCTTTTCCTTACTCTGTAATTTGTAGAGATGCACCAGTATGGTTGTGAGTTATTTACAAAAACCCAAGCCAACATGGTAATATTTTAGTTTTATTAGATTAGAATTACTGCAAGACAGCTGATTGGACTTCATTTAGGATTGAAAGAATCTCACACACTCATATCACTAAAAGTAGCATAATCTTTGTTCTAATGATACGTCGTGTCTAATGGAATTTTGTTATAATAACCTTAAACTACACATGGAATTTAACACATTGTAGGTTGAAAATAAAAACAAAATAATGTTTATACAAAGTGTCCCATTCTTTAAAAAGCTATCCTGGAAGAGTAATTTGAACTCATTTTCCATCTGAAGACAGAGAAGGTCATAATTATTTCATGTTCTTTAATAAATCCATTCATCCAAATCCTAATATTAATATTAATAATAGATGGGATTAATTAGTGGAATTCTAACTAACTACCCGAGACCTCCCAGTTTATTGCCTTGTTTGAGCAAAGATAATGCTTAAGATTTTCCTTCACTTTCGGGGGGAAACAATCTCCATGTTATAACTAAAATGTTTCTGCTGTGCAGTGATGCATGACAAGCCACTCCTCTCAGTGCCACACACTGGAGGTCTTTATATAAATAATCCAATAAGATAGACTCTCAGACACATAAAAGCTACAAACGGAAATACTGGAGTGATGAAATATTGAAAAGTGTTCACTTACTGCAGCAGAGATGTTTACCTTAACCTAATATGGTCAGCTGGTAGACATAGTACTGACAAAGTGTTCAAGGAGGTCTACAAAATGTCCAGGACACACTATAACCTGAGTCTGAATGGCACTTGCGGAGGGAAAGCTATTATTCACCAAATAGATTAACAGATCTTGAATTTTTTTTTTTACCATTATTATCCTGTATGCTAACAACCATTAGAAATCAATACGGATAAAAAAAAAAGATATTTTAAAACATGGGAAAGTGAAGATGATCACTGAAGCTCCTGCACGTAGACTTTTTTTGATCAACTAACAACAGTTCTTTTCTTACATGAGCATATCCATAGAAACAAAATGCTTGACTCCTGTATTAAGTGAACATAGAAAATTGTCTAATTTTAGCACAGCATGAACCCTAGAGGCTGAATTTCATCAATAAAAGGCTTTGAGAGCTAAACACTTCTCTCTGTGTTTTATAGCTGTGTTTTAAATACAGTGAAAGTAAATATATTCAAACCAATTAAATGTTATTACACTTTGTCAGATTAAAGCCATTACTTGTAATAAAATGCGTGTCTGAAAACCAGGTATAAACCTTTCACCTCACAGTTGTGCACTATTTTGTCCTGGCCTATCAACTTAAAATACATATAAAATACTCAGAAGGCTATTGTAATAGGAAAAAGGTTCAAGAGGTATGAATAGTTTTTAAAAGCCCTGAAGTATCTGTTTGGGAACCTAGCTTTGATTCTGTGCACCTTAAATTTTTGTAGGTCTAATCTTAATTAGTTATTCTGGACTGTCATGGTTTCTATTCACATCATCTTCTGTACTTAGTACCAGCATGATTGCACACATCAGATTTTAAGAGCTCACATTAGATTTCAGTAATATAAAAATAACACTGTTGTATCTGGGATCAGACAACAGAACTATTTAGTCTTTAAAACCACAACCATGTACTATTCATATTATTTTCACTTTGTAAACCCTATGAAATACATGAGGGCTGTTCCACAAAGCGAGCTGAATTATTATTATTTTTTAAATCAAGGCTTATTTGAAATAGCCTTCCTTGAATAAGCATAACAGTTCACTCCAGGCTTATTTGGTTTGACGAATGAAGCTCAGATGGAATCTATCTAGTCGTGGTTTTCAGTAGTCAATGCAGCGTTTGGGCACCACATGCTTACATTGAAAGGACAATTTATCTAATCTGGTTTTGTTTAATCTATCTAATCTGGTCAAATAATGGGCTGGGTGATTATGGCCTTAAATCAATATCACCACATACTGAGCTGTTCATCTCGATAACAGTAAATGGATAGTAACTTCATTCTGTAATGGCCTAATTTACATAATGTGGATGAAATCATAAGAAATGTTATAGAAGGGGTATTATTTTAAAAATAAGTTTTTGCCAAAACTTTTTTCTTAAACCATTAATGGTTGGGGGTGGAACTGTTAGATTTTGCCTTTTAAATATATCTTAAAGTAGTTATGTCTTTCATATCCCTAATTTTGGTGTAAAACCAGCCTTACAATACCCTGGAAATCCAGGTCTCACAAAAGCACAATTTGAATTGTCTCTGCAAGATGCTCTGGCATCGAGCAATGATGCACATTACGGTATTACATGAGCTCCTCGGGGAACCAATCAAATTGGTGTATCTGATGTAAGCATTCACGTCTAGCAACGGCTTCTAGCATTCTGGACACAGCGGAGTAATTATCTGCTCTTATTGAGCAGAGCAGTGGCGTGCAAGCGAAGGGAGCTGGATGCTTTTAGCCCTCTGGGCTAACTGCAGCGCCACTGCTCTGTGAGAAAGGTGCAGTGTTTTATGCCAGTGTTTTCAAAAGTCTCTAAAAACACCGTCATAAGTCACCAGATTTGTTGCTAGTCGCTTTACTCCCAAAGAGTAGCTAGAGGGGTCTAAACAGATGCTAAATATAGACAAAATATTCAGCCCGAATTGAGTAAAGTCACATAACTTTACACTGTGACCAGGTAGTTACAGTCACTATTATAGCATTGAGATTAGCTTCTTCTGTCAGGGTGACATAATGGGCTCCTGTTTGTTGCCTCAAGTGAGTCAGGCCCATTACACTAAAAAACAAAAAACATGCAGCTTGCAAATCTGTTGCATGGGTGCTATGTTTTAAAAAAAAGGTTATAGCACAGACAGCTTTTTTCATCGCAGCACTGTACAGCCCTGCAAACCATTTTGATATCTGCAGCAGTAAGTTCTGTCTAATCCAGGGGCATCTCCGGACTTTAAGGAGTACCTGGGTTTAGCCCAGACAAGATGTGATATAAAAAAACGCTGTTACAATCGATTAACGACTATAGCGTACATGGTAAGGTGCCTAAATGATCATTTATTTTCAACGCATGCATGTCAAAACAGTTTAATATGTCCTCGAATATACAACAGCATATATTATATATGATGTTCAGTTTAATGTTCATTGTTTTGTGTTTTGAAAAAATTGGATCTGAAAACTGCTAAACCAAACAGTAATTTAGTTCTGTCAGTCTTTCTTCACTTGCTTCTGTTGGTCTCCCCTTTCTCTTCTACCCCGGCAGGTAAATTTACTTAGGCCCTAGAAACCAGTCCCAACATATGAGAAGTGCTATGTCCTGCCAGCTGCACCTGGAAGCTCAGGTCTTTATCAGCAGACTGAAACAATTGTTTTCTCGTCTCCCAGAATCTGATTGTTATTTTTCCTGCCACCGGCTTAGTCTCCTTAAACTGGGCTGTGATGCTGACTGGAGCTGTGATGATTCCACAACCTGGAGGCATAATAGAACTGTGACATTTTGCTCGGCTGACTGCGGATTACTCTACGTTCACCAGTCGGCTGCTTTCCTACCTTTGTGCTTTTCCATTTCAGCTAAGCAGACGGACAGCATCCAGAGACCTGGTGCTGTTTTAGACTTAAGGCCACAGAAAATGGCTGGAAGAGACAGGAGGAGGAGATGGGGGGAGTAATCAGTGAAGGGCCATACACACTGCAGGCCAGTACTCCTCGGAACGCTGATTGCCACCTGCTTCATATTTTCCTTATCATCTGGCTCCTCTAGAAAAATAAAATCCATGATTCAAAGGAAGAGTAAATATACAATAGTCAAGTCCTTAAACAGGAGAGTTCAAATTTTTCTTCTAAATTTAAGGGATCACCAAAGGTTCTGAGTAAAGATCACTCTAGAGATTGTCACACTTGCCTTTGTTCCTCAGTAAGGCTGTTTTGGTTTTGTGGAACCCGTTTTTGGACAGCAGTGTTAGGACACTCTCCCACACCTGGCATCCAGAGCGAGACGTAGCAGACAAGCAGACATCCACCTCCACCCCTATATCAGTCTCCAGATATCCTTGAACTGCGACATGCAGCATGAACGGACCCTTCTTCAGCTCATCGATTGGCTGAAAGGTTTTCAAACTCTGTCGCACACGGACCAAACCTAACAACAGAAATTAGAAACCTTTTAATGCTAAATGTTGAGCAGATTTACAACATTAGGACGTTGCTGTGGTAATTTATGCAAACATATGATATGGCATACGCTTCTAAGCATGCAGTAAATAGTCCCAGATAGTAATGTTAGGCTTGCTCTTATTACAGTAACTTGCAAAAGTATGCATTCCTCTTTATTTTGATAAAACCACAAAATTCTATTTAGTGAATGAAAACCAAACACAAAGTTATGTGTAATAATAACTAAATGTAAAAAATAGGGCTGGACGATATAGCCTCAAATATATATTGCGATCTAACCTAAAGCATATGTGGTAACAATATGTATTGCAATAAATTAGTCTCTTTTCTTTATTTATGTCAAAATGACTGCTTATGAACACTATCACTTTCCATATACATTGTAGCAGAACAGCAATTTCAAAAAGGTTTAGAATACCATTGAAATAATATTTATTGTGGAAAATGGAACACAAAAAATCTTACAACATAAAGATGAGTATATTTCAAATCAATTAAAAGCTACATTTTGTGAAAATAAAGTTCAAAATTATCTGCTTTCCCGGTTATTTTTTATTGATTTAATATTGCATAACAAGAAACCTGTAAATATTTGAATTAAAAATGCTTCAATCTTAAACAGGTTTCTTTTGTGTTAAAAGAAAAACACTACATTTTAAACTTATGAGATCTTGAGAAAATAAAAACACTGAAAATCAGTAATTATCCTCCTTGTGTACCTGAAGTATGCTGGCATAGCTGGATGACATCAAAATGTGTGATCCTGGTATGGTGGTATAGTCAAAATCTCTACCTTTGGCTAAATTTATATCATTTGTACCATATACCCTATATATGAATGACACAGTGGATATTTTTAAATAATGAATTTACATTTTATTGCATGACATAAGTATTTGATACATCAGAGAAACAGAACTCGATATTAGGTACAGAAACCTTTGTTTGCAATTAAAGAGATCAGATGTTTTCTGTAGTTCTTCACCAGGTTTGGACACACTCACTACGGCAGGGACTGTGGCCCACTCCTCCATACAGATCTCCAGCATTCAGGTTTCGGTGCTGTAGCTGGGCAACACAGACTTTCAGGTCTCTCAGAAGATCTTCTATTGGATTCAGGTCTGGAGACTGGCTAGGCCACTCCAGGACCTTGAGATGCCTCCTACAAGCCACTCCTTAGTTGCCCTGGCTGTGATCGTTGTAATGCTGGAAGACCCAGCCACGACCCATCTTCAATGCTCTTACTGAGGTAAGGAGATAGTTGTTAAACTGTGTGGATTGTATTGGGCAGGTGATGAGCAGTGTCTGGTTTTCCCACACATACTGTACAGCTTAGAATTCACGCCAAAAAGTTCAATTTTGGTCTCTGATTGTTTCTCATAGTCTAAGAGTCCTTCATGTGTTTTTTGGCATACTCTACGCGACTTCCATATGTCTTGCACTGAGGAGAGGCTTCCATTGGGCCACCCTCACATAAAGCTCCAAATGGTGGAGGGCTGCATTGATGGTTGACTTGGTGGAATTTTATCGCATCTCCCTACTGCATCTCTGAGCTCAGCCACAGTGATCTTTGGGTTCCTGTTTACCTTTCTCACCAAGGCTCTTCTCTCACAAATACTAAGTCTGGCTGGACAGCCAGGTCTAGGAAGAGTTCGGGTCGTCCCAAACTTCTTCCATTGGATGATTATCGAGGTCACTGCGCTCTTAGGAACCTTGAGTGCTGCAGACATTCTTTTTTAACTTTGACCAGATCTGTACCATAACACAATGCTGTCTCTGAGCTCCTTGGACAGTTCCTTCAACCTCTTGATTCTCATTTGCTCTGACATGCACTGTGAGGTAAAGTCTTCTATAGATGAGTGTGTGCCTTTCCTAATCAATCCAATCAACTTACACACAACTTGACTCCAATGAAGGAGCAGAACCATCACAAGGAGGATCAGAAGAAGTAGACAGCATGTGAGTTAAATATGAGTGTTACTGCAAAGGGTCTGAATACTTATGACCATCTGATATTTGGGAGCATCACGTTGTGGAGACGTTTCTCAGCTGCAGGAACAGGACGAGTGGTTGCAATTGAGGGAAAGATGAATGCAACCAAGTATCCTGGAAGAAAACCTCTTCCAGAGTGCTAAGGACTTTAGACTGGGCCAAAGGTTCACCTTTAAATAGGACAATGACCCTAAGCACACAGCTAAAATACACTCAACAAAAATATAAACGCAACACCTTTGTTTCAGCTCCCATTTTTCATGAGATGGATTTAAAGATCTAAAATTCATTCCAGATACACAATATTACCATTTCTCTCAAACATTGTTCACAAATCAGTCTAAATGTGTGATAGTGAGCACTTCTGCATTGCTGAGATAATCCATCCCACCTCAGGTGTGCCACATCAAGATGCTGACCTGGAACAACCCGGATATCTTACAAAAAAAATGCATGATCAACTTTCCAAACTGGAGTTGTAAAGGAATTGAATACCTGGAGCATATGTTTGAGGGAACAGACTTTATCCCATTTAATACATTGGTTACACAATACGGAATTAACGTGTTCGGCCGGTGGTGGGTGGGCGCTGCTGCCTTTTCCATCTCCCTGGGCTGGTTCTTGTCGCTGGCTCCCCGATGGCCCCTTGCCACGCCTGCGCGTCGGGGTGTCAGCGGGTGGCCGCGGCGGGTGGCCGGCATCTCTGGGCCCGATCAGTCAAATTGGCACTGGACATGGCTCCTGGGTCTTGGACCAAGCACTCTGCGGGGTGCTGGGGTGGGGGCCCTTTGACCGGTGCTGGTCGGCCTCCGCGGTGGACTGACCTGGTGGTGGGGTGTGGGCTGGTGGGTGGGGATGCTGGGTTCGGTTGCCTCCCGGCCATCGGGCGGTAGTAGCAAGGCTGGAGGGTGTTGGCCTTGGGGGTTTGGCCGCCTGGGGCTCCGGTCTGCTCACGTGCCCGGCGCGGCATGTCCGGGGTATCTGAGTTTGTGCTGCGCCGGGTTCCGGCGTGTACGGGGCGAGGGTGGCCTAAACTCAGCCTGGGTGTCTAGTGTCCTGTGTTTTGTTAGTAGTTTGAATGTGGGGAGGAATTTAGGTCTGCCCCTGGGGTGGGGGCGGGCGGATGGCCTGGGCCCCCATGGGGCTCGGAGGGGCCGCTGCCATGGGCCCCTCCGAGCTGCTCCCTTGACGTGCTGGGGCCTCCCGCCCCTGGTGGATCAGCTGAACGGGGGTGTCTATTGGGGCAGCTGGCTCCCTAGGGTTGGCATTGTGTCACCCCAGTTATTTCCTCCCCATCCCCATCTGCCTCTGTCCACCTGCTCCTTCATTCTACCATTCACAAGGCCTTGGGACGTGGACCCGTCACTGGGGTGCGGGATGGAGTTTCCGTCTTCGCTACCCGGTGGCGGCCTGGGTCCCAATTTTATTGAGCAACTTAGACACTTACACTTGCAACATTTACATGACACACGCACATGTAGGGACCTGGCGGTTGGTGCGCCTCGGCACTAGAGGCAGGGCCCCTTATACGGAGCCTCGCCTGTGGTGCCGGTACCCACTGTTTAAATGCATCTAGACACTGAGGGCCCGGGGAGGGAGATGGGGGTACCTGGCAGTATCCCCATGTCCCACCCCTCTGTTTTAAGTGCACATTAGAACAACACGCAACAACACCACAATTGAGCAGGGGGAGAGAGACAGGGGGTCTTTCCACACCCCTGTTCGTTGGACCATCAGGGGTTGGAGCCCGGGGAGATTATCAGGTCGTCTGGTCGGGGACCCAGGCTAGTGGGCTACTCTTGCTGGGGTGGGGGCCTTGGCGGTCTGCTTGTCCCCGTCCTGGTCGGCAAGGGGTCCGTCTCCCAGGTGCAGGGGCAGGGTGTTCTATCGGAGCGTCTGTCCCTGGGCCTGTGAGTATAGAGTTTGTATGGGGTGTATGAATGAGTGTACAGCGTCCTTTTTTCGTGTGTCCTTTATATGTAAGAATGTGTGCACATGAGAGGGAGGGTACGTATGAGTGTCTCTGTCTGTCTATGTCTACTTGTCAGGTTGGGTGTTTGGCTGCCCTCTGGCCTGGTGCATCTTCTTCCCCTCCGTCACTCCCCGTCGGTGATGGATGGTCCTGCCCGCTGGTCAATGATGGCTCTCGATGCCTGGGGCCGGGGGCCCCCCCCCCCCAGCCTAGCTGGTCCTGGGTGGGCCGGTGTGTCGGGCGGCCGCTGTTTCGGGCAGACATCCTCCTTGGATTGGCTGGGGCACCTCTATGGGGGTCCAAACCCCCAACACCCCCCCCCAACCCCCACCAACACCCTGGTCGGCACGGCCCTGCATGGGGCGGGATCGACCCGACTGAGATCACCAGACCCCCCCCCACCCCCACCCCCCCCCACCCACCCCACACCCCCCCCCCACCCCCACGGCCCTGCGCTGGTCCGCCTGCGGCTCCTGCGCTCTGTGACGGTTCCTTACACCAGCTATCAATCACTTGCATGGGGAAACCTTATTCAGACCTGCATGCTCGCACACACATATAGGTGTGGGGACATTGGTGTGGACGGACATATCTTGAGTTGAGGTTATTGTCATTAGTTAGCTTTTACCAGGAGCTTAACAGAAACATTAGTATTGTGTTTATTAATCCATGCTTGTGTGTAGTGATGTAGTGAACGTGTAATTCTTTATTTTTATTACTGGATCTGAACTACTGGTGTGGTTCTGTTCAGTTCGTTGTTTTTGTTTGTTTTGTTTTACGGCTTCTCTGCCATCCGGCAGAGGTGGAGGACTGGGATGTTTTCTTGTGTTCTTTGTTTGCCTCCCTGTCTTGTGTCGTCAGTTCGCGCCTCTGCTGGTGCAGTTTCTTTTCTTCACCTTCTTCCTTTCTTCCTTCTTTTCTCGGTTTCGTGTCCATGACTTCAGGAAATTGAACCCTCAGTAATTACTAATAAAGATTATTTAATACATATACATCAAGTGGAGTGTTACAGCAAAGATGTAATACTCTGCTTGGGAAAGTAAATCTTTTGGGCATTTACTTGGTACTCAGACACCAATTCTGAGTGGCAAACTGGTAGACAGGACAAAAAAGATGCTGATCTGACATCATGATTAGTGCACAGGTGTACCTTATACTGCCCACTATAAAAGGCCACCCTGGAATGTGCAGTTTTTTCTCGCAGAAAAATGCCACAGATGCCACAAGCATTGAGGAAGCGTGCAATTGGCATGCTGACAGCAGGAATGTCAACCAGATCTGCTGCTTGTGCTTGTGAATGTTCATTTCTCTACCATAAGCCGTCTCCAAAGGCATTTCAGAGAATATGGCAGTACATCCAACCGGCCTCACAACCGCAGACCACGTGTAACCACACCAGCCCAGGACCTTCACATCCAGCAAGTTCACCTCCAAGATCGTCGGAGACCAGCCACTCAGTCAGCTGCTGAAACAATTGGTTTGCATAACCAAACAATTTCTGCACAAACTGTCAGAAACCGTCTCAGGGAAAATCAACTGCATGCTCGTCGTCCTCATCGGGGTCTTGACTAGGGCTGAAAGATTATGTCCAAAAAAATAATCATGATTATTTTTTATCAATATTGTAATCACGATTATTAATCACGATCATTCATCGAGTCCTATAAAAAATCTATTTTTATTGCACCAATTATAAACTTAAAAATGTAAAAAATAAAGGAAAAATAAAACTTTAGATTAGAATAGATGATTAATAATGCAAAAAAACTAACAAAAACAAACTCCAATATATATATATATATATATATTTAAAAGTACAAGCTAAATATGTTATTGCAGAGTGCAATCTCAAAGTGCAATTTATGGGAAACAATTACAGCTTAAACAGAAAAGGCCTTTGACATTCCCTGCATCCAAATCCTTAGTATTTACTATAATATAGTTATAGTTATAGTTATATATATATAATTATGCTACGTAGCAACTATTACTCACCTGTTAATGTAATACTGCATCGCAAACGATCGCGTAATAGGCATGATATCAGACATACTGCTCCACCATTTTGCATGTCCTTTGACCCATATGACTTCTGTTGACCCAGATGTTTACGTTACGTTTGCCTGTGGTCCCGCCATCCTCTAGCCGTTATTTTGTCTGGTATGACTTAACAACTTAAATGTTTAATCAGTAAAAAAACAATTACAGTAATCAGTAACAAAGCTACATTTACATTTATCTGCCAAAACTGCAGCGGTGTCAATGGTTGACAGTTCGTCTGTAGCCATTTGTAGCTAGGCCCTTCTCTTTCTATGATTTCGTCCGCTGCGTTGTGGGATAGCCTTGCATCCACCGGCTGCTTACTGTGGCGGTAATACACTTTCGAGAACTTTCTGCTTACTAGTCAGATCCATAATGGAGATTTGGATCTACTACATTGCACAAATACTCCTTTTCACCTGCTACGTAGCAAGCGTAGTGCAGCCATTATGAGTGCTGAGTGGCGTGTGCGCGGTTTTTATTTGGTCAGCTTAATGAAGCTTTAGCCATGCGTTTGGTTGGTGGTTGACAGACTATTGGTTGAGGCACTGTATGAGGAAGAGGCACACAATGAAGCTCGCATTTTGAATGTAAATATTGTTCACTAT
The DNA here is from genome assembly GCA_028564705.1 of Apricaphanius iberus. Taxonomy (NCBI): domain Eukaryota; kingdom Metazoa; phylum Chordata; class Actinopteri; order Cyprinodontiformes; family Aphaniidae; genus Apricaphanius; species Apricaphanius iberus. The sequence goes on from JAPXFQ010002128.1 coordinate 170,660, forward strand.
CAGGTTCATTTGAACAATGTTTGAGAGAAATGGTAATATTGTGTATCTGGAATGAATTTTAGATCTTTAAGTCCATCTCATGAAAAATGGGAGCAGAAACAAAGGTGTTACGTTTATATTTTTGTTGAGTGTAACAAAGAAGTGGCTTCGAAACAACTCTGTGATCGTTCTTGACTGGCTCACTGACCTAAATCCAATTAAGCATCTCTGGAGAGACCTGAAAATGGCTGTCCAGTAACCAACCTGACAGTGGCGACTGGCCAATAGAGGGTGCTAGAGTGCCGCCCCACCACTCACAACTTGCCATATTACCTTGAATAAAACATGGAAAATTTTTATAATAACATAAAAATATTTCGAAATATATGTGTGTATTGTTTTAGATGTGTAAGGTAAAAATTTTATAGTTTAAGGGGAGTTAAGTTGTTACACTCATCTGTGTTTTCTGATTGAGGCATAGACTGTAAAAAAGAATAGACAGCGCCTCCTCACTCCTCCCCGTTTACCAGAATGACACACTTTCATGGGGGAATTCATGGCGGATTCACAGACTCCTCCTCCCCAGCTCTAACGAAGCATGTTCCTAAAAAGGGCATAGGGGCGAGATCTTCACTGTAGACTCTGCCCTCGCGGGGCGTGTATGGGCATGTAGTTCAGTCGTCATCACACCCATTCTGCTCCCGCGTCGTTAGCTCTGATGCTAAACTTGGCTCGGCCCCCTAATTAATTATGCAAGATTTCAAAAAATTATCTTACGAAAGCCAGCCTGGTTCCCAGGTTTTTTATGAGCCCAGAGTTATCTCAGGAAGAATATGTAGCCATAGAAAGTTTAAAACAATGGGGCACCAGGCATTAAAGTTGTTTTTAACGTGTCTGAAGTCCAATGCTTTTCAATGGTGGCCTAGCGGCCAAATGGAAGTACTACAGCAAGGGAGGATCAATGGCGGCCTCCATGGCATGCGGTCAAAAAGCAGAGCAGCCAGCGGCCATTGGATTGAGGACGTATTTCCGCCCAAGGCTCCCATTGACTCTGGGTGTTACTCAATGCCCAGGAACCTCGCCTTGATGCCTTCGTCCCGCCCCGGTTGCCTAGGAGATATGTCATCAGGGACCGCCAAGGTGTGTTCCAATGTTCATGTTCTACCAAAGATTTCCCAGAATACAGCGCGGTAGGAGCAGCTACTTCAGGGGTAAATTTCTATTTTAAATGCAAGTCAACTAATTTTAACCATCATATCTATTAATCATATCTATTATATCTAAAATGTTTGTTTTATTATTTTCATTATTATTTATAAGATCCACAGCAGTTATATATGGTTGGTTAGTTGTTTAGTAGTTGCAGCTTCGGTGGCTACCAGGTACTAATTCGTTGGCACATTTGATTTAACTGACATATACAAAAAAATGTAAAACTCTCGTTATACATTTCCAGTTCCATGGTTGAAGTAATATTACTACGCTACAATGCTACTACAATGGGCGGGACGTAAACAGAGCACGTAAGCCGCCAGCCGCGGTCAAGTAACAGTACAAACAGTTTTTTTTTAGCAAGGACGAACAGTGTCCTCGTAAGCAATTGAGAAACATCCTCTGGGTATAAGATGTACATGCGCAGTAGCTCCTCTTCAATACAACAGATAGGACGACTTGGGGCCATAGACTGTAAAAAAGAATAGACAGCGCCTCCTCACTCCTCCCCGTTTACCAGAATGACACACTTTTATGGGGGAATTCATGGCGGATTCACAGACTCCTCCTCCCCAGCTCTGACGAAGCATGTTCCTAATAAGGGCATAGGGGCGGGATCTTCACTGTACACTCTGCCATCACGGGGCGTGTATGGGCGTGTAGTTCGGTCATAATCACGGCCATTCTGCTCCCGCATCTTTAGCTCTGATGCTAAACTTGGCTAGCTAAGCTAAAGGATAATAGCCCCATGCCTGACTGCTGCCGTATCTGCGCTCCTCCAACGGTTCTCCTATTTCTCAAACCTCAAAAGATAAGAACTAGTAACTTGAAATAATTATTAAAATGTAATGTTACTATAATTAAAGTCCAACGAAACAGCCTGTTAATCAAAGTCCAGCCCCCATATTAATTATGCAAGATTTCAAAAAATTATCTTACGAAAAACAGCCTTGTGCCTATTTTTTTTTTAACGAGCCCAGCATTATCTCAGGAAGAATATGTAGCCTTAGAAAGTTTTTAAAAAATTGACACCAGGCATTAAAGTTGTTTTTAACGTGTCTAAAGTCCCATGCTTTTCAATGGGGGCCTAGCGGCCAAATGGAGGTACTACAGCAATGGAGGAGCAATGGCGACCACTGTGGTATGCGGTCACAAAACAGAACAGCCAGCGGCCATTGCTTGGGGCGCAGGAAAGGTGCACCCTCAGGGGGCGGGGATTACATATCGTTCCCCTCCCGCTGTGGGGCTGAAATCAAACAGCGTCAAAGAGGTCTGTCATTCAGTACCGCTGATAGACAGGTCTAACCGCGGGCGTTGGATGCGAACAAAAAGAGATGCAAAATGCAGAAAGAGAAAAAGGATAATTCAGTTATATCATTGAAGACAGTCTTGTTTGAGAGAAAAACAAAGCATGAGAAGATTGATGTAAAATAACTCCGATCTGATCAATCAAATATCAGACCATTTAGCAGTAAAACACGAGTAGAAAGCGCAATATTCATACTGAATTATGCATATTGGGTCACTGTATAGCTTCAGTACATTTCATAGTAAGGTATCGCTGTGTTACAATGCGCATTATTCAGTTAAAGTGATGTTTTCTGACTTAAATTAGTGCTAATCATTAGCGGAAGTAGCAGCGTAGACACCGCTACTTCACAATAAGAGCATGTATTCCTATTGATTAGATTGATGAATTGGAGAATTTATCTGCTGAGTGTTTACATTTTGGAAAAGGGTAAATTGTGACATTTGATTACTAAGTCTATATTAAATTTGATTTAACTGATATTTAACACAGCTGCTGATATCTGAATAATAAATTTATTCATATACTTTGGTTATTTCTACCTTACCTTGCATTTGTTCTAATTTTTCATATGAGATCAAACATATCATCTCCCTCCTCACATTTATATCACCCAAAGCTGTATCAGCAGCTGTGTGGAAATAATAAAGAACATAAGAAATATAACAGCCTTTTCTCCAACTCATATCTTCTCATACTCTGAATGGCTTTAAACGAAGCTCTGGCAGGTTCTTCCAGTGTTAACAGAGTGATCCCACCCTGAACCAGAACCTCGATACACATAAAAAATAAAATGAAGCTGTAACTTAAATAAATTGCTTCAATTGGTAACAAGTAATTGAAGTAAATTCAGCAAACTTAATTTATTTACTTTTTTAACTGAAAAATGTAAAAAAGTTGCTTAAATAAACTTAATTCAATTACTTGTTACAAATTGAAGCAATTTATTTAAGTTAGAGCTCCATTTTCTTTTTTCAGTGTAGGCAGCTCAGTGTTTCGTCCACTTCAGTAGCAGTCTGTGAAGCAGCAAAACTGTTGAAGCCTCTGACTGAAATCATTCTGTTGTCGTAGGATAGTCCTATTAAGAGGATGATCAGGGTTGTCCAACATTAATAAGAAACAGTTAGCTTTACATACAGAAAATATTAGCCAGTTATTTTGTGTTGGCAACTAGCTAAAAGATCAATAGTTTAAAAGGGTCATGTGTGAATGTGATTGTGGAGTTAAAAACAAAATTCTATTAATCTCTCCTTTTTTTCATGAAAAAAAGCTACAGCAATTGGATTTGTCCCTTCACACTAAAAAATTTAGTTTTTTGTCATATTTAGGAATGTTAATTAATCAGGATTAATTAACAGCTACCCTGTAATTAATTAGGTTAAAAAAATTATCGTTTGACAACCCTAATATCTAGCCATCATCATAACCTGGAGAAAATTCCGCCAGCTCTCAATGGAACCTGATAGAACTGGAGAGGATCTGCAAGTAAGAAAGGCAGAGGATCCTCAAATCGAGGTGTGAAGACCTTGTTGCATTATTCCCAAGAAGACTCATGGCTGTACTAGGACAAAAGGGTGCTTCTACTGAATATTGAGGGCGGTTGTGGCTCAGTGATGGCAACCCAGAAATTGTGTGTTCAATTCCTGCTTCCACCTGCTACCTTCCATTGTGTCCTTGGACAAGACACTTCACCTACCTTGCCTACTGGTGTTGGCATACCTACTGGTATGGCAGCCTTGCATCTGTCAGTCTGCCCCAGGGCAGCTGTGGCTACAAATGTACCTTGCTTCAACCAGTGTGAATGTGAATAAATCATTGTAAAACGTCTTTGAGGGTCTCAAAAAGCTCTATATAAATGCAATTATTATTGAGCAAAGGGTCTAAATACTTATGACAAGGTCATATATGGGTTGTTGGTTTTTTTCTCTAAATTTGCACACACAAAGAAAATCTACATTTCTGATTTTTTTTCTGTCAATAAAATCGCAATAAAAAGCGGCCGTGGCATATTTGTTCAGTGGTTATCAATACTTTGCAATGAACTGTATGCCATAAGTTCATAATGTAGAACAGATGAGACATTAAAGAGTTTATTGCCGTACCTGTTGGGCTGAGTCTAAAGTTTTGATCAGTTAACAACATGAGCATCAGTCTGGAGCACAGAACCTCCGGGAAACACAGCGGGATGTCTCTGTGTTCAGTGTCCGGATAATCCCAACCATATCCGGATGCACCGCAGAATCTCCTCAGCAAGGTTTTATCCAGCCTTAAAAACAGGACAGACACTCGAACTCAAAACGAGAATGTCCAACAGTCTGGTTTTTATATAAACTGCTTCTTCGCATCGCTCACCTGCAGTCCAGGGCCGTATAAACGACCGCACGCGCTCCTGTTGCGCGCGCTGCGTACAGGTGACCTGTTCTCCGCGTCACCGCTCTGCTCAGATATTTGATGTAAAGGTACACAAAGCTTGGAAGTTTGTCGCTATTCAGCGCGGTTTTATGCAGCAGCTTATGAGAGCGGTAAATGTATATGTAGCTTAGATACACAGAACACACAGAGAGTGACGCAACAACATAGCTTTGCGCGTTGCCCATACCGCTCAGACTTTGGGTTTTCAACTCGAGGGTCAGACAACCATGGATACTGTTGAGTTCTACGGCAAGCCTGGGGAGACAAACATGTTCGAATAGTTCGCAATGTGGGCGGAACTTTTTCTTTATCCCAGTTCAAAACAAACAAAAAAGGGTTGCCTGCAGTTTGTCAAAGTAGAGAAGAGTTTAAAACAGTAAAATAAACAAACAAAAAATGGTCGTCTAAGTCAGAAGTAAAAAATGATGATATTCATAAGAGCAAAATGTAATGTTATTCCTCTTTTAATGTTCTGTGAGGTACATTAGGTCTTCACATAAATCTAATTTCCCTTTTTTTTAAAATACTATTAACGACTAGGTTTTAAGTATATGTGAATCAGATTGATCACAAAAATGCAATTTATGATTTTCTGTTATACTTTGTGCATCCAAACAGTATAGCTTTAAAATTAAGTGAGAAGGAAGAAATCATTTTCCCTCTAATAAACAAATTGAGGTTCTTCCACAGCTCTTGAGTGAGCTCAAATGACCAAAATAAATAGGAAACAGTCTCTGGGCCTGAATTGCATTTTTTTTAATAATGCCAAGAAGGATTTTGCAGAATAACAGCCATGGAGGATCTCAAACGATTTCTTAAAATGTATTATTGTTTTATAACCTAACAAAAAATGGTTGGGGAGACTACATTTTTTTTCCTCCCAGTCAATGTATAAAAAATTACTGTTTCAATACGTAACAACATCTGAAGCACAGACATTGTTCACATGAAGCAAATTGCGGATACGGTCTGTTGCTGTTCTGGGAATCGATCAAAAATTGTTTTCCCAACAGAGTTGTCCAATTGATCCAGAGATGGTTGCTCAACAGAGAGTATAGGAGTATGGCCCTGGAGCAACATTATAAGCACAGAGGGGATAGCATAAAAAAAACGTGTTTTTTCTTTGGCGTCACAGGGATATTTAACTGAGTCAGTGTAATTAACAATCTGACCATTTTCATTAAGGAACTGTTTCACCAACAAGAACCAATTTTTAAACCAGTTACCAAATATAAGGATTTGTTCTTTAACAATAATCTGTGTTGTTAAATTTAAAATATTTATTTAAAGAAAAACTGTGCTTATGTATAAGAAACCAGGCAAACAAGGCTTGCTTATGAAAATCAGAGAGAACTGGTTCAATCGGAATTTGTTCAATGTTATAACTGCACAATAAAAGGGATTTAAGTCCTACTTTGAAGGACATTTGCCAAATCAAAAGAGTTTTTTTTTAGGCAATGTTGATTTTTTGGGAGGTTTTTTTTTTTTGTTCGATGTTGAACTTTTAAAGTTTTCAAGAGAAAATTAAAATCCCCATTACAATAAGTATTCAGTACTACTAATGTGTTTATAGCCTATAGCTATTGGGTTTTGGTTTTCCAGATGATATCAGTTAAACATTTTTTTTGTGTGCTTTTTCCAAGATTAGTGTAAGATTTATCTTACATCTGGCATTGTGATATTTAGTGATAATTACATCCAATTAAGTAACAGTATGTTTATTGGAATTGTCACATACTGAGTACAACTCATTGTATTTAACAGCCAGGTTGGTTGCACGGTGGCGCAGTGGTTAGCACTGTTGCCTTGCAGCAAGAAGGTTGTGGGTTCAGAAAGACTCCATGGGTCTTTCTGCATGGAGTTTGCATGTTCTCCCCGTGCAAGCGTGGGTTCCCTCCGGGTACTCCGGCTTCCTCCCACAATCCAAAAACATGACTGTAAGGTTAATTGATCTCTCCAAATTGTCATTAGGTGTGAGGGTGTGCATGGTTGTTTGTCCTGTTTGTCCTGCCCTGTGATGGACTGGCGACCTGTCCAGGGTGTACCCTGCCTCTCGCCCGTTGATAGCTGGAGATAGGCACCAGCACCCCCACGACCCATTAAGCGGTTAAGAAAATGGATGGATAAGTCACATTTATGTAGATCGATGCCTGAGGCATTAGAAAAACCCTAGAGCCATTGAAACCTGAGGAATCCTTTAAGAATGGAGTTGTATCGTCTGACAGTTGACTGAAAATGATATCTCTAATTGCAACACAGATATCTTTTAATTGACTATGCTTTAGATGAGTAGCTAATATCTAAACAGAAAATAAGCAACGTACGGAGAACTAGGGCATCCTTGACGTATGCCACATTTAAACCTTTTTTTTTTCATTTAACTGAGCCGTTTCCATTGGTGCATAAAGTATTCACTGTTCTACAAAAGAAGTCACCCCAACCAAATAGTTCTGTTTATCAATTAAACAGACTTTCAACTGAACCAGCAGCTTTATAGAAATCTAAAAACAAAATGAAGCTGTTGTCATCAACTGATTGTTGGTAGTCAAGAACTAATCAAATGTTACTTGAGACAAGACTATTGATAATAAACCGAGAGTGTATTTCAACAATTAAATATTCTAAAACCGCTTTTGGATGCATCTTTAATGGAAAAAAATATGCAGAATTTTTCTCACCTTCTTCCAGGCATTATTTTCTGGATCTAACAAATGCTCCTTTAGCTTTAGACTGATAAAGTGTATCCTTTTTGAGCTGATATCTTATAGGCCTTGCTTTTAAGGGACATTTTGCTTGGGCAAATGGAAGTTATTGGTAGGTTGGTTATCATAGGGATTACTCAATTTTCTTCAGCTCTTTTCTTCTTAGCAATGTTGCTACACTGCTTTCTAAAAAAAAAAAGTGTCCTATATCAAATTTTTACATACAGCTGTATGTGCCATCCCCTAAAGCTGAGGCCACTAGGATCTGATCAAGTCTTTGACGTTGTACGAAGCAGCGTCACAACATAATACTGCATTATGTTTCCGACAGGAACTTCAAAATCAAATAAAAGGAGGTAAAGATATTATAATCTCAATGGCGCAATGGTCAAATAAAGTTTGAAGATGGTCTTTAAATAAAAGTAGGTTTCATTTTACTAATCAAGCTAGAGGTTTAAAATAAAAAGGGTATCATTTGCCTTTTAAAATATGGCATATGAACAAAAACTCCAAACCACACATGGAAAACCTGATTCTGTGAGGGACAGCTGGAGTCTGTCGGCCCTTCAGATTAAAGCTAATACCTTTCAAAATAAGAAACCTCATCCAGTCTGTTGAAATATAACTGGATTGATTTTCAAGCACTTAAAAGGCATAAACAGGGATCACTAATAACTTTAAAGCTTCAATAAGGGAATAAGGTGGGATTTCAATGATAAACTAAGAGGTACACATATATATATATTTTTTTAAACCTCATGACTTTATGGGTCATACTAAAGCACTAGAAAGTCCTCAAGCACTAAAGGAATTGAGGCATTCTTTAAAAATATGATATTTAATCAACTAAAGTCAGGGGAAACCCTTGAAAAGAGCGCTTCAATTTTTACATGGGTTTGATTACTAGGGTTTTTGAGTTATGCAAGTCCTTCAACATATATCAAACAGGCGCTTTTCAGTACAAGTGTTGTTCTTTGAAAGATTATTAGAAAAGTTGAGGTTAACATGCTTCAATCTAAGTAGAACAGTCTGTAGGCTTATCGTTGGGCATTTGTTCATTCTCTGTAATATGTTAATATGCAGTGTTTCTCAACCCTGCTCCTCAAGTTACTCTGCCCTGCATGTTTTAGATGTTTTCATCTGATTCCAAGAATATCTCTGTGTTAGGTGTTGTTACATCAAGATTTTTTCCAGTTATACTTTGCAACACAAAGTGATCTGAAAAAATCTTTATTCTTGAGCATTCTGACAAAGACAACATTTTCAACAACTGATAACCCATTTCTTACAAGTCAAAATAAACTTTAATGAGTTGATATCTCTGACAGTAAAATGTAAAACCTGTAGTAAGCTAATCATCTGCAGGGGAAAGGTTGTAAGACTTATCACTTTATAGCTGTTCAAAGAAACATTCATATTTAGGCTGTTGCCAGGAAGATTTTATGTAGCGGATTCTTAAGAGTGGCTCCTGAGCAGATGGCCATGTGGTAGTGGGCTGGCTTATCCAAACTCAGTTAACTGTTCTTCATCCAAACAGAAGCAGCAGCACAATGCAGACTGAATTCACTCCTATAAGTGGCACTGCAGGGTGACAAAGGTGAAGATGAGGTTATTTAACACATTTTCTTCATCCATTTTTGCATGAGCTTAGTTGTGCTGATGTAAATCGCTTAAAATTAGGGACAAATTAAAACATTTGTAAAAAAATTCTTCAAGTTTTTTATTCGCCTTATATAAAGTGGAGCAATTTGTGTCACTTTAGCATTTTTGGGATATTTATGGCCATTTGGCAAAATCCATAACAATCTCATGTTTTATTGCTTTCCACTATAATTTGGTATATAAAGGATTGTAAAGAAACCAATCACTTTCAACCTTTTTTTTTTACTTAATTACTCTATAGTATTTCTTTGCAATGTTAATATTACACAAAATGAATTTGTGATACCAATAAATCAGCAATATACGGTGCCACTCTATTGTTGTGTATGACAATATAGCTTATTAAACTCAATAACATAAGCATAAAAGTCTATAAAATGGCTGAAGTTTAGTGGTCAGCTCTAGGAATGGCCGATATGGCCTCAAATATATATATATCAAAAAAGGATAGAATGCCATTTAAAAAACTTTCTTTGTGTAAAAAAACATGTTAAAAATGTTCAATTCCTTTTTCGAAAACTGCAACACAAAAATTCTCAAAACATAAACGAAGACGAAGATATTTAAAATAAAATAGAAACTAAATGTTGTGAAAATAAAGTTCGACATTGTTTGTGCAAAATGTAAAGGAGTAATAACATTTACTTCTGCTTTCCTAAATACTTATTTATATTGAAATATTGCAGAATAAAGCTGCACATATTTGAATTAAAAATGCTTAAAGATAAACAGGTTTCTTTTCCATTAAAAGAAATCAAATTTTAAAGTTTCAATATGTTGAGTAAAAACGAACTGCGAATATTAGTATTTATCCTCCTTGCTTCCTTGATATAAAGTATACCAGAGCTTGATGACATTAACAAAACTGGCAATTTGCTAATATAGACAAACTCTATACCGTAACACAAAAAATGTTTCAACTCTAAAGGACAGCAGATTTTATATTTGATGCTAGACAAAAACGTGAAATAAAAAGTCAATATGTTATTTGATCCATCACATATAAAAGAGGGATTATTAAAAAGATCAAGGCAGCCAACATTTTTAAAATAAAAATATTTTTTCATTAGCAATAAATTAGAATATACATTCAGATAAGGCTAGGTTGTCAGATCAAAGATACTTGTTGAAAATAGACCCATATTTCAGTACTAAATATTTAGCTTTATTAGTATGATGTAATAATACAATCTTAAATGTTTAGTTTTCATCAGGTGTAAGTGGAAAATACTTAACAGAAGCAAAGGTTTAAAAACATCAGTATATGGGGGTGTATATATATATATATATATATTTCGTGAATAGAGTTACTGAAATAGATCAACTATTTCACGATATTCTAAATGTATTGAATATGACTGGATACACATTCAGTGTTGTACATGAATACGTGCAGGAGTGAAGCTATGTTTTGGGATTACTTTTTTTTGCTACATGACAAGCCAGAAGTGAACACATAAGTGACCATCATATTTGACGTTACTCTGATTGGAGGTGGATAACAGAGTTACAGCGTTCAGTCAGGGACAAACTTTGGATATTTCATGCTGAAAAGAGCCACACCACTTGTTGTAAGCTGGCTGACTGTTGGGTGTGAGAGAAAATAAAATATGCTATCTAATATTTCCTATGATAATCTTCCATGTTGGGAGTGGCTGAATATGCTGAGTAAAGAAGCAAACAGGCACCTCTCATCACTGTCCTCACAGAGCGGATGAGGTTCATCAGCTGGACTTTGATGCCTGGTTCATCACCAAACCCTCCAACGCTTTGGTCCACTCCCCAGCCGACTAAATGTGTGTGAGGGGAAACAACAAAACACAAGTATATGATTCCGTTACATGCTGCCATTTGTTTACTAGATTTGATACTAATGATCCGCCCGTAGTATTCAATTTAGGAAGTTAGCATAAGATAACAACATAGCTACATGCAGTTGACCTGTGCGGTGAATTGATGATTTTCGAACTTGCTACTTACTTTTACTAAGAAACCTTTCTTCGTGTAACACGGCAACAGCGTTTATACAAAGGATAGCTGCTTGGATTAGAGAGTACAAAGTAAATGCCATGATAGGTCCCCAGCAGTTAACTGCAGGCTAGCTGAAGATATTTACCTATGACGCAGCGTACGGTGGCCGGGGAAGGCAAAATCTGTTCAACTGCTCGAAGTTCGCACTCCTCCTTGTGACAGTTAATGAAGTTCCCATCATATGAAGTGAAAAATAAATCCTTTATTTAATTACGGTACTTTACAGAAGTATTCACACCCCCTGAACGTTCCTACATGCCTGCATCGTTTAGTTAGTTTTATTTTTGGTGCTATATAAAGCTTCTAACACCGCGGTTAAGTTCGTTTTAAGTTGGATATTCGATAGACATTCGTTTAAGTAAAACTCCCGCCAACAGGTTTTTTGATATTTCAGATATTTTCCCTAGGGGAGGGGGCGTAATTCTCTGATGTAGAAAAGTAAAAAAAAATGCACATCAGAGAATTAAGCCTTTTTTCCCCCATAAAATATCTTAAATGAATCAAAGAAAATTCAGAATTTTTTTTGGGGGGGTGGGGGGATTTACTATTTTTCTTTGGTTTACAATGCTCCGTCGTAATACATGGTTACCATTATTCTAGTCTTAAAATCTACACCATGCTTTCTTCTTTATGACTTGCTCTCAGCTGATACTATAACTTGGCCTGTAGGATTTAACAATGTACATGAATAAATATTGAAAATGTAGGTTTTTAAGATACAAAATGGTTTCAATTATTGGAGAACATAACAGATTAATATGACCACGGTACAATAAGCCTTCCTATTTCATCATACAATGTAGGAGTATCAACCATTAATTACTACTGCCCTTGTTATGTTGATTGTAGAACCATTAGCAGGACTCTGGTCCTGTCTCTAATAATAAACATGACACAACAACCAAGATTTTGAAATGATCATTTAAACAGTTATAATGTAAAAATAAGTAGTTTTTTTTTTTTTTACAAAAACAAAAGACAGCAAGGATCATGAGAATAAAAATCTTTATTAGTGTTTTATGAAGTCTGCATAATATGCCACACGCCTGAGAAGCTCATGGTCAAAAAAGAGAAAAAAAACAGAAAAAAAAAAAAAAAGAACTGTTCTATCAATACCGCGCTCTATTGGTAAAACAACGGCGACGTCTACAGTACAGACTGGTTTGCAAAAATAAAATAAAAATTACTGTTAAATACACGCATAATGTACTACGTTTATGCATATGCACATCTGGTCCACGTCAGTTTTTGTATTGTACTTTTTTCTTCTTCACATTCATATGTTGTAGGCCAAAGATAAGAACAATGTAACACTGGAGCCAAACGCATGGTTCAGTTCTCCAAAAATTCATAATCCACTAGGTGCACTTCAAGTACAATCTCTAGTGCCATATGGTAAACACATGTACATCAAAGGGTGAGACTGGGGACATATTAAACTTGCAACAACCAAGTAATGAGTTTAAGGTAGTAAGTCTCGTCGTACAAGCTATCCTTTGAAGACTGAACGAACACAATACGCACATCAACATATATTAATGTCCCAGTGTGCAGGCACATTCACTCCCATCCAGTTTAGCTGTAACATTTCAAAAGCCAATCTTGTGTGGCTGAGTCTAAACTTGCTTGACAAAGCACCAAAAAGCTAGAGGTGGTCATATGCACTTAGCAAAAATTACACAAAAGAAACGGTAAAACAAAATCTATAAACAGCTACAAGGAATTGAATTCAGTTTCAGTCAAACCCGTTAAACGCACCAGATTTCTTTGGGGGGAAAAAATACATATATCAAAGCTAGATAAAAGCTACATATGATGTAAGGGCAGTGATTAGTCTCGCTTTTTTTATTTTCCCACTGAGATAAAGACACGCACTTAGAATTTGGGGTAAAAATGTAGTAATGACCTATGCTCGCTTTGTTGTTTTAGAAATTACTGCAGCATTGAAAATATTTTTAATAAAACATAAATGACAGAAATTTCTTATGGAGGTTTATATATATAAAAATACACACAAATACAAAATGTAGCAAAAGAAATGGGGGGGGGGGGGGAGTATTGGCTATGGACAAAATTAAATTTACTGATACCATCAAACTTTTCCTGATGAGGTGTTAAAAGTCTCCATCTTAAAGAGCTCAGACAGTCTTGGTGTTCAATCAAAAAAAAAAAAACCCACAAAACTGTCACAAAAAAGTAAAAAAAAAAAAGTTTTAATACTCCTGATATTTTCTGGTCCCTGCAAAACCTGGCTGATAGCTATAAAACCAGGTGCATCAGATTGGATGCATGTCAGCTAAAAACTAATGAGTGCCATGTGATGACCAAAAACATACCATCTACAATAAACTACAGTGCAGTTTTTTTTTTTTTTTGGAGCTATGGAAATATTTATTTTACAAACATTCCTATGCGTTTATTTTGAAGGTACATCTTCGAACGGCACACACTGTTAGTTCAAAAAAAGAAAAATACAAATGGGGCCATTGTGGCAGAGGCAATTGAATCGAAATTTCATAAACACATTGTGGTATTTCCTTCAGGAGAAAAACAGCCACCAAGGCCATCATTTCTTCAATAAGCCACCTCCTCTTGACAACAGAAGGGGGCCCTGAGTCTCCCAGGGAAAAGTAAACTTAGGTTTAGAACAATGGTTGTGGTGGGATGGAACAACAACAACACAAAATATCCCTTCAGCATTCAAGCAATCTTTAACATTGAGAACCTATTCACAGATATTTTTGGTATTTCCTCTACTTCCCGGACAACAACCAATAAACATTATATTTGTACCACAAATAGATCTAATATTAAGGATTTTGGGGCAAAGCAATTTAACAAGGTGCATGACATAGATGGGTAACAAAGTGCCAATCTCTCTTTTTTTTTTTTTTTTCAATAAAAAAAATATCTTCATATGTATATTTGCAAGTGGAACAGTTTGAGTGCATTTGTTCTTCTGTGTGTGTATGTGTATGTGAAGTTAAGATGGGGATGTGGAACCAAGCCACAAATACAATGAAGAATGTTACAAAAACAAATTCTTGTAATGGATATTTTGTTTCCAGTTTGGAGTGTAGTCATCTTTGTAATGGGCTTCTTTTGGGCATTTCCTTTCCGGTTTACGACATACTGGAGCAGCGTGCAGACGGGGAGCCCATCTGCGTAAGAACTTTGTCCAGCCACTGTAGCGGGCCGTTCAGATGCAGCTCGATCCAGCATGGAGTGCTTGTGACAGTTTGTCGCCTGGAAAATAAAAATGGGCAGTTTTGGTTCCGAGTCGTCCCAACATTTCATCTTGTGATGCTTTAGACATTTAGTTTCCTAATTATTTTTTTCAGCCACATTCACCTCCGTGCTTCCAAATCCACATGTAAAACAATAACCAATAGCATAAAGATTTTCCCATTGTATAAAACAAAATGCTGCTTTAACATTTAATATTCCTAGGGATGCAACAATACCAATTTTTTTTCACCTGATTTGATACCTTGATATTTGCATCCGAGTGCCAAAATGGAATACCAATGCAGCTACTTCTTACACAATAGAAAAAAAGAAATGGATTGTAAGACAGGTTTCATTTTCTTCTCTGCTTGTTACAACAAATGATGGTGAATTAGTTAAAAAATAAAATAACAAAAATGACAGAAAAACTAAAATTTCAAGTGAAAAACAAAAATTTACTGTGAAATGACTGTAGAGTTTCCACATGTTAAGTATCAGATTATGGTATCGGTTAACTTTAACCATGACTGATACTTTAACTTTAACCAGGGCGACCGTGGCTCAGGAGTTGGGTGTTTGTCTTGTGATCACATGGTTGCCGGTTTCCAGCTCTGACAGTCTTAGTCGTTGTGTCCTTGGGCAACACACTTCACCATCTGCCTACTAGTGCTGGTCAGAATGCCAGGTGGCGCCAGTGTCCGGCAGCCTCGTCGGACACAGGCCAGGGCAACCGTGGCTACAACGTAGCTTTCCATCATCAGTGTGTGAATGGGTGAATGACTGTAGCATAAAGCAATTAGGGGTTTGTAAGGACTAAGTAAAGCGCTATACAGGCCATTTACCATTTAACCGATATGGACTCATTAGAGCAGGGGTGGCCAAACTTTTTCCCTTAGAGGGCCAAAATTAAACTCTATCAGAGGAAATGAGGGCCAATTGTAAAAATTTTGTCGAAACACACATACCAATAGTAAAGAATAGTACAGTAGTTTCGTTTATTCAAGATTCCTTTCTGTGTAAATAACAAAAAAAAAATGACTAAGTCATATTTATCCATGTAAAACATATCTAAACTTCCTTATTTGATGGATTTAGCAATGATGATATTTTTTTCTCCCGTCTGTGTGCCACTGACGATGACGCACCATGTTGATAATATTAAGCTAGCGTGGTAACCTGCGAACTATGGAAGTGGTTTGATCCTGTCCAGCAAAAGGCTCATGGGATATTTTGTAAATGGATCAAATATGACGAATTGTGGTCTTATAAATTGAGCAAATGTAAATGTTTGCACAAATACACCATGTAGACCCTTGTAATTCAATGTGGAAGCATATTATATTTAGCTGACTGAATAATGTAGAGTATTATGTTATACTGAGTGAACCCACCTGGTGGGCCAAATTAAATGACTTGGGGGGCCAACTTTGGCCTGCGGGCCCCACTTTGGGCATCCCTGCATTAGAGTGTATCGGACCGATGTCCATATCGGTACATCCCTAATCTAAGTGCTTGCATCCACAAGGGATACATGTTTAATGAAAAGTCCATTAGTAAGCTGTTAGTGCAGACTCACAGCTGTGCTTTAATCATTTCTTACACACACACACACTCAAGGAAAGGGGTGTGTGTCTAACAGTGTTTTAGGCACTTAAACCAGACTTAAAAAGGCTGTGTTACCAATCAAAATGCTTTAGGTGGCAGCAAAGTTTCCTTATGCGTTTTCAAAATTCTAAGATCCTGACCATACCTAAAGGCAATGGTCTTTTTTTCCAGAGTTTCCCTACTTTAAGACCCAGCATCACTAAAGCCCCATACTGAGCAAGACATGGCATCGTGTATGAGCCGAAAGGGTTTCAGTTAGTAAATGTGTAAAGGGCAATAACCTATATATCATTTACCCTTAGGGAAAGGGGTCGAGGTGATGTGATTAAAACATTTATGAACAGGCAAAGGACTGGGAATGCTGGGACCTGAGAGAGCAGGAGCTTGAGAAAGTTGCCTGAAGCAGGATACTGTTTGCTAAACTAGTTCTAAGATCATCTTAAAACAATCATAACTTGTGTTTTCTTTAACACTTTGTGCCATTTATTCAATAATAGGTGCAAAATTTTACCAGACCTTGACAGTATGCGTGTGCCTCCCTTTCACCGGGCCAGCTCGAAAGGACCACTTTCTGAGCCTTTTCAGGAACCAAACAAGAACTGGCATTGGAGCATGTGCTGGACATGGTAGAGTCCTTGGGCAGGACTTATGGTGGACTCATGCTGATTGGCAATATCTCAGAATATAATTTCCCACTAAGTTATAACCAAACAACTGGCTTTGTAAAATTGGAAGAGATGCTGGTGAAGCAGCGTGTAAAATAGCAACCATAAACCCGTCAGCAATCCCTGCTACTACCATCGTCCATCTCTAGTTAATTCTCTGCATCTGTGGGCGCCGTTACTGCCAATCAGTAATGGCATTCACCGGGTAGATGTCATGCAGTTGTGATATACAACTGCATAATGTCTTAGGAAATTCCTTAATAGAATAAAAAAATACTGCCACCTGCTTGATAAATCAAAGCATGAGAGGACCTCAACCCCCCCCCCACCCTTTTTTTTGGTGTTGTTGATGATGTTGTATATTTGATGTTTTCCTCTGCTGCCTGTGCAGCAGATTGCCCGTTGGGGAAAATACAGTTTAACTGAACCTTTTTTTACCCGTGTACAACCATAGTTTATGAGGTCTTATTTTCTATGTGCGGTAGTCTTGCTTATTTCCTGAAAATAATAATTGGTTTTAATCCATGCTTTGGTGATTTGACCCTTTTAACATAGAACTGATTGTGAGCTCTGACCCAAGATAAAATAAATCCTCCCTCCAAGTGGATGCTAATTGAAAGTGTGGACAGGACCTTATTCTGAATACTATCTAAGGATCTCACCTATACTCGGCTCCCCAGCCTTTGACAAAGCTCATCCGTATGGTGCACATCCGAGTGAGCTGGTAGACGGCCTCGAAGCCCTGGTTGACCGACTGAGCCAGTAGGGCAGCAAATTCCTGGTTGTTGAAGATTTTTAGATTACAACCTGAAGAAAGACAGATGAGGTGGACAAGGGGTTTTAGAGGTGATGCATAAAAAAAAAGCACCTCTCTGGCCAATTACTGCTCAGCGTTTTGGGACATATTTTGTCCTTCTAGTGCCATTTTCAAACTCTTACCTGGTGGAATTTTACACACTGTCGCTGGATGCCAGCCGTACCGCTGGTTGCAGTTTGGACTCTGGACAAAGATAGCACTATCACTCAAGCACTCAGCAAACACCTCCCCTCCAATGTAGTAAAGTCTAACTCCTCTTCCTGGAAAAAAAAGCAGAATCCAAGTCATCAAAACTGAAGAAAAAAGGAAAATGTGTGAATATTTTCAGTGTCTTACTATGTAAGTATTCATAGCCTGCCGTCCATCCCAATGTCCAAACTTCTATTTTATGAGGATTTTTAGTGATAAAATTACATTATTGTGAAGTGGAAAAATTACAAAAACAAAAAGGTTAAAAGTACTTAATAAAGCTGCCCTATATCTATCCTGCTGACAAAAATTATCCCATCATAATGATGCTGCCACAATCACTGTAGGGGATGAATACTTTTGCTAGGCATGGTTTTGGTAGCTCTTATGTTTTAGCTAAACATACAGTTAAACCCGATATTTACAAACATGTAAGAAAAATAAATAAACATTTGTTTTTACTGTCAAAAACCAAATCAGAGTAAACTTTATTAGATAAAAAAATATTAACATTTTTGTATCTGTTAAATATCCATACAAAGAAAGAGACATTGTGTATTGTTTATTATTTTCATCAAAGTCCAAAGTATTAGATATACATTTCCTTAGTATTTAGTAGAATTGCTGAGAAACCGCTTCATTTAGGCCAATTGTTTTAGGTTTACCTCTACAAACGTTCTACAGTAGTTTGCTGGGATCTTGGCTTAGTACTTTAGACAGAACTGGTGGAAGTGGGTCAGGTTTCTATGGGATTGAGATCAGGAGGGTATTCCACGAAGTGAGCTAATTTTAAAAGCCAGTTTTATTTTGACAATCCCGGCTCAACTTCCCCAGATTCGGTTCCATGAACGCGGCTAACCTTAAGTCCCGCTCACTCTCTATGGCAACATGTGGTGTTTTGAAAAGCCTGCTCCGTGGCAGGCTAGATGCAAGGTTTATTTTAGCTTGATCAAATGATTGGACGATCCATGCGATGTCACAATGCTGGGCTGGTATTCTGCTGCTGTTCTCTCCCTCACAACAACCTCCCTTCAATATAAAGTTATTACAGCAGCAGCTGAAATTTTCTGTTTGGTGGTTAAATCTTTCGTTATTTTCAGCTTTTCTACCTAGGTTGGCTGAAACTGCTTCACCACGCTACTGCATCGTGTTGTCAGACATGAGAACCGCACATACACATTTGCCAAAGAGCTCACATGTCCGCAGCTTTTTAGGCAGTAGGGGTGAGTCGTAGCAGCATACACAGATGTCAAATTGGGTACTTGCTACTAAAAGTGCGTACAGGTTGCCAGGTTCGATTGATACATACCATATAACCAGATTCTTGCCAATACACATCCCTAGTGATCATACACCTTACTATAATCTATCCTCCAGCCTGGTTTGAAAGCAAAAGGTAGTAACACCAGATATTAGTTTGATTTAACTTTTTCTTTTCTTTGCTCAATTAAAGGAATCATTACCTAAAATTGTCCCTTTTTTAAATGAAAACTTGTATATTATGGTTTCCTCATGATTTTACACTAGCTGATTTAAAAAAATTGAACCATTTACGCACCCCTATACACACACACTCATACACGAGAGCTCAGTTTCTCTCCCGTCTTGACGTCAAACCTGTAGGATACATCATATATGGACACCGCAGACCAAAGCTGCTGCAAGCTTGCACCGCCCCTCTCCCCCTTCCCCTGTCGTATTCGGTCGAGCGCCGGGCCACCATTACGAAATTCGGAGTAGGCTACGGACTCGAACGTAGAAAATGAAGATGTGAGTGCTCCGTTGTTGACTCCCAACACCAGACCAAGCTACCAGGGACCAGTGGATTAAATTCATTTTTAATAATAAAGTTCCGATCCGCATTTTGGGCCTCCCGAACCCAGTCCAATCTTTTAACCTCTAATCCTATCCGTTTCAAGTCGCAATCCAATATTTTGCCTTTAGTATTGAAATTTATAAAACTGAAATATATTTTGCGCAAGTAAAACTATACTTAATTTTAATAAGACTAATTTCATCAAAAAGAATTACTGTTGTAATTCCAATAAAATCTAAATCTTTCAGAGACTTTAAGGTGAACTTCAGTTTAATATTTCAGACAAAGTAAAAAGCAAAACAGTTATTTTGTACAGTATTATAAATAAAAAAACTCCAGTCGGCTATTTGCTGGCGTGCACAATGCTGCCCTCCCCTTTCATAGGATCACATTCACTCTGTACTTTTGAGTTAAATACATGTTAGAAATCCCACATTGTTTTAAGTTTGTAAGTTTCAGTATTATCATTGGTGTTTTCACTACAAGCTGAAATATCATATGTTCCTGAACTCAAGATAGAAGGTGAACAGCACCTGTGCTGCGTTCAAATGTTATTGGATATCTGACTTTTTCCCCTTCCTCGCTGTGGCAGCAAGGGGAATTTTTCTTTGTTTATTGTTGCGTGTAAATACCAGAAGATGAGTTTCTATGTCTTTATTATATAAAGTACAGTTAAGCATATTTGTTGAGGTTTACACATATTAGAATTGTGTTTAATCTGCTATGCTGATTTGTGGTAATTAAGAATTACTTTCGTAAATATTTGCACGCCTCGTCACCTAATATAGCCGATCTTAAATCACTGAAAAATGTGAAAATATCGGCCCAATCCGATCTCGAGATCTGGACATCCCTAATTTTTAATGACACCAATCCTGGCTGCAACCTTCCCCAGTGGTGTTGGTGTCTGTGCTAAACATTATAAGTCAGAATGCTTTGCTAATTTGGGACAATATCAGGCGAAGATGGCATCAAAGCTCCGTTTGGAAAGAGGGGCCATTCTAACAATAAGAGACTTCCCTGCAATACAAACGGTAAAGCTGTGGTTTTATTACTCTACTTTATGACTTTACTGTATAAATACAAGGGTGTATTACATAACTAGATACCTTAAAGATCATGTGCAAAAATCATTCTTCTATGTTCATTTCAACATCCTTTACTGACCTCGTTCTAGGGAGGTTTGAGGCAGTTATCCTCTCAAAGTGCAACCAAGAAGTGAACAGCTCTGTCCTTGTCAAAATTAAATAATAATACACATTCAATACTGCTTAAGTTTAATCTATACGCTACGTTCTTTGTATATCTACTGAATATTAAAATGTGATCAGTAAAATCTTTGGAGTCTTGTAAACAAAAATACATTTTATGGTCGCTAGTGTGACCGATGGGGACAAATCAGTTAAAGACATGTATGTACACCTCTGAGCGTAATAAAAAAAGATACATTGCAATTCTCTCGTTATTGTGATGCATCACAAATTGATCTAAAACCAACATTTTATGCTGGTTTATTATTTAACAGTTTAAAAAAAAAGTGTTTTGTTCCTCAAGTGTATGGAAATATCTGGTCTCAACTGAAACTACACCCAATTAGTTAAGGAGAATTCCTAAAAATCGAAGCGGATGGCAGCTGTGCCATACCTATGTGCCGCCGAGTCATCTCCACCGTAGCGTTCCTGTTAACATTAGACAGCAGGCCGAGGCAAAACCGCTCAGAGTTCGAAGGGTCTGTGAATCCGTCAACTGTCAACGAAGGTTGAGAAGCGTGGAATGTCTCCCCCACACGTTGGTTGAGCTCATAGTATGCTATAGAGCACCAGAAGGCTGGCTCAGAGTACGTCACCGGCTGTAGGTCTGCAGTACGGGATCAAACAAGAAGTCAACTCCATTCATCACGATATTCAACACCAGTGAGAATACATTTCATCCTAAACTATTCATGTGTGCCATCAGTTTGTTCCACTGAACACTTTGGCATTAGTTTACTTACCCATACTGTGATTGACAGGGGACAGAGTGCTGGGAGAGAGTTCTGGTGGAGAACCTGAAAAAAAAAAAAAGAAGCAACAGAGTTTTCCAGCAGATCGATACATTTTAACAGGTGTAGGGCTGAACAATATATTATAATTTATCACCATCGCAATAAAATTCAAAGCGGCATACATTTGATGAAGAACTGTATGGACTGCACTGCAAGTGTAGAGGCACATTATTTAAGCCCGATGCATTCAAGCTCCCCAGGTCTGCGAAGCATATTGGTGGCACTTGTTGTTTAACGCAATTTTAAAAGGCTTTAGAAAATAAAGAGGTGGTGAAGTAATTAAAAATGTTCCAATGTCACAACAGACAGAGGTCAAATAACCTACTTAGTAAAACAGATAAGAAGATCATACTTCATCTTATTTACTCCAGCTACTAATCTGGCCAAAGCAAAAAGACAGCGGCACCGCTTGATCATAGGAAGTCATTTTTGCAGAACGCAACATCCATAATATTTATGTATTTTCTTAATATTGTGCAAGTGGTTCCTGTCTTGTGATAAAAAGTTATTGTCGAACTAGGGCTGGGAGGTATACTGAAAATGTACCGATACCGAAATTTATGACTGCTACCAACGTAATTTTGCCCATGCCGGTAAATTCGGTATGTAAAAAAGAAAAGATGTGTTTTAGTTTAGCGGTGCTACTGCCCCTTTAAGAAATCAGCATTGCCTTGAGTAACGTGACTACGCACAGTCATACAGAGGGTCCTACAGTCATACAGAGGCAATAATACCAAACTGAAGGGAAAGCGCTGCTAGCGCAGCTATTGTGCAGCTATATTTAGTAAGAGTTTAGACTCATCTACCGCCTGTCAGAAAAATTAGACTAACGTGGAGGACGTATGTTTGTTACTGCAGCAACGGAGCTGCTGAGTGCTTCTATCTCAACAGTTTTGATGTGGTCATTGTTATCGTCCACTTATCGTTATTGAGGTGAAATGCTCAATATACCGTGATATTAATTTTAGCTCATATCGCCCGGCCCTATGTCAAACTAATCAACACCAATGGAGGAGGATTTGCTATTATAGGGTACCTGTGTCCATACTTTGATTCATCTGTTGATCGCTGGCCTCTCCATCCTCACTGATGTAGCCCGGTGGAGGCGTCTCTATATGAAATAAAGCAGAACAAACAAACAAAGGACATTGAATTGAAGTTAAAGACAAAAATGTTATAAAATGATGGTGTAACGGCAGTCGAATCCAGATGATCCTACCTGGTATATAGTTGTTTGGTGGTTCGATTCCGGCAGGGAAGTTTGTGTTTTCAGGTATAGAATGAGTGTAGTCGTCCAGAGGTGGCAGCTCTGGCAGGATTTCTGAGTGTCTTGGCACAAGAACAGGAGGCAGCACTATAGTGGTGGATAAAATATAGGAAGATGGGAGCTCCAAACACATCAGGATAGGAGTTAAATTAATAGTGACTAATGGTGCGTTCACACCGCGTTAAACAACGCTTACAACGCATCTAGTTTGACGCATGTATATTTTTAAGCTGAAGTTTGCAACGCGCGCCTTTCCCTGGCGGATGTTTTAAACACTAGAGGATCATGGTTGGCTAAACAATGTTGACATTGGGCCATGACAGTGAGACGCACGGATTGGTAATACGTCAAAGGTTCAGCGAGCTGAACTTCTGTGTTGTTTGCGCTTGCCGCTTGAAACACAGAAAAAGCTTGAAAAATTGACACAGCCAACGCACACAAAGCGCCCGACGGACTCAACCACAGACTTTACATGCTGACGTTCAGGACAGTTTGAACGCACCATTAGAGTTTAATCAAGAACATTGCAATCAGATTGTTTTGAGTCTCTGATACAAATCACTAAGATTAAGTATTTGTTCATGCTGAATGTTCTATTTCCTTAAAGAGAAATTCAGTTGTTTTGGGAGTTTTTTTATCCGGACATAATTTTTGTTTTTGCAATTTTTATGTTTTTTCACTCACCCTGAGAAGTTTGGAGCCAGTCAGGGTTTGGGGTTAGAATCTGCCACGGCAGCATCCACACCGACAGATTTGTCAGCTTTTTATTATTGTTTTATTGTTAAGCCCCCAAATCGGCCCAGAAGACAATAATGAAGCACTTTCAAGGCATATGTATATCCAAGCGGAATATAAACATGGTAAAATTAAGGCATTGGGGTCAGATTCAACGACATTACAAGCGGCATTTGTACTGCCCTGAGCACTTTCGTTCTACGGATACAGCTTATAAAGACTGGGTGTATAAATACTGCTGAACGGCTCAAACTGGCTCCAAACTTCTTAGGGTGAGTGAAAACAACTAAAATTGCTAGAAATAAGGTCCAGGTTAAAAAAAAAAAGAAAAAAAGGGATTTCCCTTTAATAGGAAAAAAAGGCAATGTACAGTATATACTTGACGGCTCAGTACATTTAAACCCAGAAAAAATAACAACTGCAGTTCAGTAGCATCACCATCAGGATCTGTGAGTTTCTGGTTCTCCTAACAATTATTTGGTCCAAAATAAATCTTGTGGGGGTCAGCCCTAATAAGCTGCTCCAAAGTGGGGTTAGCTCACTTAAGAATGGAATAGAATAGCCTTTAATTGTCATTGTAATTAGTACAACGGAATTGCAGTGCAACTCCTTAGGTGCAGATAGCAGCAACGTAAAATTAAAATAAATAAACATAAAAATAAAGACAATAACAGAACAAAACAGAAAAAAGATTAATATATATATATATATATATTGCACTTATTCAATATGATCTATGTAAAAAAAAGCCACTAATACTCTGAAAGTTTGTCACTTAAATAACATAGCCTCCTTTGTTTTGAAAGATACAAGCTGACTCAACATAAGAAGAGAAATAACGTTTCGTTTCTGCTTATAATCTTCAGTTTGTTCGTTTGCAAGGCTAACAAAAGGATGTTTATTTTTGATGATTTGTTTATAACTTGCCCCCTAGCATAGTACAGGAGCCATTTCTTTATTTTCTTCCTGGTTGTGATTTCACTCATGTTGCTGAAGCGGAGCAGGTCAGAATTTATAAAAGGTGCGTCCGCAGGTGATTTAGGGGAGCAAATAATGGTGGTGGAGTGAGCGCACATTTTTTCCGGTTGCCACACCATGACATTAAGGTTTTTTTCACCTTTGATGGTCTTGTTTGAACATGTCTGATATCAGCAATGCATTTGTGTCAAATCTATCACAGCAATTTGTATAAAAAGCAATAAAATAAACAGGATTATCGTCCAAAAAAGATGTTTGGTTAATAAATGGAAGTGCATCAAAAACACTTCTCCCAATACGCCGTAATGGGATGTATGGTTTCAATTAATCATGTTCAGACAGAACATGTAGAAAATGTTGCTTCAACACTCATAAAACGTAATGACAACAGTTTCAGCAGCTCTTAATGCAGCATTTTCTCCTGCCAGTAGCTACAGTACGACAGCAGTCAATACGGTCTCATTTTTAACAGTGAGCCGAAGTCACAGCGATCTACTGCTGGTCCATGGGTCCTCTACTGTCAAAAAACAAGATGTAAATAAACTGTTGCCAACCAGAGACATAACTGCAATGGTAGGTAGACCTTCTAGAAAAGGTCTACACCCCCTGCTGTTCTAGTGGGGAATTGCTTTGCAACACTGTCACTCCAGTGGAGAAGTATAAAAGCAAGACGTATCCGTCAGCACCTATATGTGTGCGTGCATACCTGCTGAAGAGAAGTTTAAAAATAGGATTTTAACGTGGAGAAAAAAAAATTTATATAAATCTGGCAATGTTGAAAGTGGCAGATATGCTGAGGGAGAAATAGCTGGTGAGAGCAAGTGAGAGCGAGCAGCAGGGAGAAGCTCTGCCAGGTCTGAGTATTTCAAGTGCTAGCTAACGTTAGTTGGCGTCATATGAGATTTCTGATTTGTAACTTTTTTTTTTACTGAATCTTTTTTTGTAATTACGAATTTCTACAAGCAAGTAAATCATATAACAAACACTCAAAAGGCACAACATGATTTAAATTGAGGTACAGCATGTGTGTGATTCCAGGATGTGGCAAAGCGGAGCAGAATTTATCGCTTTGTTGAGTTTTTCTTTTCTTTTTTTATTCCAAAGTGGAGGAGACTTGGGCTCCCTACAGTGAATTAACTGTAAATCACAGACACATTTAGAGATGCTTTGATTGACACTTTCAGTCGATTGCGGATCCATTTCAATCCTTGTTATTAGATTTGGACATCTGTAACCAAAATATCTTAAGTGGTTTAGAAACAAATGTTGCCAGATAGAATAGATGACGGATTAAAAAAATAATAATAATAAAAATTAATGAGTAACCACACCTCCAATTAGCAAAAATAACTAAGTTTGATTTATTTAAGAAATATTCATGGTGACATTCTTCTCACCTGGGGTCTCCACCCTCTGGTAGTGGTAGGGGTTGATGCACACCTCGTCCTTCTTGAGGTGGAAGGCATACTCGCAGGCCTCAATGGCTCGCAGTTCGTGGTGGCTGTGAAGATCCGGCCATCGCCACAAGCGGCAGTAGATAACATGAGGAAGGTCCTTCCTATGCGAACCCTGCTGGCGGCCATCTAGGGATCTGATTAGACGCCGAGCGGGACGGATGCAGAGACGGGCAGAAGGACCCGTACGGAGGGGTTTTAGCACATAATGTTTTAAAGTTAACAGGGTAAACAGAGATAGTACTCCACATTTAACATTGTAATAACCCGAATACTATACAGAAGTTGAGGATAGTCACCTGGTTTGGTCAGGGTAGCTATATAGGCTCGATGTATCCCACTGTTCTATTGTATTTGGCGTGCTCAGTCCCCATACTTCAGGACAATTTCTGAGCAAATAGAAAAAAATAAAATAAAATAATGATAAACACACATTGCTCAGGCAGATATTTCCTTTTCTGTGCATAATAGCATCTTATTGGATTGGAATTTATCTGCAGACAAACAAAACGTGGCACACACGCACACACACACAAAATGGGACAGAACAGAAGAAAAGAGGAGGCGGCAAGTTCAACAAAGTCAAATATGATGATTGACAACTGGGATTTTCAACTGCTGCCTAAATACATACACTAAGTTTCTAGTATAAACGTCTGTTTTCAGGAAGAAGCAGAGGGATGAAAGAGGAGACCGATCAAATTTACATCATTGACAATCGGAAGCGGACTGTAAAAGTTCATTAATCATTGTTCCGATCTATCACTTTCAGTATTGTTTGTGACAACAACAGCCTTACGGCTGGAGTGGCCAGGTTGAGCTCCAGCACGCGGTGCAGACTGGTTGCTTTCGGTCTTTGAGCGGTCTGAGATGGGAGAGCGCACCGCTACTTGGTGAGAAGAATAACGTTACATGCAGAAAGTCTCCGATAACCCCATAACAAGCTACTAGATTTATCACACTTCGTTTTATTTTTGAAAGAGAATTGCTAGAGAGGTCTAAAAACTCGCTAAGTTGATTAGACCGTCTGCTACCCCCTGCTCCTGATCACCTCCCCACCACAATAGAAAGCAGTCAGCTTATGATCAAGCCTTCGATCTCCACTTCAGGGTGTGGTTAACCCCCAACAACTCAAGCACAAGAAACAAAGCATAAAAACAGATTTCATTCACAGGCAACTAACATACAGCAACAATAAAATTAAAGATTAAAACCCATAGCGCACTAAAGATGGTTGTAATTAATTATTGGCAATTAACGTGATAATTTGACACCCCTGGTTTTAACCAGAAATGCACATCTGAAAAAATAAAAATAAAAAATAAATAAAACATTTTGTAGAATTAGTTTAGTCTAGAAGGAGGTATGGGCTGGGTACCACAATCTTTACTAGATCTGAGTTGAAATACAGATCTGATTTCTTTTCTTTTTTTGGTCCTAAACTGGGGGTCATTTGCGACCATTCTGTGCAACTTTAAACCCCAGAGCAAATCTGGCCTGCAAGAACATGATATATATATATACAACTTTGAATGTTGTTAAATCTGCTCTCGACCTGCTGGCTCCGATTACAGTTGTAAACACTCATTCAAAACGTACAGTACCGTGGAGAAATGCAGCTATTAGAAAATTAAAGAGGAGCTGCAGGGTGGCAGAAAGGAAATGGAGGAAAAATAAAATCACAATAAATCATCAGATATACATACTTCCCCCTTCTCTGTCCTGTCTGTCTCTTTGTCGACTGAATATTGTCAACAAAGGCCAATAGTGCCAAGAAGTCTTTAAAAACGTATAGTTTTTAAACTAAAGATTTTCCTTCATACTGTTTCTAAAATGTAAAAGCTTTTTACAGAGATGCTGAAGAAAGTAGCAGAGCACAAATATTTTCTCTGTATGAAGCATTAAGCCACACTGTCCCTCCCCTACATGTTGCTGTACTTTGTAAAACTTTCACCTTTCCGCCTATTAAAAAAATTTTTGGGGGGTTTTTGGAAATATTTCTGGTCACAATAGCAGTCGGGATGTGTAATTCCCAGGAGCATAACCCGTCACACTTATTGAGATAACACTGTTTCAAAACTACTTAGGCAAGTTTCTTTCCTTAAGCCTAGTTTATACTTCTGAGTTTTGACGCAGAAGGACTGACGCAGCGCCATTATCCTTCGATGCAAGGGGTCTCCATCACCAACGCAAGGATGGACGGAGTCGAGCCCTATTTTCTTAGTATCCGTCAACGGAGAGAGCATGCATGTGATTGGTCAGTTTAGCAACAGCCAGAGATTATTTCCCCAGAACAAGGCTCTATAGTCGCTGAAATCAGTTGTTAATGCAGCGTTGGAACACTACATGCTTAATATTAAAAGGATAATTTATCTAACCTGGTCTTTTGCTGATTTTGAAGACACAAAAGGCTGATGTGTTTGTTTACATGCACTTTTAGAATATTCAATGAGCTGCACTTCTAGTAAAAAGCTTAACAGCTTAATCAAACCTTACTTTCTGTCGTCCATTTCTCCTTAAGGGAAGAATGCATTCGAAAGCTGGAAAAAAAAACTGGATGCAAAACGACACTACAATAGTAGGCAGACATGAATAGTTAGCACCCCGTGCTGTCCTGGTCGGTAATTGCTTTGCTACAAAGAAAACTCAATGGAGAACAGAGAGAAAGAAAGAGAGTACTATAAATGAAAAACGCCTCTGTCAATAAGTCTGCGTCTGGGTTAGGGCTGGGCAATATGATTATTTTTGTAATCGATGAATCTAGCGATTCTTTTTTCAATGCATCGATTAATCTAATGATACATTTTTTATTAGATTTTGATTGGATTTGATTATTGATTATTTACCCATTATAGAGATTTGCATTTATTAATTTATATATTTAAATGAAATAAAAAAAAATCTTCATTTGAACACAATTTAATAAAAAAAAAAATCCCAAATAAAGTTGTAGTTTTAGTACGATCGTCTGTTAGAGGTTGCATTTTTTTTGAAAGTGATGACGCATCGACGCACATTTGTTGCTGTCGTATTTTACGTTTCGCCGTAATCGATTACGTCGACGCGTCATCCCAGCCCCAGTCTGGGTGCAAAGTTGCTGTTGGAGAAGCATAAACTAGGCTTTAGTCCTACGTATGAAAATCGAAATGAATAATGTTAACTGTAACAATGAACATGTTGGATTATTTTAGCAGTGATGGACCTAATAGCCGAATTTTCTAGGATCGTATTTCACATTTCAGTTCTCAATATCACAATATCACTCTGATATCATAAAACTATGGCGTTTTGCTATGGTTATCTTACTATGAGAATCTGTTGCTGGCCCACGTCTACCTAAAACAAGCCTTAAGCGGTAACAATCAGCCAACTGTTTATAGACATATAAACATCAGGGAATTCTTGGAAACACTTCAGTGAGAAACAAATCCTTCCCAAATGTTCCCACTGAGCTTTAGTCTGGGTTATCAAGGCTGGCTGATAAAGAGCACATCCTCTCCTGACCTTTAACAAAGCCTACAGACTCGATTTAAATCCTACACTGAAATCATGTTCGGCTGTTTTGCATCCCTAAATAAATGGTTGTAAAGTTTGTCTTGTTCTTTTGTGAATACTGGAAATGATGGGAAAAGAAACACAGGAAACCTTTCCCCCACAAAAACAGAGGACGGAAACTAACAGTGATCCCTTTCACTGACAAGTCTGAACAGCAATTGGGAAATCGGCAGCTTACCTCGGAATGGTGACACACTTCGTGTTGCAGTTTTGCGTGGTGATAGCTTTCTCCAGTTCATCCACCTGACCCGTCTTTTTTAGCTCCCTCACGAGGCATTTCACAGCTTTCTCACACCATTTCTCCTCTTGCCTGTTCTGTTCGCCGCCTCCCGCTAAACCCGGTCCACTTGTCGACTTCTTCCAGCTCAAGAGCCTCTTCACCACAGGAGGGGTGAACGGCAAGATGGACGACATCTTGGCAGAGTCTCCGGTAGGTTTGGTCTGCGCTCTCTCTCTCTCACCCACAAGGTGGGTCCTGGAGCTACAGCTGTGGCTCCTTGATCTGAGGAGCCCCTCTGGTAACCAGGAAGTCACAGGGTAGAAGCCACAGGGTGGAAACCAGCGCTAGCAGTCTCTAGAAAGATTGGGACACCTTGGGAAAAGAGACAAAACGATGGTACAAATCATAAAATCATACAGAAACAATCTTTTAAGGCCTGTGAGTAAAATTAGACTAAATACGATACGATATATTGTGATACATGCAATACTAAGAGTAAGACTAAATACTGTGACTCTTAAAACGTAATTCAAATTTAGAAAAACTGTCACAGCATTCTAAACACTCCAACCTGTTTCATACGTAGCACATCCAGTTTTATTACTATATCTAGTTGATCTGCTGGAACGAAGAAGGTGAAAACAGCCACAATTTAGCGATCATACTTTTAATTCTACTACAAAAATGACCATCATTATTAATGGTTCCATTGAAATTGAAAAACAAAATGTAATAAAAAGAAAAATCGATACATTGCTTTTGAATATCGATACGATGTTACATAAAATAATGCAATACATCAGGGTATCAATATTTTCTTAATAAACTAAAAAATAAAACACTTAGTAGGATAAATTTATGCACAAAACCATGTGTTTGTAACATTCATGAACTGCCAAACACTGGTCATTTCCAATTCAGAAAACTGGGGGAATTGGATCAGGACCAGAGTGTCGCTCTATTTAGGTATATGAAATGTGACAGGGGTCTGCAACCTTTACAACCACAAGAGCCGTTTTTGCCTTCAGTCCAGCAAACTAAAGCTAATTTGTCCCACAACCTTCTGGAAAAAGGACAATTAAGAATTACAGAGAAATATCTACTACATGAAACTTGTCATTTTTGAAAAACCACAAAATGATCTATTGTTTTTTCTATTCATAGGTTAAAAAATAGGATGAATACATTTCTCCTATTAGATGTTGATATTTGTGGACAATTATGTAAAAATTACGCAAAACAAAGAAACCCCTCATAATTTCCAACCTAATAATGATGATGAATATATCTAAAATATATATTACTGGTGATTTTGTTGCAATTATTCCGTGAAGAAAATCTGCTAAACCCAACATCTTTTTATTATATCTATTTTCAAAAACATTTGCTCGTTCCTTAGCATTTTTATCCAAAGTTATTAGGAGCTGCTGTAGAAGCAGAGGAGCTCTGGAGACACAGGTTGCAGAGCCGCTGTTATAGATGTTGTGGTTTGGTGGAGTCAGGCGGTAAGTAGGTGAGGGATAGCTTATCCACTGTTATCTTAAGAATGGTTACCCTGTCATTGGGTCTGATTCGGGTAGTTAACTCATCTCTCCTGTCAGGTGTCTCCCCCCCCAGGCTTTAAAAACATCACAAATCAAAACACTACTAAAGCAAGATTATAGAAAAAGATGCGTTTCCACAGTTAAATAGCTTCCGTACAATGACCAACTGTTTTGACATTTTTCTGCCTGGTTTCGGTGATCAGCATAGAGACTAATCTCAAAGTGTTTAATGACATCTTCATAAATACAGGTGATACTTTTGGAGCACAATGCAATATTTGAGACTGTTGATTAGGCCTGGGCGGTATACCGGTTCATACCGAAAACCGGTGTTTATTTTCGTTACGATATGAATTTTTAATATACCAGCTAATAATCACCTACGGTCGCCATGTTTATTTTACTTCTTTTTTGGCAAAATCCGGTCTGAGTCTATACTCTGCCCCCTAGCGGGATTCTTCAGTAAGCAATTAGAAGATGCAATTTGTTGCTTGCGCCAAAGTGAGGTTTAAAAAAAAAAATACATTCAGCCTTAGAACATAAAGAATGCCCACTAGAATCATAATCATTTTAATTATTTTCATATCATTCACCTGTGTCTGGAAAAAACAATATGATGCGGTCCATATGGCAGTAAAATGTGCCATTTAAAGCACATTTTAAAATTCTTCATTCTTATAAGATAATGTGGATATGAACGGTCTTGTATGTTAAAAAAATACAGTAAAATACCGAAATACGATTGTGTTTTTTAAAAATACCGTGATATGAAAATTTTGTCAAACTGCCCACCCCTACTGTTGATCATTGTGTTATTGGAACGATTGGACAGCTGGGTTGGACTCTCTGGGACAGTACTTGGCTGATTTGGGTCTTACATTAGGAACAGGAAATTTTTGGTGTCAACGGGCACTTTTTCCATCAGAACAGACAAATCACATGTGGGGTGCCCCAAGGCTCCATATTGGGGCCTGTTCTATTTAATAACTACCTGCTCCCACTAACCCAGATTATAACAACCAATGAGATTATTTACCATAACTATGCAGATGACACTCATTTTAACATTAAAATGTCATCAGGTGACTTTGAGCACATCCAAACCCTAAACGAATGCATTGAGTAAATCAATGGATGGATGTAGCATAATTTTTTCCATCTGAATAAAAAACAAAAAGAAATTAATCATCTTTGGACCTAAAGAGGAATGATCAACAGTCACCACATAATTTCAGTTAATCCAGCTAGAAACTACTGATAGGGCCCAATTTCTAGGTGTAGTAATGGACTCAGACCTCACCCTCTAGGGTTACATAAAAGCAACAAGGCCAGACTCCTATGACCTAAAGACAATTTCTAGGATTTAAGGCCTAATTTCACAACTAGACTTTGAAAAACTCATCCATGCGTTTATCTTTAGTCGGATTGAATACTGCAGGAGTGTCTTCATAGGTCTACCTAAAAAGTCTATCAAACAGCTGCAGCTGATCCAGAACGCAGCTGCTTGTGTTCTCACTAGAACCAGGAAAAGAGAACACATCACCCCAGTTCTAAAGTCCTTACACTGGCTCCCTGTAGCACAGAGAATATACTTCAAAATAATTTTAGTATTTTATAAGTTACTGAATCATTTAGCACCAAACTATGATGACGACCTGTTGCCACTATACCAACCCCCGCAGACTCAGGTCCTCCAACTCCATTCCGCTAATCATCCCTTGAATCAGAAACAAACACAGAGAAGCAGCTTTCACCTTCTATGTTCCTCTTATCTGGAACAACTTCCCACCGACAACTGCAAACCTAGATTTGAGACATCAGTTTGATAGCTGTACCATGTTTGTTTTTGGCAAGGTAAAGCAGAATGTTGACCCCCCCCCCCAATTTCGTAATTTAAAAAACTTCCAGTGTTTGGTCTATAGAGACTTTAAAAACCAGTATACACGGTGGTGCAAATTTTTTTGTTTAGTACAAATCCGATTCTAATATAGTTGAAGAAAATAAGCTTAATTAAAATTTTAAAATACTGAGGATTTTGTGATAGCTTAATTTCTTGTGGGATTCAAAAATACTCATACACAAAAGATACAGACGCACAGTGTTTCTCAGTTTTTAAACTATGACAGAAAGGCCTAGTTTCTGCTGAATAACTGTGCCCTTCAATTACACAGTTTTCATTTATATATAAAAGTTACAACCACAAACGGAAAATTGAGTGACGGATCAATAAGACAGCACGGTAGCACAATACATGCTGGAGATTATACGCTGTGGTACACGATCAAGCTCTAAATAACCCTATTATACAAAACTAAGTGCCTCATACTGATGCCAAACGTGATCCCTAAACCTTTACAGCAGTAACAATTCAACAAAACATGTATCGAATCAATAATCTAATGTACAAAAACTGAAACAGCTGACGTATAATCTGATGCTAAAGAGGATAGTTGGTGACCAACAGAAGTGTCCACTTGATATTGGCTGGCTGTCACAGACATCTAACGCTAACTGGTTTGTGTGCTAACGTAGCTGCAGGACCTCCGTTTCCAATCCTGACAAATCCACGAACCCGATTAAGAACTCAGAGTATGCTGCTAAATGACTGTAATCAGTTAGTTGGTGTAGGGACGGACCAGATGATGTACAAGAACCTGGTGCCATGATAGGGCCGACTGTTAGCTGCCTGGAGGGGGGCCTACTGGACTCAAACCACAACATCAAATTGACTAGCGTTAGCTTCCAACATTTCCAAGAGTATTTGTTAAAATAACAGGTGGAAAAGAAAAGCTAGCAACATTTCAGTCCTTCAAGTTTAATTGAGAACGAAAACAATCATGAGCTCATGGAATTGAGGTTAGCTTCGTGGAGCTAGCAGTCAGCTTGTTATCAAAAATCCTTTTGTTATGATCCACGAAAACCCTCCGGTGCGCAACAGTCAAGTGGGGCTACTTCGGTACCTAGCGAAAGCTTTACAAAAAAAAAAAACATTCGATGCAGGGTCAGTGTTTCAAAAACAACGGTTTGTAGACTGAAATGCGACGTT
Source organism: Apricaphanius iberus (assembly GCA_028564705.1). Taxonomy (NCBI): domain Eukaryota; kingdom Metazoa; phylum Chordata; class Actinopteri; order Cyprinodontiformes; family Aphaniidae; genus Apricaphanius; species Apricaphanius iberus. Next base: position 205,130 of record JAPXFQ010002128.1, read on the forward strand.
GCTTCATTTCAACACAGCGACCCGTTTTTTTTTGGAATACCCGCATCAAAATGAGTTAGCATCTTGGACAAACTCTTCCAGAGTTGAGACTCCCGCTGGCTAATGGACCAACATCAAGTGCTGTTTCAAAACAACCACACTTCAAAGCCAAAATAGAATCAAAAATACTTTTAATAGTTACCTCAGCTTTGCAGTCTAAGGCTCCGCTTCAACAGCGGTTATTGTGTGGATACTTCTGAACACTCATCAAAGTATATTCTGAGTACAATTCATCAGTCGAATCATACAGAGGTCTACTCAACTTGGTACCACCGCTACAGTTGCTTGCTAGCTGCTCTAGCATCACCTTTTTTTTTTCTTTTTTTTTTAAAGCTTTATTAATAGAATACAAATCACAATCAGAACATAAATGGCATCACAAAACCAAGGGACAAATACCATATAATACATTAATGAATAACGCATATAGATCAGTATATAGGTATTCAAAACAAATAAAAGTAAACAAATCATACATAGGAAAAAAAAAAAAAGGCAAGACGTATTACAGTTCTCCAAAATAATCTTGAATGATGTTAGCAGTGTGTATACATTTCTTATATTCAATTTTTTTGATACATTCCAAGTAGTTTTTCAGATCATTCCTAAAAACAGGAAAGAAAGGTCGAGCTTTTGAAAATTTGGATTTATGTATGTGGAATTTTGCAATTAAAATGATCAAATTAATTAAGTGCTGCATTTTTCGGTCTTTATTACTGTAATATAAAAGAATATCTTTGGCTTTCAAAGTAATTGGTTTGTTGGATTGTGAAGTGATGTAAACTTCAATTTGTTTCCAAAAGATCTGTGAAAAATTACATTCAAAGAAGAGGTGTTTAACTGTTTCCGCTTCAGCGTTGCAAAATACACAGTTGACATCAATAGTGACAAATTTTGATAGAAATGTGTTGGTGGGGTAAATGTTGTGTATAATTTTAAATTGGATTTCTTTAATTTTGTTTGAGATAGCAAATTTATGAGGAAGGAGCCATGTTGTTTTCCAATTAATATCAAGGAAACAGGAGGACCATACAAATTTCCCCCTAGGTGTAATTTTCCTCTTCCTAAAAAAATGGTTCCTTATGTGTTTATTGCTACAATGTTGACTCATAATGTTTTTACCACTAATAAAAAAAGTAAAGTCAACTTTTTCAGCCTCTTGCCTTCCATAATAACCTTTTATTAACTGGTGAATGCCACTCGGGATAGCATTGATCACAGTTTGAAATTCTTTATAGGTAACAGGGAAGATTTTGGTTCTAAGAAAGTCTTCATAACTAAAAATTTCACCTTCCTCATTTAGTAAATCCTTAAGGTAAATTATTCCTTTGTCAATCCAATGTTCCAAAAATAGTGATTTATTTTTCCTAATTATAAATTCGTTATTCCAAATAATAGTCTTATGTGGAGAGAAGTTGTGGACAAAGCATAATTTTGCTGCTGAAAGAACTTGTTGATGAAATTTGGATAGTTTTAGTGGTAACTTTGAAACATCATAATCACAATTTAAGAGAAAAGGCAACCCTCCAATTTTCCCAAATATATTCTGTGGTATAAAGTACCAAAGGGATTCTGGCTTTTTTAAATATTTTTTTATCCATTTTGCCTTAAAGGTATAGTTCATGTCCATAGAGTCTAACAACTCCATACCACCATCACCTCTTGGGGCTGCTAAGATTTCTTTTTTTAAATAATGGCATCTGTTTTTCCAAACAAAATTAATTAGGGTGTTATTTATTTCCTTGCAAAGGGACTGTTGAACAAAAAGAGAGAGAGTAGGATATACAAATCTAGAGATACCATCTGCTTTGCTCAAAAGAACTCTTCCAAACATGGACAAACCTCTTTGAAGCCACATATTGAATATACTTTTAGTTTTTTGTATTTTAGGTTTAAAATTTCTGCAACAGACTGGCGTCCTGTTCAGAGTGTACCCTGCCTAACGCCTGATAATTGCTGGGATAGGCTCCAGCTGCCCCGTGACCCTGAATTGGATAAGCGGTTAAGAAGATGGATGGATGGATGGATGGATGGTTTAAAATTTTTTACTTGACGTTCAACAACATCTTTAGAAATATGAATTCCAATACTTAACACTTTTTTTAACTGGTATATTACAAATGAGTGTTTCATTTGTGTTGTAAAGACATAGTATTTCACATTTTGTTAAGTTAAGTTTTAACCCTGATGCAACAGAAAAAGTGTCTATCAACTTAAGTGCTACCTCTATATGTTGTTTATTTTCCAAAAATAAGACTGTATCATCTGCCAATTGAGTTATCCTAATCTCTCTCTCGAAGATCTTTAAACCTCTAAAGACATTGCTCTGTCGAATTTGTATTGAGAGTAATTCAACGACTATAAGAAAAAGAAATGGAGAGCAGGGACATCCTTGACGAACTGACCTACAGACTGAAAATCGTTTTGTAGTATTTGGGAATAACATGACACAGCTGCTAATATCTTTGTAGAGCATTCTAATATAAGATACAAAGTTTTCACCAAAACCAAAAGTTTGAAGGGCTTTGAATAAAAATTGATGCTCTACACTGTCAAATGCTTTATAGAAGTCCAAAAATAAAATTAAAGCGTCTGAATCAACATATTCAGAGTAATCTATTAAATCAAGGATAAGTCTAATGTTACAACTTATGTGACGATTGTTCATGAAGCCAGTTTGAGTTTCATTTATGATTTCGCTTAAACCTTTTCTTAGACGCCTGGCGAAAATTAGTGAGAGTATTTTATAGTCAACATTGAGCAACGTTATTGGTCTCCAGTTATCTAAAAGAAGGTGGTCTTTGTCTGGTTTGGGAAGTAAAGTTATTATACCTTGTTTCATGGTTGTGGTCATTTCTCCATTGTTAGTACATTCTTTCAGCATTTCGAAAAGAGGGCTTTCGATTATATCCCAAAAACACTGGTAAAATTCGATAGGGAGACCGTCCATTCCTGGAGATTTACCTTTTTTCATTTTGTTTACAGCTTCAAGAATTTCAGCTTTAAAGATCGGTTTTTCGCAATCCAATTTAAAATCGTCTGATATTTGAGGACTGAATTCTTTTACATTGTTGATGAATTCTTCGCCTTTTATTGAGTTATAATTCGAGCTGTATAGTTTCGAATAAAATTTAAAAGTGAGGTCTGATAAATCAACTGGGTTAGAGATTACATAATTATTTATTTTTAAAGATGTGATATTATTTCTTTTATAATTCCTTTTCTCTAAGGCAAAGAAATAACTTGTATTCCTCTCACCTTCCTCTAACCATTTAGCTCTGGAACGTATAAAAGCACCCTTAGTCATATTGATATATAACTGATCTAAATCGTCTTTCAATTTTACCAGTTTAATTCCTTCCTCTACAGTTAGGGATCTTTTATTTACAAGGATATTTAGTTCCTTCATCATTTCAGATTCCTTAATCTTGCTGCGTTTTTTCATTTCTTTACTGTGTCTAATAGCAGATTCTCTGATTTTAAATTTAAAGAATTCCCATTTTTGTATATTGCTTAATTGTTTCCCATTAAAAATGTCTCCCGCAATTGCTTTGACTGATTTACAGAAAGCTTCATCTTTCAGTAATTTACAATTTAATTTCCAATAACCACGTAATGTTGCCTTTTGTTCTAGAGGATTAACAAAAGAAATTACTATCATTTTGTGATCTGAGAACGGGGCATAACTATGCGATATTTGGGAAACATGTTGCATAGTGTAAGAAGATACTAACCACATGTCTATACGAGATTGTAGAGAACCACTAGCGTTACTCCATGTATACTCTTTTTGACACGGATGCATATATCCCCAGGCATCTACAACATTAAGTTGCTCACCTAAATATGCATTCACTTTAAATCTTGAACTGGAGGGCATTCTTGCTGGTAATCTGTCCATTGAATCGTCAGTTGCATCATTTAGGTCACCACCAATAATTAAATGAGCCTCTTTATATTTTTTTTTAAGCTTCTTAAGTTTTAAAGTCAATTGGACAAACATATTCTTTGCAAGAGCATTGTTATTATGACCATAAATGTTGTTTACCATCAGAATCACATTGTTTACTCTAAGTACCAAAATAATCCATCTACCTTCTTCAGATAAATGAGATTCTATAACATCCCCTTTGAATTTATTAAACAGAATAGCAACTCCAGCTGAGTTGTTAGAACCATGACTTAAATATATTTGGTCACCCCATTGACTTTTCCAAAATTTACTGTCATCTTCACACGAGTGTGTCTCTTGTAAACAAAATAAATCCGCATTAGACCTCCTACAAAACAGAAAAATTGCCTTTCTTTTGGTTATGTTACGAATACCATTGACATTGAGAGAAAGTACTTTAAGGTTAATGAAATTATTGGTTGCCATAAATAAGGAATAAATAAAATAAAAAATAAAAATTAGTTGGATGCCGGTAAACAAGAAAACAACAACAGGAAACAACAAGAAAGAGCTTAGGAAGGCTCTCTACCTTTAGAAAAAGTTAGAAATTACTCTGAACATTATGGGTATCAAGCATATAAAATTAACCGTTTTGAGGCCCTAACATTTGTCATACTTGACTTTTTTTTGTTCGTTTTTATTTTTTTTAATTTTTTTTTTTTTTTTTTTTCCCTATCATGGTCTGCAAAGACTGGCATCTCACGCAGTGAATTTTACCCCATCGATGAAGACAATCGGCCCTTGCCATCTGGTTTTTTTCCCATCCTTACGTGCCTGTTCAACCAGAGGCCACACTTTATTTCGGGAGTCCTTCTCTGAGCGGGTTAGGTCTTCAGCTATACGCAGGTTCATCTTCTTCAAAATGTCAGCGTTACGTGATTCTCTCCAGATCTTGATCCTGAAGGACAGCAAGTTGAATTGGATGATGACCGGACGCGGTTTGTTATCATCCCTCGGACGCCCCACTCTGTGTACCATGTCAACCAGGAAACCTAGCTTACTTTTTTCATTCGGTGCAATCTGGCTCAATATTTGGAAGACTTCTTGCTTCACATCTTCGTTTTCTTTTTCTGGGAGGTTAATGAGACGCAGATTCCATCTTCTGCTATATCTTTCCCCTTCTTCGGTTTTTTCTTTCAGTTCATCCACTCTTTTATCCAACGTTGTTACTTTATCCTCCGTTTCTTTAGCTTGAAAGCTAAGGCCTTTCATCACTTCTTTTGCCTCCTTAATGTCTGTAGTGTTTTGTTTTAGTTGCTGCTCAAAGACGGAGAAACTTCGCTTTAACTCACATATGGCTTGGAGGATATCGGAGTTAGAAACCATGTCTTTCTCCTTGTCTCCACATAGTTTCTTCTGGTTTGGACTTTTGCTGGGCGTCACGGGAAGAGGAGTGCATAAGCCGGAGAAACCCTCCTCTGCCTCCATGTCCATCACCAAGCTTCCTTTTATGGCCTTTTTTGCGTCTCTTTTCGACATTTGAGTCAATTGAGCAGTGTTAATATTAACTTCAGAAGTTAGCTTACTGTCGCACGTGTCGGAGAAATAATGTCCAGACGTCAGACTCTCCAACCTGTCCTTTTAAACTTTTCAATCCTTTTGGTTGATGTCAAGCCGTTTAACAAGCCATTCAAACCGTTAGCCTCTTCAATTTTCCATCAGATACTCTATAATGTTACAGAGCTTAACGCTTACACAACTGCTACAGCCGCCATCTTGCGCGACCTCCGAGGTTCACCTTCCTAGCTGCGCAGGTCCGGACCAAGATGGCGGCGTGAGCGGACTTGACTCTCTGAGCTTGTGTGCAAAACTTTGTCTTAAAGAGGAAAAAAGGACATTCTAAGGCTCTCACCTTCACTCTTACTCTTTGTTTTGACTTTGAAATCTACCATAGTCGACATCGCAATGTTCTCACGGGACCGAAAGAGAATCTCTAAAGAGTTGAAGCAGCAGAACCCGGAACAACTTGTGCAGAAGGGTGGTCACGATTATGCTAAAACGGCTAGCGCTACAGCTATGATAACTGAAACTTGTACTGCTGATGCTGAAGATTTTCCTCCGCTGCCGCTTTCATCTGAGAATACACCCACTAAGGCTCCAGCTCCTAAAAAAGCCTTACTCACCCAGAATGACAATATGTTAAACCAGGATGCAGTTGCGGTTCTCTCTGATCTCATCAACACTCGGTTTAACTCTATGGAGATGAAAATCGAAGGACTTAAAAAATCTGTGGATTTTGCCTTCCAAGAGATTCAAGATATTAAAAAAAGAGTCGAAACAATTGAAAACAAAACCAGCAATGATAATACTAACTTCTCCAAGATGCAAGAAAGACTGACTGAGAATGAACGCTACTCCAGAAGGTGGAACCTCAAACTGTATGGTGTGCCAGAAACCATCTCCAAAGAAGAAATCAAGAATGAGATAATCAGAATTTGCCAAACAATCCTCCCGGACAGAAAGGAAAGACTCACAGAAGACATCGACATTGTGCATCGCCTGGGAAAGAAACGAGAGAATGAGCAGAAACCTAGGGGAATCATCCTGCGCTTCATCTCAAGATCTGCAAGAGACGCCGTCTGGAGAGCTGCAAAGAATAACCCTTTTCTCAGAGAAAGCAACCTCAGATCCGCCGAGGACTTATGTCTAGCCGACAGGGAGGCCCGATCTGCCCTTTGGCCTCTGGTCCAGGAGGCTCGAAGAAAAGGAAAGATGGCCCACTACGTTGGAGCTCGTGCCTTTGTGGAAGGCAAAGAAATAACCCACCCAAATGTTTGAACCCAAAGTATCCAGTTAACATGGACAGGTACACAAATCTCATGTCTGGCTGTTCTGCTGTTTTAATTAGACATCGTAAGAACTGGGTACCTGAAACTACCTCTTTTAATATCCTTCTCTTTGGTTCTGTAAAACAGAGTTCATAAAAATGTAAAAAGATACTATCCAAAATTCTGAAGATAGCCATTCCAGTTATATAAGAGGCTAGACTAATTTGTTTTGTATATAATTTCCTCATTCTAAACCTAAATGTTTATAATACATTTATTTTTCCACTTATTTAATAGAAAAAAGAAACATTTTGCGCATAACTTGGAGATAAACCAGTATTTTTGCATTCTTACCAGAAGGTTATTCCTGTTTCTACTTTTTCACTTTGTCTTTATCTATAGGTTCACTTAATGCCAGGGGGTTAAAGAACACAGTTAAACGTAAAGCTTTGTTTTTGTTTTCTAAAAAGCTTCGTACAGATTTCTTTTTTTTCAAGAATCTCATTCTTCTGATTGTGATAATGTTTTCTGGAAATCCCAATGGGGGAATGATATTTGGTTTTCACATGGAAGTCAACATTCAGCTGGTACTTCTACTTTGAAAAATAAGTTTGATGGGGATATTCTTTGGTCCAAATGTGATTCAAATGGTCACTTTGTATTTCTGATCATTTCTTGCTGTGATAAGGTTTTTTTGGTCACTAATATCTATGGGTATAATTCAAAATCCGAAAACTCTCAACTCCTACTCTCATTAGAAAATCATATTGACCAGGGTCTCTCCAAATTCCCTAATGCTATTCTAATAATAGGGGGAGATTTTAATATGGTTGTCAATGATCAATTAGATCGTTGGCCACCTAGACAATCTTCCTCAAATAATGATATTAAGCAATTTATGCAGAAATATAACTTAACTGATGTCTGGAGAAAAAAATATCCGAATGACATGAGTTATACCTGGAAAAACAAAAATGGCTCCAGACAATCCCGTATAGATTTCTGGCTTGTTTCTGATAATATTAATTTAGACCAAATTATTGTTGATATACTTCCCACACCTTATACAGATCATAAAACAATTTACATTACGCTAAAATTATCTGATGAGAATGACTCTCCAAAAAGAAACTCATATTGGTCCTTGAACAACTCTATATACTCAAACTAGACACAGTAAAACACAAAATTTCTGATTTAATTACCCAATTTCTTGAAAAGGCTAAAAAGGAAAATGAATATGGAAAAAATTGGGAATTGTTTAAGTTTGAGGTCTCCAAATTTTTAAGAAAATTCAGTTCAAATCTGGCCAAAGTGAAAGCAGCAGAAGAAAATGAAATTATTAGAGACATTGTGGCACTATCTGAAAAAAACCCAGCAGATCTTACAGAGACGGATAATTTAAATCTGGCAACCCTACAAAACAACCTTGATAAAATTTACAAATACAAAGCAGAAGGTGCTTTTATTAGGTCTAGGCTAAAATGGCTAGAGGAAGGTGAACGCAACTCAGCTTATTTCTTTCAGCTTGAAAAACGTCGTGGCAAACATAATACAATCCAAAAACTGAAAATTAATGATAACATTACAACGGATTCCAAAAGTATTGCTAACTACTGCTGTTCCTTCTATAGTCGACTTTACACATCTAATTGCTCTGACAACCTTACTGAACCTTTTTTAAACTCAATTGATTTCAAGACAATATCCTCTGCTGACAAAGAAATCTGTGACTCCCCCCTCACAATTAATGAAATACATTTGAGTATAAATCATCTTAAAAACAATAAATCTCCAGGCACAGATGGGCTTTCTAGTGAATTTTACAAACTATTCCCAGATAAATTTGCCCCCTTTTTACTTAAAGTATTTGATGAATCTATGCAGTTTGGCACACTTTCTCCCAGTTTAACCCAAGGAATATTGTCATTGATACCTAAACCTAATAAAGACCTATTGACCATTGAAAACTGGTGCCCAATCTGTGTTCTTAATAATGATTACAAAATATTTGCTTCAATATTCGCTAAAAGACTTAAATCTGTTCTAAATTCCATAATTGGAGAAACACAATCGGGTTTCATGCAGAAAAGACATATTTCAAACAACATTCGTCTAGTTTTAGATATTTTGGACTACTCTTACCTAATCCCTGATGATAGCTTTATTCTTTTCCTTGATTTTTATAAAGCCTTTGATTCTATTAATCATAATTTTATTTTTGCTTGTTTAGAAAAATTTGGTTTTGGTTCATTTTTCAGCAACGCCATGAAAACTTTATATAACAACGCCAACTGTTCAATCAAACTTAAAAATGGAACTTCACCTAGATTTAACCTAAAAAAAGGAATCAGACAGGGCTGCCCAGTTTCACCATATTTATTTCTGCTAGCTTCACAAGTCCTGGCTGATCATATCCTTAATAATAACATAAAAGGCATCACTGTTGCAGGAAGAGAAATTTTAATTAGCCAGGTAGCAGATGATACCACACTCTTTCTTAAAGATAGCAGTCAAATTCATGTAGCTCTGCAGTTACTTCAAATCTTTTCCAAAGCCTCAGGATTATGTCTCAATGTCAACAAATGTGAACTTTTACCAATCAAAGATTGTTCTTCGACAATTATCTGTAACATTCCAGTTAAAGACAAAGTGACATACTTGGGCATACTTATTGCCAAGAATCAGCTTAATAGATGCTCTCAAAATTTTGAGCCTATAACTGAAAAAACTAAAAAACGCTTCAATCAATGGCTTCAAAGGGACCTAACTATTAAGGGGAGGGTCTTGATTTCCAAAGCAGAAGGCATATCCCGATTAACTTATGCAGCTCTGTCTTTATACATTAATAATCAAACTCTCAAAAACATTGATCAGATTTTATTTAATTTCATCTGGAAAAACCGTATTCATTATATAAAAAAATCTGTTATAATGAATACCTATGAAAATGGTGGTCTGAACTTTTTAGATTTTACAACCTTAAATAATACATTTAAAATAAACTGGTTAAAATCTTACCTAAAAAATCCCACCTCTCTCTGGAATATTTTTCCTCACTATATTTTTTCAAAATGTGGAGGCCTAAACTTTTTACTTCTCTGTAATTATAATATTGCAAAAATCCCCGTTAAAATGTCTGCATTTCATAAACAGGTTTTACTTTCCTGGTCACTGATTTATAAGCATAATTTTTCCCCTCACAGATTTTATATCTGGAACAACAAGCACATTCTTTATAAGGGCAAATCTTTGTTCTTCCAAAACTGGTTTGATAACCACATTCTGTTAGTAGGTCAGCTCTTTAATGAAGATGGACTTCTATTCAGATATAATGAATTTAACACAAAGTTTAATCTTGCTGTCTCTCCTAAAGAATTCTCTACTGTGTTTGATGCTGTTTCTATGCAGATCTGTACTCTCTTTCCGGGCTGTACCATGGACTTTGAGATTCCTCTACTATTGAATGTAGCTGACACTCCAGTGGGTAAAATCTGTTTTACTCTTGGCCATAAGAAAAATAACAAAGCAGTTCGTGCCCTATTCCAACACGGCATAGTTTCTGTCTCTTATATTCATTCTTATTGGAACCAATTTGTCCCTAATATTTACTGGAAAAAAATCTGGCTTTTACCTAACAAATTTCTATTAGACAACAAGATAAAAGAAGTATCTTTTAAAATATTACACAAATTTTACCCCACTAATCAATACCTAACCAGATTTGTTAAAGACAAAGATACCAGCTGTACATTTTGCAAATCTCATCCTGAAACTGTCCCTCACATATTTTGGAAGTGTGTCTTCTCTAAAAAGTTATGGAAAGATCTGAGCACATTTATCAAAACTAATCTGTATAATGATCTCTCCCTTAAATGGGAAACTATTCTTTTTGGGTTTTTTGAAAGAATTGACTGTGATGTATTTTACATTATAAATCTTATAATATTCTTAGCCAAATTTCACATTCACAAATGTAAATTCCTACACAGTAAGCCATGCTTTCTAGTTTTGGTCAAAGAAGTAAAATCATACATTTCGACTATTTCCAAAAGCGATAACCCCAAAGCAATTAGATCCTATAACGCATTTTTAACCTGCAAATTTTTTTTTCTTTGAACTGTAGCTGTGTTCACCCCCTGGTATATTTGTTCTGATGTGTATTTCATACCTGTCAACTGATACGGTTTGCCCGTATTTAATACGTTTTTTGCTATCTTTTAAATGGATACGGCGTACTACAACATATAATACGGGAAAACACCCAGACCGAAACGGGGTATTTTTGCCGAATTAAGCTCCATCACGCATGCGTCGCTTTATAACTTCCGCTTCCTTCTTGATTGCAACACAACACGAGGAAATCGATATCATTTAAACACGAAACTCTCACCAGTGAAGATGTCTGAACCCTTGAAAAAGAAGTGGAAAGTTAAGTCAACTGGAAAGCATCAGAAAGTGTGGGAACATCTGCAAGGAGAGTATAGTGGATGGATAAAATCTTCGTCCAAAGGCCCGGAATATTCGTTTTGTGTACCGTGTAGGAAAGACGTGAAAGTTGCTGCCAGTGGTTTTTATGACTTGAAAAGCCATTTCAAAACATCGTCACACGTGGATAGTGTCGCAAGAAGTAAGACATACGTTCCTTTGAGTCAACAGTTTGCCAGTGCGAACCCTGCATCGTCACAAAGCAACAAGGTGCTCAAAGCAGAAATCCTCATGTGCCAGTTTTTTGCCGAGCACAACATTCCACTCGCCGCTGCAGATACATTCACCAAGTTGGTACCAGAAATGTTCATCGATTCACAAGTTGCAAAGGTATGTAAGACAGATTAAAATTTTCTTTGTCACTCAAGCAATTAATCTTTTTGAAAATAATGCAAACAATGTAGATCGAGATGATTTATATTAAAGACTGTAATCTTCAATGCAAACTGATAATATCATCAACAGATTATGATTCAAAGTGTGTTTGATGAAAAATATTCAGAGATGTTTACATGCGTTGAAGTTTTTAATGCTATGAAATTATACTCTGAACATCGATTCTTCAAACATCCACATGTAACGAATATAATCTCTATGTTGCAGGATTTTGCATGCAGAAGGACAAAGGCGACCATGATTATCAAGGAGTCTCTCGCACCAGCCTACACAGATCCTATCATAGCACGCTGCAGGACTCAACCGTTCACATTGATGATCGACGAGAGCAATGATCGGAGCACCAATCATTGTAAAATCACCAGTTTTACTACAAGTAAAACTGAATACTGACAGTAAATCGTATCAGCTAAAACCAACAAGTGAGATGTTGCAATCAGCAAAGGCCGCAACTTCCAAGTACAACAACAATCACAAATGATGTCATTTAGGCTTTTAAGGGCATTGTGTGATATGTGAACACATCATTATATGGTAGTGATGTATTGAATAAAGAATTGAATAATGCAAATTGATGGTGCAGTTTTCCATGTTGTTCTTTGGTAAACACGGCATTTACGGCGCGAATACAGTTTTTGGTCATTGAGTAAGGGAAATTTAAATTGTTAGTAAGGGCAGTCATGGTTGATGGTTGACAGGTATGGTATTTGTTGGCACTTTGTCTCTGCTTACTTATTTTTTATTTATTTTTTTATTTTTTTTTTTTTTTATTATTTTTGTTTTTGTTTTATTATGTTACTTGTTCCTTGTCCAAATCCACACCATTCATGATGAAGTATATTTTTTGTCGGGACATACTATCTGTACCATTCTGCTTACACATAAATAAAGTTAAAAAAAAAAAAAAAAAAAAAAAAAAAAAAAAAACCTTCCTAGCTGCGCTAGCATCACCGGAAGAGGCTACAGACGTTGCAGTGACGCAAACACTCATCACTCCTGATTGGACGATTTCTGGATAAAAAGGATTCGGTTTTGTACAATGTTTCTCTAATTCGGCTGTGTCAAAACTAAAAAGTGTAAGGTGAAAATAGTAACATTAAAAGGTTAATAATATTAAAATGTAAGAAAAAGAGAAAGAAAGCAATAAATAAATATTTTATTTTTAACAACACATTAATCGTTCAATTAACATGGAATTGTTAATTACATTTTAAATTGGCATCAACAATTTAAAACATCAGATTTTTACACCCTAAAACACTCATACACATAAATACAACATTGAAAATGAACTGCCCATTAATAACAGAACACACAACATTGGTACAACACCACCAAGATAAAAGAAAAATTTGTCAAGTTATTTATTAATTAACCCTACCCCAGAATAACCACACACAAAAATTGTGAATATTTTCCCTGAAACATTATTATATCTTATTTCTTCTACTTGACTAAAAGGACAATTTTGTTTTTTCTATCAATAAATGTTGCTATTTTAATTATTGTAGTTTTTGGTTTAACCTGCACCAAATATTAAAGCTGTTTGAGACCAAAACACTCCACATAAAAAAAAACATCTTCTCACAAAATAATCAATGGTGTGAGATGTTAAAAATTCAACAAACATATGAAGATATTTTATATTTCCTGAAAAAAGGACAAAATTCAATTGCATCTAATTTAATTTTTAACACAAAATTGTATGGTAATCTTTTGAATAACATTAAGAAATATGCATTCAATTAATAATATTATTGGATCCGTAACATGTAAGCCATAATAATAATTTAAATAAATTATCGAGTTATGAAATGTGGACATACCTAATCACATCTAATTTGTGCTCAAAATTACATTTCTATTCGTTTTAGGCAACTTCATCATTTCTTTGTTTCAGTGCACAATGAAGTAATTCAAACGGTCAATTTGGGTGTTACAAACACTAGCATCTAATTATTTAATCTGCACAGCTCACCTTCAGCTTATTTCACCAGTTGTTGTTTTTTAAATAACTTAAGCATTTAGGTCAAATCTTTATTGTTTGAAATGTATTTCATTTTCTATTTCATTTTCATTTTTAGAAAGATATGTATTGTCAGTAGATGGAGCTAAAACTATTATTTGTGAAAATTATGTCTTGTTATTTAGAATGGTAGATAAAAAAATACTAGGGTTACTAAGCAAGGTAATTATTTATCATAATTGCTTGTTTCAGGGTGTAGTCTTGTAGGCTTTGAAACACTGAAATAAATACTGAATTAATTTTATATTATTTAAAAATTATCTTTTTCTTTCAAGACTTTGTGGCACTTTTTGTCTTTCATAGTGTCTCAGACAGAAAATTAGTGGAAAGCGATAATATGTTCCAAAGGTCCCGGATCAAACTTGGAACAGCTGCAGAACCATATGTGGGAGACCCTCTCTACCGCTCGACTATGCACCCCACACAGTCAAAGTGTGGACTTAATAACTACCACATTTTCTATTTCTATTTCTATTCTTTATTTATTTATCTCTCAATGAATGAATTCAATTAGTGCATACAGGGGGTCTTTTAATATTTGCACATTTATTTTGTTTATTGTACCACTTTTGAAACCCTGTACTGCTCCTCCTGGCTTCATGAGCAGCTCCTCCACCCATTTAGGTGTTCAATTAGGCTCAATTGGCCTCCCCTGGTGCCTTTATAAGCTACCTCATGCAGCTTGTTCTGGTATCTGGTTTGTTTGATTTGCCTGTGGCAATGGGTAGTTGGTTATGGCTTTGTGTGGGCTTATTGGCTGGGGTTTTACAAGGTAAGCAATCTTTTAGTGCATTTTTCCCCACCCCCCTTCTTGTTGTTTTTAGCTTAAACTGATTAAAAATATGATGTCCTTCCCCAGCTGGAAGCTCCCTTAATCGTTGCAAAGTAGGCTATAGTCTATGCAAAGATGGCTCCGAATGTATCTCCTACCGCTATGTGTGTGATGGAGAGGACGACTGCAATGATGGCTCTGATGAACAGGATTGTGACTCAGGATGCAGTGCTGGTATGGCTCTTAAGACCTTTTTATTGTGAGGCAAAAAATTAACACTCTTGCTGGAATTTAGCACACTCGAGTTGCGCTCTAATCTATTGGAAATGCTAAGACTGAAATGTCTATAAATATAGTTCAAATTGTAACTGTCAATTTTGGACAAGATCCCCCACCCCCGTCTTACTGGAAGAACTTGACCCTCAAGTTTAGCTCAAATGGCTCAAAATGTAAAATTCATCACCTAAACGTTTTGAAGGAGTTTTCCTACCTGAACAAGGTAATTTTTGCTTTACTGTTTCTCAGCGAACGAAGGCTTGAGCTAGTGGGTGTGCAGTGTCTGTGTATACACATAGTAGATGCCAAGACCTTTTCAAAGAAGCTGCTACACTCATATGGAGCAAGTTTTGCAGCTGTCCTTTGTCATGAAAAGCTCTCTAGTCTAAAGTCTTGTTGCCATGAACTTGTTTTAAAGGTGACTGTATAGCCTGGAGCTAATCCAAATTCTTCCTCCTGAACAGATCATTTCCAGTGTGCCCATGGTAAGAAGTGTATAGAAAAGGACCAGGTATGTGATGGTGTACCCCACTGTCAGGACCTCTCGGATGAACAAAATTGCCTGGAACACCCTGAAGACTGTGCTCACCACTGTGATGACAAGACCCAATGCCTCCCTGCAAGCTTCATCTGTGACGGAGAGAACGACTGTTTGGATGGCACTGATGAGTCACTTTGTGGTATGTGGAAAGTTCCAATCTCTATGTCTGGGGTGGAGAGTTGCTGTGACTTATGCATGTTTCTGAACCTGGCAGACCAAGAGGAAGCTGGCGCAACTGCGGGACCTGCACAAGTTCCATCCGGTCAGTCTCGTCCCATCAGGTGTGGTTTGGGCTCCCAGATGTGCAAAGACAAGTCGGACTGTGTACACTATAACTACTACTGTGATGGGGAACCAGACTGTAGAGATGGCTCGGATGAGGAAGATTGTGTGTCAGAATGCAGCAATGGTTTGTGAACTAAAGTGGCAATATTAAAATTAATTCTTAAACAAGGACTGAGAGACACTTGTTGAGGCAACTACTATGCCTTAACTTTTATTCTAGTCACCAACTTTTCCTATAATGGCTTACTCTTAAACATTCCTGATACAGACCAGTTCCAGTGTGCCCATGGAAGAAGGTGTATAATGAAGGATCAAGTGTGTGATGGTGTGCCACAATGTCAGGACCGCTCTGATGAAATTTCATGTGCCAAGCGCATGGAGGGTTGTGCTCATTTGTGTGACGAAAACAGCCGCTGTATCCCCAATAGTTTCCTGTGTGATGGGGAGCAGGACTGTGGTGATGGCAGTGACGAAGCAACCTGTGGTATGTTCATATGATTCATAGTTGGTAAGGCTCCCCACAATATAATGATGTGTGGCCCTCTTGTAGCTGATGTGAAGTGCAGCTCTACCGAGTTCCGGTGCCTTAGTGGACAGTGTGTATTGGCCTCAATGCATTGTGATGGTCACCCTGACTGCTGGGATCGCTCAGATGAGGAGGGCTGCACCAAACCACCAGTTTGCACAACCAAACATCGCTGTCCACATAGCAAGGAGTGCTTGGTGCAGGAATGGCTATGTGATGGAGACCAGGACTGCAAAGATGGCTCTGATGAAAAGGTGGCTGAATACAATTTAACACATTTCTTTAAGAATTACCTAATGCCAGTCTGTGGATTGTTCTAGAGTTGTAAAATGACTCTCTACAATTTCAGTAATAACCTTTCTGCTCTTTAGGATTGCCCTGTGACTCAAGTCAGCTGTGGTGACTTCCAGTGGTTTTGTAAATCCAAGACTCAGTGTATTCCTGCAGTCTGGAGATGTGACAAGATGGCAGACTGTGATGATGGCAGTGATGAGACTGAATGTGGGTCAAACTTATTTTCAATAAAACTGACTTTATAATCTACAAAGCTTGTTACAAACTTGACAACTAGTTAGTGCTACAATGCTTCTGCTTTTAACTCTGACTCTGCTGGCTCCATGTTGTAATTTATAATGAAACTAAACTACCTGTTTAAACTTGCCAGGTGGGTTGACATGTGACCCTCATGAGTTCCAGTGTGGCAGCCAGGAGTGTTTGGCTCCAGTTCTTGTATGCAATGGTGCTACAAACTGTGCAGATGGTTCAGATGAGGGGGGAAGCTGCCAGTTGGCTTGTACAGAAGCTGATAACCGTTGCCCACAGGGCTGCTACAAAACTCCTCAAGGACCAGTGAGGCCACTTGATTGTAGAGAAACTTGAGGCAAAGCAATAAGGCCTGAAGCTGACGGTGTAACTCTTTTATTCTATCTACAGCGCTGTCGGTGTTCAGCAGGGTACAGACTTCTGGAAGATGGAAAGACTTGTGCTGATGTAGATGAGTGTGAGAGCCAGGCACAAACTGTTTGCAGTCATCTGTGTATCAATACACCTGGGTCCTACCAGTGTGACTGTCATCCAGGCTTTATAATGGAGGCAGATGAATACCAATGCAAAATCACAGGTAAAGTATTGAATGTAAACTTTATCCCTAATCATTGTACTAAGGGGTGTTAATCTTTTGTTTTAAACAATTGCAGCATTTTTGACTTATAAGTGCAACAGGAGTAGTTTGTCTCAAGTAAGTATACCTTGATTATAGTTCATAATTCTCTCGACAGGTGAACCGTTCCTGTTGACATCTATTCAAACAGAGCTGTACATGTATGGCTTGCGCAGTGGAAGTCTAGATGTCTTGCCATCGTCTGCCAAAAAGGCAATCTTATCTATAGACTACGATTGGAGGGAGCAGAGGGTCTTCTGGGTTGGTGTTGACACTGAAACAATCAGGTGGTCCTCCATGGACCAGAAGACGACAGGAATTCTGACTAAAGGTTGGGTGGCATGAACAAACTGGTATTACTGGTGACTTGGAACCGTTTAAAGCATAATGCAAATGTTCCTGTCGCAGGTGTCCGGGCAGACTCTGTAGCTGTAGATTGGCTTGGAAGGAACCTGTACTGGATTGATGGTGTAAACAGCGAAATTGTTGCAGTCAGACTTGTGAAAGCATCTGGCAAGTCCTTGGATCAAAGCATTATCCTGGATGAAGACTTGGATCAGCCACGCTCTTTGGCCTTGCTACCACAAAAAGGGTTAGTTTAAAAATCATTAAATGTAAAAATTTAATGCAACAGCATTCATACTTTGTTGTTGTTCTAGGCTAATGTTTTGGACAGAAATTGGCAACCTGGTGAAGATTGAACGTGCTGGCATGGATGGCTCTGAGAGGAAGGTGGTAGTAAACTCCAGCTTGGGCTGGCCAGGAGGTATTGCAGTGGATTTCCTTTCAGAGAGGGTTTTTTGGACAGATGAACGACTTGGTGCAATTGGTTCTTCCACACTGGATGGTGATGATGTAAAGGTAGTTTGAGGCATTTAAAGTCCCAATTCATTTAAACCTGAGAAATTTATTGTGCTCTACTCTTAACATCTCCTTGGCATGCATTACATTTCAGATTTTTCAAATGAAGGAGGCATCAAATCCTTTTTCTGTGGCTGTTTTCAATGACCTGCTTTATTGGTCTGATGCCAAGAAGAGGGTGGTGCAAGCTGTTAACAAACTTTCTGGTAAGAACCGACAAGTTATCCTGAAGAGACCTGGACAACCCTTTGCTGTTAAGGTGAGTCTTTGATATCTAAACCAGATTTAGAACTGGCAATGCATAACTGAACTGCATGTTTAAGGCACTCTAACATTCTCCAGTTGTGGCTTGTCAGGTCTGCCTCTTGTAAAGTTTACTTGTTGAGCATAAACTTGGTGCAAATTGTGATCTGCTGAAAAGCAGTTTCTGGACTACAAAACAATTGTTTAAAAATGACATGTCCTGAGTGTCATCAGGGACTACACATGTTGAGTTAATTTTAAAACGTTGAGACATTTTATATTGCTTCCATTAAACTGTCAATTCTTATGCACATATTGATATGCATTTTTGTTTAAGTTATATATTCTGTTTCAAAATCCCAGTTTCCTGTGCCAGATCTTCAGGCACAGATGACTTTCACTGTCAAATTGGAGGATTACACATCGTGTGCTTAAAATCTACACATTAACATGCCCACCTGTGCTGTTTTTGACATCTCCTTTGGAGTGTGACATGGTCCAACTTGATCAAATGCCCTGTCTTTCAGATCATCCATCCAATAATCCAGATGGACACTGAGAGCCCTTGCAAAAAGATGGCCTGTTCTCATCTGTGTGTGTTGGCACCAAGACGGAAGGCTGTGTGCAGGTGTCCCAAAGGCCTGTCTCTAGCTGAAGATGGTCTGACCTGTTCTAGCATGGTCACATCAACATTCCTGCTGCTGTTGTCACCACCTACAATCACAAAGGTGGTGGTCTAAATGATTTTCTTTTTTGCTTGCACTCTATCTGTGTGGCAAAGTCTTTAGTGGAGGGAATAATCAACAAGCAGCGATACTTTGAAATCAGTCTCTGTATCACAACATTCATCCACAAACTAAGGCAGTTTACAGAACAAAGGGAGGATAAGGAAAATGAGATGCATGAAGGGAAATTTAAATCTGTAAAATTTATCTGAAACTTGGGGCTAGACATGTTTCATACTAAACCCATTGTAGTTTTGCCCAAGATGGCTGGTGCTAGACATTTAGCAGAATTTTAAAACTTAAATGGGGGGGGGGGCAAATGTGACCCATTAATGGTCTGCAGCACTAATGCAGTGTCCTGATTTCTACAGATCTACCTGCAGCCCCAACCTGCAACAGGTCTTAAAGGCTGGCCTGAGCATTTGGCATTACCAATCACCGGCATCAGTGAAACAAAGCTCATGGACTACAGTGTGAATGACAAGACACTTGTCTTGACAGATGACTCTTCAACTTCATTGACTTCTTTCAAGCTGAAGGATTCTGTCCTGGTTGCTCAAGGCCAGCTTCTCAAACTGCTAGATGACCAAATTACTGCAATGGCCCTTGACTGGGTAACCCTCAATGTGTACTGGAGCAGCAACGAGCAGTCCCGATTGCAAGTTACTTCAAAAACTGGGGCGCACACAGCAGTTATTATAAAGGAAGGGATTGCTGGAGTGAGTTCTATTGCCCTTCATCCTCAAAGTGGAAGGGTTTGCTTTACAAACCAGGATTTGAAACGTGTTGGCAGTAAAGCTACAGTGGAATGTGCTTTTATGGATGGCAGTGAACAAAAAGTTGTGTGGAAGGATGCAGTTCAACCTGCATCGTTAGTATTTTCCAATATTGGGGATACTATCTACTGGGCTAACAAAGGTATAGATTCCTGGAAGTACAATTGTTTCGAAACAATCTGCTTAAACTGACCTAGATATTTCACAGAAATGGGAACTATCAGTTTTGTGAAGATTGACGGCTCTGGATACAAAGAACTGGAGGCTGGTGAAGATTTGACTGCCATGGCTCTTGGCGACGACATGCCAATCTGGATGACTGTCGGTGGTAATGACAATTATAATGTTGCTGAAGAGTGAAACATACAAACTTTTTGTATATTTCAAATTTACATCCCTTACTTGAATCTGTTTACCCTCAGATGTGACAAGATTCTGGTACAGAGAAGAGCAGCAGCCAAAGCTATGGTTTGAGGTTGGCTCAAAAGTACTTGACTTGAAAGCCTACAGCAAGTCTAGTCAGTCAGGTATGCCCAGTGTTTTGCAAAGAACATGACATTGCAAGTAAAGTCTAAATGCCAATTTACTTTCCAGGTTCCAACCAGTGTGCAAAAAACAACGGAAACTGTCAGCACCTGTGCCTGGCCACCCCAACAAGTCGAACATGCACGTGTGCCCATGACTTCAATGCAGAAAACACAAATTGCAGTCCAGATCAAAGCTGCTCGGCTGGCAGCAGAAAATGTCTGGACCAAACCTGCATGCTAGCAGAGAAATTCTGTGATGGGCATGCTGACTGTGCTGATCACTCAGATGAAAGCTGTATGTCTATATTCTCATATTGGTACACCAAATGGCTGTCTTAAAACTGAATTTTAACTTCTATTTGAAATCTGGCTTTCCTTAAGGTGCTGGTGTCAAGCAGGAGTCAGGAACCAGGGTCTCAACTCCAACTTTACATAGCACCACCTCTCCTCGCACAATTTCTTCAAAGATGCCCACAAGAAACAGCATAGATGAGAGCAATAACCTCATGAACCTGGAGGCACAGCAGTGCAAACAGAAACTCTGCAGTGGCAATGGTCACTGTGTGGAAATTGCTGGTGTCACTACATGCCAATGTTCAGAGGGCTTCAGTGGGGAGTCTTGTCAGGACACCGCAATAAAAGGAATGCAGGGCCCAATTATCTATGGTGCAGCAGGACTTTGTGGCATAATTGTTGTCATTGCTGTCATAGCACTAATCCTTAAAAAGACAGCTGCCTCAAGGTTTTTACACTTATCCTAGCTTTACACTTGCAGTAAAGTTGTCTCTTTGTGCAGCAACTGTAAAGTAACACCCATCTTGTTACAGGGGAGGAAGCCCCGAGCCAACCGTGGAAACTAGCATGTCCGAATTGGAGAAAAAAGTGGAAACCATACCTATCACACAGAATGCCCAGGCAACTTCAGAAAAGCAGGAGGTGCCCCACAACTAAATGTATGCACTGTCTTTTGTGGCTACTGTAAATTACCTAATACACTGTCTGTCTTTTGCAGGAACCAGTATCTTCTGTAGACTAAGTTGGGATTCATGCATTTTAATAAAGACCCTGCATTTTCAGTTTGAAGTCTCCTCAATATTTGCAACACTTTAAGACTTGGTGCCAAAAAGAGGTATTTGTTTTCTGGGAGTATCGCTGCTGTTCAGATATGCATGAGGTGGTGAATTTGGCTCATCTCAATGCAATCTTGAGGGTCTATTTACTTCTATAAATCAAAGCTTGAAAAGGCTAAAGGGCAAATTTAACAAACTATAAGATGGTGTTTGAGCAATCTCAAATCCAAAAATCTGCTTTTAGAGTGCTCTGAAATTGAGTGTGGTTACTTCAACTTGCAGGAGTTGAGAGCCCTGCTTGGAAGCTCACAAGGAATCCAAAATGACATTGAAACAAGGTCAAAACTTGCACTGCCACTGAATCATAGGAATTACACTAAATGGGATTAAAATTTGGGCAATTAAACTTGTCCCTAAATGATACACCTTGATTTACAACCTGTAAAATGCTAACATAATGGTGGCAAAAACTTGGTATGCACTATATGCAGCACATCAGAGGGTGCTGCACAAATTTAAGTCAGCATTTTAACAGCAGTTTGCATGTGTAAATGATTTCAGAAATTGTCAATCCATGTGTCAAAAGTATTCAATGCTAATGTAGATGCTCTGGTTTAAAAGGACTTTTGACATATCAAGTCACTTTATTACTCAATGTAAATTGAAGTTCAACCTGCACCACAGCGACCCACCCCACCCCCCCCAACAATTCTAAAAGCCATGACTAACAATCTTTAAAAATCTGCTAGGAAACTCATTTCAGCTGGATATGTCCATTTAAAAAGTATGCAATGCAAATGAGAGCTACAGTACATGTGGACTGCTGAGTATTAAGTGTTTCATGGAGCAGATGACTAGTTTATCTGTAATGGTATAATGCCTGAGTCTCTACCATAGGCGATCTTTGAACTTGGCATCATGTGTGTTTTGTCCTGGATGGACTATGAAGGGATTTGTTATATGCAGTCAGGTCTACTACACTTAGCATTTTCAAGTCATCAGGTTTGTCATACAGTTTACTTAATGTTTTTAGTTTAACAAATTACAATTACCTATAGTTCTGTCACCATGTGTACAGGACCTTCTAAAAAAAATTAGCATATTGTGATAGTTGTTTTCTATAATGTACTGATCATTAGACTTTCATATATTTTAGATTAATTACACACAACTGAAGTAGTTCAAGCCTTTTGTTTTAATATTGATGATGGCATACAGCTCACGAAAACCCAAAATTCCTATCTCAAAAAATTGGCATACCACGAAAAGGTTCCCTAAACAAGTTAACCTAATCAACTAACTCTAAACACCTGCAAGATTCCTGAGGCTTTTAAAAACTCCCAGCCTGGTTCATTACTCAAAACCGCAATGATGGGTAAGACTGCTGACCTGACTGTCCAGAAGGCCATTATTGACACCCTCAAGCAAGAGGGTAACATATAGAAAGAAATTTCTGAACGAATAGAGTGCTGTATCAAGGCACCTCAGTGGAAAGTCTGTGGGAAGGAAAAAGTGTGGCAGAAAACGCTGAACAACGAGAAGAGGTGACCGGCCCCTGAGGAAGATTGTGGAGAAAGGACCGATTCCAGACCTTGGGGGACCTACGGAAGCAGTGGGCTGAGTCTGGAGTAGAAGCATCCAGAGCCACCGAGCACAGGCGTGTGCAGGAAATGGGCTACAGGTGCCGCATTCCACCAGGTCATGCCACTTTTGAACCAGAAACTGCGGCAGAAGCGCCTGACCTGGGCTACAGAGAAGGGACACTGGACTGTTGCTCAGTGGTCCAAAGTATTTTTTTAGATGAAAGCAAATTTTGCATGTCTTTCGGAAAACAAGGTGCCAGAGTGTGGAGGAAGACTGGAGAGAAGGAAATGCCAAAATGACTGAAGTTCAGTGTCAAGTACCCACAGTCAGTGATTGTCTGGGGTGCCATGTCAGCTGCGGGTGTTGGTCCACTGTGTTTTATCAAGGGCAGGGTCAATGCAGCTAGCCATCAGGAGATTTTGGAGCACTCCATGCTTCCATCTGCTGAAAAGCTTTATGGAGATGATTTAATTTTTCAGCACGACCTTGCACCTGCTCACAGTGCCAAAACCACTGCTAAATTGCTAAATTGTTTACTGACCATAGTTTTACTGTACTTAATTGGCCTGCCAGCTCTCCTGACCTGAACCCCATAGAGAATCTGTGGGATATTGTGAAGAGAAAGTTGAGACGCAAGACCCAACACTCTGGATGAGCTTAAGGCCGCTATCGAAGCATCCTGGGCCTCCATAACCCAGCAGTGCCACAGGCTGATTGTCTCCATGCCATGCCGCATTGAAGCAGCCATTTCTGCAAAAGGATTCCCGACCAAGTATTGAGTGCATAACTGAACATAATTATTTGAAGGTTGACTTTTTTAGTATTAAAAACACTTTTCTTTTATTGGTCGGATGAAATATGCTAATTTCTTGAGATATGAATTTTGAGTTTTCATGAGCTGTATGCCAAAATCATCAATATTAAAACAATAAAAGGCTTGAACTACTTTAGTTGTTGGTAATGAATATAAAATATATGAAAGTCTAATGTTTATCAGGACATTACAGAAAATCATTAACTTTATCACAATATGGACATTTTTTGAGAAGGACCTGTATATGTGCAGACCCCTGCCAAAGGAAAAGTTCTCTGAAGTGATGAGAAGTATAAGAGAGACTCTGTACACAGCTATCGCTTTAACAGCAGAAAAAGCTGTGGCATGCGCTCCTTTTGTACGGGTGGTAGGCATTACATTGGGCTCTTCGAAGTGAATCGTTAAGTTGTGATCCAAAGCCTCCCAGTTTGAGGTGATATTTGGATGCCTTCAGGGGAATCTTTCCATCAATTTATTCAGTTACCTGTACTCCCGCGCATAAAGTTAAATATGTCCTCTTTTGCAACAAATGTAAATTCTAGGCCTAATTGTGATGAGCAGTCTTCAGATTTTTCTGTCAACATAAAAAAAAACCAGACATAAGGAAAATATTTGGTTAACTTGACCACTGTGTGCGCACTGTTTGATGGATCCAGAATGGTAGATGTTTACGATCCTCAAACCAGTCAGATTTTTATCTAGTTGGTACAGTTTGGAGATATTTTTTTCTGTTTTTTTTATTTTTATACAAGACTAAATGAAACAAGAGAATGTAGGAACAATTCTTTCAAAGTAAAAGCTGTTCCAGTGTTGCAGTTTCTCTGTTCCAACAGTAGATGCTGTGCATAAGAACAATCAGAACTGTACTTATCTATAGGAACATTTCTACGCACAAGTACAAATTCATAAACACCACACGATGCGTAGAATTGTTCCTACGCACGAGATATGCGTGTATCTGTGTGTAAGTACGCTTGATAAATGAGGGCCAAGGACTCTAAAAGCTTCGGATCTCCAAATAGGAAGTAGTGGAACGGGATTCACATCATAGATGTGCAGCAACTACATGTTTATATAGACTAAAATCTGAAATTTCTAATACCTTAAATGTACCTAATAAAGTGACAGTGTATTGGATGCTTTACATGCTCAATATGAAAAAATAAGATGTCTTCAGCATACTGTAAAACTCTCAATCTAAAAACATTTAGATGACCCTCCAATTGCAAACCAACTACTCTACCACTGAGCCACAGTCGCATAGTATCACAATACACACATTTTTGATGGCAAAGATTATCTCCATGACACCCAAGTTTATTGTTAGGCCCAGAATTGGTAACATCCAAATGTATTTAGAGCCTGGCCTAAACTATTTCTATTGTTTACACTAAAACCACAAATCATGTTTACTTTGGGTATGAAGCCGCTTCTGGTGCTCTCATTTTCCAGGAAGAATTTTAAATGCTTTAATTTCAGTTGCATGGGTGGTAAAATATTCAGCTTCAATGGTTGGAGAGTTGAAATACAATATAGTGTTAGGAATTTCTTCCAGATGATGGATTTGTGGTGCGTAACCCTTGCATATGTAAGCGGTCATATAAAAACCAGCCCAGCTCCGATATCCAGTTTATTCAGGACATAGAAGAGGCAAACATCTTAGAGGTACTCTCAAGGTAGGTCAGATTAATGTCTTTACTTTTAGGATTTGAATAATTTGCTAAAGTAGTTCATTTTCAAGAGTAAAAAATGTGTAATTATATATACACCTTTATATATATATATATATATATATATATATATATATATATATACACCTTTATATATATATATATATATATATATATATATATATACACCTTTATATATATATATATATATATATAAAATTAATCTAATTTTGTGCACAGGTAGTGACTTAAAGAAATTAGTCAGAATTCTCAAGAACCCCTAAATCCTAAACAGATAAGCTTGAAGCCTCTGGAACAGCAGTGTCACCATCCATATTAAAGATTTTGCATTGCCATGAACTGAGAAGGTAATAATAGAGGGGAAAAAAGACCCCGCTCAAAGATTTAGTTGCATTGACTTAAATCTGCAGCTTGCGACTATGCAAACCAAATTCTCGAAGGAGAAAAGTTTTGTCTTACCAGACAAAGATTGTGCTGTATCGTCATATTGACAAGAAGTATGTTTGAAAGAGTCAAGGTTGTGGCATTCATCAAAGAACAGTATAGAAATGGTCAGGCATGGTGGTGGCAGCGTTGTGGTTTGGGGCTGTTTTGCTTTCCATGGTACTGGTGGAGTAAAAAAAAAATAAAAAAAATTATCTAACTCTAAATCATCCATCTTCATCATAAATAAGCAGTTATGGTTCAAACTATGAATCAGCTGGGTGTCCCTCCCAGGACATTTATCAAAATCATACAGCACTGGTTTTTAGAATCGACATAGAAAAGGCCGAAAGACTGCTGGAAAGTCCTGGCTTTATCTCCAATAACAATTTATTAACCATGACTATGATAACCACTTCTAATATTATGTTTAGATATTCAGTCAGAATCATATCTACACCATGGAGATTGCTATTAAAAGATGCTGGGTTCTCTGCAACCTGTTAAGGGGCATTTAACAACATTTTGCTGGAGGTGCATGTATAATTTTACCCCTATTCAAATATAGGAAGCAATCATTTCAAACATATGCAACCAATTATTTTTGTTTTACTTGAATATATGCCCATTATAATGGAAATATGAACCCAGAAATAAAATGACATTCATTTCCATCTTGAGCAGATGTAAACTGATGACCTGTACTGTATTATGAACAGCCCACAGAGTGGTTATATTGTACCCGTTTCTACAAATATTGCAAAGGGGGCAATGGAAGTTTTAAAGGCCACACTTTGGACAGTGCTCATGGTGATGGTGGTGACATCTAGACCGGTGAGTAACTCTTTTGTATGTGTACTATTGTGTAAAAAAAATGGCTTCTTCTTAAACACAGATGAAACTCAAGTCCTTCAGGTGTTTTTCGGTACTTAATACTGAAGAAAGAGGGCTCCCAAACAGTGCCATCACTCAAGCCTTTCCCAATCTTTCTAATGCAAACCCTTAGATACTCTTTCAATGTTACTCTTCTAGGGCTGCACGGTGGCATAGTGGTTAGCACTTTTGCGTTGTAGCAAGAAGGTTGTGGATTCGTATCCCGGCCCAGGGCCTTTCTGCATGGAGTTTGCATGTTCTCCCCGTGCATGCGTGGTTTCCCTCCAGGTAGTCCGGCTTCATCCCACAGTCCACAAACAAGACTGTCAGGTTAATTGATCACTCTAAATTGTCGTTAGGTGTTTGTATGTGCATGGTTGTTTGTCCTGTCTGTCTCTATGTGGCCCTGTGATGGACTGGCGACCTGTCCAGGGTGTTCCCCGCCTTGACAGCTGGAGATAGGCACCCGCGACCCCTGGAGGTATAAGCGGTTCAGTAAATGGATGGATGTTACTCTTCTAATGACATGACCTCAGCCTCTGTGTCCGTTCCCGGTCAGCACCAGATCTGATTAGAGTGACAGGCATTGCGTTTTAATATCAGAACAACATGTAGACATCTCCCAGTTTCCAGGAGTCCTTCCAACCAATCGACTGTTTTGGTCAAGTTTGCAAGGAAGACACAACATTTGACACAGAAGCTCTAGCAGCTCACACTGACAAGGAGAAATGATATGTGAGACATTGAGTCCAGAGTGACCCAAAGAGGGGCTCTTGTATTAGGGTCTGGCCATAATGAAATATATTTAAAACGCCAATGTAGATCTTCCTACGTCATAAAAAAATAATTATATCCTAAAAACAGAAATATTCCTTACTTACCTTTGACTACTGAATTACTGGACCAATAACATCAATTCTTTCAAACAGGTTTGTTTACATTTGGAAGATGACTCATCAAAATCATCAGAGTCCAGGGAGTCGATGTCATCAGAGGAGACCGATGTCCAGCCAGCGCTTACAGACACGGGCATGCAGGTGGACAACCTGGCTTCAAGTCCTCCAGCTGTGCCACTCCCCGAGGAGGATCCACAAACCTCCACAGACATAGACTCCCTACAACCCCTCCCAGAGAATCCAAGTCAAACTGCTTTCCATGTGGACAATTCTCACAACACTCACGCCGGTGTTATCAGAAGCACAAAGAAACCAAAATGCAGCAGCGCATACGAGGGCCTCCAGGAGGAAGCCACTCCACCCGTTCCTCTGCAGATCCACACACCCACACCTCTGTGGTTCTCCACAGACATGATCCCTGCTGAAGAAACCCCTGCCACAACAGCTGAGCCGGCTCCGCCTAGAGGGGACATATGAGCCGACCTCAACCACATCTTGGTTCATCAACGTATCATCTCAGTGACTGCTACATACACACAAGGAAAAATTTGGAATTACAGTACGCATAGCATAACTAAACCACTTTATTAGTTGAATCAACACAAAGACAGTCTGTACTTACATATTTCTCTTTAATGTTAAGAGCAATAAAGTAATGGAGGGCTTTCCTTACACTTAATAACTGCACGTAGCTACAAATGTTATGTGTGTCCTTGGATATGGGGCATTTTTCACAGCAGCCTCAACAACCTTGATTAAATAATACACAATAAATACTTAACAGCTGGATTTATGACCGTTGGAGCTTTGTCACACTGGTCAAACATTCCACCATTCGGAGAGACTAAGAACAAGAGTAAGGTAACAGATCTATATATGAACCATCACCAAATCTGTCACATGCAAAGATAACTGTTGGAAGTTTTACTTTTTCAATAAAATCCCTCCTAAAGTCTTGTAATCAAACAAAGGTTGTGTTTTGAGTGTTTCTAAGAAGTCTGAATGTATCCCAGCAGTAAGATTGACCTCTGAAATAGAGTTCTCATTGGAGAGCCAAGCAAAGCACGCTTACAGGTTTGTTACAAAACGATACAATAATTAAATATATATTTTCTCACTTAAATTCAATGTTATTCCACTAAATGTAACCTCGGAGACTAAAATATGCTACAGCTGATTGGTTACTTCCACCAGGGTTTCTTCTGTCTCTCCAACACTTCAGAGTCACACTCCAACATCACAAGAGAAAGAGTCTCTGCTTCCCATTATTACCCATTCAGTCTGTAGTGGCTTTTGAGGCGTTTGACAAATGTATAAATACGGGTGCCAATCTGCTCAGTATTTTAAGCTGCCTTAGTGCATATAATTATTTACAACATAAGGCGTTTAGGCGAGGGCCTGTTACAGAACTCGAGTTTTTACATTGCCTTTGTCTTTAAAATTGCTTTCATTTTTCATCAAATCATTCTTGGCAAGATCTTTTAATAACAAATATTGTGCTGGATTTACAGGAGTTTTCTCCAGATGTATTGAGCACAGAGTGATGCAGCTTGTTCTTTTTTTTATTACAGTGAATAAAAGCTATTAGATCCTGTCATACATTTTTGTGTCATTACCACAAA
Source organism: Apricaphanius iberus (assembly GCA_028564705.1). Classification (NCBI taxonomy): domain Eukaryota; kingdom Metazoa; phylum Chordata; class Actinopteri; order Cyprinodontiformes; family Aphaniidae; genus Apricaphanius; species Apricaphanius iberus. Next base: position 234,463 of record JAPXFQ010002128.1, read on the forward strand.
ACTATTGTAATTTACTCAAGTTTATTATACCATGAAAATCTCATACCAAGCCATGCCTAGCGGGCCTTCAGCTGAAAGAAAACAGTAAATCTAAAACATGCCAGGGAGTTTTCCTGGAGGACCAGGATTGGCAAACACTGCTGTAAACAAACCTAAACTATCTATGTGATACTGGAAGTTTGGCGTTTAAGGAGCAGTTACCAGGAGTTTCCTTGTATTTTGGTAAACGGAGTGATCTGATGATTTGTCACTGGTACAGGTAAGATAAAAACTTCTCACATGTCCCCCACACAACCCAGCTGATAACAAAAATTAATGTAAGAGGGAATTGGCTAATGAGAGCAAAATTTGAGATATATATTTCTAAAAATGATAGGACTTCATCTACATCCAAATAAAGAGATGTAATCCACAATGATTTAAAGAGAATTTTGAAAAACACAAGACCTTCTGTAAAATTAAACATGCCATACATTACAAAAACTACAAGTGCGCTTAGCTTTTAAACAGGTTATATGGCACATCTGTGAGCTCTATTCACCCCTAGTTTGTCACAGTCTAATAAGCATTTGGGTCTGTGACTCTAAACCGTCTGTAGGCAATAATTAGAGATGCTAAGAATTCAACAGGCACCTCGATGATTCCTTCATCTCACATGTTCGCTGGGATGGATTGGTTCACTTGATTAATATGTAGAATTCAGCATTGGTCCGTGGTTTCATTGTTTTTATAATAACATGTTTAAGTTCACCAATCAAAAGTCAGAAGTGTAAATGTTATCCATTCTGGCATTTAATGTGGCATTTGGGATTCATGTTGATCCTGCGGCTCCGGCTCGTTCTCGGCGTACAGGTCCGCGTTCTGCTGCTGCTGCTGCTGGATGAGTCCTCCATCCTGCGCCGTGTTGTAGGAGCCACATTCTGCGCACTTCATCCCCAACACATGAAAAGGCACGGTGCAGTGGGACTGGCAGTCGTTACAAATAACCTATGGTGAAGGAGGAGGATGGAGGTGAGGAACTGCTTACAAAGGTTGCAACAGGAAATATTTTTAACATGTTTATCTATTTCTTTTCCTAGAACTTTCCCCAGATTTTGTAACTATTAATTTTTGCTGCTTATTATCTAGGTTTCAAAATTGATAGATATATCAGTACAAGTAGACCATAACGGTGAAATAGAAATAATGCTTTTTTTTTTATTATCTGAAAGTTTGACATTCGTAATCAACCTTTTACAAATAACGGCTAAATAAAACCCCATGCAACCAATTGCATTTGACATCATGGATCCACATGAAAACAGGAAAATTTTGGAAGAAACCACAAAAGATTTGTGACCATTGGAGGTTCACTTTCAGGACAACAATTCTAAACATTCTGCCAGAGCTACAATGGATTGGTTTTGATCAAAGCATATTGATGTGTTAGAATGGCCCGGTCAAAGTCCAGACCTACAAGTGCATTTGAAAAAAAGTTTGAACATTGTTTAGAAGTTAAAATTTGTTTTTTACTCACTTCAGAGAGTGAAACTCAAATATAGATTAATTAAAGATGGATTGAAATATGTCAAGCATCTATTTCTTGTATCCGCAAAAAAGATATTTCAAACAGAAATGTCAGGCAATACTTGGTATGGGCTCCTTTAACATGAATTACTGTATACATTTGGTGTGGCAGCCTGTGGATCTGCACAGGCATAATGGAGCCCCAGGTTGCTTTAATACTACCTTCAGGTCATCTGCATTGTGTTTTTGAAACTTTGCACATTTACATAATAAACGAAGATGCGAGTCAGCCGAGTTCCTCTCCAGATGGTTTATTCCAAGATTAAGGCCCCGTCCACACTACTGCGTTTTCGTTTAAAAACGGAGACCTTTTGCTACGTTTGCACCTCCCATCAACACTCAAACGGCAAAGCGGAGAAGTTTAGAAACGCTGCCGACCCCGTTTTTCGTTTTGAAACTCCGGAGGGCGTTTTGGTGTGGACGTCTGAAAACGGAGAATTTTACAAACGATGACGCAGTAGATCACATTCGGCTCTATGATTGGGTGTCATCAGTAATGGCGTATCCTTCCCTGATTCTTCAGCCACCCGTCAAATGACCCGTTCCCGGAAGATAACATACAAAAACAGCCTGAAGTACATTACATTAGAAACTGCAACATGGATAACGAATTACATCTCTGGCCTCCGACATGTTTAGTAGGTACGATAGCTTGGCTACTGTCATCAAATCTGAGGAATGGTCAATCTGTTTCCTGTTTATACCAGAGCGCGCATGCCCAGTGTTGGAGAATGGTCACGTGATCCGCGTTTTCAGTCGTTTTAATGTGGACGGAGGTCAATTCTAATACGCAGGGAAAACGCTAGTGTGGACAGAGATAATTTTCGTTTTAACTCTCCGTTTCTAAACGAAAACGCAGTAGTGTGGACGGGGCCTAAGGCAGTTACATCAACGCTCAGATGAGGTTCTGTCTTGGGCAAAAAAAGGTAATGTAATGTAACAAAATCAGGTTGATAAATAATCATGCAGGATTATTGGTGGGTCAGTCCTTTGTCAGTCCACATGAAAAATATATGCTTCATCTATGTGACGATATTAGCCAGATAACCTTTTGTTTTTCGTCATCTCTCAGGAGGACAGCGATTCCAAAGTAAGATACCACATCTCCTCTGCATCAGAGACTGACTGGTCATCCAGTCAAGCTATTGTGACCTGCCAGTGTAAGTCTGAACCAGGTCTTGCTGATAAAAGAAAATCTGCATATCTATATACTTGTCAGAGCACAAAATGTTCAATAATGGCAGATGGCAGATGAAATGACACCCCAAATCCCTGGAAATTTACAATGGACTTTAAGAAACGTGGATCCTGTACCTCTACACACATCTTAAAGACCCTGGAACCTTGATTTCAGTTAAAATGCAAACGTTACTTTCATCTGAAAAGAGGACTTTAGACCACAGAGCAAAAGTCCAGTTATTTTAATCTGACATCGTCTGGTTCAGGAGATGCTTGACAAGCAACATTTGTAATCGTGTGTAGGAAAGAACCAAATGCCAAGCATGAGCTGCTGTCTTGATTTATCTGTTATGTTTTATTACATCACTGTTTTCGCTGCCATATTATGACCGGGCGGTACGCCCGCCCAGTCAGAGTCCAGCTGGAGGTGGAAGCGGTTTCCTGAATAAGCCGGACCATAAAATAGCAGACCGGACTGCACCATTCCGCTTAGTGGAAACGAGGCATATGCGTGCAAGGCAGCTAGACGCCTGGTCTAAAAGGTCTGTTGTATGAAGTGAAAGGTGTGTATACATTATTGACTCAAAATTATGTAACAATATCTAAAATAATGTTTGCAAATCATGCATCATTTTTCTCCTGCTTTACTCGCTGTTGGACCATCACTTAAAATCCCATTTGGACTCACCGAAATGTGTGTAACAAAACTAAAAAAAAGTCATGGGGTGTGAAGGCATTTTTTTTCTAAGGGGAACCTGTTATACCTTTGAATTAAGTGAGCGACTTCTTACTTTTACAGTAGCACCCTGGTATTCAGTGGGCATCGGTGACTGAGCAATTTCTTTGTCCATCATTTCCCAGTGTTCCTCCATGTTCCAGGCAGAATGCATGCACAGAGGGCAGCGGTACGCACTGAAACAGACAAACAGGCATTTAGCAGGCTCTAATGCCGCATTCACACCGCATGCTTTGTCGCCATCAAAAAACGCTCACAAAGTGACTAGTTTGAAGCCCATACATACGCAAAAGTACGGCAATTGGGTGGGGCTTCATCTGAGAAAGCTCCATCCATACGCTTTTCAAGCTTCAGCCTTAAAAACGTATAGGCTTCCAAATAGCCACTTTTTGGTGTTTTGTGACGTCAACAAAGCTTGGGGTGTCAACGCAGCATCAGAGGCCTGAAATTTTAACTCCTGCCTTAAAAGGACAACAATCAGTGTTTCCCTTCCATAGATGTATGCCACAGCTGAAATTCCAGCACTATGCATACAAAATGCAAACCTGCCAACCTGTAGGCCAGTGTTTCCCAACCCTGGTCCACAAGGCACACTGCCCTACATGTTTTAGGTTGTTCTCTGCTTCAGCACAGCTGATGTCAGTTGGTGGCTGACTAACAGGCTTTTGCTGAGCTGCAGTCATCTGAATCCGGTGTGTTTAAGCAAGGAAACTTCTAAAACACTCAGGACAGTGTGCCTTGAGCACCATGGTAGGGAAACACTGCTGTAGGCTTAGTATCTTGCGTAGCAAGTGTGTAATTTAACATCTACATACGCTGGTATGACTTGCTCCTCTAAACTACGGAAAAAAAAGCTGCAGACATATGAGTTCTGTGCTTAATGTTTGGTAGTCGTGTCTGACAACACGATGCATCAGCGCGGTGAAGCTGTTTCAGCCAATCGTTGTAGAAAAGCGGAGAATAATGAGTCTACCGAACTTTATACTCTGCCTCGCTGTGTGTGCAATTATGATGTGGACACAAGCCAATGTAATCATTATATTCTTAAAAACAAAAAAATATATTATTATTATAAATGATTACCCTTTTAATTAAATGCACATACATTTTTGTATTAATTTTAAATAAATAAGTATGAAATAATAAAATTCAGTTAACCTGTGGCTATCAGCTTGTATAATCACACATAATCAAAGCAAGTGGAACTTCTTAGTCTTACTGTTCAATATTAAAATGCCCAGTGCAGATATTTTAGAGTCAGGTCAAATCATAAAAAAACTAGTCACAATAAGAACTATGAATAAATGTGTGTGTGTTTTGCAAATTGGTAGCACCATGTGGAGGGCAAAAAAATAAATAAAGACTGTTGCTAGCACAGTAAAAAATGTATATTTTCTTTTTTTTTAAAGGATTGTAATAAAAATATAGGTTTTATATGGAGTGTTGAGTTTGAAGAAGAAAGGTAGCAGCAGAAAAACTGCTTTTTGATTTACACGTTTCAAATGCATGAAGGTATAGATGAGCAGTCCTCGCTATCCATGATTAAGTAGCAGTAGCAATATTTATCGGTCTACCTTTATTTATTTGAATTCAAATTTGCGTCAAGACACTGACTAGCGCCACAGGTGAAAAGACTTCTAAGGCAAACACTAACAATGTTTCACAGAGAGAGTGAACTAAAACCAAAGACACATGATTATGAAATGTGCTTTTCGATAACAGAACATTGAAAAACTGCTAATAATACGACAGTCAACAGCTAAATAGAGAAAGAAGTTACTTAAGAGCACATTACAGCCAACTATTGTAAAATAAAAAAATCAAATCAACATACCCTGTTCTGACCATGTCGTCAAAGCAGGTCCTGTGTACAAAGAAAAGTTAAATGTCAAATCATTAAGATCTTTAACCACAGAAGCTCATCCAGGACATAAACAGTAATACAAAACATGATTTTAACAGAAAGCGGTTTGGAAAATGGTTGGATGGATTTTAACCCACTGCAGTCTATTAAGAATGTTAGGACCTACAGTATATGAACTAAATGTATATTTTTGGGTGACATTAAACTTAGTTTCAGATAAAATATGTAAAGTACAGGTAATGTTTATTTAAAAAATGTGATGGATTGTTAATAATTGACTTGAAATCCTACAGAAAACAGCATAAAGAAAGACAAACATTCATCTGACCAGTATCTGTATCAGTGAAGATTGTGGTTTTCAGACATTAAAGTTCTGTACCTTTTGCACCTAATTAAAAAAAATAATATGTAAAGTTTTATATGTGTATTTGTTTGTACTAGGGATGCAACGATACCACTTTTTTCAAACCGATATGATACCAATACCTGGATCTGAGTACTTGCTGATAGTTAGTACCTTACCACAAAAAAAGACAGGTTTTATTTTCTTCTTCGCTTATTACAACTATTAATGTCAGATTCTATCAGATTAAAGACATTTTGCACATGTAAATGCAGCTAGTGTGTAGTTTCCTGATGATAGGGGGCAGTACATACCTAAATCATTGCAAGCAAGCGGTATTTTTGTGTTCGAGTGACCATGGATTGCCATACAGGGCAAAAATCGCAATTACACAAGTTTTTACTACAACAAGGCAGATTGTTCAACCTCCAGAAAAATAAATGCAGCAAAATGAGAAGCACATCAGACTCTTTCATCACAAGCAGCGAGTGAAGAGGTAAACGTGTAAAACACTGCTGACCCACCCTGACCTTGTGTATACTTTGTCATACTGCATACAGGGGAGCGCCACCCGATGGTGGCTGCAAGCCCTTCATTGACCTGTATCTGTTTGTATTCTTTGTTTGTTGGTCATGATCTTGGACAGGTTGTACTGTAAACTTAATTTTATTGCTCCTCGGGTTCAATGACAATAAAGTACATTCATTCATATTATGGAGTCGCCAATGCTTTTATGATCGGGCAACATTTTATTTATTTTCAACAATATTTTGACAGATATTTCCAGAGATTAGCGGTAAAAACTACTCACTGTCACTGTAATTTGAAGAATCAAATGCAAAAAAAGTTTATATATATAAGTAATATTTTTAAATGGGTAGTTTTATCAATACATTCAGCCACAACTGGTACTTTGAGATTCAAAATCTTTATGCAGCCTGAAATAAAAATGAGTTTGACACCCCTACTTGTAAAGCATTCTGGTTGGTAAAAAGTGTAAACCATGCAATACTTGCTCTTTTTGAAATGTGTTCACTGAGTTGCATATGCATGCTGCAAGGGAAAATTTTCTCCAACCCCCAAGCCTGCATTAGCAGTAGAAAGGAAATAGACTGGAAAACAAGTGAGTCAGGAAAAGACCCTTCTACGGCACAGAGAAACTTAGTATTCATGGCCCCACCCAGCTTGTCTTGCGACTGCCAAAGAGGAGGCTGTATTGATTTTGCAGCCAAGCCAGAGCAGATCACATCTCTACTAGTAGAACCGTTAGCAACTCCGAAAAATGGCGGAACACGTTTGGGCAAGAATTACTTGTAAAGATAACACATCAACATTGCATTTTCTTTTTACCCAGAAGAGCTGAGGAAGAAACAGCTTTAATTTGTCTTTGGAACATCACCACCAAAGTATAACAGTAAATTAGTTATTTGTGCAAAGGCAGCTTAAGATTTGCTTTGCTGTTAGCCAGTCAGAGGCTAGGTGCTTTTATATCATGAATATTAATGAGTAAGACTTGTAATCCTACCGTTTTCCATCCACCCAGACCTCTGACAAACTACAACAGGAACGAGAAAGCTGTTTATTATCATGGACCCCTTGCAATTACACCCAGGACCACAAGAAGTCTGTGAATCCTTGGTGGAGAAACACTGATCTGTAGCGGGTATGAAATCAGCTACTTAGAACTTTTTAATGGAACCTCCCTTCAAAAACTCCAGCATCACTGTTGCACATTGCAGTATCGTATAATCTACACTCTATGATAATTTTTTTCGAAGAAGATTTTGGCGCCAAGATAATGAGAATTTTGTCAGGCAAAACTTGTAGACGTTAAACGACTTTGTTAGAAACAATCATTTTAGTCAAACTCAGTTTGCTCACTATTAAGATTAGAAAAGGATGATAACAGACTTGAGCTGAGTACCAATAGAACGAACCCAACAACTATTAGTTTAAAACATATACTTAGTTTACAGATCTTGTAGCGAAACCTTTACGTTAATCAATGTAACTTACGCGCATGAAACCTTTATTCCAGCCCTCATTCTGATTAACTTCTAATAGAGAGGCTTGTGCAATTTCTGAATTCTTGTTGGATTTTTTTTTTTTTTTTTGCTGCAAAAACTTCCTGAGGACTTTGTTTGCACCTTGTTTTAATTAAAAATGGCATTTCTAATATTTGAAAATCATTTCAAAAGTTTTTATTTTCATCACTCTCATCCAAACATTGGTCAAAGAATTAAACAGTCTTACTTGTGTAAAAGATGGCCGCAGGGTAGAACATGAGCTCCGATCCTGGATGTGTGAATATCCTGCTTAATCAAAGAAAACTTTTTAGATACAAATATTAAATCCCAGTAAAGCGGAAAAAAATATACATAAAACACAACATGTGTGTCATTACCTCCATACACACTGGGCAGTTCTGCCTTGATACATTCTCGACACACTGAAAAGAAGAAGCATAAGAGAAAAAATCAAAGCAGCGAGGAAAGAAGATGTGGAGTAGAATGTAGGTTAATAATAATCACCTTATGGTTTCCTCGCAGATCCTGGGCTAAACACAAATTGCACTTCTCACAATGAAAGTACTTTTCTCTGGGTCCAATCCTGTGGAGGAAAAAGACACAACGTTTGTCTCTGAATGACGGCTTGCACTTTGTTCTGGAGTTTCTGGGGCAGTTTGAGGCGTCTATCTATTTAAACATTCCTTATGGGTACAAATTTACAAGTGCATATTTACAGGTCCACAACCCATAATATGAAAAAAAAGAGTTACAATAATACTGTTCTGTTTTACTTCTTACATCACAACATGGTGGGGTTGTGGTCACACAATAAAATCAACTATCATGTTTTTCACAAATTTCTATTACGAAAACGGATGGGGAGCCTAAGTCAGGCCCTTCTACTTCCGGTCCATGGGTCGATGGAGCGATCAATGTTATTTTCTGATCTAGCTTGAATTGCGCCGTGGATTGAACATATGATGTTCGCGAATTTTAAAAACTAATTTTGATGCAGAGAAAACGCTGATTATTTACCTGAGGTAAAAGTTACTTTAGGTTTTGTGTAAAAATGCTTGGCAGACTACAACTGCAGAAAAGAATGAGAGTGAGGCCCGTAGCTTCCAGGATGAAGAAAGGAGCATTAAACAGAGCAAACCTCTATATATCTGACCAAGTGGAAAGTAGCAACTATGTCGGGGGTAAAGCAGTTGGTGGAGTGAGAGTCAGCATGGGGGAGAAGCTCTACGAGCTCTAGGTGAATGTTTCACGTGCTATAACTAGTGCTAAATCACGTTAGCAATAGTACGTCATATATGCAACTTCTGACTTCTGATTTGTAGGCATTTTAAATGCGAAGTTTTACAATCTAATAAATCCGAAATCACTGGACAAACACAGTCGTAACGTACATCATTAGTTATCATTTGAATCGAATTACAACATATGTGTGATTCAGGACGTAACACAAAGCGGACCAGAAAATAACTTATTGACTTCCATTCATTTTTTTTTCGGTTTGGGGACCCATGGGCCAACCGGAAGGGGAGGAGACTTAGGCTCCCCATTGTGATGACCATTTCTGTAAAATGAAGCAACAATCAGAGTTCTTACATTTTTCTATGAAAAACTCACCTGCATATTCCACAAGGCTGACAGTGGTACTGTTTCTTATCCTTGTCAAACAGGTGACAGATATCGCAGTAATACTCCCCAAACTGCACATGACACTGCTGACAGTTCTTCTGAGCCTACAGGAGCAGAAACCAACTATTTACTTTTTTCCCATTTATTATGCAGTGAGCATTTCATTTCAGAAAACATGACAAATTTTTAATCACTGCATAATTACGTATCGGTCAGACATAAACATGCAGTCACTGAAATCATGAATGCTTGGTTGGGTTGTTTAAAGGCCCTTAAAATTCCTACAAATTCCGCCTGAAATGTTTTAAGTAAGCATAACCAAATTAAAATGAAAGCTGTTCTTAAATAATTTCAAGTAGATACAGTTGGGGTCTCTTTGAAGAAAAAAAAAAAAAAACACACTGAAGTTTCCCGCACAACAGTTAGAATCTGTCAAAGTAATATGATCATTTATACACTGGAAAGATTACATTATATCTCTTAAGTACGTGCTTTAAAAGTGGCTTTAGCATAGAGTGGTGGACTAGAGAAGATACTGACTCTACAGGCTCAAGTATTTCCTTTACACACAATTAGTATTTTGTACATGTTTTTTCTAACAAAACGTCCAGCGTGAATGCATAAAAAGATCACTGTCCTCCTCCTCCTCCTCAAAAAAAAAAAAAAAAAAAGGAAGAGTCAAAGCCCCCTTGGCTTCCTGTATTTCACTTAGGAAGTGTGTCTCTTACTGGTGCATAACTGTGCGTAATATTCCAACATATGTGATGGAGAAGTCCTTTTATGCAAGCTAGGTGCAAGTGCAGTGATAAAGCCCACCCTTCGTGTGAGACATCTCCTTCTACAGAATTCTCTTGGCTATTTGATGCATCAGTCATCTTACTGTGCCGCGACTGGTTGGAGCCACTTACGTAAGAAGAAGGAAAGTTACTTTTCACCCATCGGCCAATAGATGAAGATTTTGCCACACCAGAGGGGGTAACCCTTCACCTAGTGAATCAAGTAAAATATTGATCAAAAGCTAAATCCTCCAGTAGACAGCTGTGCAATCTTTAGGCTAATATGAGCAAGCTAGCAGTATTTAGTCTGAACTTTTATGATGGTAGAAATAGAAACAAATGCATGGAAGGAAATTAAGAAGATTCCTTAGCGGCAGATAATGTTGGATTATGGACATCTAACTTTTGGCGGACTAACTATTTTATTACAAGACATTTATAAGAACCTCGTGGATGTAAAAATACCGTTTATGTTCCAGATGACAATAAATCTGTAAATAATATGAGGCTCTGAACTGTGAGTTACACATTATTTCGCTTTTGGAGTAGTTTTGGCAAAAGCATTTAGTTTCTACAGTTATGATTCTGTCCTTGATTACAATACATCACTGAAATGTCAAAAAAAAAGCTTTCCAGTGATGTATATAAAACTGGTGTTGCAAAAAAACAAAAACAGATTTGACCAGGAAGAATGTAACATAACGCATACGGAATATAAAAAATGCTAAGGCTAAACAAAAATTGAGAAAACACATTCAAATTTATAGTTGAAAGTGGCCCCTCTATCACACACATTTGGTACTAATCAACAAGCTTCTAGGATAATGTCTTGTTGGATAGTTGTAATCGGTGCTTTGGGAAGGTCATTCCAGAAGCCTATTTCATTTCCAGTTTCAATGGACATTTGGGTTCATTGTGCTGTTAGAAAGCCCAATTGGGTCCAAGTTTAAACCATCTAGCCTACACAGTCTTCCTTAGATGAAATAATATATAATAATAATACAGTGTTAGAGCGCAGACAGACGGAGGGCAGAGTGAAGCTCTCAGATGGACTGTAGTATATGTACAGTCTCACCATAGAGGCACAAACAGCCAAAAGCTTATTGTAATTTAACTCAACATGAGGTTGCTATTTTTGCTACTGTGATTTTTGGTGTTGTTCATGTCAAAGCTTTAAGTTAGAGGGAGGTGGGTTCGGCTTTCACTTCTTAATGATAAAATTGTGTTTAAACTGTTTACCTAGTCTAATAGTTTTATAGGCTTTCAATTTGTTGGTAAGAGTTTGGGAATCAAATCATGGCTTCCCAATAAATTAGAAAATCATGGAAAGACTAGTTTATTTCAGTTACGCTAATACATCGATACATTATACACAAAGTGATATATTTCAAGCGTTTGTGTCTATTTTGAAAATTTGAATATTAAAAAAATAAAAAATAAATAAAACTACATTCATTTCATATTCTTGGCCTCTCAGAACCAAGCTGAACCTTAATACCCGTCTAACCTTGCCCAAAACATTACTATAAAAACTATAGCTATTTTGGTTGGAATGAATAAAACATTTTATTCAAGAAAGTAATATTGTTAATTAGTGATGTGAATCTTAGTTCATACACACACATATACAAGTTGGACTCTAAGTATGTACAAACTGACCATTACTCAACTGTTTTTGCATACTGACATCTGCACAACTGCACTTGAACTGGACTGGCAGACATTATACTTTTTTATACCATTATATTTACGTTAGTTCTTCTTTTAAATTTTTATATTGTATTTTCCCTGCATGCCCCTGTGTTCCCGTAAGCTGCTAGAACTGTGAATTTCTCTTGGAGATGAATAAAGTATGTATGTATGTATGTATGTATGTATCTATCTATCTATCTATCTATCTATCTATCTATCTATCTATCTATCTAGTACATCTCACGATTCAATTCGATTCCGATTCTTGGGGTGACGATATGATTCAGAAACGCATCTCGATTCAGAAGCGATTCTCGATTCAAATCAATGTTTTTTTCTTAATCAATACTCTTTCATTCATCATTTGTGTTTGTAATACACACAACTTGATCTGCCAAGTGTCTGTGATGAAGTGAGCCATGAATGTAATAGGGCATCAACACAAAATGGATTTTACAATCTATGTTGAGAGAAGGGAACTGGTTCAAAAGTAACAAGACATGAAATTGCAACTGGACATCCAAGACCTTTTAAACAAAATTTCTAGTCTTGAAAAAAAATGCTGATATATTTTAAGAAGAAAAAATATGTATTTTGTTTGTTCTTTGGTACGTAGTAGAAAATACATTGAAAATATTTAGTATGCACCAAATGTTGCTTATCAACCATCATTAAACAGAAATGTATGGCTTATGTTATTATTTTCATTGTTTTTGTTAGAAATTTTAAAAGTCCTAACGTTATTGAACTCAGCATATATTTCGGACTTCCTTGAAAGCGCCACAGGTGTGCAGCGCTGCTGGATGTTTATGTGTAGCTTATAAAGAAAGATCGCTCTTATATACTTGCAGATTTATATAAAAAAAAACTTTAGCGAAGGGTGTCATTAGCATGGAGAAGACCTTTTAGACGGCCCAAACATTTACCTTCGGCAAAGCGGGCTGGATTTCTCTTTCGTCTTTCATGCTGAAGCTTTAGCCTAGCGGCTACAGCTAGTAGTGCTAACCAACGGAGCATCAGACCTGTCAATGCGACGGTGGCCGTTGCATGACAAACACTTCGCGAAGCGAAAATGTAAAAAGGTTCAGAGAACATATATTTTGAGAATCGATTCTCAAACATTTCGGATTGATTCTGAATCCTGTTAAATAGGAATCGAGATTCAGACATGAATCGATTTTACCTCACACCCCTATTGGTATATATATATATATATATATATATGTCATATATGCCATAATTTTATTTTGATGCCGTTTGCAAAGTACATCTACAGCTGCATGTTAATAAAAGCCCCTGTGTGACATTTGACACATATAGCTTAATTCTGAATGTATTTTTTAGCAATACGTTTTTGGAAGAAAAAATATCAAGATTTATATCGAATATCGGATTCCAGCAAAAAAAAAAAAAGATATAGATATAGCCCTATTTTAAAGGCATTAAGGTATATATGAGCAATGCTCATGATACGTTTAAGTAATTGGCCATAGCAATACTGTACGGTAATGAATTTGACATTGGTTAACTGAAATTCTATTTATTTTTAATTTATTTAAAAGTTAAATTTTTTTATGTTGTGGTATTGCTGCAGTTGAAGTGAATTGGTGTGTTAAAAATAAAATATTGACATCAAGGTAAGACGAGAGTCATAATTCCACAACGTACAGCAAATCGCCCCTCCGCATCGCGAACCAACCTGCCCGACCGCTCATTGAAACCTGGATAAGTTTGTGTGTTTCAACAAGACAGACATCTCACACACTCATCCAAACTTGTGTGAGAATGAATGATTTGGTTCTGGAGCTGAAATCCTAAAAGTCCATAACTAATTTCAAACTCCTTCGTGTTTTGTCTTTGCCAATTTCCAATTTTGACAAAGTCAAACATCATGAATAATCTGACCAGCCCTATTTTGTATTTGTTGTTTTTAATCATACCGATATCAAAGGGCTATTTTGTTTCTGTCAAAATAATTGCTTCCAAAAACATAATATTAAGAGGAACAAAAAACGGGTTCTCATTATTATTTTATTATTATAAACCCCTTGGAGAGCTTTACAGCCCTCCAGCGGAGACACTTTGCCACTGCTGTTCCTGACCCCCCCTCTGGTTTTTTCTGTTACCTTCTGCAGGGTTTCACACTCGGAGCACAGCACCTCCTGGACTTTGAAGCGGTCCATCTGGTGGTTCTCCTCTGCATCGTGGCAGAGCCGACACACATACAGCTTCCCACAGCATGGAGCCTGCAGAACGGAAATCAATCATATCTCAGAATCTCTCTATGATGAGTTCCAGATATATCTGCCCTTACAACCTAATAGCTCTGATTCAGCTCAATTAAAAATATACCATCTTGATGGAAAACAAAAAAACAAATAGAGGTCTATGTATTTTCATATTCAACTGTCTTGTTAACAATAACCAAAACTCTTGCTTTAACTTTGGCTAGAGTAAAAATCTTAAAATTCAAAGAGGCTCTGTTGTAAAAGAAAATTCCTTTTAGGTTTTTAAAGCTAAAAGCCTACTTATATGTGCTGACTCAGGTGGAAATTTTAGAGCTTCACAGACTGAAATTTCCAGAGTTCAGTAGATACTATTAGGATGGATGGAAAAACGGAACTAGGAATAGATGGATGAATACAACTTTTAGATCACAAGATACAAGATATCATCGTGAAATACAAATATCTGCCCACTCTCCATTTTCTTTCCTATACTTATCCATACCTGGAAAGTACCACACTTGGATCAAATTCAACACTAATATTAGTAAAGTGGAATGGATCCATCTCCAATTTTAAATTTCTCCCATTCACCCTCCTACTATAGCTAAACAAAGGACCTGTATACCTTTCTTTGCACTTGCTTTATTTTAGTCTTCATTTGTGGTAATTCTGTATCACGCTGATCTTTTAAAGATTGACGCAAAATGTTGAAGTTTTTTTTTATTTCTAATTTTTTATTTATTTTTTAACCAACCACATTTACAACCTGAAAAACTCAGTTCTGGAACAGTCTATCGGGTTCAAGTCAAATCTATCCTGCTGTTTAAACATGGGTTCTGTCCTGGTTCAGTAAGATACTCACCGTTTTCTTTTAAAAGCTAATATGATCATAGTGTTGAGCTATTCTATTTTATTTACTATCATATTTACTTATGTATTTCCTACACAGCACCTTGGTAAAATCTATCTGTTTCAAAAGGTCCTCTGTAACTAAAACAAAATCCATCAGGAGCGATCACATAAGACTCTAATGCTTGCATAATTAATCATGCAATTCAGTAAGAAACGTTCAATATGACAAATAAAACGTTCAGTTTTCACACCTCCTTACTCCTACAAAGAGACTAATCCAGATTGGATTTTAATAAACTGCCAACAAAAATTATGCTGCAATCCAATGGGAGACCTGCCTCTAAAGTGACTGACATGTGGCTGCTAAGCTAACTTAGCAAGTAACATTAGTATGCTGCTAAGACCACGAATGGCTTCTTTAAATGTCTTTGCAGTGAAACTTTATGACGTTTTATGCGATATAATAACTGATAAGTCGCAACAATGTTATGTAATAACAGTCTTATAGCTGAGCAACGCTGCAATACGTGACAGGAGAGCTCTGAGGTGCGAAAACAGTTAATACCTGGACAAACAAATTTCTTACACAACGGGAAACTATTTGGTTCCGATGCGCCAGAAATAGCCGAACTTAAATGTACTCACTTTCAAGAGGCAGTTGCGTACATAATGCTGACAGCCCACGGAAGAAGCCATATTTACTCCGAAGTCCTGCTACACCTATGGCTACACCTAGCTATTCTTCTTCTTCGTTTTCTTTCTTCTATGTGATTTTATGACGATTGGCAAACAACAGTTTGGTGCGTTACCGCCACCAACTGGCTGGAGTGTGGGCCGGAATGACGCTCAAACAAATTAATAAAAACAACAAAACAAAAACAATATATGGTATCATACAAATGGCTTTGCTTTAGGAACTGAAATAAGCCTTATTACTTTTACATTCCCCAAATTGAATCAGTTGTCTTATTTCTTCTTGATAATTTTGAAAATACAACAGAACATATTTTATGGTTTTATTTACTTCACAATGAATACATTTCCTTGTTTGATGTTTTTCTATAATGAATAGAGTAGGCTACTATTTAACCCAGTGTGTCCAAATCTAAGTCGAGATTTTATTGTATCTTCTCTGGCCGTCCCTGTACTTCTTAAGTGTTCTGTTTTCTTTAAAATAGAATAAAAAAACATGTCCTTCCGCTCAGTGCTTTTTTCATCTTTCACTTATTTTCTGTGTTATCGTGCTTTTCATTCAGCCATTTTATAGATCTGTTAGAGAGGAGATTTTAACCTTGATGAATTGCTCCCATTCAGACGAGGTCTTTTCTGTCACCTTTAAAGGGGCGGTGGTGTTTATATATGTCTGTGACTGCAGCCATCACAGCCAATAAAAACCACAACCCTTGCAAACCACTCCAGCGTGTTGCAAGACAAACCGACCCAAATATTTTATTGAGTTCAAAATGAACTTGCGCACATACATTAATCACATATAAATAAAAATGGGTGGTTCACTCAGTTTCCTTACATTTCGTTGTGAGTTTAATTATTCAGTTAAAGTAATGTTTTTGGACTTAAATTAATGCTAATTCATTAGCGGAATTAGTTGTGCATGCTCTTAAAAATAAGAGCGTTCATTTCTTGATGTTAACATTTATAATTTTATCAGCTGAGTGTTTACTTATGAGAAAAATGGTAAATTATGTGATTTGATTCCTAAGTTTATATTAAATTTGATTTATGTGACGTTTAAAACAGACTGTTGATATCCTAATGTTAAGTTATTTATATATTTTGGTTAGTTCTTCTACCTCAGTTTCGTTTATTTTTGTATAGGAGACCACACATACATTCATCTCCCTCTTTACATGTACACCATCCAAACCTGTATCAGTAGCTGTGTGGAAATAATAAAGAACAAAATAAATATAACATCCTTTTCTGTGACCCATGTCTTCTCATACTCTGAATGGCCTTAAGTGGAACTGTGGCAGGTACTCCCAGGAGGAACAGAGTGACCTCACCCTGAATCAGGACCTCGAGAGCTTGTTTCCTCCACTACAGTATCAGTCTCTGACCCGAATGTACCATATGGGCAACAGGGGCACGTGCATGGAGGGGCCCTCTGCCGGCAGAATTATTTTTTGCCGCAACATAAAATAATCCAACACAAGACTTTAGTCTCAAATTTCATAATTGTCCAATCAGAAAAAAATAATGGTTGTTTCCAAAAAAATGGACTCTCGTGATTGTCTCCCTTATATGTCAGTTTGTGCATTTGACAGATTGGCAGCAGGCTAATGATAATGGTGGGTGGGACCTAGCAGGTGGTTATCATATATTGTGTAGTGGAACTGCGGGCAGAAAATGGACCTCAGTAGCATCAACTGAAAGCCCAGCGGGGCTACAAAGCGAAAAAAGGAAAAGGAGAAGAAGAAGCGGCTGCTATACAAAATATTCTGCCAATTTGTAGCTTTTTCAAAAAAAGATGTAAAATGAGGAGGGAGATTTCAGCTAGCCAGCCGCAACGTTAGCTTGGAAGCAACTTCTTCTACCCATGATGCCCAGCCTGAGATATTGGCGGCAACTAACCTTACGGGAAAAAATGAAAAAGCCTTAAATGAAGAGCTAACAACACCAGGTAATGCCTCAATCTCTAAAGATCCTGTACTATGTGGATCACTTACATAAAATACCCACTTTTATTGAAAGGAATCTCAGCCTTTTAAAATCCGGCGGCTAACTGCTATATTATGTGATTAAAATTGATTCAAAAATAAATGACCCACAAAATAGCATACATCTGCAAATGCCATTTTATATAAATGTAATTGAAGAATAAAACCTGTTTTTATACATGTAATGTATAAAAAATGTAGATGTCTTACCACTGAAAATGTTTCAATGATATAATCTTTCAGTAAATCCCCTTTAACTCTATAATCTCTCAAAGTCCTTCAACGATGTTAAAATTCACAGGTAGATGACATAACATATGTTTAATCTCTAGTTTTTTGTTTAAAATCAATGTGCTAAATGAAGATTTCATTAAAAATAATCATTTGTTTTGTCTTGGAGGCTAACAAGGGCTACATACTTCTATCCAACAGAGCATAAATGTGATGTATGCATTCCAATATTTTAGGAGTTTTAAACTTATTTTATAGAATAGAATTAAACAGAATAGAATAAACCTTTAATAGTCCAACTAGGAGGAAATTCGATTGTAACAGGAGCATCCAAGGACAACAGTATGCAGAGACCACTACATATGTGCAAACATTATGCAAAAACAGTGCACAGAAAAACAACAAATGCGTAAAAACATGTTTAGAGAACCCCTTCCCAGAGAGATTTCTTGTGTGCAATTATTTCAGTGCTCGGTTTTGAGTAATGCCAAAATACACAACAAAAACGTAGCATCGATATAAACAACAATGTTGTAAACATTCTATATTTGTTGGGAGCAATTTTGGTTGTAGAGTCTGACAGCTGCAGGGAGGAAGGACCTGCGGAATCGCTTCTTCCTGCATCTAGGATGCAGCAGTCTGTCACTGAAGGAGCTCTGCAGTTCAGCAACATTTCCATGCATGGGGTGGGAGACTATCCATCAGAGATGTTATTTTGGCCAGATTCCTTCTGTCTCCCACCACCTGCACTGGATCCAGGGGGCATCCTAAGACAGAGTCGGCCTTCCTGCTAAACTGCTGCTCCAACATACAGCAATGTAAAAGGTTGATGGATGTTACCACAGAGTCGCATGCTTCACAACTAACTTTTTTCCTTGGCAAAACAAGCTGCATCACTTCCTGCAGGTGTTTTGACAGTAGGACTTGACCGTCCCCAAGAGACGCTGCAGATTATTGATAACATTTTAGTTATTACAGACAGAAGAGGAGACCACTGAGAGGAAGAGAGCGAGAGAAAGAGGCAAAAAGACAGGACAGTAGAAGAGAGACAGAGAAGAAGTGAGGCAGGACAGGAAAATCATCAGGTATGAGTGCGTTTGTGATTAGATTAAGAAACAATCTTGGCCTTGAGTTAAATGCTTACGTAAGTAGGAGAATTAGTTATTGACAATATTGTGAAATGTCTAAAAGGTGCAATTGGGGGGCAGTGAAGTGGGGGGAGGGCAGTGGTGGGTGGAGGCCCTTAAAAACAATGTGCCCAGGGGCCCCTGCAATGATAATCCGGCCCTGAGCAGTCTGTGTTGTAGCAAAACTGTGGAAGCCTTTGACTGAAAACAGTCTAGTCCCATGAAGAGGGTGATCAGGTCAGCTTTACATACAGAAAAATGTTAACCAATTAGTTTGCTTTAGCAACTGGCGAAAAAAACAAATAGGTTAAAGGGCCGTGTGTGAATGTGATTGAGAGTAAAAACAAAAAATTCCATTGATTTCTCCTATATTTCACTAAATAAAATAGCTGCGGCATCCGGATCCGGATTCCTTTTAAACCGACATTTTTTGTTTTTAGTTAAATGTAGGTTGTTAATTAATCATCTTAATTCACCCCAAGCCTGTGATTAATTAGCTTTAAATTCTTAATCGTTTGACAGCCCTAATAAATATATATAGCTAAATCTGCATTCCTGTATATTTTTAATTACATTTTCTATTTTTATATACATTTATTGTTTCAAGTGTATTGTTTGCATTTAAAGGCATTTAATGATATAAATCAACCATTAAAGTTAAAATTGCTCCCATTATTGCTTTATTTCCTTTTCTGAGCGCTATAAGCCTCTACAGTGTAGTCTACAGCAAGGCAAAGTTCTGCAGAGGCCTACTAACAAGCCATCCTTTGATTCTAGTGTGTGGAACCAGGGTGTTATGCTACCCAAAAGTATGTTTATTTTGTTTCAGTAGTTGGTTTTGGGTTTTTTTTGCCATAGCAACAAATAGCAAAGCATGATGGGAAACAGGAAGTAGCCTTGCTAAGCAGTAATCAGGCAAGCTACAAACATGTGCTGCCGCAACAGGAAGACAAAGCAGAGCTCCAGGAGGTTAAGTCGACATGCACCCAAGTATGTGGTGAGGGGTTTAGTGCCAGAGCATGCGCAAAGATATGCCTGGTTAATGCGTTCCCTAATGGACACAGGGAAGAGTCCAGAAGGATGTACGCAATTTTGGATGAGCATATTAATCATTCATTAGCACGATCAGAGTTCTTTGAAATCTTTGGAATCTATGGAAATTCTTACTCATACACATTTAAGACATGTGCAGGACATACTGAGACAGCGGGGAGGAGGGCCAGTGGTTATATTGTGGAGCCACTGGATAAGGGAGTAAGCATTCCTTTGCCTACACTACTGGAGTGTAACCAGATACCCAACATCCGTGCTGAGATTCCCACATCAGATGCAGCTTATCATCACTCTTACCTTAAATACATTGCTGATAAGATTCCACCACTGGACTCAACCGCCAACATACTCATTCTACACGGCAAGGATGTCCTATGGGTGTACAAGGTCCGAGAGCAGATAATTGATCCAGGAGATGCGCCGTTTGCTCAAAGGCTCGATTTAGGATGGGTCATTGTTGGAGATGTGTGCCTTGGAGGTACGAACAGAACACTCGAGGTGAGGAGCTACAGAACAACTGTCTTAGAGAACAGCCGTACAAGCCATCTTCAGCCATGTCACAACTATATGAAAGTGAAGGAAGTATTTTACCAAGTGTCTAAACCTCTGCCTCTTCCAGTACCAACCTCCAGCTGTGGCCCAGTGATGCTAGATAGAGACAGCTTGTGGCTATCAGTGTTCGCCCATACTCCTGATGACCACATGCTTGCGGCATCCATGGAAGATTTAATGTTTCTAAAGAAATAGGAGGCAGAACGCTATCAAGACAGCTCTAAAAGTTGGGTTGCACCTCTACCTTTTCGGTCACCATAACAGCGGTTGCCTAACAACAAGAAGCAAGCTTTCAACCGACTTGTCTCTCTGCAGCGCATGTTTCACTGTAAAAGAAGACGACCACGACTTCTTATGGTACAAGAACAATTATCTAACTTCTGACATTGTGGACTACTGAATCCAGGTTCATCTTTTTGAGAACAGTCCTTCCCCTGCTGTTGCTGTGTACTGTCTGCATTCATACACCGATAGCCAACAAAGCTCAGTAGGGCAATGTAGAATTTTTGGGGTTAAGTGACTTGCCCAGGGGCACATCGACACGTGACTGGAGAAAGCTGGAATCGAACCTACAACCCTCAAATTGCAAGTCAACTACTCGACCACTGAGCCACAGTCATTCAACATGCAATGCAATCCACTATCTAGTGGATTGCATGTTTCTTGTAACCCTACAAACAGTCGCTCCATGACCTGGAAGGGCTCCAGATGCCATGCAGCTACACACCCTTCTCCACTGCTGGTGCGGAAAAAAGGGAGCTTTGTGTATTTGCAGATGCTTCACTTAAAGCAATAGCAGCTGTAGCTTACATCAAGGTGACCAATCATCAAAAGCAGAGTGAGACTAGCTCTGTCTTTGGTAAGGCGAAGTTGGCTCCTCAACACAACCTGACTATCCCAAGACTTGAGCTCTGTGCAGCCGTAGATCTGAACATTGACGAGACTCACCCCATCATCATTTCCGGATAGCATCATCTCCCAAACCTACTTGTATCTCACTATCATGAAGCAGTGAAACATCAAGAAGGACATCTAACTGAGGGTGCCACTAGATCGGCTGGGTTTTGGCTAGTTGGAGCCATGCAGGTAGCACCTCCTTTCACCTATGTAGGTGTTGACGTCTTTGGTGCATGGGACATCGTCTCACGCCGCACAAGGGGAGGAGTCTCTAACTCTAAACGCTGGGCTGTAATGTTCTCATGCATGTGCTCAAGGGCAGTCCATATTGAAGTGATTGAGGCGATGAGTTCCAGCAGCTTTATCAACGCTTTGAGAAGGTTCTTTGCCATCAGGGGCCCTGCGAAGCTGGAGATGGACAAGGGAAATGCAGACTTTGACAGAGTGGAAAAATACCTAACACTCAGAGCTGCACCTGGGTATTTAAGTCACCCCACATGTCTCATACCGGTGGCACGTGGGAAAGAATGATCGGCATTGCCTGCCATACTGTATATTAGATTTCATGGTGCTCGAAGAAAGGAAGTTTCATCTCACACATGAGGTTTTGACTACATTCATGGCAGAAGTAGCCGCCATCATGAACACTAGACCACTTATCCCGGTGTCATCGGATCCAGAGTCACCTCTCATTCTTACACCAGCTATGCAAGGGAGTAGATTTGATTTTGAGATTTGTGGGGACACAAAAGTGCTCCAATGCAGCACTCTTGAAAGTTTAAGTTTTTTGCATTAGCAATCATAATTTCACATTATGCAGATGTTATAGGTTAAAGTAACTAATGAAGGACAAAAAGGCAAATTCGAAAAGCTCTAATCTTTACTCTTTAGTGCAGGGCTGTAGTGAAACTGTGAATAATGTCAATTAGCTATTGAGCTGGAATGTTATTTGTGTCAGGTTGGTTGGGCTTGTCCAGAATATCCTCCTGATTACTGCCCCTCTCCCTGCTGCTCTCTCCAGGTGGATTGTATTCCTTAGGAGTCAACCACAATATAAATTTGAAAACCATAAAGCAACTACTGTAAACAAATGCACACTAGTAATACATGAAGAGGCCTCTTAGATTTTAAAGCTAAATGGTGGGATTTTTATTTGGATCATCATCATACTAACATTTTTTAACTGCTGTTATATTCTGTGTGTGAAGGCTTGTTTTATTCTGTTATTTATGTTTAAACTGTTTTTATCATGTAAACTAGTTTGTTTTTCTGTTTGCATGAAAAGCTCTTTATAAATAGATTTGATTTGATCTGTCACAGTGCTGAATCTCATGACTAACACATCCAGCATTATTTAACCTCACCTGTGAAATTGCAGCCTCTTTTTCAGCTTCTCCTTCTCCTCAACTTCCTCCAGCTTCTCTAATTTCATCTAGTCCAGGTTCTCCTTTTCTACCTCCTCAAGCCTCTCTCTCCCCATCTGCTTCTCGTCCTCTACCTCCTCTGGTCTCTCCTTCTCCATCTCCTCCAGCCTCTCTGTTGTCTATCACCTTACAAAATTATGTTGATGCATGACAGATTAGGGATATAATGATCATAGAGTTTGATGGTAAAGTTATTACCTGGAAAAAAGGCCTTTACCTTTACATTAATTATGTTTAATTTATTCCCCACAAAACATGGATACATAAAATCACCTCATCTAGAATATGAAGTTTTATTCTATTTACACCATACATTTTATTTATGTTTTTAAACAGCTTCTCTTTTCTATAAAAATACATGAAAATAAGAAAAAAAAGAGAATAAGAATAGAAAATAATTTTTAAAAAGTGTATCTCTTTGGCGTATTCTTTTTTATTTTTTCATTTAATTTCAATTTTAAGTAACTTACTGTACACATTGGCTCCTAAAGAAGTCCCTTATATTGAGTTTTCTTTTCTTTCACATCCTTTAAATCCTAAACAGCACACACGCACGCAGACACAAACACAAAGTGTAAATGACACCAGTAAAATCCATCTAGCTGACGTGACCCGGACAGAAGAAATGCCAAACGTATTGACAACTTACACTCGCAGGTGCCTCGCATCCAGCCCAATTAGCAGTTGTAGCTTGAGATGTTAACAGTCAGACGTTTGACCAGACATAGACACACACACGTCTATGTTCATACCTGTTTATGCGTTTGATAAGCTGACCGCGCTCGGTTTAAGAGGAGATGGAATAACAGCGGGGACGGCCAATAACATGTAGGTTAGCCAGAAGGTAAGAACTAGTAACATGAAATAATTATTAAAATGTAGAGTTACTATAATTAAAGTCCAACGAAACAGCCTGTCAATCAAAGTCCGGCCCCCTCATTAATTATGCAAGATTTCAAAAAATTATCTTACGAAAACCAGCCTGGTGCCTCTGTTTTTGACGAGCCCAGCATTATCTCAGGAAGAATATGTAGCCATAGAAAGTTTTTAAAAGATGGCCACCAGGCATTAAAGTTGTTTTTAACGTGTCTAAAGTCCAATGCTTTTCAATGAGGGCCTAGCGGCCAAATTGAGGTACTACAGCAATGGAGGAGCAATGGCGGCCTCCATGGTATGCGGTCACAAAGCAGAGCAGTCAGCGGCCATTGTATTTAACCCTTTGTGTGCCATGATCATTGACTAAACAGCGGTTGGATATCTGGTAGCGACGCCGTTGATTGGTGGGGACAATTCACTAATTGCTGGATATTGGTGGGGACATGTCCCCTCCGTCCATGCTAATTCTACGCCCTTGCAGCTATGCTTCGTAAGGCGTCTCTCCACCGGTACGATTCGACTCGACTCGGATCGACTCGACCTCAGTACCTTTTACTCTAGACTGGCAGACTGGCAGGATATGCCATACACTGTCAATAAAACACAAATCCTTATACACAGACAGACACATACATAATTTTTAGAACTTTAATTGCAATAAAATTATCACACAAACTCATGGTTGGTTTTACTCGTTTTTATTTAAAAACAACAGTTTTTCCAATGTTTTGGGGTTGAGCCGTTTCTTTTTCTTGCACAATATTTCTCCAGCCTTTGAAAAAACTCTTTCACATGGCAGCGACGACGCAGGGGAGCATAAGAAATTTGTAACTAATTTATACAAGTTTGGATATAGGCTTTTGGTTTTGCTCCAGTACAGCAGCGGATCCTCAGTTCTTAAGATGTTCTGTTCAGCAAGATAGCGGTCCACTTCTATTGTAGCACCTGCCACCACACTTGAGCTGCTTCTGCTGCTGAGGATACTTCGGTCCAGCAATTGCCAAAATCCAACTAATAAGAGTAACACAGGTTGGTTTGCAAAGCTACATTCATATTTAGAACACAATGATCTGCTTACTTACCTGAGTTTGCAGACAGATCCAGAGGGTGGGTTTCTGCGGGGCCTGAAGGTACAGATGATGCATTGTTTCTCATGAGCACAGCACATTCATTTTTTAACCTTGTCACAGCTTCCTGTGCTTTTGTTGGACCCAGAAAAGCAAGTTTCTTGAATCTTGGATCCAGCAGTGTTGGTAATGACAGAACACTCATAGACTCTAGGTGATGTATATGATCACGCAGTGTTCTGAGTATTTTGTCCCCCAGCTGCTTTGCAATGTTGGATCTCAAATTTTGTGTTTTTGTTGCGATGGCATGATGTACCATTGCCATTAATGGAATTACTTTGGACGCAGACACCCTTTTCTCAGCTGAGATCTCCACAGGTGCTTGCTGGAATGGCTCAAGAATGCATCAAGCATCCTTGATTATGTCTTGCTCTGGTGCTGTAAGTGGGATGATATCAGTTCATAAGGAGGCAAGGGCAGCCCCCACTGGCTCTCTGAGGTCATACACAAGTTGAAACTTTTGGAACGGGCTGTTCCAACGAGCGTCAACCTCTCCTATCATTTTCAGAGGCTGCCGACCCATTTGTTCCTGCACATGAAACAGTCGCTCCTTGGCTGTGGTGCTGGTCCTAAAATATGTGACCAGCCTTCTACACTTGGCTCGTAAGTCATTGAGGCCATCCACATCATCAAATGACTTCCGCACTATAAGGTTAATGGCATGGGCAATGCATTGTGTGTCTTATGTTTAGACGTTTTGCACAGGCAAGCATGTTTGACGCTCCATCTGTGATGAGGCACTTTACTTTATCAACAATGCCCCACTCCTCCATCAGCTGAATATGCCCTTCACACAAGTTTTCAGCTGTATGTGTCTTTGGGAAATCGTGCACACCAAGTAAGGTGGTAAACAGCTTGTCTTCACTTATGAAGTGGCACGTCACTGCAAGGTAGGCACTCATATTGATAGATGTCCACATGTCAGAAGTAGGAGTTACAGCCACTGCCTTCTGCACCATGACGTTTGCCTTTTCTTTTGCCTCCTTATATTTTTTATCCACCATTTCCTTCAGAGCCTAAGGATGGAAAAAAATGCTACATTATATTTGGACTACCTATTAAAAATCAACAGCTTCACTCAGTTGACAAACCTTTCTACTTGGAAGGGTGTAGTTGGGATCCACAACCTGCATCAGCTCTCTGAAGCCAACATCCTCCACAACAGAGTGGTCGGGAATCCTTGATTACCATGTTCACCACGGCATTATCCAGCATTGCTTTTCTGGAATCTAATCATTAATAATTTGCTTATCAGAAGGCTATAGGAATATCACAACTTGCTATAAATATCTATTATTACCTTGGCTGGTAGCTGGCTGGTCGACAGGATTAGCATGGCAATGCAATGCTCTATAATGTCGAAGCATGCTTGATGTATTATTGCTGTAGGTCAGCTCCTTATCACACACCAAGCACTTCAACTTTATTATAAAAAAAATAGGCTATATAAATATTACATACAAAGTGTGTTATTATTACTATTGCTTTCAAAGGGTATGTGCTAGGCTAACCATTATTGTTCTTCTCCTATTTTTGCTGCCTTTGTAGACATTTTAAATTAGAATAAAATATTTTTATGAAGCGTTGTGAAATTGAGTAACAAGTCACCGACACTGAAAACATTCTATTTCCGGTTGCTATTGTATG
The DNA here is from genome assembly GCA_028564705.1 of Apricaphanius iberus. Taxonomy (NCBI): domain Eukaryota; kingdom Metazoa; phylum Chordata; class Actinopteri; order Cyprinodontiformes; family Aphaniidae; genus Apricaphanius; species Apricaphanius iberus. The sequence continues at coordinate 260,964 of JAPXFQ010002128.1, forward strand.
GTAGAATATCACTGCTGCAAAGTCAAATCACCACTCTTATTTTAAAGGAAATCTACTTCCGCTAAAGGCGATAGAATGTCAACTGGACGAAACCCGCATCTCTGAAATAACCAAACATTTACTAAAATGATTACTCACAAACACACACATCAAAATGTTAGAAAAATTTTGCTTTGATCTTTTTTTGCCTTGTTGTGGAGCTATGGGCTCAGGTTAAAGTTTATCCTTTAACTTATTCACAATTCCACGCCTTATTATGAGCAATCAACTCAATATATTCCCACACAGGAGAAGACTTCCTTTTTCTTGCAGGCTCCATCTGTAAAAGGGAGTTGAATTGTTGGTGTATAAACTTAGATTTTGTGACTGCAGAAAAAGGAGTGCATCATTCACAGTGAACGCAAACCAACACTCAGACTTTTAACCAACTCCCAAGTGTAAGAGAAAATATAGCCTAGAGCTCACTTCAGAAGGCTACAACAGGTAGGATGTTCAATAAACTATCTGACTGACTGACTGACTACTTCGATAACTCACTAACTCACTACGAACGCCGACACACACCACATTGTGCCGCGGGATTCAAAGCGCTTATGAGGAAGCGGGTCGCGGGACGAATCAATGATGTCACCGGGACAAACTAGGGCCCCGGTCACTTGATCTCTCTATTGTTGACACAGGCCTCGAATCGAGACTTCATCTGGCAAGCCCACTTTTGCTCGAGACACGCCTCGGGGCCTCGGTTCATTTTTCCCATCACTAGCTGCTCGCTGTGAGAGGATTATCAAGGAGGAGCTGCTCGTGGTTCATAGCCGATGTTTCTCATCTGCAGGCCGAAGCAGAGAAACGGACAGCGCCGAAGTCCTGAACTCGCTGTCTCGTACTCTCGGTAAGAAGCAACTTTCATGCCACTATTTCATTCACAATATTAACCTATTCAGCTGCATATTATCTTCAGTATGAAAGTTGTTTTTATTATCAGTTATCCAAATTAGTTCTGATGCCGTTTTTTAATTGTGAATGACCTACTTACGTTTTGTGAAGCACAGTGAGACACATTTGTTTGTATTCCTTAATTTAATTAGTAGTTTATGTTTTAAATGCACTGTAAGCATAATACTTTAAAAATATATCTGTGATCCGTTGCAGCAGGATCATCACCTTCTTCTGATGGAGCAGAAGCAGGAAACCGGCTTACGGAGGGTGGAGATGATACGATGCCTTCAATCTGCCTTCAATCAATCCTTCCTGGGATGCTGCAGACGAAACCATGACCCACAGACATGTGCAACTGGACTTTGTTTCTGAACTTTTTCTATACCTGTCCAATAAAAATGTGCAACTATATGCTTGTATTATCATTTGCACTTTCATTACACACTGGTTGGTGGAATCATTTTACAATATTATATCTGGCATCAGGGTTCAGCAACTCACACTCTTTTGTACTACTTCACCTTGTTTTTCCTTGCAGTCTGTAGCTTTTCTGGGGTCTTTATTCTTCGATTAGAGAGGCTTTCTCTTCGACGTGTGTCTACAGAAATCCACAAACTGAGCAAAAAGCTCAGGATCGCTAGTGAAGTCGTCATTGTTCTTCTTCCTCTCCGAGCCTTTGTTTATTTCCCACTACATACTCTGGGGCAGCCCACCATGTGACGGACCCGCTCACTTTAGACGCTCTGGTTTGCTGTAACTGTGAAGCAACACTTAACAAGTCGAGCTGTGTCGAGTCGCGTTACCAATAGTACCAGAACAGTACGGTTCGGCAAAAGATACTAGAGGAGAGATGCCTTTACTCTCAAGATGGGGCCTGCACCTCCCCCTCCAATAGCCAACCTTGAGGGAGCCAATCTCATCCAGAGGCAATGGAAGCAGGTTCAACGGCTAGCAGATATGTTTTGGAACAAGTGGAAGCATGAATATCTCAAGACTGTACAACTACGTCAAAGCAAGCTTCCAAACCTTCTAGGAGGAGACGTGGTTCTCTTGAAGGACGTTCAAGTAAAGAGGAACCAATGGCCTATAGGCATCATTACAAAAACCTTTCCATGAGAAGACGGCTCAGTCCGCACTGTTGAGGTAAAGGTTGTCAAAGAAGGATTCAAGAGATCTTTTAACCGGCCCATCACAGCAGTTGTTTTGCTTTTCTGTTCAAAGACGGATTCTTTTTGTTAGTGTGGATTCTTCAAAGAAGCGGGGAGTGTTATGCTACACAAAAGTATGCTGATTTTGTTTCAGTACTTTGTGTTGGGTTGTTTCTTTTCGCTGCCATAGCAACAAATAGCAAAGCATGATGGGAAACGGGAAGTAGCCTTGCTAAGCAGTAATCAGGTAAGCTACAAACGTGCCTTTTTCTGTGTTCAGAAAACATCATTCTTCTTTTTCCCATTCTGTAATAAGTCGTCTGTAAACGTCTGTAAGTATGTAAGCTTTAGTTATTGCTTTTTTTTTTATGTGTAAAAAATATAGTAATCCAGAGATGTTTGCTAGTTCTGATAAACTAAGCCAGTCTTATGTTTAGCACTGCTGGTATTTTATACTAGCCCTTTCAGGTTTGTTATAAACACAAAGAGGCTTCATCAGTTCATGCTCGCTGCTGACTGCTGGACCAGTCCCAGCCTGGTCAGCGGCGAGCATGAACTGATGAAGCCTCTTGGATAAGAGGTGAAACGTCTTCCAAGACAAATTACCAAGTCCAGTTGCGTTTGATTGAAATTTCCTTGAGATAACCATGACCTGGATGAATGAGAATATTCACAGGCTTAAACACAAAGAGGCAATTAAGCTTTCTGATTATTTAGATTTTGTGATGTGACTTGACTAGTGATATAGGCATTTTTTTATTTTCATTACAGTTTCACAAAATTCCCAGGAAACTTCAAGGAGATTAATTTACCGTGTCCTGGAGTTATTGGAAGAGTTTAAGCTTAATGGAATGAAGTCCCTGACACAGGGAAAGAGCTAAAATCTGCAGGACACTCGAGGCCTGGATTAGGAATCCCTGGTCAACAGTCACCTAAGGGCATGTTTGTAGGGGAAGGGGGTGTGTTTTGAAAGGGCGTGGTTTTGCATGGGGTGTGGTCTGTGGCGGCTCTGGCTGCAACAAACTGACATATTACCACAATCCACTGGACAAACAAATGAGCACTAAAACATATATTCACATGAATTTTATTTTTCAACATGAGCAAATTTCTGTTCTATAAAATCCTAAAGAATGGATTTTTTGGTTACTACAGAAAGAGACGGATCAAGCTCTCACACACAGACATACACACACACGCGCATATATATCCATCCTTCCATCCATCTTCTTCCGCTTATCCAGGGTCGGGTCGCGGGGGCAGTAGCTTAAGCAGAGAGACCCAGACTTCCCTCTCCCCAGCCACTTGGGCCAGTTCCTCGGGAGGAATTCCGAGGCGTTCCCAGGCCAGCCGAGAGACATAGTCCTTCCAGCAAGTCCTGGGTCTTCCTGTGGGCCTCCTCCCAGTGTTGGACGTGCCCGTAATACCTCACCAGGAGGCGTCCAGGAGGGATATATATATATATATATATGTGTGTGTGTGTTTAGTTTTGTTACAACTTCAGTATATTTTAAAGCAGGGGTGCCCAAAGTTGGTTTTCAAGGTACTGTATACGTTTTGGATTTTTCCCTGGTTCATTACACCAGAATCAAAGGATTTCTCATTAGCAAGCCTCTACAGAACTTTGTCATGCCGAGGAGGTAGTTGGCCCATTTGAATCAGCTGTGTTGGAGCAAAGAGACGTCAAAAACTTGCAGGACACTGGCCCTTAAAGACTGAAGCTGGGCACCCCTGTTTAGGAGAAATGTACAGTGGTGCCCGTAGATGTGATCATATTGAATGTGAGTTTTTCCTCTCCTTTTTTGCTATATACTTGAGGGATGAGGGATTAATGAGGAATTGCTGAGTTTGAAGTCTTCTGTATGTTCTGGGCACAACCTCAAGTGAATTACTCAACGTAATCTGCTGGGATTCCTTACATAGAAAACTTTTAACTGGTTGGAATATTTGTATAATTGTATTGAAATTACTTTTCTTGTAAGTGCCTTGAGATGACATCTGTTGTGAATTTGTGCTATATAAATAAACTGAATTGAATTGAATCATTCCTGTTCTGTACTCTTTGCTTTAGTTCCCCATTCAGTTCAGAATCCAGTTCAATCCAGTTTGTTTTTTGTTCCATCTATGGTCTAACAATTCACTTTTTTAAATTCACTTTTATTTATATAGTGCCAATTCACAATAAATGTCATCACAAGGCACTTTACAGCAAAAGACATTTCAATACAATTCTACAAACTTTTCAATCAGTTAAAAGTTTTCTATGTTAGGAATCCCAGTAAATTGCGATGAGTTATCGACGTGAGGTTGTGCCTGGATCATGCAGACTCCAACATCAGCTATTCCTCAGCAAACCCTCATACTGAGCAAGCATGTAGCAACAGTGGAGAGGAAAAACTCCCTTTAACAGGAAGAAACCTCCAGCAGAACCTGATTCAGTAGAAGTGTTCATCTGCCACGACCATCTAGGGCACTGAGAAGACTGAGAAGAGACAGCTTGGAGGATGCTCGGTGACTTTGAGCATCATCTGGACCGATGTTCCCCATCCAGCAGGGTGCATTATACACTCAACAAAAAGATAAACGCAACACCTTTGTTTCTGCTCCCATTTTTCATGAGATGGACTTAAAGATCTAAAATTCATTCCAGATACACAATATTACCATTTCTCTCAAACATTGTTCACAAATCAGTCTAAATGTGTGATAGTGAGCACTTCTGCTTTGCTTAGATAATCCTGACCATGACCATGTGGAGCTTCTATGGGGGGGGGGGGGGGGGGGGATACTGAGAGAAAACTGGGTTTACAATAACAATAACAGCAGAAAAAATATATCTGGAGAGTGGTAGAAGAAAAAAGTAGAAGAGAGAAGAAAAGTGGTCAGTCTGTCATCCAACAGTCTAGCAGCATGACAAAAAAGAAGAAGTTCAGGATAACCTAAGCCACTAACTATAAGCTTTATCAAAATGGAAGGTTTTAAGCCTAGTCTTGAAAACAGAGTATTTGCCTCACGTACTAAATCTGGGAGCTAGTTCCACAGGAGAGGAGCCTGATAACTAATCAGTATAACATGTTGACACTTCATCTGCCCAGCAGAGCTGGAAAGGGCTACAAGGCAACTGCCAAGCACCTTGGTGAATATAGAGCAACTGTTGGAGCAATTGTTAGAAAATAGAAGAGGCTAAAGATATCTTTAAGTCTCCCTCAGACTGGTGTTTCATGTGAGATCTCACCTGGTGGGGAATCACTGATAATGAGAAAAGTGAGGAATCGGCTAACTACATGGGAGGAGCTGGTCATGAAGAGAGATGGGACCAACGTTTCAAAGGTAAGTGTCGGTAGAACAGTACGCTGTCATGATTTAAAATCATGCGTTGCATGGAAGGTTCTCTTTCTCAAATGATCACATGTCCAGGCCCGTCTCAAGTTCGCCAACGACCATCTCGATGATCCAGAGGAGGCATGGGAGAAAGTCCTGTGGTCAGAATAGACCAAAATATAACTTTTTGGTCTAAACTTCACTAGTAGTGCTTATAAATGTTCGTTTATGCTTTTTATGTGATTCTATTTTTTTATTTTCACATTTTTGTAATCATGTAAAGCAATTTGAATCATGTAAAGCAATTTGAATTGCCTTGTTTTGAAAGTGTGCTATATAAATAAATTAGCCTTGCCTTGGGGAGGATGAGTTGCATCCCAAGAACACCATCCTTACTGTGAAGCATGGGCTGGAAACCTTATGCTTTGGAGGTGCTTTTCAGCAAATGGGGACAGGACGGCTCCGCCGTATTAAGTAGAGAATGATGAGGCCGAGTATTATGGGATGTTGTCCAAAAACCTCCTTCCCTCAGTCAAAGTATTAAAGATGGGTAGATAATAATTTTACTCACATTGAAAATGCACCTACAATGTGAATTTCAAATCTATCCATAATTTCTAAGTGGGAGAACTTGCAAAATCGCAGTGTTCAAATACTTGTGTTCCTCACTTCATATAATTAAAAAACACAGTGTTATAAAAATAATAAATGATTTAAAGTGTTGTACTCTGTAAAATTAAAATAAATTCATTAACTTTTTTTTATAATTAGTCAATCTGCAGGCTAAAATATCACTCTGTGGCAGTGTATGAAGCTGAGTTGAAATGAAGAGTGACAGACTGCTGCATCCTAGATGCATGAAAGACTATTACCTCACATTCTTCCTTGTAAATTACTGTGGCAGGGGCTATATCTACCATGGGCTAAAACATAGCACAACCAGTGCAGAAACAATTTGGAAAGAATTAAAATTTGTTTTTAAATTGAAAAAGTAGTTTTCAAGACTGCACATTCCTAACAAGTCTCTTTTCCGACCTGGAATGCAGTTGTTATTGGTTCTGGGATTTGTAGCAGGCAGCCGCTGTTCCATCTTCCTGCTACTGCACACCATTACTGAATCTATTAGTCGTATGCAGTACCGTATCCTACTGTTACTGCTGACTTTCACCCTGGTCAAACATGGCTGTGGCAGTATCATGGATTTGGGAGGATTATATTCACCAGGGAGAGGTCATTTCGATGCGAAGGTACATCTGGATAAGTACAGGACAATGCTGGAAGTAAACATTTTAGGGGTTACAAATGGCTTGAGACTGGGATGTAGGTTCACTTTCCATCAAGACAGCAACTATAAACACAACCAGAGGCATAAAAAGAATGTTTTATATCATGTGTTGGAATGATTTATTAAAAGTCCAAACAAGAACTTTGTCCATGGCATGAATGGAGAATTGATGTTAACACACCAATAAAATCTGAGACATTTTGAAACATAGACAATGCAAAATTGTCATTCTCTGAATGTCTAAAGCCTTTAAAGTTTATTTATGATATGCTCTAAAGATAGAACAGTCACAAAGCGCTGAACATAAATTGCACTCAAAGTGTCAGTTCTTTATTTAGGTATTATGTTCTCTGTTGTAAATAATAAGTTGTGTGACTTTTTCCAGACTCTGGTCACAAACTCTGTACCTTCTTTGTCACTATTTCTAAGATAAGTTTAAGAATTTGTGTTTTATTTAACCCTGAAAAGTCTTACAACACTGAATTTGACATGTTGGGATGACAGTGCAAATCAACCTACTGAACATTAGCTTCAATAAAGTTGATAAGGCACTTTACAGACTTCTACTTTGAAAACTTCATCCTGAGATTGTCTGAATGCACCATACCCTTCCTCTGCCATATCTAGTCATTCATGTTAATCTCTTGTACAAGCCATAACACAAGGTTCTAACTGTATTAAAGGCAAGCTGAATCAAAACAAACTTAACATTTCAAGGTTAAACCATTAACAAACAGTTGGAAAGTGGATTAATTCTTCTTGACTGACATGTTGCCACAGTAAGAGACCCAATTCTAGTGCCCTCTGGTTTATCGGTGGATCTCAAATTAATGGAAAAAGAAAACAGTCAACACAAGCAACAATTTCAGCAATTGTATCATATTTATATTGACTTATTAAAAGAAGAAAATTTGTGCTCAGTTTAAATTTCTGTGTGATTTTGTATTTCTCTGTTATGCTTCAATAAATACTGTTTTAACTTAAGGGTTCTATATGTTGCCCTGCGATGGACTGGCGACCGGTCCAGGGAGCACCCTGCCTCTTGCCAAATGACAGCTGGAGACAGATTCCAGCCAAGGTGCACTTGCAAAAAGTGAAGCCAACCAGGAAGTGGCAAAAATTGCAGTTCAGCCCTCATCCGCTGGGGGCTGGTTCCCAAAAGGAGCAAATTCCCATTGACTCCCATGTTAAAAGGGCAACTTTACAGCAAAAATAAACATGTTTACAGCCTGGTTCAAAAAAATCATTTTAGTTAAGTTAGTTCAGGTTTACCATCATGACAACTTTGAGGCTGGTGAATTTTTTTCTAACTTCTCTGTTTATTTTGAATGTAATTATGAAATCATGAATAATTAGGAGCATGTCCTTTTGATTGACATGTCCGTCTAGGCTAACGCTGGTGGCTAATGGTAGCTAATAGCCTGCTCCGTAGTCCGCTGTCCCCCTCTGCTTGCGAGGAAGCTCCTCACAGCCTGGGACTAACGTAAAGACTTCAACCATTTGGTGTTTCTGAACTCCACTATCAGTTGCCTCTGCAGTTTTTATTTGGTTTTGGATGTTAATCTGCAATTATTGGACAAAGACAGTTTGCTGTGGTGTTGATTACAGTAACAGACCGTCCAAGAAGTTTCTACTTTGGGGGGAGGCTTTATACCGGCTGATACCTTACCAGTTGTGGGGGGGTTCGGTCAGGTGGCCGAGAGGAATGCTGTTCTGGTCTGAGCTTTTATCTCTTTCTGCATGCGAATTGGAGCTGGCAACCGGTCGGGTAACAGCAGAGCAGCAAAGTCGGCAGGACCGAGAAGAAGCCGCATCCAGAGCGGGAGACGGCTACATCAGGCTGGAAGACTACATGCAGAGTCGGACTCTAGACAGACTGGATGATCGCTGGTTAGAAAAGTACTGGTGTGAGGAACACAGCTGCAGGCATGAATTAATGGATGTCTGAGATGTGAGGTGAGTCCAAAGCCTTTTATCTTTTGAGAGGATCTGAGTTTTAATGATGACTTTGTGACTGCTTTTTGCTGGATGTTGCTGGATAAGCCGTCCATGTCCTCACCCTCCACCGATGGTAATGGAAATAACACCATATTAGGCCATATTGACCCGACCCATTTGGGTCTTATCATATCGATATGTTTTCTCTGCTTGAGATGTTTCTGCATCTAATGTGATCCTAGTTGAAAAACGGGACAAAAGTCTCTCAACCACGGTCTTCTGGCTGAAAACGGCTGCAGCCTACGTTAGCTCCAGTTAGCTCCCGACTAGCTTCTGACTAGCCTCTAGCTATGTCGGCTCGGAGCGTTAACCCTCCGCCCCCAGCCTCACAGCGCCACTTTCAGCTCCACCTCTTTGCCCATTTTTGGAGTTTCTGAGAGCGACGGCGAGTAACGCGGACAAGATGGCGGCGGTGGAAGCAGTTGGCTTCAGTTTTGCTCTTCAGAAACCTATGGGTTACGTCAACGACTGTTTGTCCATTTATATATAAAGTCTATGATACCAGCCCCCCACAATCCTTCAAGGACACATGGTATAGATAATGGATGGATGGTTCTACAAGTTTGTTCTTAATGTTCACTATTGATTCATAGCTCTGATCCTAACTTGCCTCATATCCAATAATAGTTATCTTAACAATGAGTGTTACGTCAATTGTAGTGCTCAATGATTTGCCCCCTAGAGTTCAAAAATATTCTAGGACCTTCCATAATTAAACCTGGCAAGCATGTCCGGTAGGCTACCCCTGGAACCTGCTCTCACTGTTGACCAATCTTCTACTTTAATTTAGCAACAAAGAGGAGAAGATTTCAGCCTGAGGCCTTTGCACCAAATGAGTTAACATGTTAAGATCCACATAAGGAAAACACCTTGACTAATCAAGAATATCACATATGATTAACCAAATAGAGCAGCCAGAGATTAAATACACTCAATAGAACTAAAGTTTAGATTAAAAGAATACGGGTTTTAAGATCAGAGTAGCTAAAGTGCTTGTAATAATTTGTAAATCTGAAAAGATAAAGAAAATAGTGGGCGTTCTTAAAATGGCTTAATTAACCATTCTCCCATGCAAAACAGCTCAAGCTCATTCTATTTGCATCTAAAGCATCTGGCAATGATTTATCATCTTTCATTTTTGCATAGTTTTATATATATAGTTGGTATTGATATCTTATTACCAGTTAATAGATTCTTCAATTGGCTATTCGTATGACATTAAAGATATTTCTCAAAAAATTCTGTTGAGTTCTAAATCATTTTACAATGACCTCGGATATGATTATGAAAACTGCCATAACAACTTCAGCTGCAATGGTTGGAGAAAACTGTCAAAACAACTTCAGCTGCAATAGTTGGAGCGGTAATAAGGATGCAAATGAACATTAGCAGACAAATAATAATGCATCGATGGTCAGAATTGATTTATATTTCGTGCGAGCCACCTACGAGAGCATGGCGCCGCTGGTGTAGTGGTATCATGCAAGATTCCCATTCTTGCGACCCGGGTTCGATTCCCGGGCGGCGCACGTTCTTTTACATGTTTACTGTAAAACAAATGCTACAGAAAAAACTAATTACAAAAATATATTTGCACAGCAGAAAACAAAACACACAAACAAAAAACTAGACGTAGTTTAGGCAAATAACTTGCCAACATTGTGTGGATATAAAAATAACGTGTACATATAAGAAAATATTAATTGCACAATTTTATCTTGTGAATAGAAACTGTGTGAAATTGCAGAGAATGAACATAGTTTGTGTGCTTGCCAAATGTGTGGGCGAGGGAGCGCTTGATTTTGCTTATTTTCAGCGCGCTGCTGAACTGACGCTGCTGACGCTGTTCCTCCGCCATCTTCAACTTCCTATTGTTTGCATCAGACGGAGAGGGGGCTGTATGCTGCGTGCGACAGACCAGAGTCGGACACGGATTTCTCATTGAAAACAGGCTATAGCCCCTGTGCTCCTGGTCTCCGGTTCAGTCCAGACTTGTTGTATGTCACTGGAATAAAGCCCCCTCCCAGGACTCAACCACTGAACCCCGACGATGGACGACGAACAACCCAGAACCTTGTGAGTAACAGCGGCCGTGTCTATGTCATGGAATGCCCAGGCTACGTCTAGTTACTGCAACATGTTTCCACGTTGTTACAATTAGGAAGCTGTAAACCTTTTCTTATTTGACTGACAGTGATTTTACTTATTTTGTAATTTTCTCTCATTAACCTTGGCACGTCGAAAGTCATAAAATCTGACTATTTCTTAGCACCAAATTAATGTCTTATTTTCAAGTGTAAATAAATGTAGCACGCTTGAAATCGAAACTGAGTTGCTAGCCAGACACTGCTACATATAGCTAAAGATTTGACACAATTTCATTACATTTATATAAAACAGGCCTATATGTATAACAACGTTGGTGTTAGAAAAGAAAATGTAAGATATGTGTGAACTGTAAGGGCGTCTAAAAAGTAAAGTTTGAGCCACAACTTAAGCGAGGCCTGTTTGGACCGGTTAGCAAGAGCTTTAGTGTTGCTAGCTGGCAGACGAGCCACGTCAACGCGCTCACAAACCACCCTGAACTCTCCTGATTGTGGGGGTGACCATTTCACGAATCGGTGAAATCGGTTGAAAACGTAAACTACTGTATTGTTTAGTAGCCCCTCATTGTCGTTATTTTTTCTGCGTTCACCAGATATTGCTGTGTCTGTTGCTACCCCAGCGAACTAGCCTTTGTTTCCGTGCAACTTCCTGTTTGACAGGGACTCAGTTCGCCCATCTCTCTCTTTGCTTGTAGGTATGTAGGAAATCTGTCCCGGGATGTCACCGAGCCCCTCATTCTGCAGGTCTTTCAACAGATAGGACCTTGTAAGAGCTGTAAAATGATCAATGATGTAAGTTACTTCGCCTACGTATTTTTAGATCTCCAGTTCAAATGTTGTCCACATGATGCCTATAAAGATCAAATACTAGAGATGCACCGAAGTTTTGGTCTGTTGATACGGATTTATAACTCATTCAGGTTCTTTTAACGTACTAAATAAAATTGTTTTCTATTCTTGATACATAGAAATTTGTAAATCAAATAAATTTGATCGTTTTATGTTTTTATTATACAGAACTGTCACTTTCTGTGTTCATAAAGAGTGAGAGAGCAGTTGGTGTTACACAGATCTAGGGTAAAGGTACCCATTAAGCCCACCAAAATTAAAGTTTGCCTATTTTTCAAACAAACGAAGACTGTTTATGGACATGATCCTTTGTTAAAATGAAAGATCAATCTGTCATTTAAAAATATTTGTTTTCCCCTCTTGAATTTGATGTCTCTTAATACAAGACATTTTTTAAATAAAGTCAAAAGTCTGGCATGGGCTTAATTAGTACCTCGGTACCATTTAAGCCCATGTGTGTTCCAAATAACCCCACAACAGTCAATGACAGAAATATAAAAATATATTCATGCTTCAAGTATTTCAATTAGATTTATTTCATGTTCAGGCATATAAGCCTATTACAATCTCATTCAATAAACTCAACCTGTAGTTTGTCTTCCAAAATAAACCAAAAATACAGTATAACCCAGAGGAAGGCCTTAAAAGGATTTATCATTTTGATAACTTGAATTTGCTACAGTATGTATTTCATTGTGGCAAATGAAGATATTCTTTTGAAAGTGATACATGCATTGATCAGGGTCAACTTTTAGATATGTCTAATAAAACAAGATTCTATCGTTAGACCTACCTGAAGACACTCTGAAATATCTTTCTCTACTTCTGAACTGAGGAAGGTGGTACGTCCCTGATGAGCCTGAACTTTAACCCTATCCTTCAGTCGCTCCCTCAAAGACTTCCTGTCAACTCCAAACTGCCTTGACAGTTGGCACACGTTTTTAATTGTGCCCTCATGGAAGAGATGACATGCCTCAATCATTTTTGGACAGTCGCTGTAGTTTGTTCTTTTCTGCATTTCTTACTACAGTTGAATTTGACATGCAATCGAACATACAATTTAGCTTACATAATACTTGATTATATGGAATATAACACTTAGTTTAATGTCAGGATGCTTTTGTCAGTATGTGATCCAAACATTATAGGGGAGGGAATGTATCAGATCTCAATACTGATTGAATTTCTATTGTAAAACACAAGATGGCCTTAAAAAAAATTTCAGCTCACTAACACCATTTATTGTGGCTCAATGTGTATATTGTTATATGGTGCACCACAAAATATTTACTTTATCCACAAATCATTTCTTATCCCCAGGTTGTATTGTAAATAGCATGGCTACTGATTAGAATTCATGATTAGCTTGCTATGCTAACTAGCAAAACACATATTTTGTGATTAGTACAAACGGTACAAATTTCCAAAAACCTACTATATAATAGACAAAAATCAATTCACTAATCTCTCAATTTTCATAGTATTATTGTACTTACCTCGTTCGTTGCTGAAATTGGTTCAAAAATACTTTTTCATAAGGTGTCCCAAAACATTGAAGTTTTGAGGTGACTTCATCTGAGCTGCTTGAGAGTGCTGGATGTTGGGCGGGGTTAATTCAAAAATGGAAAATGCGATTGGTGTTCACCGAAAACTCACATACCTGTGAGAAGTTACTTGAGTTGTGAAAATAGTGAGTAGCTTATCACAACACCCTGATAATTTAAAATTTCACTTCAAAGATCCAAATGGGCTTAAATGGTACATGGGCTTAATGGGTACGCTTACCCTACAGTTCAATACAATTGTACTTTTATTTTACTACAGACAACATGATTAAAAAATGGAATCGTTTTTTTTTTTTTTTTTTTACTGTCGTATAGCAGTGGTTACGCTTACTGACTGTAAGCCAGATAGTTAGTGGACATTTAACTTTGAGGTTTCCCAAACACTGCCACGACTCGAACTGTTTCTTGTTTCATGTCAGATAGAACTAGATATTTACGAAAAATTATTTCTTTAAAATCTTTGAAGTCTTTCACAGTAACAACTTCCACACCAATGAGTTTTGTCCTTGCAACATGGGAGTGGTTATGTGTGGTGCATTTACTGATTCGAAAAAATGCTTACAGATTTTTTTTAAATACATTTTTTAAGACAGATTTTACACCAATCAGGGCTAGTCCAGCATGAGATTGCTCGTGTTCTGTCAATGGCTCATCTCTTGGTGCATCTCTAGTATACTCACAATTATTATTCAGTTATAGTAGACCTAACACACCAGACAGTTGTGAGAGTTATTTGCACCCACTGAATTGTTAACTTATGAGTTTATTTTACTATTGACAGACGGCTGGAAATGATCCATACTGCTTTGTGGAGTTCTATGATCACAGGCATGCTGCTGCCTCATTGGCAGCCATGAATGGAAGGAAAATATTGGGTAAGGTAAGCTATCGTACCTACAGGGTGAGTGGGGATGGGGAGTTAAGTCTGTGGGCTTTTCAAAAAGAAAAAAAATACATTTTGATGGATGTAACATTTTAGATGTTATAAGTAGGGAGCTTATAAATCTGTTTTATCTTTTTAGTTGAATTATGAGTGCTGTAAAAAAACAAAGAAACCAGCTTGAATCAGTTTGTTTCTCGGCTGGGTAAATTATAAGAAATAAAATAGCCCTTGGTATAAGAGAACCAAATTTTTTTTGACATACTGGTGTAAAATAGCCATGTTATCCATAGCAGTGAAGAAAACTAACATTTAATTCTTTTCTTTTTTTTTTATACTTAATGTGTTCAAATTTAATTGTACTTTTGTCCATCTTTAATGTAGTCCTGTTGTGAAGGTTTTACTTTTTGGTTTAAACACACCCCCCCACCTGGTGCGTCCTTTCTGTTGCAGGAGGTCAAAGTCAACTGGGCCACGACACCATCCAGCCAGAAAAAAGACACAAGTAGTAAGTACCAGTGTCAGTCAGCAAGGACCTGTTTTCTTCTAATAAGGTAGAAATTAATGACAACATAAAAAAACAAATTGAATGGAGCATTAGAGGATGGTTTGGGAATTCCACATTGACCTGATTATCTGATATTTGTTGGAGCTAAATGGATTAACTCAAACATTTTGCCCCCACAGATCACTTTCATGTCTTTGTCGGAGACCTCAGTCCAGAAATAACAACAGAGGACGTCAAAGCTGCCTTTGCGCCTTTTGGCAGGATATCGTAAGTGTCGAGCCCAAAATTAATAGGTTTAGTGGTTTTCTAAAAAAATTCTTAAAATAGGGATCAACTATCCTGATACCAGAAAGCAGTAAAACACCCATTCGTACTAGGCCAGTTATACTTACTAGTATAAAATCAAAATGTTAAAAGAAGTTTAATTATTAAAATATAAAAATCAGAAGTTTTGCAAGTGCAGTGTCCCGAAACAGGACTAAATATACGTTTGGAGTATAAAAAAAAAAAAAAGAAAAAATTTACCTGTGGTGTATTTTACAAAGTGTACTTTATGAACATAGTAAAATAAAATGTGATGGTTTCACCTTTTTAACTTTAGAGAAATCAATCACTTAGCCACCATACGTTGTAACCACTTTCTGATGCAATTACTTTCTAAAGAGGATATACTAGGGATTTATATGCATACACTGCTGGTCAGAGGTCTACATTCTCTCATTATTACCATATTAATTTTGAACCTTTTTGTTTCATTTCAATTGTGCAAATTTGAATGATAGTTGATTTTACGTTTTAATACTCATACATTCCTGATTATACAAATAAACTCAATTATATTAAAACCTAACCCTGTATATATTTGAATAAATGCTCCTCAGCAGGTTGCACCTGAAGCACTTGTTCTGTATTGACCTCATCAGGTACTTAACTGTATTTTTGGGAAATTCATCTTGTACATTTGAAAGGCCTGTTTTTTCTGCCTTTTAAATTGTTTGATATCTAAAAGGAAAATGCATTTGTGGGTTGAGGGCAGATTTTAGTTGGTGGGTGTCTGCTATGAAAAACATCTTAAATCCTCTTTTCACCAAACATCTTTATAATGGATGCAGTGTGATGGTGTAGAGTAGCATCTGCCTAACTGGAAAATCAAGGCCTATTATCATTAGAAGCAGTCTAGCTGCTGAGAGATAAGGGAAAGAGATTTTGCAACCAGTGGCAGTCTCGTCTCTCTACTCTTAGAGAACAAGATCTGTCCCTCAAAATGATGCCACGGAGGCGTTTTTATTAGCGATTACATCCATAAAATGGAACTGGAGGGGGCGACTGAAAACCATGGAACACACCTGTTCATATCAGAAAGACCCGCGCATCATGTTGGAAAGCTTGTGCAAATGCTGGTTGAAGAATGGGAGACCATCCTGCAGCAGTGTGTGACCATCATCTGGAGGAGATGCCAGGCCGTCATTCAGGTCTTCCACAAATTACTGAATAAATGATGTCTTTAATCTTCAATCCTCTAATCCAGAGCTTTTCAAAGCCATGCATGTTTTAGGCGTTTCCCTCTTCAGCACAGCTGATTTGAACGGATGGCTGATTAACAGGCTTTTGCTTAACTGCAATCACCTGAATCCAGTGTCTTAAAGCAGGGGAACATCTTAAAGACGCAGGGTTTGGAAACACTGATCTAATCCATTAAACAAAACCAAAGAGTCTGGAGCAGAATGAGCTGCGTGTCATTGGCGGAGAAGTTTCCCTCGGCTGCAGCCTTCATTCTCTGCCGCTCAACTCACAAATATGCCACCATTTGAGGGGGAAAAACAGGTTTCTCAACTTAAGGTCATAAGTATAAGATTTATTGCCAAGGAGCATTGTTGGCACAAGGAAATACTCAAATAGAGTTAGCTTAGTTTTTGTGCTGAATGTATGTAAAGCTCCTTTCAGACAGGCCATGAAAATCTGCAATTTTCCGGACTTAGCCTGTTATACTTTTGTGTCTGAAACAATATTTCTGATGAACCTTTACCGGTAATTTTGGGGGTGAAGACTTAGTAACAAGAGAGGACTTTTCGTGGTAGGGTGTTTGCTTTCAGATTGTCGGGTAATGTTCTGGAAAAGCTGGAGGTTTGTTAGGGAACGCAGGGAACGCTGTGAGCACACACTGTTATACATATCCATCGTCCCTCATTTTTTCAGGGTTATCAATAATACTGGAGAAGATGCACCTCATTAAAAAAAATATTGCGGGGTAATGATCTTTTTTTAAGAGTTTTATTTTAATTTTTGTTTTAAGACCATACAACCCCTTGTCACACACTTTAAACCCTTTTCTCAGACAAACATAAAAAAATTACTCACATTTTTCACTAGTTTAAATTCTCGCAAAGCTCAAACTTTCTTAGATTTGAAAACCTAAAAGTATTAATATGATGCAGTTTCTTTGTCTGCGCCAGCTCATGTGTGTCTCTTTTCCACTGAATGTTTCGGTGTAAGTCTCTTCTTCCGAGTGAGGAACAAAGTTATGGGGAGTTGTCTGTGCTGCTTTTTTTCTTCTGGACAAGAAGAGTCTTATGATATGATAAATCTGTCAAGTGTTTCAAAGCAGTATTTAAATGCAGAGTTTGCGGTCCCTATGAGCTGCACTATGTCTAGAGAGAGAGAAACGAAATGCGTATCAAATCTATGGCTGTTACAGAGTTACTTAAAATTAGGATAGAATGTTGTGAATTATATTTCTCTTTTTTCAGTAAGAAACGTAATGCAAGCTGTGATGCGCTGCTCTCTGCCCCATCGTAATCCAGTCACATTTATTAAAGCTTCAACATGTCCAGAACAAGCTCATTAGGACGTCCATATTCTACTAATGTTGAAATCTGCCGTACTTTATCATGGCCTCTACTAAATGTCAAGTTGCAGTAGAAAGCTGAGACTGCAGTGGTTTTTTTTTTTTTAGGTTAATGGCCATTAAAGTGTTAATTACCATTAGTTTAGAATCTATGTGAATTACATTTTTTGTCTGTCAATAATGAACTTATGTTGTATGTGGTGGCGCAAAGTTAAGTCTTGCCTTTTAGAAGTGCTAAAAATTAAATTCTAAAATATCACTGATTTTAACAAGCACAAACCGTTGATAAATCAGGGCTTTATGATGTAAAGATAGCATTTAAAATTGTATCAAAACATCTGTGAAACAGCTAAGGTGAACCCCGTTCTAGCGAGTGACAGCTGTACATCAAAGGCTGCTTCAACCTGCTTTGGTTTTGCATCTGCTTTCCATTTAGCTTTGTCTTTTAAGCTTATGTGTGCATTATTGCACATAAAGACGAGCACTGTGAGGAGTTCTGCTCTTTCGTCAGCCCAAAGGCAAAAATTACTTTGTTTTGGGAAATGATATGCCCTTTTTACGTCTTATCCCCAGGGCTTTCCAGAAGCACCGGCTGCCGGCTATATAGCCGACTACTCAATGAAGTTCAGTCGGCTACTAATTTATGACCAGCACATGATTCCTTGCAATGCTGTGCACGACGTTAGCATCCCTATCGTATTTTTCCTTTCATACTTCAGCATGAGTCCCGCTGTGACACGGCTCTATTCTCCACCAGAATGCTATGTGAACTGGGTTAGCTTTCAAACTCCGCTGCTCCACCCAGTCCTTTAATATACTTTTGGCCGGTCGCACTGAACTAATATCCTTCCGCCCGCTTAAGTTGTACCCAGTGTTATCATGGGGCTCTTGACTCAGGTCTAGTTAAATGGACGATGCGGAAAGGTTAGGTCCACGGCGGCGTTAAACCAGGCTGTCGGAGCCGTCATAGACGAGAAGCAGAGCGTCATTTTGGTAATTCAGTCCTCCCTTCAAGCGTTCAATTAGTGAAAACAAACGGATTTTTAAGAGTTTGTTTTTGTTTTTTCATAAGGGAGAATTATTTGTGTAGCCACCACTGCAATGTGAACGTGTCATGAACTGAAATGAAGAGATTTGCAACCACAGAAAGCCCGTTGATGCCATACTATGCCAGCTTGTATTGCCTGTTTTTTATTTTTAGCTGTGCAAATCAGTTTTTATTGCTACTTTATATGTTGTATAACTCTGATAATAATTTAGTGATAGTAGTAGTAGTAAAGTAATATATTTGAGCAAATGTCTGAGAAAATAATATAGCCTGCTTATTTTTCAATTAAAAGATACTTTATTGATCCGGTCACCGAAGTGCTTGCAGTCGCCAGATAGTGACACAGTGAAGTTGATTAAAGAGCAGATTGGAGATATGAAACCATTAAGTTTATCATTTATGTTGGAAACGTCTTTTACTTAAGAGTATTTTTATTTTATCTGTATACATATTTTGTTGTTTAGGACAAATTTAATAAATGCACATGAATATCGTGCTGTTACTTACATTTACATTATATGGTCAGACCCCCCCTCCCCAAGCTGGCTACTTTCATATTATTGCTGGCTAGTCTGTGTTATGTGGAAAGCCCTGCAACCCAGATGATTCATTAAGATTCTCCGGAACATTTCTTGCTGTCTGAGAGCAGCCGAAAGGCAAAGTTCCTGTAAAAAGTATTGTATTTGAAAAGACAACTCTGGTTATCGACCGGATGGAATTGTCCGTGAATTTTCTGGAACTTCTGTCTGAAAACGGCTTAATACTTATGTTGATGTTCCCTGCGTGTTGAGGATTCTGCTTTTTGTCAACAGGGATGCTCGTGTGGTGAAAGATATGGCTACAGGGAAATCTAAAGGCTACGGCTTTGTGTCTTTCTTCAACAAATGGGTAAGAAATCATTGTTTTATCATCACTACTGTAGATGGTAGTTTTAATTCTGTTGGATTCTAGTTGAAAACCTGATTATTTATTCCAGGATGCAGAGAATGCCATTCAGCACATGGGGGGTCAGTGGTTAGGTGGCAGACAGATACGAACCAACTGGGCCACAAGGAAGCCCCCCGCTCCAAAAGCCACCTACGAGAGTTAGTGGATACTGATGTTCATTCCAGGATTATCTGCTATGTTGCACTGAAGCATTTTCGCTAATGTTTGACATTTACCCTGCCAGGTAACTCTAAGCACCTATCCTTCGATGACGTCATGAGTCAGTCAAGCCCCAGTAACTGCACCGTGTATTGTGGTGGGGTCAGCACAGGACTCACAGGTAGGTAATGAAATTAGCAAACAACACAACTGATTTACCTGTAGCTCAGCTGTTTTTTTTTTTAGCGGTATTTTAAACTGGGAATAAGGTTGTGGATAATACTGGCAGAAAATATATTTTATGTCATGATATTGTATCAAAATTCAAAAGCAAAGTATCTTTTTTTTGTTTAACAATTTCAATGGAACCATTGATGACAGTAAGTTTTGCTATGAAATTAAAAGTATTAAAGGTAGTTGGTGGTTGTTTTCACCTACTTCGTTCCAGTCGATCAAATCGAACTAGTAATAAAACTGATGTGTTATAGATGTAACAGGTTGAAGTGTTTAGGATGCTTTGATTGGCTTTCTACAGTAAAATTCAAACTGCAGTGTATAGTCTTCCTCATGGTATCGCAGTATATTGCAAAATGTGCTCCAGTGAAATAAGTTCTAGACTCCTTCTATGGATTAATTTCTGAGCAGTTAGCCACCAGATCAAATCACTCATGTTACTTTCTGCTTTGCTTCCAGAGCAACTGATGAGACAGACCTTCTCTTCATTCGGACAGATCATGGAAGTCAGGGTTTTTCCAGATAAAGGCTATTCATTTGTGAGGTATGTGGGACGAAGCAACGTAACAGATTTTACATGATGTACTAGAAATGCTTAGAAAGGCAATAAATTATTACGACCATGTACAAATGAGAACAAGAACAGGTTTTTCAGGTCTCTGCTGCAACTTGGATGTATTGGCTGTATACAAAGCAGTAATTTGTTCCTGGTTAAGCGCATTCATCTCTAGCGAATAGGTATGCATTTATTAAAAACAGCTTTTCCAGGGTTCATTTCTCCAACCTTTTTGTGTTTAGGTTCAACTCTCATGAATCAGCAGCCCACGCCATCGTTACTGTCAATGGTTCGTCAATCGAGGGCCACATGGTGAAGTGCTACTGGGGCAAAGAGACGCCAGACATGATGAACTCGATGCAGCAGGTCTCAATGCCCCAGGTAAGGCAACTGCGTGTGAACAGCATCTCTTGGTTGAAGATTTCTTTTCAACCATAAAATGGACTGCTGCTCTAAATTCACCATGGTTCTTAGAGATTTTTAAGGGGTTAACCTTACATAAGTAGTGGTTATCATATGGTCAGTGTACTCAGTCACAGTATGTAACCTTTGCACAAACTAGGATTTACAGTTAAAGTAAAAATGGTAAGTATTCTCCATGCTGCTGTGGGTTTAAACTCATTTTTGTGATTTGCTCTTTAACTTCTTCCCCCACTTTTGTCCAATCAATTATTCACATACAAATTTAACTATTTTAATAACGGGTATTTTCCATCCATAAGGTGAAATAAATTCAGCATCTACAGTTTGCTGAATTCTGTATTATCCATGTCACACCAGGAGGTGTCGCTATCCACACGAACGATAAATGTTTTGAAATATTCTTCTCATCAATTGTAGCTCGGTGTTTAAGCGTGCGTTCTCAGCTATTCTATTTCCATTGGATATTTAGTGGAAATGCTGTGAAAGAAAGTGAGAGCTGTGGGAATGAATCATGACTACATTGTTGTTTTCCAGCACCAAACGCTTGGGCAAATTTGACCTCCATATTATTTAATCATTTCCAAAAATGCTGTCTGCATGCGAGCATAGCATCCATATTGAATAAGTTCTTAACCTTGAAAACATTTAATTATATAAAGTCATACAAACATATGAAAGCTGTATTTTAACTTTAAAAATTACCTGGAGAATTTTCATGTCTGCACAGTTTTTGCATGAAGTGTTGTGCTTGACGCTAGGAATTAAAAGGCAGTGTGAAAATAGCACCTGTGTTATAGTGAATATAATTAATTCATTAATGAGTAATGTCATTTATGAACTTCAGTGAGAAATCATTTGTTACATACATTGGAATCAGCAAGAGTCAACAATATATTGCTAATATTTTATTATCCCAATACCAGTATTCTGAGTATTTTTTTTGGCAAATGACTCAAATTTTGGCAATTCTAGTTCAAGGGTCGTTAATTATTGCTGTTCATGCAAATATTCTGCTCGGTTTGTTGAATGGGAATGCACTGCACATGATTATAATGACCAAGAAATAAGGCATCGGAGAAAGCAGGAAGCTTTGCAGCCATGATGGAAATTCTGTTACAGATTTATGATTTAACATTTTTTCTCATTTCAACCTGCTGATACGGCTTGTCAAAATAGTCAAAACTAGAAAAATGTGTTCTTCAACGATAATAATTTGGGTCAAAATCGATATAAGCAGACACTTTTCCATTTACTGTGTTTGTAACTTTTTATCCTGCAGCAGCGGTGCAGTAGCAGCCCCCCCTCCTCCCCAATGCAGCTTTAAACTCGGCTAACATTTCAAGTGCAGCCAGATCTAAACATAAGCCAGCCTCTCTAACCAACAAGCGTAACACACCAGGGTTGTTGGCAGGTACTTTTCCTCTGAGAATGGTGGAAAGGACAGCCGAAGGCTACCAAATGCGGGCTGCGATAACGCCGATCTGGATGGAATCTGAATTCTAAAATGCTACTTCTATTCAGAAGAGACATTTTAATTCATTAGATTATTCTAAACCTGAATTTGCCAGATGTATGAATAATTCTGGATGTAGATTGGATTGAATTTGTACTATTATTGGCTGGAATTCTGAGTTAGACTGCATTTGAATTGGGTTGAATAAAGCTACTTTAGTCTGAACTGGATATAAATTTGACCCGTTGGTGCTATAAAATACCACAAGATACGATTTTTCAATTCTTGCAGATTTAGTGAAAATGTATCTTCAGTTTTGGAAGAAAAAACTTCCAGGGGACATTAATTCAAGGTTTTAATTCACTTCCAGTTGAAAAGTAGGTGGTGTGGGAATGTCATATTCAAGACTTTCTCTCTTTTAAACCCTGAAGCAGAACAAGATTGGCTTTGCTGCAGCCCAGCCCTACAACCAGTGGAGCCAGTGGTACGGGAACGGGCCCCAGATCAGCCAGTATGTCCCAAACGGGTGGCAGGTCCCCACCTATGGCGTCTATGGCCAGGCCTGGAACCAGCAGGGCTTTAAGTAAGTAGCATGGTGGGGCACAGGGCTGCTCTCCACCACCTTCTCCTACTTCAGCACCACAGGATTCGCCTTGAAGACTGGGGGCAGCAAGAACCAGCTCTGGCCACATGAGGGAGCAGTATCATCCATCCCCTCCTCACCCTCCCAGCCTGCTCCCTCCTGCCTTCGCCAGACACTTCCCTTCATCTTCCTCACCTTTAGAAGGTTAAGAAACAAGCACACGCCTCGATCCCATCTGAACTGAAATTTTATTGACATTAACACTTCGGTGTTGCAGCCCTGCTCGCTGTGGACAGCACACTCTGTCATATCAAGAAGTTTGTTCAAAAATGTTTGTCATTTCAAATTTTCCCCTTCTAAATTCTGAGCTGTGCATTTAAGAAAGCAGCTTAAAAATAGGAACGGATTAGTGCCAATGCACCTTCATCAGTTAAAAAAATTGTTTGTTAGGACTGTCATTTAAAGCTGTTTTTTTATGTCCATTCTTACCAAGGCATTTTTTCATTTTTCTTTGTTTAATTTCTTTTATTTTTCCTGATTTTTTTCTGAATATGAATGTTGCTGAGTTTTCACTGTGTTTTTAGATTACCTATTGACATATGTGCAGTGCTGTGTGCACTCAACAACAATAAAGGAGAAGCTGAAAGTCTAAGATTGCCTAACAGCTGTATTAATTGACCCTACTAAAGATAAAAGGTGAATCGAAGTAGAGAAGTTTTATGAAAAATCTGTCCCCAGTTGAAACTTGAAAGTAAAATTTCTGAACCTACATATAGCTTTATGTTCTGATTGCTGGGATTTAAAGTGCGTTCTGTGAACTTGATCACACGTAGGAGTAAGGCGCTGTCTGAAGAAGACATAATTATTGTGTGAAATGAGGCCTTATCAGGAAGGGGGATGGAATAGATTATTTAGCTTGCTGTTCTTAGCCTGTTTGCTTTTTGTCTGCTTGTCCACCCATCATATGAAAACCCTCTCTTTCTGTTTTCTGTTTAATTTAGTTGCTTTGTTTTTATTTTTATTATTAATCCAGCCTTCCTCACCTTCACCACCTTCTTGTCCTGACTCCAGCCTGTTCAGATTCTAGTAACTCTTGTGCAGAACATCCTTTTGGCTCGCTTTCGCCTAGTCTCTTCTAACCTGCTGGCATTTTCTCTTTCTCTCTCCCCCTCCCTGTACCTCTTCTTTTGCAGTCACTTACCGGCCAGTGCTGGGTGGACTGGCATGAGCGCCATCAGTAACGGTGGGGTTATGGAGCCTACACAGGGATTGAATGGGAGTATGCTAGCCAACCAGCCCGGCATGGGAGCCACAGGATACCCCACACACTGATAGGTGGGCTGGGTGGGAGATTTGTCAGCGAACGGCCTGTTATTGGCTGCAAGGTGGCCTGACAGGATGTTTAAACACCGCCCCAGTTTGTGGGAAGACTAAGACTCTTAACAGGATGTGGCACCTAACAGGGGGGAGGTTGACATCTGTGACATGTAAATGGAATTTCATTGAGGGTGGGGTGGGGGGCTAACGGGAGCCAGGGAGCAGTGAATCAACTCACACAGGTAATTACACCCATTAGTAGTGGGAAAACTGGCCATGATCCAGGGCTCTTACCTTTTTTAAGTTAACTGTAAATGATAATAAAACTGTAAAGAAACTTTTGAAATGTTTTTGTTTTTCTGGGTTTTACAGTTTGCTTCCATTTTCTTTAATTTCTCTGAAAGCCACCAAAAGGTGGATCTCTTCCCCGCTTCCCACTCGCACTATAATTTGTGAGGTGAATTATTTGACAAATGTAAATGTTTATTATTATTATTGGATTCAAATCAATCGCAGGGATTGTTGCCACTGCTATTTCTATGTATTGGGAGGAAAATATTGCACAGCTTTTCCCTCTCAAGTAGTCAGCAGGCAGATTCGGTTCCAAGGAGTCTTACCTTATTTTTTACTTTTTTGGAATTCCTTTTCTCCTTTTCACAGCCCCAAATCATTCTCATCATGTGTAAATAGCCATCTATTGATTCATTTGGAACAATGTATGTAAAAAAAAAACAAAAAAAACTGCTACTGTTAACTGTGGGTGCTTGCTTTCTGTTGATTTTGATAATTCAACAGTTAACTCTAACATTGTACGTAGCGGAGTGGCACTATTTAAGCGTGACACTGGTACAGTGAACACAATTCTTCCTTGCAGGGATAAAGACAGCATTGCCATGCAGTGCATAATGAAATCTAATTGAGTTCAAATGTTAAAAGGTGAATATGTATGTTCAACGCTGATTTTTTTCTTTCTTTTTTAAAATATCTATTGAAACGCCAGTATTTTTTATTGAAACTGAGTGGATTCAACCTACACTTGCTCATTTTGCCAGAGAATAGGGAGGCCTACATTGTGACTGTTGCCTTATAGAGCTGGTTTCTTTTAGCTGACAAAATACTTTTTAATTAGGCAGTGCCTACAGATATTTTCAAGCCCTTTTCTTTTGTTTAGAAAGGTGTTAGGCCCCGAGAATTGTTGACTCTGCTACTGTAATTTTTTTTTTGCTTTGTCCAATTAAAATGCTAATGCACATATATCACACTGCTTGCTTTGTTTTTCTTCAAAAGAATGATAATGTTAAGAAACTGACCTTTTTCTTTCTTAAACCACTGTAATGGAGAGCCTGAAGAAAGTGAATTGGACTTGTTTTTTTGTTTTTTTTTAATCCTTGATTTCTGCTCTCGTTATAAAAAATCACTCCTTAAAGCAAATCTTCAACACACATTTTTGCCCTTTAAATGTTCTTGTGAAACCCAAACTTAGGGTAAATCATATTTGGTAGGGATTTCATCTGACAGATCCAACAAAATGTTATGCAGAAATGTAAGGTGAAAAGCGATTTATTTTTGTCTTTAGTAACCAAGAACCCTAAAAAGTGATGCAAATTTGTCTTCAGCCTCTCTAAGTAAATGCCTTGTAGATACACTTTTTGGTATATTAACAGCTGCACGTCTTTTGGTATATATCTCTACCCACTTCTTTATGAAATGGCTTTAGCTAGGTTATATTGCAAACTACTGTCTAATATTTAGAAATGACCTGAAAAATGCTGTATATTTCTTTATTTAGCCACTTTGCCCCTGAATATATTTCTCCAGCACAACCAATTGCTTTTCGAGATCACTCGAATTGTAGGAGTAAAGGGATGGGTCTAGAACCCTCGCAAACATATCAAGGTACATTGATTCACCTAAAACAAGGAGAGGCTTCTGGTGAGCAGAGGAACTGCGGGGACTTGCAGTTCAGGTGGGACAATCTGAAACCTAAAAGGAAATCCCCAATAAACCTCAGACAGAATGGACTGTTCCAAGCAGGGACCAACAGGTATACTGAACAGATGCTAATTAGGCCCAAGCAATGAAAGCGCTGGAAGGGCCTCTTGTATACTTACTGTTTCCTATTATTCTTCCTGAAAATGAACTGGCTTTTTGGAGCCCTAAACTTGCCTCAAAACACAATTTTTGGTGGATGTGTCACAACAGGTGCAACAAAAATGGCTCAACAGCACCCCCACCCAGGATGCTTTAAAAAAACCTCCCCAAAGGCCTTATTTTAACATAGAGGTATGAGATTTGGTAGTCTGCTAGAACTTCCCAAGCCTCAAAACGTCACATTTACAAATGCACAAGAAGTGGGTCATCTTGCTTTGAGGATGTAATGTTTCCTGATTTGTAGCCCCTTTTAGCCCAATTTTACCTCTGCATTTGATCAAACTCCTAGAGATTTTGATCAATTGGCTTGTAAACTGTTTGAGATGGCATTCAGGCTTGGGGCAAATAATGTTTACAAAAGCTTGAGTTTTTGTGCATGTTGAAGGGGCGGGACCTGGCCTCAAACTCTGAATAAATTCCAAAAACATAAAAGCTTTTATATCTGCTATTCAGCAAGTCACTGTGGGATGAACCGTTCTGTGGTAGATGGTCTTGAGGTAAAGCCATGTAGTCTAATGCTGACATCACTTAAGCACCCCCTCCTCAGAACAGAAAGCGTAGTGTTTTGCTGTGAAATTGGTGGTTTTGCTGTGAATATCTTACACATTGAATTAATCAACATGAAACAGTGCATGGGAACAGTAGACAAGTTGAGGAAACCTGATTTGCAGTACTGGGAGTTTTCAAAAAAGGTTAGGTCTGTGGTAGCATGACAAAGTCTGGTGCCATGTCACGGCCAAGTGTTTAGCTCTAATTTCTAGAAAACTAATCAGATCTGGACCAAATTCAACATGATGAATATTAGTCCATCCCGAGAGACATATTAATGCTCATGTCTGGTGGGCATGGCCTATTTACTGCACAGGGCCCCCCAGAAGCCTTAAAAAGACCAGCCCCAAGCCATAGTTTATCTGAGGACTATGTCATTTAGCACACCAATGTAGTGTCTCAGGAGCTACAAAAAAAAAAACTCTCTTGAAGCCATGCTCCAAACCAAAGAGGAAAATGGCCATTTTGAATCAAGCACTCAATTTTGAGCCATTCATATACCTCATATTTGAATTTAAACCTACAGCTTTTGACTTTCACACTTTAAAATGAATGACGAGGGACTTAATGCATTGAGAAAGTTATCGAAGGAATTTTGCTGCGTCAAAGCATGTGGGCGTAGCTAGGCTTCCAAGGAAGGCTTCTGCCATAAATTGACCAAATTTTCTGTGTATCACCACATCCCACCACTCAAGATATTCGTAGGCTCATTTACTTGTGTCACCTAAACCCCAATCCCTCATAACAGGAAGTACAATGATTTACTTAAAAAGGTGTGGATTTCCTGCTTTTAATCAACTGTGGTCAATGACTAAAAACATGTAATTTCTTGTCTAGTACTGAGAGTTTTCGAAAGAGGGTGTGGCTGTGGTGGCATGGCAAAGCCTGGCATCATGCCATGGAACTATGTTGGCTCTAATTTCCACGTGCATTGTCTGATCTACACCACATTCAGCAAGATGAATATCAACCCAACACCAAATAGATATATATACAAATATTTGATGTGTCAAAGCGGGCGTGTGTGTGGTCAACAAGTACGGCTTCTCACCATGAAAACAGAAGGTGTATTAACTTCCATATACAAGTTGAGAGCTGTACTGTTCTTTCTGGTTGTCATCAAATACCACTACTGAATATATTCTTGAGCTCATTTACTTAGCCTAAGCCCTCCCCCATGAACACAGGTTCATGGGGGAGGGCTTAGTTTCACTAAGAAGGGTCAAGCCTATGTGGCAAGGTGCATATTAAGGGCCCAGGCAGGATTCGATCCCCAGACTACTAGGTGAGAGTCATGCATGCAAACCAGTCAGCCAAAGGGATATCCTTGTGGCCAAGCAGCCAGGGTCCATGATCAATTAGAGTCATAGTGACAAGACCCTCACACTGTTACATCCCTCCCCCTCTTATCACAAGCACATCTTTTTGCGCTGCACAGGGTGCCACCAACTAGGAATCCATGGACTTATTACCAGTATCACATGGATCCTGCCAGCAACGCTACATGTGGCAAGGTGCACAATGAGGGCCTGGGCGGGATTCAACCCCCAGACTCATGTGCGCTAACCAGTCAGCCAAAGGGAAACCCATGTGGCCAAGCAGCCAGGGCCCATGATAAATTGGAGCCATAGTGACAGGACCCTAACACTGTCAATCCAATTTTATACTTCTCCATCCACGTCGAAACGGACAGGTGCAGTGCCATTATCTATTGACTCAAGGTCTCTCCGTCACCGACACAACGAGGATGGATTAGAGCCCAATTTTTAAGCTATCTCTCTCTCTTTGTCGATAGAAAGCATAAGCCTGTGATTGGTCAGCTCAACAACAGCCAAATATCGTTTTACCAGAACAGTGCTCTATATTCACTGTAATCAGTAGTCAATGCAGTGTTTGGGCACTACGTGCTTTATATTGAAAGGAAAGTTTATCTAATATGATCTTTTAGCGATTTTGAAAAGGAGGTGTAGAGAAACAACAAAAGAGACTGCTGTGTTTGTTTGTGTTTTTAGAGTGTTCAAGTAAAAAGCTTTACAATTTATTTAAAACATACTTTTCTGTCATCCATTGCTCCTTGAGGGGGAATGCATTCACAAGTTGAAGAAAATAAACCCTAATTAGCTAGAATCAACACTGCAATGGTAGGCAGACCCACCATTTGTCCGGGGTGGCGGCGGCGTGTATTGTCCGTCGGTCGGCTGAGGGCGCCTCCTGCCCGGCGGCGGCGGCCCCCTCTCGGCGGCTCCCTTGTCGGGGCCCTGCTGGGGGGCGGGGTGCCCCTGATCCCCGTGGCCTCCGGGTCCTGTTCCGGGCCCGCCCTGGCGTAGCTGGTTTCCGGCGGAGCCCGTGGGCTCATCACTGCGATCTCTCGGGCCCCAACATTGCGGCTGGTTGGTGTTCCCCATCTGTTCCTCTCTTGGTGGGTGATCGGCCCTGCCCTGGTCCGCCTACGGCTCCTGCGCTCTGTGGGACTCTGGATGCATGCGTCTCCTGCCTCCTTCATGTCTGTGTCGATTCCTGTAGGACGGATTGACGGTTCCTTACACCAGCTATCAATCACTTGCATGGGGAAACCTTATTCCGACCTGCATGCTCGCACACACACATAGGTGTGGGGACATGGTGTGGGCGGACGTATCTTGAGCTGAGGTTATCATCATTAGTTAGTTGTTACCAGGAGCTTACCAGAAACATTAGTATGGTGTTCATTAATCCATGCTTGTGTGTAGTGAATGTGTAATTCTTAGTTTTTATTACTGGGTCTGAACTATTGGTGTGGTTCTGTTCAGTTCGTTGTTTTTGTTTGTTTTGTTTTACCGCTTCTCTGCCATCCGGCAGAGGCGGAGGACTGGGATGTTTTCTTGTGTTCTTTGTTTGCCTCCCTGTCTTGTGTCGTCGGTTTGCGCCTCTGCTGGTCCGGTTTCTTTTCTTCACCTTCTTCCTTTCTTCCTTCTTGTCTCGGTTTCGTGTCCATGACTTCAGGAAATTGAACCCTCAGTAATCACTAATAAAGATTTTTTCATACATATACATCAAGTGGAGTATTACAGCGAAGCTTGGGAAAGTAAATCTGTTGGGCTTGTACTTGGTACTCAGACACCAATTCTGCGTGGCAAACTGCTAGACAGGACACGTAAAAAAAAAAAAGAAACAAAAAAGAGTTAGCACCCCCTGGTGTTTTGCAACACTAAAAAAACAACGGGGAACTACAAACCAAAAAAAACGATTCAGTCAGTATGTCTGCATCTGGGTGCAAACTTGCTGATGGAGAAGAATAAACAAACGGCTCGGGTCAGCACTGCCTACAACGGGATGGTTGTGTTTTCCATGATCATCTCAGAAGCATGGTAGAGGGTGAGAACATGGGTATGCTTAGCTTAACAAAAGCTGCAGTAAAAATCATTCACAAGGTCATCATGACAACACAGATCCTCTCAAAAGTAAGACTTTTGACTCACCTTACATCTCTCAGACATCGATCCGTTCATGCTTCCAGCTCCTGGTCTGGGTTCCTTATGCCAGTACTGATCTAACCAGTGATCATCCAGTCTGTGGAGATGTGGAGACTTTGACTCTTGTTGTCTTCAAGCCCAATACAGCCAACTGTCTGATCAGCGCGGAGACCTCCTGCTTCTGTGCTGCTACTAGCGGCTAACAGCCTTCTTCCTCCCCGACACCGAAGGCTCTCTTCGGTTTCTTTGTCCTGTCATATGCTGACTTCGCCTACTCTACTGCTACCCGACCGGGGCCTACTCCAAACCACGTGTAGAACGCGATAACAGCTCCGATAAAAATCAGCAATTCAGTTACAGAGGCTAAGCCAATACTTAAAGCCACTGGAGTGTTTTAAGACCAGATAAATGTCTGCCGCGTTTGAGGATTGGTTTGGATGATTTAAAACTAAGCTGTCCAGACGCTGTCCATCGCAGTTAAAATACTATATTGCATATATTTGCTCCACTCATTTCTTTCCACGGAAATGTCAAACAAATGACATACATTGCATTCAACAGCTTGTTCCACAAAAAGCTGTCAAAACCAATTTACCTTGTCCAGCCAAACACACCCACCTACAGTCCACTTCCTCTTTTATATTATAGCACTAATCGACTCCCACACACTGGCCCCTAATTGTTAGTCGTAATCAAATGCCCCACCCACAAAGTAATTTCACTTCCTGAGACACAATTCGGTAATTGGACGCTCAAAAAAACATTTTTTTTTGTTTGCAGTTTTACAGAGTGAACAAAACCTCTTTTATTAGAAATCACCTCCAAAACCTTTCTTAAACACCAAGAGCCTCTTTAGTCTAAAGAGTCCATTATCAAAACAATTTCTCCAGTAAAAAGATTTCTTGCCACTTGGTTCCATTTTTGTTTCTCTTGAAGTAATGATAAGTATTCTTGGACCCATCATTTCCAAAAGAAATCAGAGATGTATTGAACTTGTTTCCAGTGCCCTTTTGCATACATATCTGATGGATTAAAAAGTCTAGGTGGCAATGCAGGCTTTCCTTTCAGTAGCAGCAGATGATTAGGTGTAGGGGCTTCCAAGATGTTAGGATCATCTTATAACCATTTAATCAGACAGTCATTAAAAATGGCTTCATTCTGACACAAAACAGTGTTATATCCGTCTACATAAAAAATCTGTTGTTTTAAAACTGAATGCAAAACACGCTTTACCATATAAAATGCTCCCAAATACCACCATGATGGGGTCCCTGAGGTGGATTGAAATGCCATTGGAGTCCAGATTGCATAACGGCCTTTTAAATCCAAATTTTAACCTGTAGATCCAACTTTTTAACCTAGAATGATTCATTCTAGAAGACCTGTTGTGCTTTTCTTTGACAACTAATTTAAGCAAAATGGATTTCAACTTTAGAAACCAAGCGATACATTTCCTTAGTTTTTACCACTCTAGAGAAATAGCAGATACGTGTCAGTCAGATTTGGTAAGTTAACAATAGAGTTCACATGAGCCTTTTTAATTCAATTCAATTCAGTTTATCTATATAGCACCATTTCACAACAGCTGTCATCTCAAGGCACTTTACAAGAAGAGTTATTATAATAAAATGTTTAATTTAGGAATTAGAAAACCACAGAAGATTGCGTCGTGACTTCTCAGCAATCCTTCACACTGAGCAAACCTTTAAAAACTTCTGGATCATTACTCTCCAATGAAGAATCAAAGTTAGTTTGTGACCATTCTTGTTCAGATAGGGCCATTATTCCAAACAGTATGCTCAAAGAACTCAGATGCCTTCAGTCTTCTGGATGCAATGTCAGCTAGGTTTTCTTTAGAACAAAAATGCCTCCATTGCTGAGATTTGATCAGTCACAAACACCTGGATTCGCGTGTCTTCATTGTTGACATACTTTAACACTGATGTACTGTCTGTCCAAATACAGATTTGTCTATGCGAATTTGAAGTTCAGCTTTTAACGTGGCATCCACACCTGCAGTAGAGGGTGACAATTTTTCGGGATTCCCACGGGTCACGGGATTCCTGCAAGATTCCCGCGGGACGGGAGTCAATTTCACTTTTGGTAACGTGATTGGGACGGGACAGGAAATAATTCACGGGAGCCGACGGGAAAACCGGAAATTAGAATGTTCTTTTTTTTTTTTTTTTTTTTTTTTACATCTATCTTTAGTTGAATTCCAGCGTGCAAACTGCACGCACCAAAACTGAAACTGCTACGTTGTTGCTACACAACCTGGATAAACTGGTAAGCATATGATATCCGACTGAAAATGCGTGTATCTTATGCTGCGTTCGAGAGCCCATTCAAACCAGTGGGACATGGTACTTATCCTACCTCCAAATAGGAAAAGTGCACTGGAATGCCTGTCGAAGTGGAACCTCCTACCTGCGAACTCGGGGTAGTTCGAAGTACCCCGACTTCACCAAAATTAAGTCGGAGGATAATGGCGGCGCCAACGGAGTCTCACGTCGTGAGAGGTAATACTTGAACGAATAGGCTACAAACTGTACTTCTCTGCTTGTAGTGTTGTTTTAGACAATGTAATTTTAACACAACTTGTTTTTCATATTATGGTGTGAATGTCATTATTATCTGTTAGCATGCCTCTTCATAAACAAAGCGAATATCTGTTTAGCGCAGCGGTCGTCCATGTTTTCTGTTTACATTCCACTTCAATTGCCTCCAACGCTTAGAAGTGGGAGCTAGTACATTTCAGGTAGAAGAAGTCCCATGTCCCACTGGTTTGGATGGGCTCTCGAACACAGCATTAATAGTTTGGTAGTCAGACAAGTCCATTCATGACGTGGTAAGGTGGCCAAACGAGAATGCAGGATATGGTTAAAGATGGCAGATAAAGCTAAATAGATGATCTTTGATACTGTGCTAGGCTATGGGTTAAAGGGGGGACGGGGGGAGCGAGCACCATAGGAGGTAAATTACTAATCTACGGGATTCGGGTTGGGACGGGAGTCTTTCTCTCGGGATTTTTTCGGGACAAGATTTTTTTGGGGGGGCTGTCACATGATCGGGACGTGACGGGAGTATTTTTTTGGGATCGGGACGGGAGCGACAATTGATTTCCGTGTCACCCTCTAACCTGCAGCTAAAACAGCTGCAGTTTAGAGGGTGACACGGAAATCAATTGTCGCTCCCGTCCCGATCCCAAAAAATACGTCCCGCCACCTCTGTTACATAGAGCAAAAATGTCTCTTTTTTGCTTCTTGTTCTGTATTGAAACTGATTTAAAAGCCATCCACATAGAAATTCTGCTGAATTGCTTGTGTACCTGCTTCTGAATAATCCACCAGGTTGTTATCAGTGGTTTTTCTTTGTTCGAGTATGTATGAGGGTTTGCTGAGGAATTGCTGTGGTTGGAGTCTGCATGATCCGGGCACAACCTCAAGCCGATAACTCAACGCAATCTGCTGGGATTCCTTACATAGAAAACTTAACTGATTGGAATATTTGTATAATTGTATTGAGATGACTTTTGTTGTAAAGTGCCTTGCGATGACATTTGTTGTGAACTGGCGCTATATAAATAAAAGTGAATTGAATTGAATTGAATTAAATTCAGTGAGTTGTCTCGTCTGATTTAACCTAATTGTCTGTTCGGAACACACACACCGCTGAGTCTTACCAAGTAGTCTCAAGGTGAGCGCTGTACACTGGGAGATTTAACCAGCGGCAGATTCAGTTGCTGATATTACCATCCGTGGTTTGAAGTGCAGGTTGCGTTCAAGCATAATTAAACAAACAACATCTCTGGGTGGATTTGGTCACAGATTTGAGCTTTTTAGCCACGGTTGTACATGTCATTGTTACGGCACGTCTTAACACAGTGCTTAAGTGAAACACTAGGCTCCCAGGATCTAACCTGGACTGGAACAATATACAATAAACAATCATCATTTCTGGTCCCTGTATGACCACAGGTCTGGGTAAAAGTTGACACAAGTGTGTTGGCTGCTGAATGCTCATTGGTTTTAATTATGTGAAGCACAGTTGTATGCTGTTGTCCCCATGTCCGACAGTTCAAACGTTTTTAACAATTTTGGCTAATGTGTCCAAAACCCATGCAGCCGCAGGATACTTCTTTTTCCTTTCAAAAGGAGATCTTATCGCTGCTTCTTACTTTGGAATTATTGACAGTCTTCAAGTTTGGGAGTACCTGAGCAGCAACAAGATAGTCATTCACATGAATCATCCAATGTACGTTTATTGCTTGAGTTCACTGCTGTTATAGTTGTGGCAAAGCTCCCCTTTAATCCACCAGAATGTCGTTGTTTAAGCGTGGATTGTTTTAAACATTTTTTTTTTTGTAAATGTTCAATATCTCCATAAATGGGATCCGTCTAAATCTTCACGTCTCTCCAAGAACTCCACTAAGTCATGTAATTGACCTCTCTGGTTACATTGCTCCAGGATGTCATGAAGTTTGGTTCTCCAGCCCTCTCTAAACTCGAATGGTAGCTTTGAAACAATATTTTTTTCTCGTTTGATCACATGTTCAGTTCCTCCATGTAGTCAAGTTCTTGCATTACATTGCAACATCCACACAAATAAAGAGCATATGCTTGAAGTGCATTGGCATCCTTGGACATTATTGACCACCATGCCAACAACTTGTCCATATATGCAGCAGCAATCTTGTATTCATTTCCAAAATGCTCCATTTAAAGATGTTTTGCCAGTTTGTAGCCACTTACAGGAGTCGTGTGCTGGCAACTTCTCATCAGTTGCTTTGGTTGTCCTCTTGTAAATTGTTCCAAGTAGTACATGCAGGCATATTAGCTTGCCTTTTCTTCTATTCCTTGTTCAAATGCCCATTTTAAAATGGTGATTGCAATGCAATGGGTCTCCATCAAAAATGGGAATATCATGTGATTATTTTCAATTAAAAGTTTCTCTTGGGATTAAAAGTTATTTACTCTAAGCTATATGTGTGACATGATATAACATAGCTATATTTCTTCTGAGAAAAAAAAAAGGTTTTTTAAAAGACAAGAAAATTTTTTTTTATAGTGCACACTCTTCCTAATAACGTTTTCATTTCTTTCTGACATGCCAAATATGAACTTATAGGCCATGTCCTTTTTTATGAGTGTCACAGTACAAAAAGTATAAACTCCATACCTGAACTAAGATAAACAATCTAAACTTGTAGTAACAGATGCTCCAAGATGAGCTGCAGTGATTATATCTGTTAATAATAATCAAATTATAAACTTTATAAGGGTCAAGAACATAAAAGTTTATTGTTCTTATGGAGTTTTGTCTGTGCTGGTTGTACAAATGTTAGTTCCTCTGTAGACATTGACATAACTGCTGTGCAGCTGACAGTATGCATATTCTGACATGAGATTCCTTTTGTCTTTAACAATCTTTTTGTTCATAGATCATTAGAAACTGCCATGTTTTCTATTAAAAAGATGTATTTAGGTAGATCATCTTGCATTTCATGCTTGATCGACTTCATGCTTCTGTTGTAAATAACTCAAACACTGTGTGCTTCTTCTAAAGCTTGTTTTAATGTGGTTGTAAATGGGATGCATTAATGTTATTTTTGATCATCTGTTTTGATATATATATTTTGAATGATGTGTTATCCTGAACTGTTCATGCATACTTGTGCACCAGATGGCGCCATCAGTCCATATTTCCAAATGTTGAAGAGCAGCTATTTGGCTGGTGTAACACAGTAGTGTCTTACAGATCACTAAATACCGCTTTAAGCCTAGATTTGTCCGATTTGAGAATACGTAAGCTCATGCAAATAAACAGTCAAAACTTTTTTATGCCATTTTTTTATTAATATTATCATTAGTTTGAGAGGACTATCAGAGAGCAGTCCCAGCTCTCTATAATCTGAGAAAATCTTAACTGTGTGAAAAAATCACCAGCAGCAGCTGACAGACTGATAAATGGTTTGTGTCTTCTTGACTGGGCTTTAATGGACGCAGAGTCTGTTAGAGATGGAGAGAAAGAAATGTCACGAGATTACTTAGTGAGAAGATTACAGCTATAATCAATCAAAGGAGCCAAGCTTTCTTTCTTTTTTTATTTGCTTTGTCTCTCACTTTTTTTTTTCTTTTCTTGATTTTGTCTTCTTGGACCGACTCTAAGTTCTACTAAAATTTAATATAAGACAATAACTGCAATAAAGGTATTTAGACAGATAAGTGAATTGAGTGGAAACCATAGCAGAGAACACAATTCGCATAAAATTGAGAAATGAAAAGTCCTTGGTCAAGTCAAAGCACAGATTCCAATTTCATTGAGGGGTGACTTAAAACAGACAATACCTTCAAGAACTCCCTCCTTCATTTTATAAGTAAAGATGACAACAAGAAACCAGAAGAATTACTGATATAATTTCAATTAAAAGCGATTAACACTAGCTATCAAGGGGTCCTGGTGTCCTTCTGAAATACCTATTTGTCCTCATAGGTCTCTTCCCTCCTTTCTTCCTTCCGCCCCCCACCCGCTGCATGAGAGACGTTAACATTTCAAAAAGCAGAGTTCAGTGTTTGCTGGGAGTCCTCTGTTTTCGTGTCAGTATTTAAAGTTACACTGTAGAAATTTGTATTACACTTATAATTATACACATATTCAAGTAAAGCAGAACCCGGAAATTTTAACATACAACAAATAGACACATACACCTTTTTTTCTCTCACTCTCTGAAGTTAAATCAAGCACACTTGCCTTTTCTTATGTCAGTTAGAATTACTAATGTTATTTATATTTACTCAAAACCACAAAACGTATTTAAAAAAAAGAGATGTTATTGTAACTTTGTTCAAATTCAGAAATCTAAATATATTTTCTTTGTATAATTGTCTTTTAAACGGTATGTTTTGGCTCAGACGTTTCGGGCATCCTTCCACAAGGTTCTCACAACAGTTTGCTGTAATTCTGGCACATTCCTCCTGACTGAACTGACTCATAGGCGTTGCTCACACGCAAACTTGTCTGATATTTCCTCACATTCTCTACAGGATTAAGATCAGGGTTTTGTGATGCTAATGCCAAAACATTCACTTTGCTGTCTTGAAACAATTTTGTAACCATTTTCACTGTATGCTTTGGGTCATTGTCCTTTTGGAGGACCCATTTGATGTCTTTAGGCCGTTTTCACATGTAAGGCCGTGCCAGAATACGGCCAAAGAAAATGCAAATTTCTTCTGTTCAGATGGCACGCATTTGACACGTACTGGAATCCAGTGTTTTACTACAACTAAACAGCAGGTGGCGGTATACAAATAAGTCTTAGTTCTCCAACTAACAAGGGAGTGAGAAGTACCAACGTCATAAAACGAGCGACAGCCTAGAATGTAAACAAACTGGTCTACTGGTTAGCTGCTACCTGAAGCCATCTACAGGGTGAGTGTTGTAGTAAACCCGCCGTTTTGTAACCTGCTGTGTTGCTGTGGGATGCTTGAATCGCGTTGTTTTTGGTATTTGTATGGTCGCGAGGTGATTCTGTAATTTCGGCCGGCGGTGTCGTCATTTCCGCATGCAGCGCGTCTATTGTCTTGAGTACAGCCAGAGTACGGGTTGTGTTCACATGATTCGTGGCCGCTCGTACCTGGACTCGGATACTACCTCCAAGGCTGGTCTCTCTGGCCGTTTCCTGGCACGGTCCAGTCTGTGTTCACATGGTACAAAATAAGGGGATTGTGACCAAATACGGTATCTGAGTACGGACTCCCGTACGATGTGAAAATGCCCTTAGACCAAATTTCGCCATGATGTTCTTACCTCACGTTGCCATCTATTTTATGAAGTGCACCAACTGCTCCTGCAGCAAAACAGCCCCACAACATGATACTGCCACACCCATAATTCAAGTGTTGGGAGTAACGCATTACAAAAGTAATGAGTTAAGGAAATATATTACTTTATTCAGTAAATGAGTAATATAACACATTACTTACAAACTATACAGCAATATATCAATAGTTACAATTTCAGTAACTCAAGTTACAAGCACATTTAAAATACATCTGTTTCCTGTCTTAAACCATTATTAATATTTGTGAGCAATTAACGTGATTAGACATTGCATATCAACATGTATTACTATTATCATTAGGGATGCAATGATACCACTTTTTTCAAAACCCATACTAAATCGATACTTGGATCAGAGTACTTAATGATACCGACTACCAATGCTGATACTTATATCACACAAAAAAGAGCTATCAATTGGGAGTCAGGTTCATTTTCTTCTCTGCTTGTTACAAGAAATGAAGGTGAATTAAATAAAAAAATTTAAAAAATTACCACATGACTTAAATTTAAAAGTTAAAAACGAATGTTTTCTGTTAAATTATTTCTGGATTTTAACATCTGAAGTATTGGTTCATGGTATCAGTTAACATTAGCCGATACCGATACTAGTACATTAGGCAGTATCGAGGCCAATACCCAATACTAGTATTGGTATCGGTGCATCCCTAATTATAATCATATAAATAAAGATAAACCATACAACTTGTGTAATGTTCAGGTATCCCTTCGTATTACTAAGCACCCTTTGTGTATAGCTCTCAGAATCAAAAAGGTAGGTAAGTCCGGCTGAGGAATAGACAGACTGTACATTTACATGGTGTCATTATTTTGTAAACCCCCAAACCACCTGTTGAAAGACTTCAGTTTCAGGAGTCTCGTCTAGGTCAACCATCTTTGTGATGAGCGCTTTCAGTGCCTTGTTTTGATGTGATTACCATGAGATAGATGGCATGCAAAGGAACTAAAGACTTAAGTTTAATAAAACAGTGTTACAAATACAGTATTTGTGGTTTCAAACTTGTGTAAAATGTAAATTGATAAGTTACAGTGGTTAGACGTTGTGTTAAATATTTAACAATTTAAGTTAGATATTGTGCCAAAAGTAACTTAAAGTAGTGTAAATTATTTACTTTTTTGAGACAGTAATAATTAATCAAACATATTACATTTTTGAGGCTGTAACTAGTAACTAGTAATATGTAATGTACAACTTTTTTTTGTAACTTGCCCAACACTGCATACTACACAATTCGGACACAGGGACCAAGATATGTAATTTAGATCTCACATTAAAGAAGTCTCTAGGATTTCCTTTTTTCACCTTAGGAATATTGCAAAAATTAGAACCATCCTGTCCAGAAATGATGCTGAAAAACTAGTCCATGCCTTTTTTACTTCAAGGCTGGATTAGTGTAACTCTTTATTATAAGGTAGTCCATAGAATACAATTAAAAGTCTTCAGTTAGTCCAAAATGTTGCTGCAAGGATTCTAATGAATAAAAGAAGAATAGATCACATTTCCCCTGTTTTAGCTTCTCTTCACTGGCTCCCAGTAAAATCTAGAATAGAATTCAAGATCCTCCTTCTGACATATCAAGCTCTTAATAATCAAGCTCCATCATACATAAGATACCTGATTGTTCCATATGTTCCTAACAGAGCACTTCGCTCTCAGACTGCAGGTCTACTGGTTGTCCCTAGGATTTCTAAAGGTAGAATGGGTGGCAGATCTTTCAGTTATCAGGCTCCCCTCGTATGGAACCAGCTCCCAGGGTTGGTTCGTGAAGCACACAACTTGTCTATCTTTAAAACTAGGCTTAAAACCTTCCTCTTTGACAAAACTTACAATTAGAGACAGGTTAACAGGTAGCTAGGAAGAGACAGGTTAATGTTAGTAGTCAGGTAGAGTGTCAAACGCTAGGAAGAGATAGGTAGAGGTAGAGTAGCTAGGTAGAGATAGGTTAATGTAAGCCAGGTAGAAAGTGTTAGTAGCTAGGTCTCCTAGTAGCTAGGAGACAGGTTAATGTTAGTAGCTATGCTGCTTTAGGCTAGGCTGTTGGAGGACATTGTTAGATCTGTTCCTACTTTCTCTCCTACTTCTCCCCAACTGCATGATGTGCTGTCAATTCAAGCGCTAACCTGTTTTCTCTTAGTCTCTTCCTACAGTAGGTGCTCCTGACCCGCCCTGCTTGACGACCCTGACTAAGATGGCATTCCAGTGGAGGAACGTTCTCCACGTCCTGCTACCAACTTCTGCTTCTGCATCAGTTCTGTTGCTCTTTCTGTGTCTCTGCTGCGTCTTCCCAAAACCCCAGACGCGGTCTCGGCAGATGACCGCTTATGCTGAGCCTGGTTCTGCTGGAGGTTTCTTCCTGTTAAAAGGGAGTTTTTCCTCTCCACTGTCGCTTCATGCTTGCTCAGTGTGAGGGATTGCTGAGAAGTCACGACGCAATCTTCTGTGGTTCTCTAATTCCTAAATTAAACATTGTATTGTAATAACTCTTCTTGTAAAGTGCCTTGAGATGACATCTGTTGTGAAATGGCGCTATATAAATAAACTGAATTGAATTGAAAAAAATTAAAGGGAACCTGTTACTCAATCACTTTTTTTAATCACCTTCTTTACACTTTTGTGTTGTCATGAGGGTCTCCGTTGGCTCTATAAACACTCCAAACATGAATAAAAAACATCCATCCATTTTTAAGGCAAATTTCTGCTCACCCTGAAAGGGACTGGAATTGTCAAAACTCGAAGTGCTATGAGATCACTTTATATGAGAGTGATTTGGTTTGATTTATTAACATGATTTTTACAGATCATAGATCTTTTGTAATTTGTTTAAAATAAGCATAATATTGTCCCTTTAATCCTCTAAATGTAATGATGGTTCTTATGGCCAAACACTTCCAACTTACAGTAGTTCCATCAGACTATAGGACATGTTTTCAAAATTAAAGGTCTTTGTTCCTGAGTGCATTTGCAAACTGCATTTTGGATTTTTTCTTTTTCTTTTAGAGTAATGGGCCAATGTCTGTGCTGGACACGTTTCACTGTGACTAATGACACAGTCGTACCAGTTCTTTGTCTTCGGCTTTTCATCTGGGTCGATTTGCACATTTCAACCCAAAACACGTTCATCTTTGGAACACAGATCTTCTCCTGAGTGGTATGATGGTTGGAAATTACCATCATTTGAAGGGATGAAAAAGGAACGTTCAAGTATCCGGAAATTTTTCCGAAGGATGAACCAGGCTTGTTTACTTCCACAATTTTTAGATCTTGGCTGATCTTTATTGACCTTCGCATTGTTTTAAACTAGAAAGCAGTGTGTTGCAGGTGCGGCCTTAATATACATCCTCAGGTGTGCCTCGATTTAGCTCAAATGAGTCAGTTAACCTATCAGACGTTTCCAAAGCCATACATCAACATCTGGGCTTTCTTTCATTGTTTAAAGAGATAGTAAAGAGTATATTACTGTAACTACACATCTGATTTTGAAGGCATTGATATATGAATCTCTGATATATTATCTCTCTCATACTTGTGGCATTTAACAAATCTGAATAATTTTGGTAATTGAAACTGACCTAAAACTAGAGGAGTTTTTTTTTTCTCATTTAACTTTAGATAGTGAGAAAAAAGGTGTGCGTGTGTGTATCTTCTTATTCAGTGTATTTAACTATCTGGTTTCAACTGTATTAATCAAATGTATTTGTTGGTTAAACATGTACACAGAAACAAAAGGTTTGTACCAAATATTTTCGGTTACTCACCCAAAAATCTGCCATCCTGATTTCTTAAGTATGCTATCGAGCTATGTGTATTCCCACCTTTAGAGATTTTTTTTTACATTTTTAAAATAATATTTTTCTCTGTTAGATTGTTCGAGCTGTTGGATTTACATGATGACTACATGGAGAGAAAAAGCTAAACAACCAGCTTTACTTTTGTTTTGGATGGTGGGAAGGGTATGACTGGCATTGGCAGACAGGAAGTGTGTTTGCAAGTGTGAGTACAAGCAGAAATAAAAAGTTGTGGCTAATGTTGGGGGCTTGAGGGACGCTGGGTATCCTGTGAATTGTTTGACTGAATAGTGTTTGCGCGTGTTTTTCTGTGCTTCCATGCGAGTGACAGCTTACTGCAGCAGCTGACAGCAAATAAACATGTTCCAGTAATTAACCTTGACAGGCCCAATGTGGTGCCAACAGCAGAAACCTGCT
The DNA here is from genome assembly GCA_028564705.1 of Apricaphanius iberus. NCBI lineage: Eukaryota > Metazoa > Chordata > Actinopteri > Cyprinodontiformes > Aphaniidae > Apricaphanius > Apricaphanius iberus. Next base: position 303,319 of record JAPXFQ010002128.1, read on the forward strand.
AATGACACAATTAATCCATAATTAAGGCATTCTGTCACACCACATACTCTGCTACCAAACGCTCAGTGTGTGTTGGAAAGACTGGTTCATGTCTGTGCGGGGAATCAAAGCTCGTGTGAACTTAGACGTCATATTTTTTCCCTCAAATAATTATTTTGAGCAAAAAAACTTTGTCAGTGATGTAATCACCTATGTTTAACCACAGTGTCAAACACCAAAGAATACAAATCTTAGAGACATAATGAATGGCACCTATTCTTTAAAGGGACAACAGACAAAATATTGCAGTCGTCAGAGAAGGTAATGATGTATTTTTTGAACATAATATTTATAAGCAAAGCAAATGGCAGTTATTTGTTTTTTGAGGGGGTAGCAGCATCTCCTGACTTGGTTGAAGACAAAGTTGTGGAAGTAGAAGAGTCCATGACTGAGGTGGAAGATAAAACATCTGAGGTGTGACAGGACAGGTGTGGGTCAGAGGAGAGCGGGATGTCTTTTTGGCTGGAAACATGACAGCTTGTTCCTGAACTGAACCTATTGAAGAATGTGTTCAGTTCATTGGCTCTATCAAGACTTCCATCTATCCAGTCCTTCATGTGCTTAAAGCCTGTGATCTTTTTCATTCCAGACCAGACATCTCTGATATTGTTCCTCTGCAATTTGCTCTCCACTTTCTTCCTGTAAGCCTCTTTGCTGTCTCTGATCTTGACTTTTAGTTGCTTCTGTATACTCCTTAATAACTCCCTATATCTCCCTCCTTTCAAGGCTCTTTTTTTCTTGTTCAGCAGTTCCTTCAGCTCACTGGTGATCCAGGGTTTGTTATTAGGGAAGCATCTCACTGTTCTGGTGTGGATGATGTTGTTCACACAGACGTTTATGTAGTCAGTCACACCCTCAGTCATGGCATTGATGTCCTCTTCATGTGGCTGGCAAAGAGTGGTCCAGTTTGTGGATGCAAAACAACCCTGCAGGGCTTCTTCAGCTTCATGTGACCATTTTCTAACAGTTCTCTTTGTTGGAGTTGCCTCTGAACAAGTGGTTTACATTCAGAACAGAGAAAAATAAAATTATGAACCGATTGAACCAGAGGTGGTCTTGGTTGGACATATAAGCATCATTTATATTTGCATGAAACAAATCCAATGTCTTGTTTTCTCTTGTGGAGCAGCTGACAAACTGTTGAAATGTTGGAAGTGTAGAATAGAGTGAGGCATGATTAAAATCACCAGATTTTGCCACAAATGCATTGGGGTGCTGGGTCTGTAGCTTAGCGACAACAGAACTGATAACATCACATGCATGGTCGGCAAGGCTGCAGGTGGAATGTAAACAACTGCTAAAATGACATTGGTGAACTCTCTTGGTAAGTAATATGGACGTAAGCTTACTGCCAAGAGTTCAATATCTGGGCTGACGACACTTGACAGTAACATGCCCTGGATGACACCATCTGTTGTTAACAAGCACTGCTACTCCACCTCCATTTCTTTTCCTGTTCCTCTTCAGATCTCTGTCTGCTCCTACAGTCAGAAAGCCTGGCAGAGAGACATTGGAGTCGGGGATATAATCCTGTAGCCACGTCTCAGTGAAGCACATAACACTTCATTCCCGATACAGAGGCTAACCATGTCAGGGCTTGGAGTTCATCCATCTTGTTATAAGAATATAATAGAATAATCCTTTAATAGTCCCACCACGGGAAATTCGGTCGTAAACAGCAGCCAAAGAAACAACAAATATACAACATATGTAACAGAACAGAAAAATATATACAAAAAATACAATGATAGACAGAATATGTACATCAACACAGAATATGTACATCAGGTTGAAAATAATGTGCAAATTATATCGGTGTGGTTGTTTAGTGCCAATGTAAGATACAGTGCAGGTGTTAAATATTTATATTTGTTGGGAGCAGTTTTGGTTGTACAGTCTGACAGCTGCAGGGAGGAAGGACCTGCGGAACGCTCCTTTGTGCATCTAGGATGCAGCAGTCTGTCACTGAAGGAGCTCTGCAGTTCAGCAACATTTCCATGCATGGGGTGGGAGACTCTGTCCATCAGAGATGTTATTTTAGCCAGAGTCCTTCTGTCTCCCACCACCTGCACTGGATCCAGGCTGCACCCTAGAACAGAGCTGGCCTTCCTGATGAGTTCATCCAACCTCTTCCTCTCAGCTGTCGGTAAACTGGTGCTCCAACATACAGTACTGTGAAAAATCACGGAGGCCACCACAGTTAGCTAGTGATCTCACATTTACCATTATAATTGATGAAAGAGATGCTTTGAATTTCCTCTTCCTCTTACTCCTTCGCGCTCCTGCTCTGCATCCACAACTCCTCAACTCATCAGGGATTTGTGGCTTGAGTTGAGGTATTATTTCAGCTTTTGCAATATTAATCAGCTGCTCCTGGCTGTAAACCACTATGTTGCCATGGTTACACATCATAAAAATGAGCAAAAAGTGAAAAATCAACAGCAAAAATCCCTCCAACGTCACAGGACAAAAACCCACAAAGCACAAAGATCAAAAAATGCAATTCTTCCCTAAGAAAAAGGGGCAAGCAATGTCCAAAAAACAAACTGTGAAATAACTTTACACTGAGCCTCGATCAGGATGATTCAGCCTGTAGAGCTACACCTGATGGAGCTGGCAAGCTTTTTTACACTGCACGCCCTTCAGTCGTACAGGGATTTGGCGCTGTGCTCTTCCCTCTTCGCTACTGAGGTAAACATTATTTGTTTCTTTTCCTCCTCTTGGTAATATGCTTAAAGGAAACATATTATGACAAATTTTAACCATTTAAAAAAATAGGCCTGTGAGTTCCATAAAACATGTTTCTGAAGTTTTTTGCTGGAAATAACTTGTAGGAAACAATTGTTACCAACCTCTATTACCCTCTGTTTCAGCCCCTTGCAGATTGTGCTGTTTTCTGCTGCTCATTACATATTACAGGAGCTGCTGTTAACTTGGCCACGCCCAATGCTTCCAGATTCTTTGCTCACGCCCACCACCCACATAGTGACTGTTACCAGTATGTGTGAAAGTTAGGACATGGGTGCTGCAGTAGTTCAACAATAAAAAAAATGTAAACAATAAAAAATAAAAAAAGTAGTTCACCCATACATGTTTGAACCAAAATCTGCTCCCGTAGGGGGGGAGTCTCCTGAGAACCCGATACTCAGAGAATTCAGCAAGATACTTCTGAATGGTTATTGAAGAAATTACTTAAAGTAAAAGAATATAGATCGGCGGCTGGTCTGCCGTCTTCCGCCCGGAGTCTGAGTAGCCCTTTGTGGTCCTCAGTCTTCCCCACCTGACAAACAGCATCTTACCATCAAAAATAAAGCCAACCTATGCCGCTCTTCTGCGGCAGGTCTCCGTTCTTCTTCCTGGTTTTCAGCAGCTCAGTTCGGCGGCAGGTCTCCCGTCTTCTGCCCACAGTTTGAGTTGCTTCTGTTGGCGGCGCATCTTACCATCAGCATCTTACCATAAAAAATAAATTTCAACCCATGCCGCTCTTCTGTCCTTTTCAACTAGGACCCAATGAAGTGTTTTGAGGTCTTTTGGCCAGCCAAAAACGGAGCATTTTGCATGGTGCTTCAACATGATGTTTCCTAATCTGAATGACAACTATTGTTTACTGCTGTAAACAACAGCTGTGTGGAGACAGCGCTCTGAGGATGTGTGGATATACTAACATTCCGTCTTGTGACACAGATTGAACACCTCAATCAGAGAGTGAATGCAGGATTAATTAAGAAACCCCTATCTCACTCAAAACAGCATTGATGTTTTTATTTTATTTTTTTATTTGTATGCATGTATATGCACCAGTGACACACAATAACACCCCAAATCCCAAGAAAATAGATTTTTTTCATAATATGTCTCCTTTAAATTCAGTGGGTCGTCTCATCTGATCTGGGGTCATAGTCCATTCAGATCAAGCCTCCGCCGCCCCCTGACGAGCGGGTAACCTCACTGTGAGCTCCATAAGCCAGGAGACATAGCTACTGGGAGATTTACCCGATATTACATATCGTGGTTTGAAGCTTAGGTCAGGTTTGAGGATAGTTAAACAAGCTATATCTCTGTGAGGATGTGGTCACAGATATTAGCGTGTTAGCCCAGGTAATACACTTCATTGCCATGGTGCGTTTTAACATTTAAAAGTGTTAAAAAGTGAAACATTGGGTGAACAATTTATTTTTTACTTACAATACCCTAGGAGCTGGTGTTCCACCTTTTGGTACAAATCCTGGTTTTAAATCCAGCTTCGAGCCAGAGCCAGTACTGTAACGTCCATAGCTATGAAATCCCTGTGCTCACAGTTACTAAACAAATCACTAACCTAGCGTTATATTTTCCCGGTGGCGGTCCAAAAACAAATTCCAGCCATTTCTCCTTCAGCTTCTCTTCTGTGGGCCGAATGTGTTCTGCCATGTTGTAGAGTTGCTACCACAACTATGCTGACGACACTCATCTTTATATCTCAATGTCACCAGATGATGTCGAACCCATCCAAATCCTCAATTAAGGCATTGAGCAAATTAATAGCTGGATGTCCCAAAATGTCCTCCAATTGAACAAAAACAAAATTGAAGTACTTATCTTTGGACCCCAAAAAGATCGATTCAATATCAGTACACAGCTTCAGTTGGTCCAACAAAAAACCAATGACCAGGCCAGAAATCTAGGTGTAATAACGGACTCGGACCTGAATCTCTAGGGTCACATAAAGGCAATAGCAAGGTCAGCTTTCTATCACCTGAGGAACATTTCTAGGATTAAAGGACTGATGACGCAAGGGGACCTTGAAAAACTCATCCAACGATTTATCTCTAGTCGCCTCGATTAACTTAACAGTATCTTCACAGGTCTACCTAAAAAAATCAACCAGACAGCTACAGCTGATCCAGAACGATGCTGCTTGTATTCTCACAAGACCTAGGAAATTTGTTCACATCACCTCAGTTCTAAAGTCGTTACACTGGCTCCCTGTAGCTCAGAGTATAGATTTCAAAGTACTTTTATTAGTTTATAAATCATTGAATGGGTTAGCACCAGAGTATATTATAGATGTGTTATTGTGGTACAAACCATCCAGGTCACTGAGGTCCTCCAGTTCTAATCTACTGACTGCCCCTAGAACCAAATATGATGAAGCAGCTTTCAGGTTTTATGCTCTCGATGTCTGGAACAAACTACCGGATGAATGCAAAGCTGCAGAGTCACTGAACTCTTTTAAATCAGAAATTAAAACGTCTCTATTTAGACTTGCTTATGAGTAAGTGATACAACTTTTGCATTCATTATTTTTAATTTGCTTTTGTCAAACGCTAAATGTTTTCTGTTTTTAATTTTTATAATTTTACATGAATTTTCTTTTATGCTCTAATCACTAAATGTTCTTTTAAGTACTGTTATTGCTAAATGTTTTAATTGATTCTTGTGTTTAATCAGTTTTTAATTTGCATAATTAAAAAAAAGTATTTCATAAATGGTCGTTTTTGCTTTCTTTTAGTGATTCTATGTTTTAATTTTCCAATTTTTTTGATCATGTAAAGCATCTTGAATTGCCTTGTGTTGAAAGTGTGCTATATAAATAAAATTGCTTTGCCTTGGCTTGCCTAACTGTTAGCTTCTCATAGCCACAGTTCAGCTCTGCTCCTGGCCAAAACAATGCAGCCTTTCTGGGGACGGTTGAAAGCCAGATGACGATAGATGGATATGCTTCTTTAGACTAAGCCGTTTTCTGGTGTATTTTCTTTCTCTAACTGATACAGGGAATTGAGATTGGAGAAAATATTCATATGCTGCATGCTTATAAAACTCAAGAGTGACTGATTGTACTGACAAAGCAACAACAATTGTTTTTTTTCCAATGAAGGAGACATTTGAACAGCACTGTTTGCCAGTTAATCACTGTACTTTTCTTGGATCTCTTATGGTAAATACTAAACACCCACCACAGCTTCATCTTTACAGATTAAGATCCCATACTAGCCCTACTCGAAACTTGCATTGGCCTTTTTCCTGCTCCTATCAAAATGACTTTGATTCCAAAAATATTACACTAACTAACCATATTCTTCACCTGTCACTGGTCATAATATATAATCTGATCTGTGTATATTTCAGTTACCTAAACCTACAACTGCCCTGGGAGATAACAAACAGGGTTAGCTTGTGCTGATTTGCACAATGATTTTCTTCTTGTGGATCATTTGGAATATTTATGTACTGATTGGTTCGTCTTTTTCTTCAGCAAGTTCAGTCATGTTTGCTTTGGGTGCAGCAGGCCCTTTAACCACAGATTTGCAAGGGCAAAGCCAAATAAAATCTAATAAATCAGACTGGCTGCTGGTATCCACTTTTTCCCAAAATGCCAGCACTGGCCAGACATTTGAGCTAACCACCACATCAACAGCTGACACTACACAAACTGTATGTGCTGAGCCTTTTTTAGAGCTCAGCTTCTATGTTTATAACTTTGACAGCTTTATTTTGCATGTTGTATACAGCCAGAGCAACAAGTCACATTCCTGGCATTTATAAATAGACATTGAGGTGATATTGTGGCTGTCAGACTCGTCGCAAAGACAGTCATGACTGATTTATCATCACTATGGCAAACACAACCTGAATAATCCAGCAAGCAAATAAAGATTAAACTGTGCTTGCAGTCAGTGTAAACACATACATCCACTCATGGGGCAAATACCCTGCCACTGTACAGGTCAGGGAGGTCGTGTGTTTGGAATCCACGTCTGATGTATGTTTGTGCTCGGCTCCTCACGCCTGCTTTTTTTTGTTTGCACATGTGCGAGCATTTGTGTTTGTGAGCCTGTCGAGGCGTGACAGGCTCAGCGATGACAGGTGTGTGTCACCTCATCATTCAAGCTGTCAGCACCGCCAACGAGCAGGCAGAGGCGAGACGCCAGCAAAGGATACCGGTTGGCTGGCGCTCAGGCCAAGATGCTTCCTGCGCGCACACAGTTTAGTAGGTGTCTTGGAGAAGTCTTATATAGGACAAAGACAGCCTGCGGCTAACTCCCCCTCCCCATTGAGAATATCTGTGGCACTCTAAATAAAAAAAATTAAAAAATCCTCCATTTGACTTGACTCATCGCTCATCACCAGCACAGAGTGCGTAGAAAAGAGCTCCATGGATCAAAGACGATATGTCAGATCTCCCCTCCCTTTCCTTAAACTCATCCAAAAAGAAAGACTGAAGGCTGTAAGAGTGGATGTGTGTGTGTGTGTGTTGGAACAGAAAGCCCTGCCAAGCCCCTGCACTTGAAGCATGTGTTTATGTACTTTGTCACTCACGAAAATGAGAAGTGTAAATCCAAACTTCGTTGAAGAAGAGGAGATTTCTGACAGCAATGAGCTCTCTGTTCCAGATTTTCTGGCTTTTTCTGAACAATTTTGGCCCGTTAGTTGAACTGCTGACAGCTTTATGGCACACAGACAATGGAAGAGAGATCTAAGCACATATCAAGGAAAAAGATAAAGGGATGGTATTAGAAGGTATTTCCTGTATGCACATAAACATGTGCATGACAGTGCCTTTAAAAACAGACCAAGTTATGTACATTTGCAAAAGTCTTTTTCACTTTTTTGATGCTACATCTACAAACTTCTATGTCTTTCACTGGGACTATGACAATCATCTCAAAGTTGTGAAACTTTCTTTATCCCCACAGATTTTCAATTAGATTTATTTCTGGAGTTTGGTTAGGACATTCTAAAACTTTAATTTTCTAGCATGTTTCTTAAACTTTTATGGCATTTGGTCAAAACTGTGTCAAATACAGGGAATTTTAGAACTTTCACTAAGAATATTTAAGTCATAATTAGTCAATGAATTTGTCTAATATGTTTATTAATCTGTCAATTAGTTTATTAAATCTGAAGGGAATGTTTTTTGTTTCCCTCAATTTGGTTGGGATTCTGTTCCTAAGTGCTGGAGATTGGTTGCGTTGTTTGTGTTTTGCTTCTCTCACCTTCTGTGCAGCGGCGTGGCAGGCAGTAGTCACAGGTACTGCTCATCTGAGCTCATTTTCACCAGGTATAAATGGGGAGTGGATCCTGCATGCTGGCGCCATATTGTTCTCACTTCTCTGCTTTGTAACACGGCCAGTCTTAACCTCTTTTTCTCGTGAAAAAGAATTTAGCAAGAATATTTAGTGATACACTTGCCTCTTCCTCTCAGATCCAGTTCCAAGGTCCTCCTCGTTCCTTCCAGTATCCTTCGTTGGTTGTCTACCTCCTGAGTTTCTCTCTGGAACCGACAAGGATCCTCTGCCTTTGTCTCATGCTCCTTGGACTTCCTCTTGGTCAGCCTCTGCACCGCTTCCCTGTCTGGTTCGTCATACTCACCTGTCGTCACAAGTCTGGTCGCCTGCCCATCCGTCCTCTCTACCTGCAAAGACAAGACCAAGATCAGCCCCATCTCCAGCCAACCATAGTAGAAGGAATCGCACTTAACTTTACCGACACACACTTCTCCTGGTCATCAAGTAAACCCAGTTCATCCGTCACAATCTCTCAGTTCCTCACTTCCTCCACTAACCTGCTCTCTATTTTCACTGCAATCCGTTCCAGTCGCTCCTTCATGGTTCCCTCCCGAAACAACAACTTGCTTTTAAAATAAATCATTTATCTTTTCTAACAAATCTCACTCGTCTGTTTCAGTGCTGCCTATTTGAGTCACAGAACCCTGCAAACATGAGATTCAGTAGAAGTTTCTTTATATTACTCATTAATTTCTACTTTTTTTAAAAACAAAATCGACAGGGTGCAAGTAATTTTGTCAGTACATTGTAGAACCTCAAGCAGTTAGAGCAAAACAATCATTTGAGTTATAGCCTTTTGTGTAATGATCCTATTGTAGGCTAATTAAATCTATTCAAATTACTGTCTTTTTGCCATTTGTTATATAAACAGGCTCTTCCATCTGAACTATGGATCTTTGCAGCAGTGTTACCCTTGTTTTTTTGGTACCGTATCTCTACTTTTCTGGCCTTTCAGTTTAGATTTGGAGTTATTTTTTTTTCTAATTACATCACAAGTGAAGGTGAATAATGGGGGGTATTAGGGTATCGCAGTAAATGGGCCTGAAATGCAATGTATTCATTTATAAAACCTTTTGAAAATCATGTATCCATTTTAAAAGTAATAAATCTGTTTTCATGTATCGCATAGTACCTCAGTAAAATACACAGAAAGTTTTGGTTGCAACATGAAAAAGCTGGAGAACTTTAAAAGGTATGAATACTTTTGCATGTCACCACATGTCTTTTGTGTCAATGTAGTGAAGCTTTCAGGGAACAAATAGGATGGAGGACTCTGCAGTCTTCGGGTGACAGAGTAATGGAGTGTGTGTGTGCCTGTCGCCTGTGTTCAGTGGTCCTGCCACTCAGTAGTACATACACAGGGTTGACAGCTCCCGCTTAAATGTGTCACTTGACATTACCCATAAAGCACCACCAGAGAAAGGGGGAGGATGGCGTTAGCGATATGAGTGTGTAGGCAGGATGACTCAGAACACACTAATAGAATAGGTTATCTTTTATCATCAATTTTCCTTTTTTCAGCTGCTTAGATCTACTAGTTTATATAAAAAAACTGGACCTTAACTTTAAGGCTTTAATCAAGAAAAACTAACTTAATTTCAACATTGTGGAAATGAAGTTAGACTCTGTTTCTAGAATTTCAGAGAAAAAAGTAGACGTTGTCCTTGATTTGCACTGACTGGCACAGTGCATAATCAGTGTTCCTTAAAGCCACGGCTACTACCTAAATAAGACATTGCAGAACAGTGCAATATTAATACTTTAGGCATGAGTTCAGAGACAGTTAGCTGGCAAATTTTATTAAGTTGGCGATGAATAACTGTAACCTTACCTTTGAAGGTCTTGAATAGTCCATATCCCTAGGAAATATGAACTGATGTGGTCCCCAGATGTGCATGGTCTCCACTTAGAATTGATGCCAGAGATGAGACGCTCTATCTTGCTTTCCACCGGACGCATAAGTGACACATAATGTCTGCGATAATGTGCAGCTGCCATTAGTCAATGGGTTTTTTTCCAATGGCCATGGAGCGGCGCGAATCGGAGGCGTCCACGAGGCCTTGTGCTGTGGCCCTCTCCTAAATTGTTCCTATAGATTTCTGATTGCTTGACAATGAAAAAAAACTTAATGACCTGTAACACCAGAGTTGAAGTCACTGGGTCTGTGGGCCTAATTTGCTGTTTTTTTCCCTTTATCATCGATGACAAGGAGTTAATCCTTGAAGTGGAGAATCCCCCAAATTTATGTGATACCAGTGATCATTTTTATAAGGACAACATAAAAAAGAAGTAGGCACTGACAGAAATATTTACAGTTTTGGGAGTGGATGGTGAACTTATGGTATTCATTAATGTAGATTTGCTTTATTTTTTCTGAAAAAAAAAAATTCAGTCATGCAATTGCAATTCTGTTGTTATTTAATTATCTCCCTGGACAAGCCGGTTAGAATGCGTTTACAGGTACTATGCTTTTAAAATGGTTCTGGTGGAAAGCCATTCTGTCCCCCAGTCATTTCATCCCCATCCCCAGATACCTCTGTCCACCTGCCCCATCACGGTACCACTCATGTAGGGTCTTGGGACGTGGGCATGTCATTGGGATTGCGGGGAAGGATTTGCATTTTCGCAATCCGGTTTTAGCCTGGGTCCCAATTTTAAAGTGCAACTTAGACACTCCCTCTTATAACATTTTCAGGAGACACGCAGATGTATGGACATTACGGTGGGCACACTTTTCAGCTCCAGAGGAAGGGGCCTCCAATGACTCTGTCCATCAGGGCTAGGACAGGCTGTCTTGTCTGGGGCTGTTTGGCTGCTCTTGCTACTATGGAGCTTTGGCGGTCTGCTTGTCTCCATCCTAGAAGGTAGGGGTTCTTCTCCCGGGTACAGGGGCAGGTTACTCTGCTGGGGCATCGGCCCCTTGACCTGGGAGTGTAGAGTGTTTATGGGGTGTATGAATAAGTGTAGAGCGTCCTTCCTTTGTTGTCTTATGGTACATTCAGACTGCACACTTTTTCTGTGTCAAGCAACACTCCCAACACATGTAATTTGACGAATTTACACTTTTAAGCTGCAGCTTGCAAAGCACGTGGGTGGGCCTTTCTCTGCTGGATGTTTTAAACACGTTGGGCCACGTCACTACAGTGAGACACTCTGACTGGTTGCGCCAAGTCTGTCAAAAAGTGCAACATACGAAGAGGCTTATCTGCGGACGCCTGTGAAGGAGGCACAGAAACATTCTCAGGGGCCACCAGTGGTGGTGCAGACTGGCTGGTGGCCACTGCCAGTGACACTAACACTGTCACCAAGGTGGGACTCAGATGAAAAAAACTCACTCATCAGTTCATATTGAAGCCTTGTCCTTGATGTACTTCTGGAGCTTCGATGTTTCATCCTGGATAGGGGCTCTCATGCACATCAGTCCTCTGTCTCCTTCCTTACAGCTTGCATACAGCCTCATGGTGCTGGATTTGCGATTGAACCCGCCATGCATGGTGAGGAGCTTTTGTGTCTTAACATCTGTGGTTTGTATCTCATCCTTTGGCTATCTTATTATTCCCGCAGCGTATCTAATCACTGGCAGGGCGTAGCTGTTTATTGCCTTGGACTTGTTCTTTCCATTGAGCTGGCTTCTTAGGACTTGCCTCACTCGTTGGAGGTATTTGGCTGTTACTGCTTTCCTCGTTGCATGTTCGAGGTTGCCATTTGCCTGTGGTATTCCCAGATACTTGTAACTGTCCTCTATGTCTGCTATTGTTCCTTCTGAGAGTATGGCCCCTTCAGTATGGACTACCATGCCTCGCTTTGTGACCATCCTACTACATTTGTCAAGCCCGAATGAAATCCCCATGTCATTGCTGTAGATCCTGGTGGTGTGGATCAGGGAATCTATGTCCCATTCGCTCTTAGCATACAGTTTGATTTCATCCATGTAGAGCAGGTGATCATAGCCCCATTCTTGAGGAGGTATCCATAGCCAGTCTTGTTGATTATTTGGCTGAGGGGGTTCACCCTCTGGCGTCTGTTCTGTCAACCGGGAGCTGGTGTTTAGCAGAAACAGACCTGTCTTGCCTAAGGACCCACCAAAACGGGAATATAAATACGTGTAGTAGTTACTTTTTAAGAAAAGAACATTTAGAATGAACAAGATAATATTTTATTATTATTATTATTATTATTATTATTATTATTATTATTATTATTATTATTATTATTATTATTATTTGCCAGTAGTGGAGACAAAAAAAATTAAAAGATTGCTGTGATTTTGCTTGAAAAGATAAACCCTTTGTGTTAAGTCTTCAGATACAGCTGAAGTTCAGGAGTCAAGGGCCACATGTCCAAACAAGTTTTTCTGTGTGCCCCAAAGGCGTAATAACAGCAACCCTCATTTCTGAAAAATCCAGGTATCATCATTTTCTTCATGTTATTCAGTTACTATCCACAGCCACAATCAGCTCTCTAAGGTCCGTTTCCTGCTAATGCTTGTTGTCATGACAAACACATTCAGCAATAAACACACATTCATGCACACTCATTGACAACAAAAGGGACTATCAGGTACAGGCAGTCCCTGCATGCATGAACAAAATAACATTACAGCTTTATGTGTGGCGTCACTGTCAACATGATGACAACACAGCACATCACTGAAGATAATCATCCATGTCTCAGTACTAGAATAACTACTTAAAGAAAGACTGATTTGGAGTCTGGATGGTTGTGTGGGTTTGAATGAACAGCAGGTATATTTTGATAAAATGGAGACGTTTTGTTATTGTTTCCACCTCACGGAGTGCCTTTTACTGTCTTTTTGCTTTTGTTTGAGTGCATTAGCTTGAGTGTTATCTTTCTCTTGTACTCTTATATTATATTTCACATTTACTTTCCTAATAGCAACCAGAGTGTATCTCTGCCATCAGGCCCTGAATGTGGCATACTGTACAGTAATTAATGCATTAAGACCTGATCTGAAAGCAATTAATTTTCTTTAGCTTAGCATAAACAATGTAAGTGAAAGGGAGCAGCAAACATTTTGTGTGCAAAAGAGAATAAAATTACTGAATAATAATGAAGCATGCTGAAACTGATTCCAAGCACCCCCTAAAGTTATAGAATATTTTTTAGTTCCTTTTTTATTGTATATTTGCTTTTTTAACAAACAAGAAAAGTCTAAAAAATGCAGTACTTGCTTTAAATGTAATAAAAGAAAATGTAAGAAAATACATTTTTTAAAATCTGTTTTCATGCAGTAACGTATTTTACGACCCCTCTTTAAATACATAATACACATTGTTGAGTCGGGTGAATTTCTGGCCAGCGGGAATCTGCTGCAGAGAGCCACATTTCAGCAAGCCAAAAGAAGGAAAAAAATTGCTGTTTTTACCAAACAAGCTATGTAAGTTGAGTTGTGTTGTTGCATGCAGATGTTAGCTAAATGACTAATTAATACATGTTAAGATATCGTTAGGTTTTATTGTTAGGCTAGTTCCTGTCACTTGTCACATCTTACTGGAGCATATTGACAAATGACAAAAAAAGAACAGCTCTGTTTTTCTGTATTAAGCCTTTTTTTATATACAAGAATCTCTTTTTTTCTGAATTAACCAAATAACTTTTATGTCAAAGATTAACTGTGTACATAGTTTTTGCATTTTGTTTGAGATAAAGGCATAACTAATATATTAGATTCAAAACAGCAAAGAACTGAATGCATTTACCAAGACCGCTCCCATGTAAAAGAGACTTGTCGCTCCAATGCCTCTACAAGCCTTCTATGTCTCCTCCTCTGATGGCTGATAATGAGTGCTAGTGCCTTGCCTGCAACATTAATATACTGTATCTACTGTAAATGTTCACATCCGTTGCAATTTTTCTTAATGACTTATCAAGTAAAAACCTGTGATTTAAACTGAGTTTGTTATTCAATGGAAACAAGGCAATTGCGAAATTGTGCTTTTTTGACATTCAGACAATATCGACAAATATTTGCTGATATTTGTAATGGAATGTGAGCTGGTTTTTTAGTATTAGCTCACCTCCAAAAAAGGCACACTTGATTGCATCCGTTTCTGATGACAATTCGCAGTAGGCAGGGAGCGATAGAGAAATAATTCTTCTAGACTTCATGAGACACTATATGAAGCGAAAAGTAAGCACATTTTCTCAATAAATTCAGTTTGTTTCAGTTAGTTTTGTGAACACTCATTACAGTTTCAATTCTTTTTTTTCCGTTTTGTTGCAGATTCTGGTTTCTATTTTTATTTCCATTTACGAACATGTTTTTAAACCTCTGGTTTTCTTTATTTTGTTCATTTTCGTTAAAAATAATAACCTTGATTATACCACTCATAATTGCAACTAGTGGTCAGGACAGTGTAGGGCATAAGTGTTGACCAGTGTGATCCTAATTTGCAGTTTTGTCCCAGCTGTTCTCCAACACCCTCCATCCTGCCCATAGGCAGCAGCAATATTGCAGTAGGGGTTCATGTAAAATTCATAGCTGACAATGTCAAACATGTTGTTTAGCTCAGCCTGATTGACTTATCTGACACTCAATGGGAGTCTTATACAAGTATCCCTGACGTTTGTCAGTCAGTATATTTAGGCCTACCAAGCAGCTCTATGTCATATTTTAATCCATCCAGCACAGTTACACAAGTGTAAAAATATCCACTTAACATCCCGTCCATCACCTTTATCTCCTTCAGCAAGTGCTCTTCTTCTTTTCTGTCTGCCTGTCCGTCTGTCTGTCAGTCTGTCATGATGGAAGCTGAAGTATTTCTTTAATTTAACTTTTTTTTCAAAGTGAAAGTAACAGAATGTGGATCGAAAAGTAAATATATCAAGCACTTAAAACAGCTTAATTAAAGATGTCCCCAGTGACAGGTGACCTCTGTTCTGCCCATTGACCACTTTACCCATTAAACTACCTAAATGTAGAAATTGCCATAAACACTTCATATATGACCCCGTTTCACAGCATTCTGACTTTTTGATTTCTATTCCAAGAATCAAAACATCCCTGGGCCCTTTATGAGAACTAGCAGCCAAGAGCAGAATGCTGATTAGTGTAAGTACTGTCTCAGGAGCCAAAACTGAAGATCAGCTTACTATAAAGAATACACATAACAGACTCATCTTTACCCCCAAACTAGAAGGAATCTGGAATTGCACGGTATCTGCAATGAATTTGCTAAAATGAGGTGTGCTGCCATGCCAGACCTTAGAAAGGAAACCATTTGCAAAGTGAGTAACTCAGATAAAAGACTTCCATCTGCTGGTAGATGAAAGAAGAAAACCGATAGTAGTTTGCAAGAAACATTTATTTCAGGATTTTACTACAAATTAATGATGCTGTTTTTTGTTACATATGTGAAAAATGCTAAACTTATTCGGGTTTCCTGAGGTCACCACAAGAATGTTCCTTGTTCAATCCAAGATTGGTAGCTTTCATTTTTAATCTGGTAATCATCTCATGACAAGATTGACCAGGATCAGCCCTTACTTGACAAGCCGTTTTTTTGAACTGTTATCTTAATTATATGCCTGAAATTCAATGATTTAACACTGGGAAAGTAACAGTTCACCATGGGAAACTGTATTAACCCTTTCAGACACAAAACTTAAACTGGCTGTCTACCTTCCTATTTCAGCTTTAAAATGGGCAAACTATTCTAAAAAATAAATCGATTTTTGAACTTGTGAATCGATTTGATTCCTACAAGAATTGATTCAGAATTGATTTTTTGATTATTTCAACACAGCCCAATTAAAAACTAATGTTACAAATAAGACAGAATTAACTCATAGCGCTGTTTCTACTATAATATAATGAAGCTCGAATTCTACTTCATCCTATTATATCTAGAGATTGAGATAGAATTAGAGATAATAGAATTATATTCCATTACTTTTGGAGTAAGATTATTAACCAGCAGTGGTACTCTCAGAGTAATTACAGACTGTTTGTCTCTTGTCTGACACTTCATTATAAATGATTTTTTTTTCGGAACCGCACCCACCACCACCCTTACAGTGAGCAAGTTCCCATTGACTCCCATGTTAAAAATGCCAGCTTCACAGCTTTAACATAATAATGCAATCGTCCCCTGATGCCTTTATTAATGATTAGTAAACACTAAATAAAACTAATCTTGAAATAATTTCCCCATAACAATCCCACCATGAGGTGGGGGTAATGAAAGATTTGTGTTATCAAGTTTTTATCGACATAACCATCTTTTTCTACTGGGACTTCCATTGTGCTCTGCAATCCCTTTGTATTAAAGTTCTCCAGAATTTTAATTTCTCCATGTAGTTTGTTAACTTTAAAAGTGATTTTGTCACCTGATGCAAAACTGACATTATGGCCAGCACTCCATTGCATTAAGAGAGATAGAGATAATTTGAAGATATATTTAATAGTTCCTATTAAAGTGTGTGCTTTTAGCATAAAGTAATTTTCCTTGAAATGTTTTTTTTTATATAATTCTTACATATTTTAACTGGTGCATAATGGTTTATACATGATTAGTTTTCCAGCAACTCATTAGATTTGGCAGAAAACTCAACAGATGTTAAAAAGGTGATGTGAAAAAAGCATCAAGCTGCAGACTGAAATACCTCTTTCTGTAGGTACTTTAGATAAAACTAATAAAACGATTACTTGCAGCCAATTGCCTTTAAAGGTCCTGTTACTTCAAAGCCATTTTCAGATAGACATTCCGGAATATTCGTGGACTTGTGTCTTTAACCGGAATTGTCTTTTCACATACACCACTTTTTTACGGGAACATCTCCTTTCAGCTGCTTTCAGACGGCCAGAACTGCACCGGAAGATCCTGATGAATCCTCTAGGTAGAGGGGTGGGGTGATACGATGTAAACAGTGCGGCCGGCATACATGTAATTTTCCCCAACAAAGGAAGTTTTGCAAGAGAGCTAACAAAACAGCAGAACTCCTCACAGCACTTGTCTTTTGTGTGCAATTATGCATACATAAGCTTCAAAGACGAAGCTGAAATGAAAATAGAAGCAAAACGAAAGGAGGGTGAAACAGCCTTTGCTTTACTGTGTTCCCTCTCTATAATGTGGTTCACCCGTCGCTGCCTCACTGATTTGCAAATTTTTTTTATACAATTTTAAATGCTTTCTGTGCAGGTGTTCTGCGTCTTGATTGATTGTAGTCAATTGTCAATCTCCTCTGTGTCATGTCTCCTGCAGTTGCCAAATTTATCATGTCATTTTATGAGAATTTTCTTGTCCAGAAGAATAAAATTACAGTAGAACAACTACCCATAACTTTGTTCCTCACTTGGACAAAGACACTTCAGTGGAAAAAGATACACCTAAGTAGACGCGGACAGGAGGCAGAGAGGAAGACCAAAAATAAGATTTATGGATGTGGTGAAAAAGGACATAAAGTTAGTTGGTGTGAGGGCAGAGGAAACAGAGCATAAGACTAAATGGAGATTCCCTCTGCAGGGAAGAGCCAAAAGAGAAAGAAGAAGATACAAATTCTAATTGTGAAAGAAAAAAAAATCTCAGAAAATTTATAAATATGCATTTATTTCTTCTAAAAAAAGTTATCCATCATCCTGCATACAGCAGTTGCTCATTTATCAGGTCTGATATACTGACTATTTTGCATGTGTATGTACGTGTGTGTGTGTGTGTGTGTGGTGTTGTTTGTGTTTTGATAGAGGAAGGATCTCTGGCATGCTGTGTTTGGGTGTAAAGTGCAGACAAGTGTTTGATCCGATCTGACCCAAACACAACACCTTCCCCATAACACAGACTTGGACACACAGCTGCTGAAGACAACTGGGCTAAAACTCTTGGGTGGTGAATAAAATCCCCTGCCTATGAGTGGTCCATCACAGCACAGCACACATCGCTTTGACCACTGCTCCACATGTGTAACTTCATGCTCCTGCTCCCTCCTGTGTACATCTCCTTTCCTGCCTTTTTTTTTTTACATCCTAATCCTCCTCCTCCTCTTCCTCATCATCATCTGTGCCTGGCGTTTAATGTGGGAGTGATTGAGGAGGGCTGTATAAGTGGGCTGACAGAGCTCATCTCTGGCTCATGATGCATGGCCTCCCTGGGCCTCCCCGCTGCCCCATTACATCCTGATTAATTGGCCCTGCTTAAGTCAATAACTCATCCGTTAAAAAAAACAAAAGAAACAGAAAAAGCTCCAGAAGAAACCAGGGGGAGGAGGTGATGGAGAGAGGTGATGACGAACAGGAAGGTAAGCAAGCAAAAGTAAAAACTAGAAGAGACACGGGAGGAAATACAGTGATTTAAAACAGCTAAAAACACTGTAAATGCAGTTTTTTGTAAGCTTTTAAAGGCAATTCATTGCATCACTCAAATATGAAACTAATAAATTGGCATATAAAGTAGTATGCCACTCAAAAATGAACTTTAAAAGTCACATTACTGAAGTGGAATTTAAAAACTGGATTATTTTGTTATCAGCAATTTGCTCTTAACATGCATCCCTGCAGCTGCAGTCAACATGTCAAAAGTATAATTTCACCGCCAACTAACTCCACACCTCACAAGTAATCTGAATTCTGACTTAGTGCTTATTTACAAGCCACATCAATGCAAAGAACCAACTGCTAAGTCAGCCATCAGTGTGGGTGACAGTTGTGATCCCTCTTTGACTTTGGAGTAGAAGGCTAAAATTTGTCTTGAATTTCTTCCTAAGATGGTTATGGAGATAGGACAAATGGCCTGTTAAAAGAGAATGCTTCACAGCTAGACACAATAGACTTTCCATACTTTCCATCCAGTTATGCCATAAATGTACCCATCTCTAATTCACTACAGAAGATAATTTACTGTTAAGTTTCATAATGATGAAGCTGCCGTTCAAAAGAGCCTACAAAAGACATAAAAAAAAAAGACTTAACGTTCTAAAGATTGTATATATTTCTTATTTAAAAGGTTTTGATGTTAGTCTTTCACTGATGATTTGATGTTGTCACTCACTATATATTCCAAAAATAAAAAAAACCTACTTTATCAAAATAAT
Organism: Apricaphanius iberus; assembly: GCA_028564705.1. Taxonomy (NCBI): domain Eukaryota; kingdom Metazoa; phylum Chordata; class Actinopteri; order Cyprinodontiformes; family Aphaniidae; genus Apricaphanius; species Apricaphanius iberus. The sequence goes on from JAPXFQ010002128.1 coordinate 322,452, forward strand.
GTTTTTATCTTTTACTTTGGATTGTGAACTGGTTGAACACATACCTAACTGTTTTATTTAGTTTAATTAAATGGCCTATATTTGTATAGCACTTTACTCAGTCCCTACAGACCCCAAAGCGCTTTACACTACATTCAGTCATCCACCCATTCACACACTGTTGATGGCAAGCTACGTTGTAGCAACAGCTGCCTTGGGGCGCACTGACAGAGGCGAGGCTGCCGGACACCTGCGCAACCGGTGATCACCACCGGTGAAGTGTCTTGCCCAAGGACACAATGACTGAGACCATCGGAACTGGTGCTTGAACCGGCAATCTTCCAATTAGAAGGCAAACACCCAACTCCTTGAGCCACAGTTGCCCCTTTAGTCACCCAATTAGTATATATACATATTGCTTTTCCTTTTCCTTAAACGTACATTTTCGCTAATAAATTAATGTATTTTGTTTTTCCTTTTCCTTATTATGTACATTTTGTTAAGAAATATATACTGTATATACAGTGCTCTGCATAAATGGCATAAATGAGTAGACCCCCTTTAAAAGTATGAATGTAATCAGTAGTTCAATGAACAAAAGAAAAATTTCCAAACTTTCCACAAGGCCAAGTTTTATTGAACACTTATCTAACTCCATAACATTAAATAAGGTTAATAATCTCATTTAGATCACAAAATCTTCAGTTTTACTCAAATTGGTTGAAGCAAAAATGAATACACCCTGCAACAAAAACTACGACATCGGGTATTTTGTATGAGCACCATGATTTTTAAGGACAGCACCAAGTCTTCTAGGCATGGCCTACGCAATCTAGGCAACATCTATCTTTTTCCATTCTTCAAGAAAAACCTATTTTAGAGCCTGGATGCTGGATGGAGGGTCATTCTCAACTTGTCGCTTCAGAATTCGCCACATGTGTTCGATTGGGTTCAGATCAAGAGACAAACTTGGCCATTCAATCACCTTCACCCTGTTCTGCTTCAGAAATGCAATAGTAGCTTTAGATGTGTGTTTTTGGATCATTGTCGTGTTGGAAAAGTGCACGACGACATGTGCACGGAGTGATGGCAGCATCTTCTCCTTCAGTATAGAGCAGTACAGTATTGAGTGCATGATACCATCAATGAAATGCAGCTCCCCAACACCAGCAGCACTCATGCAGCCCCACATAAGGACACTGCCACCGCAATGTTTCACTGTAGGCACCATGCATTTTTCTTTGAAATCCTAACCTTTACAACGCCATACAGTTTTTAAACCATTAGTTCCAAAAAGAGTGATCTTGGTCTCATCACTCTAGAGAATAGAGTCCCAGTAGTCTTAATTTTTTGAGCATGGGCCCTAGAAAATTCTAGGCGTGCTTTTTTGTGCATGGGCTTTAGGAGAGGCTTCCTTCATGGACGACACCCATGCATGCCATTCCTCTGCAGTGTGCCCCATTTGGTGTCACGGGAAAGGGTGACTCTAGTTTGGCTTTCTACTGCTTTAGCTAACTGTAGTGAACTTGCATGGCGATTTTCTTCAACCCTTCTCATCAGAAGACGCTCCTGTTGAGATGGTAACTTCTGTGACGTCTCTGTGAGATGGTTGCACTTCCATCTTTCTCAAATTTTTTGATCACTTTTGCTACAGTATTTTGACTGATATGTAAAGCTTTGCTGATCTTCTTGTAGCCCTCACCTTTTTTTGTGTAAAGAATTGATTTCCTTTAAGGAAAAGGAAAAACTCCATCCATCCATCATCTTCCGCTTATCCGGGGTCAGGTCGCGGAGGCAGTAGCCTAAGCAAAAAGAGACCCAGACCTCCCTCTGCCCGGCTACTTGGGCCAGCTCCTCGGGAGGAATCCCGAGGCGTTCCCAGGCCAGCTGGGTAAGAGTGAAGATTTCCACTTTGAGAAACTGAAGAACGTTTTGAAGCATATTTTTGACAATAGTGGGAAAGAAGACATTGCTAATGGACTTATGTGCTCCACAAAAACCATCAGAGAAAAGCTTTCAGAGCTTATTGATTTGCTCCGAGCACATTTTGTGCCAAAGACAAACTTTATCGCCAAAAGAATCAAGTTTAATTCCAAGAATCAGCAAGACGATGGGTCCATAAGTGAGTGCGTGGCTAGTTTAAGGAAGGTAGCATCCAGCTGCAAGTTTGGAACATTTCTAGATGACGCATTAAGACTGTCGAGCCTGTCAAAAGAAGGGACACATCGTGAAGGCTTGCAAATCCAAACCCAAAGGACGACAGGACAAGCCCATCAAGTGGACCAAGCACCTGGAGGCCGCAGCTCAGACAGATTCATCGCACAGGCTCCACCCCATCCAGCATCAGAGGCCGGAGCACCCAGCTGGGGATAGGTGTTCATCCAGCCACACTGTAGATGCCTGGTCTTCACCTTCATCCAGAGATCTTCCTCAACTGGAAATGCCAGGGGAGCAGGGGCTAACTCCGTATCAGATTTTACCTAGCAGTATAGTGCAGGTAATGTAAAGGGGGTGCAATTATTTGCAGTGGAACCAGAGAGGGTGGACACTCCTCAGGAAAGTGATTCTAATATTGAGAAACCTTATTTTTTATATTTAAAGGTAAATGGTAAACGGCTAAAAATGGGGGTAGAGACTGGAACCGCTGTGTCTGCGATTTCAGAAAATCTTCACAAACGAACGTTCAGAAAGCTTAAACTTGTGTTTACCAACTGTGTACTTAGAACTTATAGCCAGCAGTCTTTGAAACCGAAAGGAAAGATTTCAGTGAATATGAGTTGTAAGGGTGTCAATAAGAAACTGTATCTGCTAGTCGTTGAGTGTTCTGGACCAGCCTTATTGGGAAGAGACTGGCTCAGGGTGTTAAAACTGGATTGGTCTTCGGTGAAAAAGCTGAAAAAGTATTGAAGAATTAAGTGACAGATACTCTGTGTTGGGATCCTATGTTTTGCTGGTGTTTTGCTGTGTGTTCTCTGCTCCTGCCCTCTCTACAGGGGGCATGCCTGATTAGAGGCAGGTGCAGCTCATCAGGGCTCATCATCTCCAGCACAAAAGAGGGACGGGAGCTGCAGACTGATGCCAGATTGTTCTCGCTTTAAGCGTGATCCAGAGACTCCTTCGTCTTCCTGGTTTCCTCCTCTTATCTCCTGTACTCTGGAAAGATTATCTGGAAACTACTTACCATAATGCATATTGTCTAAAAAAGCTTTTGAGAACCAATGGAATAATCTAGAAATGTGATATCTGACATACATTGGGCTTTATCTTTCTTTAACGAAGAATACAAAAAGACATGTATTGCTTGTGAAAATCAGTTTGAAGCATCTTGCTCACTGTTTGTCTTGTCTCGTCTAGATAAATATTTTGGATTCTGGGAAAAAATATCACTGCCTTCTCTAGTTAACTTCTTTTTAAAAACAGTCAGATAGTTTTATAGTTAATTAGAATTAAAGCACCATGTCAAACCACGACATTGCATTGCAAAACGTAACTTCATAGTTGTTTGAATTTATGGTTTCAGTGCAAAACATAGCTTCATAGTGATTAATGTTTATAAAAAGGTGCCAATATTACAAAGCCGACACGTCTTGTAAAAGCCTTTGAATTCTCCGGGGTTCTTAAAAAAAACCAATTTCAGGGTTGGATATTGGATAATTTGCGAGTTGTCTCACAATCTCCAGTGTTGCTATTGTTCACCAATGTGATTTTTTTTGCTAAATATTAAAATGCAACACACTGAAAACTTCTGCAAATTATTGGAGTCCGACTCCACGCGCATGCTGTGATAAAGGCAGATATATGACGTTCTGCAGGGGGTGTTTCACATAGGGTAGGAGGGCTAAGAGAGGCTCAGGCAAATATCAAGGCGTCAAATACAGAAGTGATGAGAAGGCTGTCAAGACAGGGTTGAATGAGGACCCAGATGCAGAATGCCGTTTAGAGCGTTTGTGGCCCATTTATTTTAAAGTTCAAAATCAAAGCAAAGTCCATGAGAGACTGGCGACGAAGAAGCTGGTGACGAGGGTGCTTGATTCCTGGCGATCAGTGTTGAGGAACCAGCAGTGTAGGAGACCAGTGACCAAGGAACCTTGAGTCAAGGCGGCCGGCGTCGAGAAACTAGCAGTCTGGGCGGCCGGCGATGAGGAACTAGTAGTCGAGAGACCAGCAGTCGAGGAGGTCGGCGAGGAGGGAACCAGCAGTCGAGGAGGCTGGTGAGGAGAGAACTTGACCCGAGGAGGCCGGCGCAGAGGGAACTTGAGCCGAGGTGGCCGGCTGGGATGCAGGACCTTGTGTCTGGAGGGCCGGATAAGATGCAGGACCTTGTATCTGGACGGCTAGCTGGGATGCATGACCTTGTGTCTGGAGGGCCGTTTGGGATGCAGGACCTTGTGTCTGGACGGCAAGATGGGATGCAGGACCTTGTGGTGTGGAGTCTGGCGGAGCTTGACCTTGTGGTGTGGACTCTGACGGAGCTGAACCTTGTGAACTTGGCAACAGAGCTGAACGTTGTGGATTTTGCAACAGAGCTGAACCTTGTGGACTTGGCGACAGAGCTGAACCTTGTGGACTTGCAGACAGAGCTGAACCTTGTAGACTTGCCGACAGAGCTGAACTTTGAACTGAGGCGGAGGCAAAAGCAGGCAGGAGTGCTGCTGTAGCTAAGGCAGGATGGAGTGATGCTGAGGCAGGCCAGACTGCTGCTGAGGCAGGCCGGAGTGCTGCTGAGACTGAAACCGGTGTGGGAGCAAGGATGGAACAAGCTGGTGCAGGAGTGAGGACAAACTGAACTGGACCTTCTGACCTGGAGCTCAGCTGGAATAGAACTGAACCCTGTGACCAGGTACTAGGCGGAACTTGTGGACTTGCAGTCGGCGAAGCTGAACCTTGCCGACTAGATGATGGAGCCAGGAGAAGTGGAGCGGAAGACGGCTGATCAGATGCTGGAGATGAATCCGGCTGTAGCATCACAACAGCCGGATTCATCTGATGTGTTACTGGAGCCTTATTGGCTGGCGGCGGAGGCTGGACCCATAAAGAGGCATGGAGGATCCTTGGAGAAGAGCTGACATGGAAGGCGGATCCGTCTGGACACCCTTGGAGATGACTTGGAGCTGAGGTGTGCTCGTCTGGACACCCTCGGAGATGACTTGGAACAGAAGCGTGCCGCTCTAGACACCGTCGGAGATGACTTAGAGCCGAGGCGTGCCCCTCTGGACACCGTCGGAGATGACTTGGAGCTGAGGCGTGCCTGTCTGGACACCCTTGGAGATGACAGGAACCGTAGCCGTGTTCTCCTGAATATCCTTGGAGACGACAGGAACCAGAGGCGTGTCCCCCTGGACACTCACTAAGGGAGACAACAGGAACCAGAGGCGTGTCCATCAGGACACCCTCGGAGGAGGCAGGAACCAAAGGTGTGTTCTCCTGAACTTCTGTGATGATAGTATCCAGGGGCGTGTTCTCCCGAACACCCTCTGTGATGACAGGAGCTGCAACATGCTGCTGGCAGCCGCTGGAAGGAGCTGTGGCCTGCTGCGGTTCCAGTCCTCTGGCTCGGACCCGCATGAGCAGTTCACTGGAGTCTCGGGGTCTGCAGAGAACACTGAAGTCTCGGGGTCTGCAGAGCACACTGGAGTCTCGGGGTCTGCAACATTCTCTGAAGAGGTCTGTCTCAGACTCGAAAACTGTCACAAGAGAGGTCTCGGACACAGAAACAGAAAAAAAGTTCAAAGCCCGGGAACTAAACAAAGTTTGGGAATCATTGTCAAAAGAAAGTCCTTTGGAGGATTGCAGTTGCAGAATGAACTCATCATTTTGTTCAAAAACAATCTGCAACATAGTGGCGTCATTTTTACAAAAAATAACAAGTTCCTCAAAGTCTTTTTCCGTTAGGGAGCTGTGGAGGGTGCTGTTCTCCATAGGCATGGCGGAAGCGGCAGAAGAAGTCGGCGGGGACTGAGAAATCCAGGAATTGGTGTGCTGCAACAGAGGGACTGAAACAGGAAGCAGACAGGGCCCGCCAGGAGCTGGAACGAAAGCGCTGCAGTTCTGAGGAAGAGACGTGGATGATCCAGGAACTTCAGACTGGTTGCTGGAGGAAGCTGTGACCGATAGGTCGCAGCAGACATGGAGGAGACTATGGAGACGGCAGCTGGGCCTTAGCAGCCAGTAACAGGAGCCATACCACGGCGTCTCTGGCGTCGACGTCAGGAAGTATGAGGAGGGCTTTTCTCAGAGGAATGTGCGTCGCCGTTGAGGGATATCCGGATTCAGGCAGGGCTTGTCATCCAGCAAGTCATCGTCCCAGTGAGCGAGAAAGAATGCCAGGGACACACCATCCGTATCCCCCAGGGAGGACTCAGGAGCAACATGGCGGCAGCTGGAGACCTGTGGCATGGAAGGAAGTTCTTCATTATAGGACAACAGGTTAAACAAACTAAGACGGATTAACAAAGACAGACGGGGAAGAAACAAACAGGGAGGAAAGAATGATGCAGAAAGAGACGGATCATAACAAAGGCAAATTTCTTTAAGTTGGATTTTGATATATACAGGATTTTAAGAATGATTTAGAGTAAAATTGTGTGTGCTATAGAATGGTACTGTGTGACTGTAAGAAGCATAATGCTGCATTCAGACCAACCCCATGCGTCAGCGTCAGTTGTGGCAAGATTACATGTAAAGTCTATGGTAGAGTACGTCAGAAGGGCCAGGAGGTTCTAAAATTAGGCGCGGGACAGATGGAAATAGCACTGAAAGCGAACCTCATCCATAAGGAGCTCCTGGAGCAAATGGTTAAACTCCCCAAACTCAGAACGCATCTGAAAAATGGGCGCTGATGCTGATGCACCCGATGTCAACGTTGTCTAGCTTTATCTAGCAAATAAAGGCAAGCCACTTTCTAGTTACGATCCGCCATAGTTCAGAACGTACGGCAACAGAGCGAGCCCCGCCCACGCGTTGTTTTTTCCTCAGAAGCAGGCTATGGAAGCCGAAAAATACATACGTCAAACTTCATCTGTTGAATGCGTTGCCTGACGCAGACCAACTGTGCGGTGTGAATGCACCATAATACGCCCTTTAATCCCAGCAGATTGCTTCTAGTCATTGATGTGATGTTGGGCCCCCCTGCTGCAAATTTTCCAACCACAGCAGTCTCCTCAGCAATCCCTCATATTGAGCAAGCATGTAGAACATTTCAGAAAAATATCATAACCACAATAAAACATTGTCTGGATATTGTGGTGGTCTAGGGCTGCTTGGCTCCTTCAAGACCTGGAGGGAACAATGAATCTTGCTTCCTAACAGAAAATCTGGACTTTTCAGTTTAGGCACACTTGGGTTATGCAGCTGGACCATGATCAGACACACACATAGTAAGTCGATATGTTAATGGCTCAAATAGAAAGCACAGACAGTAGAGTTTTTGGATTGGCCCAGTCAAAGTCTGGATATAAATTGAATGGAGATACTCTGGTGTAACATAAAACAAGCTGCTCATGCTGAAAAGCCTTCCAATAAAGGTGAATAAAGCTATTTTGAAAAAAAAAACAAACAAAAAAAACACAGAAAAACAGAAAGTTATTGTGACATAATGAGTTATGGTTTCCATTCCAACCAGTTTTTGGAGCAGGTACTTTTTCACAAGGAGCCAGGGAAGTTTGGATTGCTTTTTTCTCTTACTAAATAAAATCATAATTTGAAAACTGTTTTGTTTTTTTTGCATTTACCCAGGTTATCTTTATCTGATAAAGTTTGCTTGATAATCGAAAAACGGGCCTTGTCCTTGAGACCTACCATCCAGCAAGTTTTAGATGTATTACTGATTCAAATGATTCTATTTCTACATCAGCAGTCTGTCAACTTGAAGGAGCCTGGTAATGATGCCTTCATTTGATTCAGCTTTGATGAGAAGGGGTGCATCTAAAAGTTGCAGAATGGTAGATCTTGAGGCCCAAGGTCAGGCATTCATTTTCTAAAACATCTATGGCAAAAAGCAAAAACTGAATACATCAGTAAGGGGTAAATACTTTTTTCACAGGATTATATGTATCATGTTTAATTATCAGTAGGCACTAACCTCATGCCAACTAGTTTTTTACTTTTTATAATCTCTAATGCTCTGTCTCATGCGCATGAACACACACACCCATGTCATCTCTTGCAGCAGATCATAGATCACAGCCCTGGAAAGCAGATTACAGCTAATCACCACAGACACTTAGATCACCATTCTGATCAAATAACAGCTCAACTGTAATGTCAACACACACACACTTGGATATCCACTTGCTGAGAGATGTATTTGAAAGCAGGGCCTCTGTTATCTTTGTTATGGTTTGGAGAACTGACATGTTTGACAGCAGTGAATATAAGTAGCAGTGTTATGACATGACTGAGCGGCCACGAAAAAAGGCAAGATACTGTAGGGGCCCCGGTCTGAGCTGTTCTTCACACCGGCCCTGACATGACGGAGATAAGAGTGATTAAACACAATGAGCTGAAATAATCTCCTTCATTGTTGACTCAGTAAAGAGCCTTTTGTTCACGTATGCCCTTGGACTTCGTGGTTTGACAAGTGTGTTTATTCCTGTGCCTATGTATGTTGAGATACCATATGTAGAAACAAAAGAGCACAAATTTGGAAAAAATGATTAAGATACCCATCATCCCATCATCTTTCCAAGTCTGCATTCAACAGTATATTCTAATCCTCACCCAGAAGCAGATAAAACAGACAGCCTGGCTCCTTCCTGCTCAGTTTACAGATATGGCCTATATCACACACCCACGGTCCCTGTCTATCGCTCATATACACACACACAGACACACACACACGCACACAGAAGCTGAGCATAGCTGTCACTGCACACATATGAGCCTTGCCTGGCCTCCAAGAAAACATGGCCCAGCTCCAGTCATAAATAATAATGGGAATGGCTACATGACATGTTGAGTGATGGGGCCCCTCTCAGAACTCATTTACATGGCTTTGTGTAGCAATCATCGGCCCCCTAATGTAGCGCTAAGCAAATGAGCCTTTCGGAATATTGTGCAATTTATCGCAAGTCAACTGGCACCAGGCAGGGGCTCTATAAATCACACTTGGAACACATGCCCTCAATGACAGCTAAATCAACATGGAGTAATTGCTTTGAAATGTGGAGGAAGCAAGCAGGCAGACTGGACAAAGCAGTGTTGTTAGTGGCTGTGGGGAGGTGCTGTGCTGCTAACCTCTGTGTGAATGTGGAAATGTAAAGTACAGTAGTTTTGGAGAATTAGAGGAGGCTTGTTTATTTCTCTGACTGTCCAGCAGGGGGAGTGGAAGCTGACTGAAAAACAAAGACACACATATTTGTAGCAAAGCAGATGAGCTCTGAGGGTGCACAGTTAAGGCTCGTCATCTACTCTGTGAATGAGTAACTAGATTTGATGTGTGTGTGTGTAGAGTATCTATTTGTCAGGAGGGTGGTCTGAATGTGTGTGTACGGATGTGTGTGTGTTTTAGAGAGAGAGAGAGAGAGGGAGAGAAAGAGAGAAAGAAAGAAAGAAAGAGGGAGAGTGGGCAAACACAATCCTGTCCATCAGTGTCCATTACCCTGACAGCAAGTGAGATTAATGACCACAGGGTCAAAGAGAGGCACAGCACCCTGCCTGATATGAAAAAAGCACACACATACACTAGCACACACATGCACAAACTGCATGACAAGCAGTAAAAAGCAAGGAAAAATAAAAATGTAATTCTCTACTCAGCAAATGTTGAGTACAGCCTTCATCTTGACACATATTAGATTCCTAGATTGAAAAACAAATTTTTTTTTTATTTCCCAAGAAAACGTCAACGCAGACTTGAAGAAGAAAGATATATAACCTTTTCCAACTTTTTTTTTTAACATCTTAATTAAGTACCTGGGATGTGATTTGGTCACAGTAAAATACAAAGCACATTATGACATATATTTTCCAAAGTGCTTCTTAATTTGTTTCATTTTTATAAGAGCCCTGAGCAGTTCCACACTTTGCTCAGAGATGTGTTCGCTGCAAGTGTTTTCAAATTTTCCCACTTTCAAAGAAGAGATCTATAATGTTCAACATATATGCACATACAACTCAAATAGAATGTAAAATAAAATCTCAAATTGAAATAGCAATAGAAAATTACATTTTATGACTTTTACATAATTAATTAGAATGTTCTTGCACTATATGAAGAGACAAGAAGATACCACATTGATATAACAATGAAGTATGAACTGGCCAAGGGGCTAACTGTATAGAACAATGCTCTTGGCTACATCTGGCTGATGGCGGTAATAGCCCCTTGTTTTGTTACAGTCATGTCATTCAGTGTTTATTCAGCTACTAAAAACTAAGAATAATAAGCATTCATTGCCCATCCTAGTTTATTTTAGTAGTTATAAAGGGCAGAGTTTAGAAATGAACTATTCTGTGCCACTTCTGTGAAGCCACCAGTGTGTCACTCCTTGCTGTTTGTCTAAATGTAGATGATCAGTTAATATTATGACATCTGTTAAAAACAAAAACCTCCACAGAAAACAGAAATAATTAACCCATGATTACAAACAAGTGGATCCATCTCACATAATAACCAAGATCAACTACATGCAAGATACCAGTCTCAGTTGCCATGGTGTGGTTCCTCATTTTGTATCAGCAGCTTTGCAGAAAACTCTTCTTCCTTTTGTTGTGGTCTACACATGCACACCCTTTCATTCGTCCCCACAACAGTGTCAATGTTCTTCTCATTATTACCGGTCAAATTTCTGTTCTAATCCTAGTAGGGAATAGAATATATTGGTCTTTCCAGGGCCTGGTGGAGCAAAGCAGCTCAAGACCACCATATCATCTCGATGATGTTTGAAAGTAAAAATGATCTTCTTTTTCTGTTACTTTACTCCAGTTCAAATGAGACACACCTTCATAATGTAATTTTTAAATTTGTTATTTATAAAGCGCCAATTCACAACAAATGCCATCTTAAGGCACTTTACAACAAAAATACTTTCAATACAATTATACAAACATTACAATCAGTCAAAAGTTTTCTATGTAAGGAATCCCAGCAGATTCATAACAGTTTCACTTTTGTCTTGTAGGTTCACCGCATATTTTTAAAAAAGTTTTGGGGATCATGAAAGTATTTGTTGTTAAATCTGAGACTTTGTTACTTTTGAGTAGCTGCCATGGAGGCCATTTTTAGCCAATCTCTCTCTTTCTGACAAGGAATCATTTACTTTGCTTTTTTATCGTCAAAACCATATTTTAGGCCCAGGGTAAAAGAGGCTTGTAATAAAACTTTGAGCAGCTAAACATATAAAAACTACTTTACAGTAGACCCCTGGTATTCGAGGTTCGAGGGAACACAGCCACCCATGAATCGCTAATATCAGCAAATTCTTGAGAACTTCTCTAAAAACACTCATAAAATCCTATTTTAATAGTCCATACACCACACATACCTTAATATGGATTAATTTCGCTCGGTAAAAACCATCTCAGCACTAACGCAGAAGCTAATGTCAACATTCTTTCTTTTTTCCACTCTCAGGGCCAGAGCCCATCAGCACTATTGGCTGCAAATCTCAGTGAAGTAGTGTTGCATCTTGGTATTCCAGCGTCCCAAACAGCATTTTCTCTCTAATTTTTCGCATATGCACTATGTAAAGTCGGGCATACCATAACAGTAGGTCTTCATTACAAGTATGGATAAATGGTAAACAGTGTTTGCACATACTAGGCTGTCACAATTAATATCTTCTTTAGCAGCCTTTGTCAAAGGAAGTCACTTCACACAAAACATCCCCATGTCTTTGTTATTAATGATGCAGACCGCCCAGTGATCTTAATTCCATTTGTATAATGAGCCAGAGCTGATAAGCCACTCATCAGCGCTAATGGAGTGGTTTCCATTAATTAAAACATCTCATCCCCACTGCAGCCTTCATTACCACACCAGATGGTTGTCATTACACTCCTGTTTGTCAGTCGAAGACTAGCTACCACACCAGATAGGGCTTGCTAATATTGCTAACAGAGGAAACAGTACTGTGAAATACTTCTTGGAATAATTTCTCTCTAAAGGAGAGGTACCTTCAATGAAATATGAAGTGTGCAAGAAAACCTTAATTGGAAAACTAAGTAGTGGCTTATAAAAGTTTCTTTCGACTTTTCATTAATTACCACGAGTTTTCAATTTAATTTAAAAAATAAATAAAACAAATATGTGACAGAATCTAGTTGCTTTGTTTTTAAAGAGGACTACAATTGTTCCTATTGCTGCTAAATAACCCAAAATATATTTTGTTACAGTAGTTGTTGATTGCATTTATTATTTAGATTTTACTACATACAGCATACTCAAATATTTAATTCACTAAATAATATTACAGAATATTACATTTTTGAAGTATTACAAGCCGAGGTTAATTAGTGGTTAATTTATGGCTGTAGTATGATAGGTTGTCATAGTATGGAATCAGAATCAGAAAGTATAAGGAAATTACTGTGGTACTTTGTGCAAACATACAATGAGACAAACACTTCTAGGCATGCAATAAATAAAAATAAAATGTGATAACCAGATTTATGTATACATGACTGCAGGTGATGATCCGTGCAAGAAACAGGTGCAGAAAACACAACTTCATGTGCATGAGACAGAGCAGGTGGTTGAAACAGTCTTAAGCTTGCCGCATGAACATTCCGCACAGAAACGGGACGTTCGGAACCGGCCGAGACTCCTTCGAGCAGCGTTTATAGTTTTTGCGGCTTGTCCCTGCTGAGAGCCAATATTCTTGACGACTGTAGGGGGCGGCGTAGGGCTCTACGGCATGCATACAACACTACACCATAGTAGAAGTAGTAATCACTGTTGTTTACAAGATGGTGATACCCGTGAGCTTAAACAAAGTAGAACTTTTATGCTGTTTACTTAGGAAAAAAGACGAAAAAGGAGACTTTCCTCTCTTCCATTAAAACACAGTTTAACACAGTGATCTCTATCGTCCGAATCATAAAGATGTCTATCTACGAACCTCCGGCAATATGAGCTCTTGCCAGTCTGCCATGTTTTTACGCGCGGGACTGTCCGCGTAGTTACAAATTTTCCTAGGTGCGCAGTGTGGAAATTTTGGGGCGGGAGAAGGACGCGCGGAGAGGCATGGTTGCTGAAATGACGTAATTTGGCCGCGTGGAGCCATATGGACCTCGCGGAGGCGGCAAGCATGAACCAAGCTTAAGGGTTATTTTTCATGAGTCTAACAGCAGAGGGAAAGAAACTGTTCTTATGGTGAGAGGTTGTGGTCCGAAGGATGTTGGCTCCAGCATATCAAACGGCGATGAAGGAGGTGATGATGGACTAAATGATTGCAGTGTAGAACTGCATCATCGTCTTTGTTATGACGGAGGTGATGGTGGGCTCCCGCTTGAGATCCTGGGTGATGGTGGTTCCCAGGAAGTGGAGTGAGTCCACAGTGGTGATCAACATGTAAGCAAAAGTTTGGCATGCTATTTGGAGAAATGCATTTGTGTTTACTGCCAGAAAAAGTTATTTACGTCTATATTGTAACTTTGCAGAGGTGCAGGAGAAGAGCCTAGGAGAATCAACACAGCCCTGAGGGGAGTCGGTGCTAATCAGACCTGATGCCAGGGCAGTTTAGCTTTGCATGCATTGGCTTATTTTGAGGGGCATACAGTTTTATTGAACCTCTTCACGTTTTTATCTCATGTCTGCAGTGTGTTACATATTTCCAAGTCAAAACTGCCTTTTTATGACACCCATTCTTTACATCAGTTAAAAGGCTGATTTTCTTTTAGGGGCCGGCCAAGGTAGGTTCGGGAGTTTTCCCGAATGATCGGTCTGTTCTAGATCAGTGATCAGAAAGTTTGTTTTTGTACTCCAGAAAGGAGTGCCATGCACCTCCTGTGTCTGTTTGTGTACGTGATTGAGCCATCTTCCTCTATAGATTATTTGGGTTAAATGCTTGGAAATGGCCTTATCACATCTCTCAGCGTGGCTGTGGTTTAGTCAGGCTGATGAGTTGTAAATTAGGAAAAAAGCAGACGTCACCAAACCACCGGCTTTTTACAAATAAGAGTTACTCATGAAGGAGTTTATGACGACAGCAAACAGAAACAAACATCAAGTCCTACTTCTATGTTGATCTCTTATTTCTGCAGCACTGATCAGTGAAACAACTCACTTTAGCGGATCCCCTAAAGGGCTGATTGTATATGGAGACACAGAAAAAGATCTGGTTAAATTCAATTCAATTCAAAATACTTTATTGATCCCGGAGGGAAATGCATGATGTCTGTGGGGAGAAAGGATTTCCTGTAGCGGTCTGTTTTGCAGAAGAAGTCCCTGACTGAAAATAGTCTGTTGCTGTAGGATAGTCTCGTAAAGAGTATGCTCAGGGTTGTCCATAATCTTTTTATATTTTATGAAGAATCTTTCTTTGCATCATTATCTCCAGTTGTTCCACAGTTGTCCCCAGTAGAGAACCAGCCTTCTTCATCAGGTTATTGAGCTGTTTTAAGTCCCTGGCTCTGATGCTGCTACCCTAACAGATGATGGACAAAGAGATGACATTTTCCACAACAGACTTGTAGAAGATTTGAAGCATCTTGCTGCAAACCTTTAAGGACATCAGCTTCCTTAAAAAAGTACAATCTGCTCTGTCCCTTTTTTTAGAATGCTTCACTGTTGAATCTCTAGTCCAGTCTGTTGTCAAGGTGAACTCTGATGTATTTGTACTCCTCAACCACTTCCATTTCTTCTCCCTTGATGGGGACAATCTTTGATTTATCCCTGTTTCTTCTGAAATCTACAATAAAATCCTTTGTTTTGTTCACATTCAAGGTAAGATGATTGTTTCCCCACCATGCCACAAAGTGGTCCACCAGCTAGTTTGCTTACACGGGTGGGGCAACAGGAGTCTCTCCAGGACCTTCATGATGTGGGATATCAGGTCTGTAGTCATTGATGACTGATTGGTGAATATTCTGTGGTACTGGAACAAGGCAGGATGTCTTCCACAACACTGGAACCTACTCCTGGGTAAGGTTAAGGTTGAAGATGTGCTGCAGAATCCCAAAGAGCTGCTCTACACGGTCTTCAGGACTCTGGGGTTGACACCATTTGGACCTGCAGACTTGTCATGATTCAGTTTCTCCAACTGCCTCTTCACCTTACTTCTAGAGGCAGACCGGTGGGAGAGTGAGATAAAGGGTCAGCATCTCCTGACTTGGTTGAAGACAAAGTTGTGGAAGTTGAAGAGTTCATGACTGAGGTGGAAGATGAACATCTGAGGTGTGACAGGACAGATGTGGGTCAGAGGAGAGGGGGATGTCTCTTTTGCTGGAAACAGGAGAGGGTGATGCTGAGCTTGTTCCTGAACTGAACCTAAATCACACTGAAGCTCCAATAGTGGAAACAATTGTAAGTGTTACTGGTTCAATCCAAAGGCTGCATGTTACATTATTGCTACTTGCTGGTGCACTTAATTCTGCTATAAACTATTTGGATATTGTTTAGTAGCTGCTACCATATGTCAGTTACTGACTTCTACTTTGAAAAAACCCAGCCTAACCACACAGGGCTTTGCCTCAGCACCAGAAAGTTTGAGATATTTAAGGGGAAAAATCCTAAGCCCACTGGAGGTAAAGAAACTTCCAAGATCCTCTGTTGAGATTCAACACCATCCCATCTCTGCTCGCGATTACAATTATGTATGTCAGTCAATGATATGAATCATAGCTTTGGGTACAGTATACACCTATGTCAAATTACTCAAGAACTATTAAATAAAAATTTACCATTTGAAGAGGAATGCCAAACCCCAGAACAGCCATCTCAAACAAAAACGTCTTTTTAAATCCACAGCGGTCCAGTTAATGTCCTCCATTTAAATAGTCGGTCCACAACAAGTCCTATGTCCGAAAACCAACATCCTCTGCTGCTCAACACCTTCATAATTCCTTTCCGTGTCTGGATCTCTCACTAACTCTCATCAGAACTACCGTTAGCATGCAAATTACCACACAGCATGCTTCCTGTCCTTATTCTTTGTGTTTATAAACGGCCTGCTAAAAACAAATTGGTGAACTACCGCCACCATCTGGTACGGAGTGTGTACAACAGTCAATACATTGCGCAGCAGCCCAATGCCCGTCCATGGTGCCTCGACTGGGTCCGGGAGTCTGAGACATTCTTCCCTAGCTTCATATACTGAAACTATAGTTTCAAAACACTGTTAGTTTAATGAGAGTTTTAGGTAAAATTCTTTAAGTTCCAATGATATATGATTATGTTTCTCTCATAGACTTTATTTAGATGAACGAAGCCTACTTAACGTCACATGTAGGTTTCTAAGTAGCTGAACTGAACCACATCAATCCCAGATAATACAGATAATACAGAAAGTGTGCAAAGAGTTGGAGCATAGAGAGGGACTGTGAGGGCGGGGATGAATGATCTTCTAGGTAGCTTCAATAATTTTGTCAAATAAAAGCATGGAGTTTTGTTGGTCATCATTTCAACAGATTTTTAACACATTTTTTTACATTGGTTTATGCTAAACTAAAGCACGGATTGCTGCCAGATCAGGGGGATTACTGGGCTGATTACAAAATGCTTTTTTTCTGATTTATCTAACTCTGGGGAGTATGGAAGCAGACATGTTTTTACTGTGGGGTGGTATGTTCCTTTAATTGGAACTGTCTCAATATTATGCTTCGATTTACTTTAAGTCTTATATTCCACAAAGCATTTTACAGTTAACTAATATGCTGACTGAGAGTTGCAGAATACCTAAAAAAATGGGTGGAGATAAGGCAACCTACACACCACACTCAGTCAGTATGTTTACATGCAGCAAGAGAAATTCGAATTATTGCCTTAGTCTGACTGAAATCAGACTTTTAAAATACATGTATACACCTTAGTACGGCTGTAGTCAAAGTCTTGGTGGATAACCCCAAGGTCAAAGAGGGAAACACCTTCAAAGGTGGTGGAGAATGACCCAGCAAAGATAGGTCATTCTCCACCACCCATCTGGGACTTCCAGATACAGACAGGCAAGATGGTAATGGTGAACCAACCAGTCGTTGTGGTGGATGATAAAGAGCAGAGGAAAGCCATTGTGGTGGATGTGGCAATACAAAGTGATGGAAACATCAAGAAGAAGGGATATGAGAGACTTGAGAAATACCAAGGGCTCAGAGAAGAGCTAGAGAAGGCTTGAAAGGTGACAATAGTACCCGTGGTAATCGGACCACTCAGGTCAGTGACCCCCGAACTGGAGGAATGGCTTCAACAGATCCCTGGAAGAACCTCAGACATCTCATTCCAGAAAAGTGTAGTACTTGGAACAGCAAAGATACTGCACAGGAACCTCAGGCTTCCAGGCCTCTGGTAGAGGACCTGAGCTTGGACTGGATTGCAAACCACCCACGGAGGGCTAGAGAGGCATTTTATATATATTTTACACTTTATCTCGATGCATAGGAATCACAGATTGTCCCAGATGTGCTCGGTGGGGATCTGGTCACCCTAGCCTGCGAGGCTATGGCCTTCCCTTGACCAAGTAGAGGGAAGCGAGACATATCACTTAGGCAATTTGTTAGGGCATCTCATTTGAATGCCTCTAAAGCATAAACATTGTACCAGAAAATTCTTCTGCTATTTAAAATCCATAACCTTTTAAAACCTAGGTTTACAAGCATAGTTGCCCAACTTAGTTTGGTTATCTGTCAGGCCTGAACGTTATAACGTTTTAAAGAGGAATTGTCCAAGAAAACAAGCTCTTTCTTCAAGCATGGCTGAATTTCTCCTTACTGCAAACACATAAGCTTCACTTTGGATGACTAAAACTAATACAAAAAGTTTCATTTCAGAAAGTTTAGCTGGAAAAGTCTAATATGTAATAAAAAATAGACAGAAGACGGTATACGCCCTATCCAAACAGTGCCAGTTAACTTTGGTTGGGCAATGTTTCAAACCAAATGTTGATCTTTGACAAGAAATATACTCGTGGCTTTAAGATTGATTTCTTGGTTGTGTTTAATATTAGAAGCAGGCCAGCATGGCAGTATACAGTCTACAAAAGCTGAACTGAGCTATTTTGTTCCAACAGAGTTTCACGGGGTATGAAGTGTCAGGTCTGGTTTTGAATGTGTCTGTATGATATGATTGTGAGAATCTGTATTTGAATTCTGACTATAGATAATTTCTTCTCTGTCTGTCATCCATGTTGCTGTCACAGTCTTTGTTTAAAGAAAGAAAGAAATGAAAGAAATGCAGCTAAGTGATCCATAATCATCTCATCACAAAGGATCTTTGATGTATTTTAAAAATATTTGTAGTCAATTTCAATGGAGACTGTGATTTTATTATGGACAGAATATTAACGCATTAAACTCACTGAGGAAATTTGTTTCTGAAACTAAATTACAACATTTGATTCCTAAATACAGTAGTCTACAGGCAGATATTTTTTAATTTTTAGAAAACTCACATTTAGCCATTTTTGTGTAAATGATTTGTCAGTTTAAAATGATAAAAATTATGGTGCTTGAGCAATTTGTTTATTTGCATTTGACTGTTATATTTATCCACTATTAGTAATTTAGCTCTCATATCAGAGCCCTTCAGTCTTAGATTTAAAAGTATCCTGAGAGTGAAATTATCAAAATTTTATTTCCGGGCGTGGCAGTGGCTGGGATCAAATATTGGAAATGATCATGGTTAGGGGCAAGGTCCGGGCTTTCTCGCCTCTGATTGGCTAGGCTTATTGATTTTTATTAACCTTAACAGTTGAAGACCAAACCTAACCTTAACCTGACTCATTTTCTGATCCTAATATTTAAGGAACAGTGCCTAACTCTACTGTGATCCTTTTATACCTTATAACATTCAGAAGCTGTACCTAATCATACTCCACAGAAGGCAGGACTTTACCTTTGAAAGTTCCTGGGATGGGGAGACTGTCTATTTCCATCAGTTAGCTGGTGAGAGGCAGAAACTCTGCATATTTCCCAAGTTCGTCAGATCAACAAAGAGACACACAGGACAAACAGCTATGCACGCACACACTCATACCTGAGGGCAGTTTAGAGCAAACAATTATAAGTCATCCTTTGAACTGTGGGAGGAAGCTAGCCCATGTTTGCACAGGCAGAACATGCAAACTCCAGGCCAAAACACCCCAGGCCAAGATTCAAACCCTTTATTGCTGCAAGACGACAGGCATAACAAGTACTGTAACTGCACCTATGTGCAGCCCTTTTAACATAATTGTCAATTAAATTACTGATTTTTTTTTGTATCACAATAGGGCTGGATGACATAGAAAAAGAGCATATCGATAAAGGGAATAGTCATATTGATTGATATAGATGATTGTCGATAAATATCACAAAATGTAGAAAAGGTATTTTTAGTGCCTCCCTGGTCATTTTATTATTTTTCAATTAACAAATTTTAACCAAGAATCAAATTAATTCATTTTTCCAACCCTTTTTAATCATAACTAAGTTAGTACGAAACAGAAACAAATCAAGAAACCTGAGTAACATCAGTAAATACAAAGAAAAGTAATGTTATTAACCATTATATTATACATATTTTGAATAATGTTAGTAATTCAAATTACAGGCTTATCTTGACTTTTATCTTTGACACTTTTATAACACTTTATAATATTAATGGCTAAAACCTTTGGTTTAGTTAGTAAATTAAGCTAATTCAATTTCAACCAGCTACTTACCGATTCCAGAGCGTAGACAGAGCCCCGGAAACTGAAGCCCATTCCAGTTACTTTGAGCTAAAGCCAAAGGCTCTCTCCACCCCCAGTTATGTTTTTTAAAGCGTTTTTCGCTTCTGAGGACGGGGTGGAAACATTTTAAAAGTCACAGTTGTTGTTAGCAGCGCGACCCGAGTGAGTTTCCCTTGTCTTTCCATAACAGTGAGTCGTTGTGAGCCACAGGAGGGGAGTCCTGTTTAAGACAACTGACCGTAGTATTTTATTTGGTTTATTATTGCTACGTTTAGCTTTAATGCGATCAGTTCAACTTCCTCCTTGCTCCCTTGCTGTAACAGATGACCGAGGTAATATTCATTTACGGCGATGGTTCGCTTAGGAACAAATTCTGTCGCAGCTCAATTCATTTGCCTGTTTTTGTGGTTTGAAAGTAGAGTAATGGGTGATGAAGCTGCCTGGGTCAGCGTTAATGATTTGCTTGAAGTATGCAGTGACCGTTGTATTAAGCTACCTGATGCTGTAATGAAAAAAATGAGAGGATACTTTTTTTTTTATCTAACTTTTTTATTGACCCGTTTTTTTCTATTCCACCACACCTCTATCGATCGATATATGTTGAGACTCCTGTTTTAATGTAAGAAAGAAATTACTACTCAAGCTGCGATATAATGTTTATATTACACCTTTTTCTTTGTGTGGTAGCAATTTAGATGCTTATAAGTATACAAAAACAGACAATTATTTGCTACAAAAATTGTAAAGCTGCATTCAGACCGCATCCGTTGGATACATCGAGCAACGCATCCAACAGATGAAGTTTGACGTATGTACTTTTTGGCTTCCATAGCCTGCTTCTGAGGAAAAAACAAAGCATGGGCGGGGCTCCCTCTGTTGCCGAACGTTCTGCACTATGGTGGATTGTAACGAGAGAGTGGCTTGGCTTTATTAGCTAGATAAAGCTAGACAACGTTGACATCGGGTGCATCAGCGCCCATTATTCAGATGCGTTCTGAGTTCGGGGAGTTTAACCATTTGCTCCAGGAGCTGCGTATGGATGAGGTTCGCTTTCAGTGCTACTTCCGTCTCTCCCGCACCTAATTTTACGACCTCCTGGGCCGCATCGGAGCTTAAATCTCCTACCAGGACACAAACTACAGGTTCTCTGTTCCTCTTTAGGAGCGCCTGTCCATCTGACTTCGGTAAGTTTTATTTATGATTTTTTAAATCTGCGTTTGTTGAAAATGTTATCACTCGGCCCGCGCTTCATTCAAGATACGTGTATAGTGACATAACTACAGTGAGACGCTCTGATTGGTTGCCGCACTGCGTTAACTGCGTTGGATCCGTCAAAAGTTCAGCTTGCTGAACTTCCGTAACGCATGCGTTGGTACGTTGCCATATGAAACGCAAGCGTCGTTGACGGAGCCAACGTACTCATCGCAACGCAGAGCCCTTGACGGACCTCTGACGTACTCCACCATAGACTTTACATGTAATCTTGCTGCAGCTAACACAGACCAAATGTGCGGTGTGAATGCAGCTTAAAGCTGCATTCAGACCACATCCGTTGGATACATCGAGCAATGCATCCAACGGATGAAGTTTGACGTATGTACTTTTTGGCTTCCATAGCTTGCTTCTGAGGAAAAAACAACGCATGGGCGCGGCTTCCTCTGTTGCCGAACGTTCTGCACTATGGTGGATTGTAACGAGAGAGTGTCTTGGCCTTATTAGCTAGATAAAGCTAGACAACGTTGACATCGGGTGCATCAGCGCCCATTATTCAGATGCGTTCTGAGTCCGGGGAGTTTAACCATTTGCTCCAGGAGCTGCGTATGGATGAGGTTCGCTTTCAGTGCTACTTCCGTCTCTCCCGCACCTAATTTTACGACCTCCTGGGCCGCATCGGAGCTTAAATCTCCTACCAGGACACAAACTACAGGTTCTCGGTTCCTCTTTAGGAGCGCCTGTCCATCTGACTTCGGTAAGTGTTATTTATGATTTTTTAAATCTGCGTTTGTTGAAAATGTTATCACTCGGCCCGCCCTTCATTCAAGATACGTGTATGGTGACATAACTACAGTGAGACGCTCTGATTGGTTGCCGCACTGCGTTAACTGCATTGGATCCGTCAAAAGTTCAGCTTGCTGAACTTCCGTAACGCATGCGTTGGTACGTTGCCGTATGAAACGCAAGCGTCGTTGACGGAGCCAACGTACTCAACGCAATGCAGAGCCCTTGACGGACCTCTGATGTACGCCACCATAGACTTTACATGTAATCTTGACGCAGCTAACGCAGACCAAATGTGCGGTGGGAATGCAGCATTAGACTATGCTGACAGGGTAACATTTAGTAAATGATAGTGCTAATGTTAACAAATGCTCCAGGGATTCCTGTCAGCGCAAACACTAAAGAGATTCTTTGACATACAATTTGCGATTTATTTGAAGTTTTTCTTGTGAAATCACAAAATATTTATTAAGTCTGGTTTGTAATGTGTGTCAAATTGGTTGTGTAGAGAGGGCCACCTTAGCCGTTCACTAGCCACTACGTTGCTCTGGCTCTGCTTCTTTTTGAAGAAATATAAGAACAGACTTTTCTGTATCTAAGTGATTTTTGATCAGACAAAAAAAAAAAAAAAATTAACAAAGCTGCTGTCAGGCAATAAGATCTGTCTTAGCATTAGACCTGGATGCTTTAGTCTCAGAGGGAATAAGACAGAGAAACACAACTGGGTGGTCTCCACCTGCTTGGATATTTTACCATGTGATCCTACCCCTAGTTGTTTGTCCCACTCAGAGCATCTGCATCTGGCTGAGAGAAATAGTTCTGAGGGGTAAATTAGATTTGGACATTATCTTCCCAGTGTCACCTGGTAAATGTGTCTTATTCTGTTCAATCTATCCGTCTATCCCTCTTAGTGACTGCTTGGCCACACACACACATGCTCCAATAGGTTTTACAACTACAGTATGGCCGATAAAGCTCCTAACACAAGCAAACTGTGGACAAATTGTGAATAGTCCTGTGCACCGTTTTTCCCGTCAGAGGATTACAAAACGTTTTACACTACGTTCAGTCATTCATGCACACATTCAACTACTGGTGGTGGTGAGCTATATTGTACCCACAGCTGCACACCTGGGGCACGTTCATATACACACACAGGAGCCACCGAGCCCTCTGACCATCACCTGCAGGCAGGGCGGGTGAAGCATCTTGCCAAGGACACAACAACTGACAGAGTGGGTTTGGAACTGGAAACCCACTGATTATGGGACGAACTCCAACCACCTAAACCATGGTCACCCCTAGACAGACAGTCATCTCTCTGCACAGATAGCAGTTAATTACACAAGAAATAGAATATACTCAAAGTGTGAAAGTAGGCGTGTTTCCGCTAGCCTTGGGCAGTATTACGGTAATACCGTCTACCAAAGGTATTTAAAAATAGCAACGGTATAAGCTTCAATACCGTCATGAAAAAATGCAGTACATTTAGGGGATAAGAATTAAATAAAAATTATTTGATGTGTAAAATTGATGTGTGGTTGAATTTTCTGTTTTACTTAAACAATTTTTTGCAAAGTTTATTTAAATGTATAAGCGTGAAATTAATCACGTGACGGCGCGGAGGAGACGCACCAAGAGAGAGATGGGGAGAAAGATGGCAGGTCGTGCATCCACTGATTTGGTGTCAAAAAAGAACACAACTTCTGCAGTTTGGGAATATTTTGGGTTCAAAGCAGACGATAAAGGAGAGCCGGTGAACCCAGATGAGGCCATTTGTAAACTGTGCAGTAAAAAAGTGACGGCGAGAGATGGGAACACCTCTAACCTACGGACGCATCTCAGAAACAACCACCCGCTCACTGCTGCAAGGATGAATTTGGCTCAGAGCTCAGTCAGTGCAACAGTTTCAAGGCCTCCCACTGACACCGCAGCAAGACCACCAACAACAAAGTCCACCGCCAATTACACACAGCCGACAATAATCGGGACCTTCGCCAAAGCAACAAACTACAAAAGAGACAGTCTCCGGTGGAAAACCTGCACTGATGCTGTGACAAAAAACTCTGCGAAAGAAATGGTCTCTTTCCACATTATGGAAAAAAAAAGTCCTTTAAGGACATGGTAAAGGTCCTAGATAACCAGTACGAACTACCCGGACGGAAACATTTCTCAGAAAAAGCAATCCCAAGCTTGTATATAAAAGTTAGAGACGAGGTTCAGGCGTTGCTGTCAGGGGCAGATAGTTATTCCTTAACAACTGACATGTGGTCATCTGTTAATATGACACCATACATGTCCCTGACTGTCCACACAATTACATCTGAGTGGAACCTTGAATCCAAATGCCTCCAAAAAACGTATTTTCCTGA
This sequence comes from Apricaphanius iberus, assembly GCA_028564705.1. Classification (NCBI taxonomy): domain Eukaryota; kingdom Metazoa; phylum Chordata; class Actinopteri; order Cyprinodontiformes; family Aphaniidae; genus Apricaphanius; species Apricaphanius iberus. Next base: position 346,600 of record JAPXFQ010002128.1, read on the forward strand.
GAGTCATACATCAGAGAATCTTGCTGCTGCGCTCAAAGCTGCGCTACAGGACTGGAAACTTGATGAGGAAAAACTTTCAGCCATGACCACTGACAATGCTGCAAACATTTCTGCTGCAATCAGGTTACTGCAGTGGCCATGGCTTAACTGCTTCGGTCACAATTTAAACTTGGCTGTAACAAATGGCTTGCATGACCATAAACAAAAAATTGAACGCGCACTCGGACTATGCCGCAGTATTGTCTGGCCCTTTTCACACAGCTGGCAACGTAAAAGTGAGCTGCACAAGAAGCAAGTGGAGCTGGAACTCCCAGAGCATAGTCTCATAACGGTAAGCAGGATACATATATCTAAATCTGTTAATTAGTTAGTTATCATGTAGCCTTTATATTCATTCTTTTATTCATTCATCGGCAGGACTGCGCAACTCGATGGGGCTCCAAACTGGCAATGGTGGAGCAAGCACAAGCCATCAAGCTCGTCCTTTTCTGATGACAGAAAAAGCAACCTTTCCCTGCACTGGCAGGACATGGACGTCTTAAAAGCTGTGAACGACGCACTGAAACCTGTCGGCGACTTCACTGATATTTTATCAGGGGAAAATTAGGTGACCAGTTCCTCCATCCTCCCCATACTCCAGCTCTGCCGGAATAGTGTGTTGGTTGTGTCAGAAAACGACCTCCAGCTGACAAAGTAAAAAAAAACTGCAATTCTAAAAAAGCTGGAGGCCAAGTATGAACCCGATTCAGTGCGCAAATTAATGCGAAAGTGCACTTTCCTCGATCCTCGTTACCGTGGAGGATATGAAACTGATGACAACAAACTGGCTGAAATCAAAGCTGTATTACAGGCTGAGATGGTGCGCTCAGAGGGACAATCAGCACCAGCAGCAGTGGCCATCAGACTCGGACAAGAAGAGGCACAACCTGAACCCCCACGGAAGAAAATGTCTCTGGGAACGCTACTGCAAAAGCAACCCGCTGCAGTGGCAGGCGTGCGTAGCGCAGAGGAGCGAGCCAGAGCGGAATTAACCACCTACTGTTTGGAGCCTGTTATACAGGGTGATGAGGACCCACTTCTCTGGTGGAATTATGCTGCCAGTCGGCTTCCCCAGATGTCTCAACTGGCCCGCAAGTACCTGTGTGTGTATGCAACAAGCTCACCATCGGAGCGAGTTTTCAGCACCGCAGGCAAAGTCATGGGTCCGCAACGTACCATGCTGAAGCCAGAAAAAGTTAACATGCTGGTTTTTCTGGCAAAAAATCTTGACTAGATTGTTGTTAGAAAGCTTGTTTATTTAACTATTGTTCACTGTTATGGTTTGCACTTTTTATTCTGCTGGCTGTTAAAACTCGTTCAAGCTTTAATTGATTTCTTTGTGAAAACCGTTCTGTGTTAATTTAATGTTATATTTGCACCTTTTTTTTAAAACTACATTTTTCTATTTATAAAAGTTATTCCTACTATGTGTAACATTGTTATTGTTTCAGTAATAGTGTTTGATTTTCCGTTTCTGAAAAGTGAGGGTCCAAGCCAATAGTTGGGTGCCGCTTGAGGCTTACGTCATAATTTGTTAATTAGTCACGGTAATACCGTATACTGAGGTATTTTGTTGAAGAAGTTTGACGGTATCAACATTTGAATGCCGCCCAAGCCTAGTTTTCGCCATTGGAACTTAGGGTAACTTGACTGGTCTTTCCTCTGTCTGGGTAAATCTGTTGGCCAGCTCCTCTCAGCCATCTTTTCTTCATACAAAATTGAGCTTTTAAGGACCCTAAATTTAAAGACTTTAAGACTTCAGCATATTACAACGTCACTGATCAGCACCAAAAGGTGCCCAGAGTAGATGAAATTAGAGATTGACAATGGAAGAAGCAGAGATGGTTGCTTTGTTTCTGTTTGCTATGTTGCTATAAACTGCTTTGATAGAAACTCTTTTTTTTTTTTTTTACAAAGCCGGTTTGGTGACATAGGCTTATTTCCTTCTGAGTTACAACTAGTCAGTGTGACCTAACCGCAGCTCTTGCTCAGCGACTCTTTCCGAGTACATTCTGTCTGACTGGTACTCAGTTGGTTCCTGAAATGACCCCGAAAAAGGCCCTGTCGCAGTGGCCCAGTGTAGTGGAGACATGCACATACTATCAAGATCCTGTTGAATTACCCTGGAGTCCCGATAGTGGAAACCTGCCTAGTATTGCTCTCACTGTAACAGAAGATGTGACTCCATTTTCAGCTGTCCTACCTAGAGGTGCACCAAGATATTGACTACTTCTCAGGTTGATGTATATTAAACAGTGAGAGGCAGGTTTGAAATTCGAAAACCCAAACCTAGTTTATTTGCTACTAGGCAACCAGACCCAGCATACTATTTGCCTAAACAGGATTGTCAGGTGTTTAACATTTTTAAAATATTTTGAATTAAATGGATTTTAGTCAGCATGTCATGCAGCCAACTCACAACAGAGGACACACCCTGGTCTTGGTCATCACATATGGTCTGTCCACCAGTGTGTCCTCTGTTGTGGACTTGGCTGTCTCTGACCACTACAGTGTATTTTTCAAAATCACCAGTTTTATCCTATTAGAAACCTCTGTGAGAACTGTCAGGAAACGTCATCTAACCCCTGAAGTGGCTTCAGGTTTTCTTGAAGTTTTTAAAAAGATTCCTCCATTATCTTTACCAGCCCCCGTGATTTTATCGTGAATGGTTTTAACAGTAGGCTTAAATCTGCTCTCGATCTGCTGGCTGCACTTAAAGTTGTAAACATTCATTCAAAAAATAAAATACCATGTAAAATGAATATCTTGAAAAATTAAAGAGGAGCTGAAGGGTGGCAGAAAGGAAATGGAGGAAAAACAAAATAACAATAATTAATCGGATATACATAGAAGATCTCAAATCATACAATAACGCTTTAAGAAATCCCAGATATGCATACTTTTCCAGAATGATCTCAGAACATAAAAATAATCCCAAAATTATGTTTTCCACTATTGACAATATTCTAAATCATACCTCTAATACTTCTTAGAAAACCCTGTCAAACACGCTCTGTGAGGAGTTTGCAAACCACTTCAGAGGGAAGGTAGACACCATCAGATGTAATATTTTATCCTCTCAAACTAGCATGGTTTTAGACAAATCTGAGGGTGTGCCTTTACCAGAGGAAACACTGGACAGCTTTGTCCTGGTGGATGCTGGGACCCTTGATAAAGTTCTCTTTCTTTCTTCTCATTAACTATTTATTATTAAGGCCCCTCCTATTTAGCATCTACATGCTCCCACTAAGCCAGATTATAACCACCAACAATGTTAACTACCACAACTATGCTGATGACACTCAGCTTTATATCTCAATCTCACCGGTGATGTTGAATCCATCCTCAACAAATGCATTGAGCAAATTAACAGCTGGATGTCCCATAATTTCCTCCAACTGAACAAAAACAAAACTGAAGTGCTTCTTTTCGGACCCCAAAAAGATATCAGTACACAGATTCAGTTGGGGTAACTAGAAACTACCAACCAGGCCAGAAATCTAGGTGTAATAAAGGACTCAGACCTGAACCTCCAGGGTCACATAAAGGCAATAAAACAGGTCAGCTTTCTATCACCTGAGGAACATTTCTAGGATTAAAGGAATAATGAGACAAGGAGACCTAGAAAAACTCATCCATGCGTTTATCTTTAGCCAACTTGATCAAATCAATCAGACAGCTGCAGCTGATCCAGAATGCTGCTGCTCGTGTTCCCACTAGAACCAAGAAAGTAGAACACATCACTCCAGTTCTAAACTCCTTACACTGGCTCCCTGTAGCTCAGAGAATAGATTTCAACGTGCTTTTATTAATCTATAAATCACTGAATGGGTTAGCACCAGAGTACATTAGAGATCTGCTATCACGGTACAAACCTTCCAGATCACTCAGGTCCTCCAGCTCTAGTTTATTGTAGGTCCCTAGAACCAGAACCAAACATGGGGAAGCAGCTTTTAGTTTCTATGCTCCTCAGATCAGAATCAGCTTTAATGGTCAAGTATGACACATACAAGTATGACACATACAAGGAATTTGCAGCTACAGTACAACCTGTCCAAGATCATTACAAACAACAACAACAAACAGATCCAAGTCACTGTTGGGCATGCAGCCACCGAGCGGCACTCCTGTTTATGAAACATAGAGAGATACACATCTGGGGAGGGGAAACTACCGGGAGAATGCAAAGCTGCAGAGACAGTGAACTCTTAAGTCTAAAATTAAAACGTACCTATTTAGACTCGCTTATGAGTAACTATTATTACTTGCTTGTTTTTAATTAATTAATTAATCAAATTATTGTCTTAATTAATGTCAATGCTTTCTTGTGTTAAAAACTGTGGGTTTTCTTCAGCAAGAGCAGTTAATGAGCTAAAACTGTGATTTTTACTCACTTGTCCCTACCTTGTTGTATTTTCTTGATTATTTTCTTATTGTAACTGCTCATTTGTATTCTAATCATATGTAAAGCACCTTGAATTGCCCTGTGTTGAAAATGTGCTGTACATATAAAATTGCCTTGCCTTAACGCACATAATGTCCTCGAGAAATTTCAGTCTGGTTTTAGGGTGAACAACAGCACAGAGACGGTTCTTTTAAAGATTTTAAATGATTTAAAGTAAACTATGATGCTAAGAAGGGGACAGTGTTGGTTCTACTGGATCTAAGCTCTGCCTTTGATACAGTAGACCACGCTTTTCTTTTAACCCATTAAAATCAGATCAGCCTCTCTGGTGCTGTTCATAAGTGGCTCAAATCATATCTTACAGACAGGACTTTTATGGTAAGTTTAGATAACTGTTCGTCTAAGGTCCACAAGATAACATGTGGTGTGTCCCAGGGTTAAATTTTAGGCCGAGTGCTTTTTAATCTGTGTATGCTCCCTCTTGACACATGGCCAATGGATGCACTTTTCAACTGCATTTTAGACATCAAATCCTGGATGGCAGAAAACTTTCTCCAGCTCAACTGGGACAAAAGTGAAGTTTTAGTCATCAGTCCAGAGGCTCAGAGAGAGAAACATTTACCAAAACTACGAACACTGTCTTTTAATCATTCTTTACAAGTGAAGAACCTTGTCATGATTTTTCACTCTGAGCTGACTTTTATCCATCACATTAAAAACATTTAAAAAAAAGATTTTATCACCTAAAGAACATCGCCAGAGTCCGCCCCATTCTCTCTTGGGCCAATACGGAAACGCTAATGCTTGCTTTTATCACCAGTAGAATTGATTATTGTAATACCCTGCTTTCTGGTCTTCCCAAAAAGACTACCTCAAGTTTACAGCTTTTACAAAATTCAGCAGCTCGTGTCCTGATGAAGACCAGGAGGCGGGAGCATAGTACACCGGTCTTAGAATCACTGCAATGGCTCCCTGTATGTTTTAGGATCGATTTTAAGTTTCTTTTAATGGTTTTTAAGTGTCTTAATGGTCTTGGGCCTTCTTATCTTTCTGAAATACTTTTACCATATGAACCTTAATGCTCTCCACGCTCCTCTGGCAGCCATCTCCTTATTATCCCCAAAGTCAGGACACACACTCATGGTGAGGCGTCTTTTCATTATTATGGCCCTCACCTCTGGAACAGGCTGCCAGAGGACCTGAGGTCCGTGGAGAACGTTCAATTTTTTAAGAGCAGGCTCAAGACTTACCTTTTTAACTGAGTTTTTAACTGAATACTATTTTCTATTATCTGTTTAATCGCTCCGCATGTTTAATCTGATTTAATTTTTAGTTTAGCTTTTAACTGACTATTATTTATTATTTATTGTTAATCTGCTTTGCATTTTTATTTTGATCATATCGTATCATTGTTTCACACCACGATAATTTAAAACATTATTAGTCTCAACGTTTTTATAATTTTTTTGACTACTTAATTTCATTATTACGGTGGCCCAGAAGTATCACAGCAATACAAAAGCCACAATGCTACAAAATTAACCACAACGCTACAAAATTAACCACAACACAACAAAATTAACCACAATGCTACAAAATTAACCACAACACAAAAGCTACACTGGCAGGAGACCTATACATCAAAGTTTACAGCATTTATAAAGCGCCTACAGAAATTAATAAGCGCTACTTACCATCGGTGTTTTACCCACTTCTCGAGCAGTTCCCCAAAGTCTCCTGCCGCATCTCTTCTATTTGGACCGCTTCATGAAGTATCACTTCCGGGAAAATAAAGCGGCATAACTTCCGGTGAAGCTTTTGTGTTAATTTGGTTGTGTTATTTTGTAGCGTTGTGGTTAATTTTGTTGTGTTGTGGTTTATTTTATAGCGTTGTGGATTTTGTATTGCTGTGCTACTTCTGGGCCACCGTACATTATCTACTGTTTATTTTATATTTTAACTTCTTATTTTAATCTTCCTTCCAGTGTTTCTTCTGTGGGAGCCCTCTGCCTCGGGAGCGGTGGTCGGCTGTAGCTGCCTGGGTGCTGTCTAGGTAGTGGGTGGGGTGGAGGCGGGGGTACCAAATCTCCCTCCTCTGGGCGCCCTGGGTTGGTGCCTTGGCTGTTGCTGCTGATCTACTGCTACCGATGCAGATGGCTCCCATGATGGCGTTTCCTGGCTTATCTGTACTCAGCTTGTTTTTGCTTTTGTTTACTGTTGCTTTTAAGTATGTGTGTGTGTGTGTGTGTTTATGGGAAGGGGGTGTAGTTGCGATGATGGTTTTATTTTTGGTTTTGGGAAGGGAGGGGGTGTGGGGGGTCATTTTAATCTGTAAAGCACTTTGAGAAGCTGTGGTTTGAAAAGCGCTTTATAAATAAAGTTTGATTTGATTTGATTCAAATAAATTCCAAACAATAATTCAAAGGACACTGCAATTTCTTTAACATGTTGAGGGTTTTAACAAATTGAGGGGTTATTCAGACTCAAGAATGTGAAATAGAAGGAGACTTTTAGCAGGTAACAGGAAGGCTAAATCAGGTACAGAAAAGTTGCAATTGTACACTTTTCAGCTTTCTGCCTCTGTCATGGAATGTGTTGTATTCAGAAATATCGGCATCCTATTGGAAATCTCACAGTTCTGTATCTGTGCTTTCTACAATATTCAAATGGGGAACTGATGTTTCGGCAAAGTCACAATGTGGTGTGATGTTTCAGTGCTGTTCCCATGTCTTATCACACAATATTTCTTAGAGAAATCGGTATTGACAAAATTTTATTTTGCCAAGTCAAAGCCTTACAATACAAGGTGGATTGGAAATTGGCCTCAAAACTCTGCTGCATTTCTTTACCTAACTCAAATATACACACAAACACACATCATCATGCCCTAGACCCATGCAACTGCTCTCCAGCTTACGGCCCCGAGGTCGAGCAGCTCCAATTAGTCGGGCACTGGCTCTCTGCTCTCACTTCCCCACCTCCCTCCCTCCCTATGATCGCCCCACTCTGCTGTCAGAGCTAATCGAGCTCCTACCACCTCGCACTCTTGCAGACAGGACTTGTCACTGCCGCTCGGCAAAGGTCAGAGCCTGGCAATTAAAGTTACCCACTGGGAGGGTGGGGTGTTGTGGGGGGGAGGGCTGGAGTATGGGGACAGAGCAGTGCTGTACTAACCTCTCATCATGATAACCTACCAGATTAGCTGTAGGGAGCCGTGCGTGCTGATGAAGTGCAGCGCTCTCACGTGCTTGGAATGATAAAGTTACATTAGGTACTTTTAACTGGAAAATTGTACGTTGGAGGTAAGCAGAAAAATAAACAAACACACACACACACAAGTGACAACAAACCAAAGCAGACACTTTCTGTTGTCACCACTGAATGATGCAAACTTTCCAATATATTTGAATGTGAGAGAGGAGACCCATTCCTATGTTTAACAGTCAGTCTGCCTCTGTCCTTGTGCTCCTCAGATCTCCGCCCAAAGCCCCCTCCTCTCTTTGCCTCCACCTCCTTCTCCATCCCCCCACTGCTCCCTTACTTCCAGCAAGACTAATCTGTTCCATCGGCCCCTCCTCTGCCATCCGTCAGAGCCCTCACATTGTTTTGACATCTAGTTAATTCTGGCCGCGATGATTTATCAAACTCTTATTACGGCCCGCTGAAAGCCTCATTTATTGTCCTGATGTATGGTAATGATAGCCTCGCGCCACAGCCTGCCCTGAATCTTAACCAACACACTTTTGTCCTCTCTTCTCGCCTCTTCCCTTCTCTCCCACTTTGTCCCCATCCCTTTATATTCCTGTATCTCTTCTGTGCGCTGCCTTTTCCTCAGTGACTTGGCTTCATTGTCTTTACTCACTTCCTCTTTGCGCTTTTGTCTTTGTGTCTTTTTTCTGTCTTTAGCTATTGCTTGCACTTTTGATCCATTCCACAATGCCTCGTTTAATCCCCTATGTGATACTAAGAGGTCGGTCATCTTTTCTTCCGTCTCATTCCACCTGTCTTTCCTATTTCGACGTGAAAAGCTTTCATGCAGTTTTGAGCAATGTTGGAATGCAGCCAGACGCTAAATATCTCTGTCACAGGCTTTTCTTAACATGATACAGCATGAGTTGATATGCACTCATGAGAGCCCATAGCCACTGAAAAAAAATTCAATAGACATTTTACTCCTGCAGCAGATCATCAAGTATCACGATCTAGAATTACCCCTGCAGCCTTGACACAAAAACAAAACACTGCTGCTGAATAATGCAGACTGCAGCAGGATCTTAGGGGCATTAGCCGTCGATAGAGTGCAATAAAAGCTGGCGAGAAATCAATGGCGTGAGACTATACCTATTGTCCACAAAGCAAGATCCATTCTAATGTGTCTGCTGTCGTTTAAGCTGAAAACTTGTTAGGCTATTTGCTGTGCTGATGGTTGATGTCTCTGTCTCTGAAGCTTAAGCTACACGGACCTCTCTCACACCCTCACTGACATTAAAAAAGTTAAATGTGGATACAGGACAATGTCAAAAGATCTGAATGTTCTCTAATAAGTTCTCTACAAACAAGGTAGAAATGGGGTCTTATCATTAACAATTATTTAAATGTTTCCTTAAGATCTGAAACTGCTGTTTTTTTTTCATGCTATTTGTAATATGTAGGCAAGGCCGGATTATCCAAGGGGAATTATGGCCACAGGCCTTGGGGCCCATGCCCACTAGGGGGCCCACAGGAGCAGTTTAAGGAAGAAAAAAAAAGTCTTCAAACTTAAAATATGGTAGGGATCAGCACTGGCAGAGATAACCAATAAGATCCACAGTATTTTCTTTTACCTTGACAGACTTACATTGTTCCTATACAGTGCTATTGTGGAAACCATGGTAACATACCCCACCTGTACCCCAGCAAGTAGTGCTCCATGGACTGTTACCATAATGCGGGAGAGTAGTAAAAATGATGGTTTCTACTAACGAAAGAGAGAAAGATGAGAAGATGTCTTAATTAAGAACTTTGCCATCTACTAAAATGTTTTTTATAAAACGTAAGAAAAAAAAAAAACACAATGTGGATGATGGTGAGCAGATTGGTAGCTATACAACAAAACCTGAGGCTAACTGTAGCAGCAGCTCAAATTGGGTTTATCGGCTGTGGGACGCAGAATTTTGGGGGGCAGTCAAGAAAAATACTTGCACTGGTATTATCAATCTCATTTTATGTCGGTTTTAGGGCAGTAAAGTGCGCCCGTAATAACAACCTGCTATGCTGTTGTCACTTTCAGTGGAGAAAAAGTTTCCTCTGACTGGATCTAATTTTCACAGACCACAGGTAGGCTAATATCTTTTGTTTTCCTTGCATCTAATTTGGAGCTAATAAAAACAGTGCATTGGAGGTTTCTCTGACTCGAAAATAGTGGGAAAATTCTGCCACAAAATTGAAGATTATTTTGCAGCACACAGGCTGTTCAAGATAATGGGATTACACATGGGGGGAGGGGGTCATTTTACTTAGGGTATATTCATACCGGAAAAGTCCTTTGGTCCGGTTGTTTGGTCCGGACCAAAGGCAAACTATTTTTTTTTGTCTTTTGGTTCAGTTTGTATTCGGACTGTTAAGTTTTCCAAGTGGACTTTATTTTGTAAACACATCGTGTGTGACGATCGGTGCTGCTATTGGACAGCAATGACATGGGCGTGGCTAAGCGCAAAGACCCCGACATGGATGTAAACAGAAGCAAAATCATATTGCTATCAGAACTGCATGATGGATGCGAGAGCAGAAACTCAGGGGACAGCCCCAGCAAAATGACAAGGCTCGGAGGTGAGCGAGCACCGGGCCGAGCTATGGGGCCGAGCTGCAGATGATACCTGAGAGCAAATGGAGCAGCTGGCTGTTAGCACCGGCGCATGCATTGTGGAGTTGGTTCGGATCGAGGCGAAACACTACTCATTTTACAGTATTTCCATCATCTCCATTTGGAGAAAAAAAAAATATTTTCATGTTATTTATATATTTTTATTTTATCCTGTGCATAATAGCAGGAATGGGTATAGCACTAGTTAAATTTAATATCCAAAAGCTTCAGTATATGGTTTTTGACTCCAGCAATGGAAATACATTGTATTTCCCAGCCAGTTTGGAAAATGCCAAATTCAGTTTCTGGCTGGTGGTGTACCTACTAAAACCTTTCTGGAAGCTTTTGTCTTTGCTAAATTTCTTTCAAATTTGGTATATGTATGGTGAAATAATTGCTGAATGTGTTCAGTGGCATCATTATGCATGGAAACATTGTTAGCATGGTGTTTTCCTGTGTCAAACAGGAAAACATAAAAAAAATGAAGAGTGAAATTTCAAATATCTCCTTCGGTTTATTCCTATTTACTCAGGCACAGTATCAGACATAATATTTTTGACACTTGGGATACATTCCAGAAGGTATGTAGATGTTCCTAGACACAAAGAACATGCAAATTAACCTTATTATCGTGGAGCAATTCTTCATTTACTTTGGGTATGTCTTTTAGGCATTTTTTTCTCGAAAATCGGGTCAGGGCTTAACAGGAGGTTAACAATAACATCACCACATAACATTATGATAGACTGTCCTTTTTATATCTATATTTGAACTAAAGCAACATCTAGATACAAAATATCTAACACTCATGGGAAAGCCAGTGGAGCTTTTAACAAGCAAACCAATTTTAAACAAGTTTCTAAAAGTAGAATGGGAGGCAAATCTTTTAGTTATCAGGCTCCTCTTCTGTGGAACCAGCTCCCAGTTTTAGTCAGTGAGGCAGATACTCTGTTTGTTTTCAAGACTAGGCTTGAAACCTGCCTTTTTGATAAAGCTTATAGTTAGAGTAGCTTACGTTATCCTGAGCTATTTTTTTTAGTTATGCTGCTATAGTTTTAGACTTTTGGAGGACAGACTGACCACTTTTCTTCTTTCTTCTACTTTTTTCTTCTACCACTCTCCAGATATATATTTTTTGCTGTTTTTGCAATTGTTAATCCAGGTTTCTCTCAGTATTTTTCTCCCCAGTCTTGCTGGTCACTGCCGGCCACAACAACTGAAGAATTGTCCCTCTTATTTCTTCCAAAAAAGCATCAGCATTTATATTTTCTTCAGCACCACTCAAAATAATTCTATACTGTAGACTAAACACTGGGCTGTCAGCCAATAAAACATCAAACAAATTACTTAGATGCATCTAAGAAATGAAGGCCAGTGTGCCCTGAGGACCTGCGTTAGACCACTGAGCAATAATCCAGTTATTTTGCTCCATAGTGTAGGTAAGACACTTCTGATGTCACTGGTTCAGAGTGGACTGGCATGAGTAATGCAACATTTGTTGTCTGTGTGTAACATTTGTCACTATTTAGTGGCTCTTGATGAGCTTATTCCATCCCCAGTTCAACCCCTGTGACGCTCCCCCCAATTTCTTGAATGGGTTTTGCCTGCTTCTCAAGTTGTGGCTATTCAATTTGCTGATGCACCTTTACCTACCACACTATTTCCACCCTCAAATTTCCATCTATATATATGGAACCAACAATCTTTGAACAACCAGCTAATTTAGCAATTACCTTTTGTGGCTTAATCATTGGAAACTCCTCTCATACCCTAATCAGCTAATCAACTTAAAACAACTTCAAATGTTTCATGAGTTTCTAAATGGTCTCAGTCTGGGTCAGAAGGCTACACAATCAAGGAAAAGACTGCTGACTGGACAGATGTCAAAAAGAAAATCATTGACATGCTCCACAAGGAGGTTAAATTACATTTTACAGTATTCTAATTTTCTATGACAGAATTTTGGCTTTCATAGTCTGTAAGCCATAATTATCAAAATAAGATAGATAAATGTTTCCAAATATTTCTTTTTGTTTAATTCCTGGACCCCACAGACTACTTATTTAACTTGTGGAAAGGGATATCTAAGGGACATCTATCAAAAGCACATAGCCTTTTTTGTGTGAAACATCTTTGTACGATTGTCTGCCGCATTCAGATGTTGTGATTTGCATCTTAAGCAGCTTTTGTCTTTTTAAATACAGCCTGTCTGGAAACTATGGGAATATGTCAGGAAAACGTAAGTGTTGCAATGAATGTGTGAAAACAGTGGAAAATGTTCTTTACTTAGATGATGGATGTCTGTGGTAACATTCTACTTGCTCTAAGTCAGGTTGACCACTGATGATAACTTTCAAGCAGCTGACTCCAGAGAAGTTCAAGAAATGAAAAGATATGCAGTCGAGGTCACTCTGGAAACCATTAGAAACCATCAAACCACAACAGCAAACATTTTGTTTAATCTTTTCTCCCCATCTGCTGTTGCATCTTGCCTTTCAGGCAAATTGATAAGAACAATTTAAGCTTTATAAAGTTTTTTTTTCTAATCACTTGATAAAATTAAAAAAGGGAGTCTTGGCCTTCAATGTGTATTCCAGTGCTGTTATATAACCCCTTAATGTAGCTTGTTTATTTATTAGAGAGATTGGAAGCCCTGTCCCCATCATAATTTATGTTGTACACAGCCAGGCAACATATTGCTGAGGTGAAACTTTCCAAACTTATTCCAAAAGGTTTTTTGCCTACTTTGCTATTGCCTATAATTGATATTTGCACTATAAACATAGAACAATGGATCACGCCAATGCTTTGGGCCTAACTAATTTTCCAGTGTGTGTTGACACTTGAAATACTGAAACCTAGTTTATACTTCTCCGTCAGACACAGACAAATTGAAAGAGACTTTTTTGATTGAGCTGGAAAGCTTTTTACTTGAAGTGCAGCTCATAAAACACTCTAAAAGCACATTTAAACAAACAAAGCACTCTGTTTTGTCGTTCTCTACACGTTGTGTGCAAAATCACAAAAAGACCATATTAGATAATCTACATGCTTTTAATATTAAGTATGTAGTGCTCAAACGCTGCATTGACTACTGATTACACCAGCACAGTGTAGAACACCACTGTGGTGAAATGATCTTTGGCTGTTGATGAGCTGACCAATCACAGGTATACACTCTCAGTTGACAGAGACGGATAATGAGAAAATTTAGCTCTATTCTGTCTGTCATTGTGTTGGTGGCGGAGAGCCCTTGTGTCCATGGATAATGGCTTTGTGTCTATCTGTAGATGGATAAGTCTAATCTAGGCTTAAGAGGAAGCAGTTAATGTTGTTAAAGTAAACACTAGCTTGGAAGAATCTTTACATGAATGGATTTCATTGCCACCTGCTGGTAATACTGGGAATGAAATTAGAGTGTTCCAGTAAGAATTCTAAAACCCCCGAGACAGGCATTTTTACAAAAAGAGGAAACATGATACTCCCAGTGACAGAACATCTTCCATGTCTGTTCATCCATCATTCCTTTTGCTCTTTCTGTGTCTCTGCTCTGTCTTCTCAAACCCCTAGACAGTCGTGGCAGATGGCAGCTCGAACTGAGCCAGGTTTTAATGGAGGTGTCTTCCTGTTAAAGGGGAGTGTTTTCTCTCCACTGTTGCTACATGCTTGCTCAGTATGAGGGATTGCTGTGGTTGCAAAGTCTGCATCTATGGGGCAGAACCTCACGTCAATGACTTGACATAATTTGCTAGGATTCCTTAAATGGGAAACTTTTTTTAACTGATTTGAATGTTTTTGTAATTGTCTTGAAATGACTATTCTTGTAAAGTGCCTTGAGATTACATCTGTTGTGAATTGGTGCTATATAAATTGAACTGAAATGAAACAAAATTGGACGGAGGAGAGAAATGCACACTTTCTAGCACGAAATAGTGTAATTTTTTTGTGTCAGCTAAAGAGGAGGGAAAGACAAGCTTTTTGCTTGTGTTGCTTAAACAGTGGGGCATGTGTTAGCAGGAGAATATTGGATGAGAGTTTGTACTTATTTTTTTTAGCAGCTGCACAGTGAATGTGGGATTGATCCTGTTTATTGCAATAAAAATCCATGGCGCAACAGTGTGGCTCAGTGGTGTGTGCTGATATTTATTGCACAACAACTGAACTCTGTGACTCGGAGGGATAAACTTTGAGACCCTGAAAACAAATATGGCTTAATAACAGCAGGAATGCATTGCTGGAGGGTCTGAAACTCAAAAAGCTATCATTACAAAGGTCATGTGACCTTACATCAGAGAGATGGAGCCATGGACTCATGCAGCTTCCACATGTGATTTTATTTGTGATGGGAACATCTTCTGACATTTTTGTGTCTCACTGGACTCTTCATCGGGAATGGAACATTTCTGAGGCCGCCGTCCTCTGAGTAAAAAAAAAAAAAAAATCCAACTACGATCGTAAAGGTTCCTGTCAAGACCGTTTTAGAATAAAGGATTTAATTTACATTTACTGAGGGTAGCTGTAAAACATGCCAGATTTAGGTCCTCTCATTCCAGTCTTTCCACGTATCACATTTATTCTATACAGGACACCCCCTTGTGTCGTTACTCCACCCTGTTTCCCCCCCTGTGCTGGTACCCAGGGGGTTTTAAATAGTTTATAAGCTTGTAACATTACCTTAATGTCTCCAAACATTTCATTCAAACTGAAGCTAATGAGGAGTGAAGGCAGGCTGTGCAGCAGCAGCATACACATGTGGCTGCAGCAGCCCACGCACGTGTTTTCTATGCATGCATGTCACTCTTGAAGTATATATATATATATATATATATATATATATATATATATATATATATATATATATATATATGTTAATGACACCTGACAAACAGAGGAAAACAAGTAAAAAGTAAAGAGATTGTATCGACATGTAGACATACCAGTGACCCATAATTCACAGCACTCAGAAGGACACACACACGCACCCACACACACGTGCGCGCTGAAACACACGCGCACGCACACGATACAAATACAAAAACATACACACTTTCACACACAAACCACAAACTAGAACGTTTCTTTTTTCTCATGTTTTTTTCTTTCACTATGTTGCCACTGAAGGACATGTAGCAAGTGAGGTCGGGCTTTAGCAGTGTTATCTGATTGCTGTGTGTGTATATATGTGTGTGTGTTGGTCTGGCCATCTATCAGCCAGCTGTCTGCCAGGACTGTCCATTTGGCCTTGGACCTGAGTGATGGCTGTGCCAGTCCTCCATCCACGACACCTCAAGCCCATGCATTGTACGCATGCACGCAAACACACACAAACACACGCATCTGGTGGCTGCAGAATGAATGCTATCCATACTATAAATCATATGTCTGACAGTCTGTCTCAGCACATGCACTCACTCTCCTAGATCTTTTCACCCAGCACTTAGTGGAGCTGCAGTTTGATGTGACTACACTTTCCTGGTGACTTCATTAAAGAATATGTATAGAGCCATTAGGTAACCAGAGGTCACCTTTCGTGTCTCAGCTCCTCAAACATGGTTCCTTTTTCTTCCTGCACATAAAATCCAATCATTCCTTTTTTCTATCTCTAAAACTCATTCCTCTTTAATTCATCCATCAGCTAGTGACTCTGCTCTCCTTGACCTAATTAGAGAGTAGACACCTGATCTTTTACCTCCCAAATGGTGTCACCTGCAAACTAGTTTATTACACCACCTCCGCTGTTCTCTTTCTGTTTCCTCTCTGTCTATCACTCTCCCAGACTTCTTCCTCTTTTCCTCATCTTACTCCCCATCCCCATCTGGTATTCTGCAATCCCCCATTCCCTCGCCTCCCTGTCCTCCTCCTGCATGTCTGCATCAACTACTCTCCTCTCGTTGGCTCCTTATTGCTCTATCAATCTCTGTGGCAGATGATCGATATCGGCTAGGCGGCCGCATTTCTTCCCTCCCTTCTCTGCCCTGTTGTTCTCACTTTCAAGCTCATCCCCCTTCCTGCGGCAGGATTCCTTTTTAGTGGTCCAATGACCGCTTCCATCACGATTTTACTGCCTGTTCCACATCAGTTGTTATCAAGAGTAAATGCCTGCCTTTGCTTTATTTCCAGTTTGCTTGTTTTCTGTTATAATGATTCCATGTATCATTTTTAATTAATCAGCTGGTATGAATTTAAATTGAAAGTAAAAGATCTCTAGCAAGTATTGTTATATTTTTTTTGGCATTTTTTGTAAAAAAAAAAATACAATTTGAGGAGTTCTTTGCCTCCTCAGCTTGTTCACTGTCTGTTCCAAGACGAGCTCGGTCTGTGATTTTAGAACATTAGATCAGTGGACTCAATGGAGAATTCCTTCTGATCCGCTAATGTCCTGCCTACTAGCCTTTTCAAAAAAGTTTAACAGAGTATCCGTTCTTGTGTCCTCATAATAAATAACTCTTTCCTGCTGTCTGGTCAGTTTCCTTTTATTTCAAAAATACTTATAAAGAAACCTTGACTCGATCGTTCGCGACTTTGCAGCTACAGACCTCAAAACTGTCAGTCAGCTCAAACATCATGGAAATAGTTGTTGTTAAATCCAGAATATAATTTAATTTAATATAATTTAAGATCCTCCTCCTTACATATAAAGCCCTTAATTATCAAGCTCCATCATACATCAGAGATCTGATTGTTCCATATGTTCCTAACAGAGCACTTCGTTCCCAGAATGCAGGTCTTATTTAATTGACTGGAATGTTTGTATAATTGTATTGAAATGACTTTTGTTTTAAAGTGCCTTGATATGACATTTGTTGGGAATGCTATATAAATAACGTGAATGGAATTAAATAGCAATTCTAATTGTTTATAACCTCTCAGTCTCCTGTGGCACATCACACAAAAAGATAAATAATGTTTATCAACACTAGAGCATGGAGCCACTTGTAGTATTTAGCGCAGGGTCACTATGTGTAGTTTAGCATCAGAGAACAAATGCTGTATGATTAAAAGGACTCCAGTGGTCAAAAACATGGTTAATACTACAGGCCAGATGGCTGTTTGTAACCAAAGAATTGGAGAATGAAATCTAACAATTGCAACAAAAACACTGTCAAACAGGCAATTAGAAAAGCAATCCTTAAAGGAGCAAGGGGCTGGATTGAAGAAATTAAACTCACGACTTCCGCAGCCGGCACTGCAAGTAGCTGCAGCCATTGCGGGACGTGAACAAAAAGTAAATAAATCAGTGACTTTGCATACTTTCAGGCCACCGCACATTGCACACATCGCCAGCTGTACAACAACAAGCAACCTATACATGTTTAGCAACGAAAAGTAGTGTTTAATTGACCGCATCTGAAGTCGGGGTTCTTTCTCTTCCTTCTTCCTGTTAAATCGAGAATGCGCAAGAATTGTAGATTGCCGTTACATCCCTGTGTAAGTGCGGGAAATTCGGCCACCGAATCGCAGACTATTTTGCAGTACACAGGCTGTTCAAGATAATGGGATTACACATGGGTGGGCTCATTTTACTTGGTTTAAAACGCTTCATTACACAATACAATTACAAAAATGAACATGAATATAATTTATTTTAGAAATCCAGCCTCCTGCTCCTTTAAATTGTTTATACTAAGCTAATTTATCTCTGCTCAGACACAATCTTTCTTAAACAATTCTTAGGTCTCTGTAGAAGAGTCAGTCTGTTGTCTCTCCGTTTAGTGGAACTTGTAATTCAAAGATTCCTTCTGCAGAGTTTTGAACAGGTCAGGTTCAAGACTTATTCCTCCGGTTGGAATACAATTACCTTATCCATGATCACCAGACTCTAGAACTACATGCCTTTTTGGATACAAGGAGCTTCTTTCAGAAGCTTGCTCCAATCCTCAACAGCGAAGGATGGATGTTTTGTGCTGGTCTCCCTATTGTCTCCAGTATGACCACAGTGACGAAAGAGGTCACAGTAAAGGCAAAGAATAGGTTATATCTGGGCGATGATGTCACATTCATGATTTCCGTTGAAAATAAAGGTTGGCTTAATGCTGTGCATTGTGGGATTACCAGTCCTTACATTCAGAGGTCGGTCTCTGTAGTCCAGTCCCATGGATGGTAGCCCAACACAACCTACTGCCACATTGCTTCCTATATGGCGTGTATGTTGCTGCATCACAGAAAATATGTAACATGGTCTAAAAAAATTATAATAATTCATATTGTATTTAAGGCACATTTTGATGTGTGAAAAAGCCTTAACTATACTATTGATGCTATATTAGTCGTAAACACAATCTTTTGGGATAGTGTACCGGTGCTATTTTTGACTGTGTAAATGCTTATTTCTGTGCATTTATTCCACATATAAGCAAGAATGTACCAGCACAAACTTAGGCATATTCATCCAACATGAGTGTTATCAAGCTTTTTCAAGGAAGCAAAGGTATGATGGACAGCTGCTCACTGGGGATGGAAGTGTTATTTAAACGGTTTTAATATGTAGATGGTAAGATGTCCTCAGTGTCTGCTGAATGGCCTCCTGACCTTCTGAGATGGGCGGCAATACATAACTTGAATGCCAAAGCATCAGACAGACAGGCTGCACTCCCAGCCATTCCAATTACAGACATTAGCAAGCAGTGAGCAGCAGCTAATTTGACAAGCTAAGATGATGCCCATTCATATCCACCCTGCTTCAGTGGCCCAGGGTAAATATTTCCCTATGCTCAGTATAAATAGAGGGACAATATTTAAACAGCTGAGAGGAGAGACAGAGTGGGTGAGGAAGAAAGAGTCAGGGAGGAACTGGAGAGGAGATCTTAATCCTTTATGTATACATCCAATACATATTCATAAAGTGGCTGCTCCTTAAGGTGAAACTGGAGATGTGCTTTAGGAGAACGACGTGTAATCAAATACAACCGGATTTTATGGAATAAATGACAACCCTTCTTGAAGCTGGACTTCTGATGTTTTTACTGAAGGAAACTTGGGGATATTAGGTTTAGTAAAAAAGCAGAATGGTTGAAATTAACGTTTATCATTTATTATTACTGGACTTCCATTAGATGGGGAAAAAAATCTGATATTATCAATCCATTTCTAAAGATTTTGAAAAGAAAAACAATTTAATTTAGTTACCCCTTGGGTGAAACATCAGTATACAGCTGGTGTATGAGAAAAACAGGAAGTTAATACTGTCTTCTTTAACAACATCTTAGTGTATCCCATCTTTCTTGTCCATTGGGTTGCAAGCTAAGGAAACATGAGCTTAATGGGAACGTTATGAAACGTTATCTTCATACCAATACTAAAGGAAACATTTTCACAAATCTGGAATTTTTTGTCAAAATACAGGATTACAGTGATAGAACTAGCTTTTTGGCCTGATAGTGTTAAAAGTTATGTTTTTTCAAGGGGAAATGTCAGAATATCTAAAACAAGGTTCTGCTGAAAAGTATTTAGCATCTCTTATATAATCTGTGGTAGACTGTCTCTTCATTTGGGATAAATCCAAATTAGTTTAGAGGCTAAAGGTAAAAACTAATCTAAAAGGGGCTGGGATCAAAAACAGTATTAAAACAGTTACCATTGACAAGTTAGCCAAATAGTAAGACAAAGTAAGACAGGTAGTCTGACTGGAAACTCTTGATGTCTTTACTCAGCATGTGTTTCTTACAGGAAGATCTCTGGTGTCTCCAGCCTTCACTCACCCTGCATCTGAATCCTTAGTATTTACTACATTCTACATAGTAGCTACTAATATCCCGTGAATACTGCGTAGCAAACGAGCGAGTAGTAGGCATAGAATCGGACGTACTGCTCCACCATTTTACTAGGATGTTTACATTACGTTACATTGCCTGTGTTCCCGTCCTCGGTAGCCAACGCAATTTTGAGGCTTCCGCTTCATTGTGGGATAGCGTAGCGTGCACCAGATTTCATTTTGGCGCTAGTACACATCCGGGAACTTTATCCCTACTACCCCAATCCATACTAAAAATTAGGATCTACTACATCGCTCGCTTCCTGCTTTTCGCCTATTACGCATATTAGGGGTATTCGGATGCAGGGTCACAGTGTGAAACCAAGGTTTAGGAAGAAGACTGAAAAATCCACTTTTGTTTTAGAAAAATAAAGTAAAAATATAAGCAGTTCAGAAAATGGATGGATGGATATATACTGTGATGGACTGGCGTCCTGTCCAGGGTGTACCCCGCCTCTCACCCATTGACAGCTGGAGATAGGCACCAGCCCCCTGCAACCCCTAGAGGTCTAAGCGGTTCAGAAAATAGATGGATGGATGGATATACTGTATATATATATGTTTTTATATTTGATATCAAAACAGTCAAACAAGATTTCATCTATTAAAATTGAACAGAAAAAAAAACCATCCCTAAAGTGTTTCTTAGATTACTTTGTGCATGCTTGAGTAATCTTTTAAAACTTTCATGGCTGCCATGTTGAGCTCTGAGTCCTCCCAGCCACGCCCTAATCTCCCAGCAATGCCCCTACATTTTGATTACTGCCCCCGTCTCTCCAGAGCCTTCCCTCCCTTGCTCCCCGAGCACAAAAACAGAACATCGTCAACAGCAATCAGCTATCACCTGTGGAAATTATTATAAAGAGGTTAAACAGTTTAGGGGACAGGAATGCTCTTAAGAAGTTTGTTGGTGGCTCTAAAAAGAGCTATTGTGGCCGCAAAAGGCCCCGCTCTCTCCGCCAAAAAGTGAGCCATGAAAAGCTTCCTCACTCGGACAGCCTCTATGGAAGAGTAAACGCGACCTGGTCTGATAATGCCTCCACCACAGCACGTCCCGTGCCGCTCACATATCATACATTTTTACTAACCGCAGACAGATGGACAGCCACTCAGCATTGTGGCTGGTGACCCGGTGGGCGAAGCTTGGATCGACCCGGGAAACGCGCTCCTCAAACTGGGCTTGTACACGCAGTGTGGGGCAGGTTTTTTACGGATTCCCCGCTGTAGCGGTCCCAGGTCAGCCTGAGGCTGTCAAGAGATCATCAGAATCAACCAGGAGCAGCTGCTCCTGATGTGATCCTCTCCAACCATTGGCTGGATCTCTTCATCCAGACACTCAAAAGCTCCATTCACTCACCTCTGCGATGCTCAGTCATCAGCCTTGCTCTGTGGCTTGGCTCCCGATCCGCACTAGCGCATCATCCACGTTCTGTTCTAGACTCCATCTGCTTCCTGCAGTTAGGAATCTGCTCCAGGCAGCCAGTTGTAACTTCTCTGGTTTCCCTGCTCCAACCTCGTCCTCCATCCCTGTTCCCGAGAGACCTTCGGCTCCTGCCTCGCTCTGCGGTTGGAACATCCATCTTCCCAACAGTGATCCGTCTGATCACTGGCGCATGACAGGATGAGTGAGCCCACGACTAATGTTCCAGCGGAGCTAGAAACCCTCCGTGCCGAGGTGGTCCATCTGAGGAGCCTGGTTGAACGTCTAAACTCCAAGCTGGAGACCATCTCCGAAGCCCACATCCGTCTGGCTGGGCTCGTCAACATGCTCCAGCAACGGCCGTCTCCCACCGTCGAACCACGGGTTTGTCTCCCAGACAAATGGAACGGCTCTGACGGAAAACCCGACGGTCTGATTGCAACCCTGGACATGTTATTCGAATGCCAGCCAGTCATGTACGCTGCGCCGGCTTCCAGGGTGGCCCTGCTTACCTCGCTGCTGTCCGGGAGAGCGCAGGAGTGGGCTGCAGCGCTCTATAATCAGAAGTCACCTTTGTGCAATGACTACTCGCTGTTCGTAGCGGAACTCCGGAAGACCTTCGCCCCGCCGTGCAGCGAGGTTGACACGGAGGGTCAGCTTCTTCACCTGCGTCAGCGCAACCAGCCGGTTCACCTGTTCGCCGCCGAATTCCGCACCCTGGCCGCCAAACTGTCCTGGGGCGACGGCGCGCTGAAGTCCATCTTCCTGGAGGGGTTGGCCGGCTACATTAAAGATGAGATGGTGGGCCGGGAGGCTCCCAAGACGCTCGATGCAGCAGTGACCCTGGCACTCGAGATTGACCGGCGTGTAATGTGCCGCCCCAAGCAACCGGCCCGCTCCCCAACGCACCGCCCATTTCAGTCCCGCTCAATTGAGGCCAGCTCTAGCACGCCACGCCCCCGTCCGGAGGAACAAGAGGAGCCCATGCAGCTCGGCCATCTGCCCCCTGAGGAGAAGGAGAGGAGGCGTAGAGAGAGATTATGCGCCTACTGTGGGTCTCCAGCGCATGCCTGGCGTCACTGTTCGCTCCGACCAGTAAAAGATCAGGCCAGGTGAAGGTAGGAGGAATTTCATCTGGCACCACAAGACCTAACAGTTTCCTCCTCTCCGTCCAGCTCCTCCACCCTGATCCAGACCACACATGCTCTGCGCTGCTGGATACCGGTGCAGCAGAGAACTTCATCTCCACTCAGCTGGTGGAGAGACTAAAACTGCCTCTGCAGCTGTTACAGCGACCCATATCGGTGACCTCCATCGATGGCCGCCCGCTGCAACCCAGCCCCATCACACACCGCACCACCGAGGTTCAGATGTGGATCGGTGATCATACTGAACTCATCAGCTTCCTGGTCATCGTTTCCTGTTCCACACCACTCATCCTGGGATACCCCTGGTTCAGAACACATGACCCCCAGATCTCCTGGTCCACACAGCAGATCCTCGGCTGGGGTCCGTCCTGCTCACCCCGCTGTCTCCGCCCAACGTCCACCAGGGGAACGGAGGTCGATCCAGTCCCGGCCCTGGAGGGGATCCCCCCTCCATACCGGGATCTTGCTGAAGTCTTCAGCAAGAGGAGAGCCTCTCAACTACCACCCCATCGCTCCTATGACATGGCCATCGATCTCCTGCCAGGGGCGGCGCCCCCGCGTGGCCGTCAATTTCCACTCTCACAAGAGGAGACAACACAGATGGAGGCCTACATCTCAGAAGCTCTCAAACAGGGATTCATCCGCCCATCTACCTCTCCGGCGTCGGCGGGGTTCTTCTTTGTTAAAAAGAAGGAGGGGACCCTCCGGCCCTGTATTGATTACCGGGGCCTAAATAAAGTGACCATTAAAGATCGTCATCCACTTCCTCTGGTTAATACTGTGTTAGACTCTCTGTCCAAAGCCTCTGTCTTTACTCGCCTCGACCTGCGGAACGCATACAACCTAGTCCGTATTAGAGAGGGTGATGAGTGGAAGACGGCGTTCAGCACTCCCACCGGCCACTGGGAGTACCAAGTCATGCCTTTTGGCCTGTGTAACAGTCCAGCAGTCTTTCAACGCCTTCTGAACAACGTTCTCAGAGACATGCTGGGACGGTGGGTGTATGTCTACCTAGACGACATCTTGGTCTATTCCACGTCAGAGGTGGACCACACCAGGCATGTCCGCGCCGTCCTCAAACGACTCCTCCAGAATCACCTCTACTGTAAATTAGAGAAGTGTGCCTTTCACGAGCGCTCCACCACGTTTTTGGGTTATGTCATCTCACCCGACGGTGTGGCCATGGACCCTCAGAAGGTGTCCGCAGTAACCAACTGGCCGCTTCCTACCACACTAAAACGGTTGCAGTCCTTCCTCGGCTTTGCTAACTTTTATCGGCGGTTCATCCGCAACTATAGCTCTATCGTGGCCCCACTCACAGATCTGACCAGACCAACTGCACAGCCGCGCCCATTTCACCTGCCCCCGGAGGCCAAGAGGACATTTCACAGACTGCTCCGGCTCTTCACTGCGGCGCCAATCCTACTCCATCCGGATCCCACCAAGTCATTTACTGTTGAGGTGGATGCCTCAGAGGTCGGTGCTGGCGCCGTTCTGTCCCAACAGGGTCCGGACCAGAAGCTCCACCCATGCTGCTTCTTCTCTCGGAAGTTCGCGCCTGCACAACAACGCTATGGGGTTGGCGACCGTGAACTTCTGGCCATCAAGTGGGCTCTGGAGGAGTGGCGCCACTGGCTCATGGGCACGCCAGAACCGTTTCTGATCTGGACTGACCATCAAAACCTCATCCACATCCGGAACGCTAAACAACTGAACCCCCGTCAGGCCCGGTGGGCGCACCTATTTGAACACTACAACTTTCACATCTCCTATCGACCTGGTTCAAAGAATGGGAAGGCTGACGCTCTCTCTCGGTGCTTCTCCCAGGACCCCATACCATCCCAACCAGTTCCTATCATCCCCCCACATAAGGTCCTGGCCGCCCTCCGATGGCCTCTAGAGGATTCCATCCGATCGGCTCTGGCCCACGAACCAGCACCACCCGAAACGCCGGCCAACCGCCTCTATGTCCCAACCCGCTGCCGTCAGGAGGCCCTCCTATGGGGCCACGGGTCACCGGTGGCTGGTCATGCGGGGGTGAAGAGGACTCTTCGGTTCATCCGCCGTGCCCTGTGGTGGCCCACCATGGGGAGGGATGTCGAAACCTTCGTCAGCGCCTGCTCGGTCTGTGCCAGAGCAAAATCCCCTACTCAGCCCGGGACCGGTGCACTCCGTCCTCTACCAGTCCCATCTCGACCATGGTCACATATCGGGGTAGACTTTGTCACGGGGCTGCCTCCGGCTGGCGGCATGACCACCATTGCAACCTTTGTGGACCGCTTCTCCAAGGCAGTCCACCTGGTCGCCCTGCCTGGCCTGCCCACGGCCAAGGGGACAGCAGAGCTGGTCCTCGAGAACATAGTACGGCTCCATGGCTTCCCCCAGGACATCGTCTCCGATAGAGGCCCCCAGTTCACAGCACGGTTCTGGAAGGCCTTCTGTCGTCTCATCGGTGCCACCGCAAGCCTTTCTTCTGGCTACCACCCAGAGACCAATGGACAGACAGAGAGGGCCAATCAGATGGTGGGAAAGTACCTCCGCTGCTTCGTCGCCTCGCAGCCCACTTCCTGGCCACGGGTACTGCCTTGGGCTGAATTGTCCCTAAACATGCATGTCTCATCCGCCACTGGGTTGTCACCATTTGAGGTCTGCAACGGCTATCAGCCTCCCCTATTCTCCCACCAGGAACCTGAAGTGGAGGTCCCAGCAGCCCAATCGTTCATCCGCCGAGCCAAGGCTGCATGGATCCGGGCTAAAGCTTCAATTAAGCGCGCTAACGCCGGGTACGTGGCTCAACATCGCCAGCGTCACCGACCCTGTCCCGCGTTCCAGCCCGGAGACCTTGTCTGGCTCTCCACACGGCACCTCCGATTGCCCTCGGGGCCTCAAAAATTGACCCCCCGCTTCGTGGGTCCCTACCCAATCATCCGACGCATCAACTCGGTCACCTTTCGCCTCCGACTCCCAGCGTCCCTGAAGATTCACCCGGTCTTCCACTGCTCCCTCTTCAAACGCCACCTTACCTCACCTCTCTCCCCCCCGGAGGCTCGCCCACCACCTCCTCGTCTCATCGATGGGGGTCCAGCCTACACGGTTCGGCGCATCCTTGATTCCCGTCCTCGGGGAAGAGGATTCCAGTACCTGTGGACTGGCAGGGATATGGTCCAGAGGAACGCTCGTGGGTTCCGTCCCGCCATATTCTGGACTCCACCCTCATCAAGGACTTCCACCGCCTTCACCCAGATCGTCCGGGCCCTTCAGGGGCCGGGCCTCGAGGGGGGGTCCTGTCAAGAGATCATCAGAATCAACCAGGAGCAGCTGCTCCTGATGTGATCCTCTCCAACCATTGGCTGGATCTCTTCATCCAGACACTCAAAGGCTCCATTCACTCACCTCTGCGATGCTCAGTCATCAGCCTTGCTCTGTGGCTTAGCTCCCGATCCGCACTAGCGCATCATCCACGTTCTGTTCTAGACTCCATCTGCCTCCTGCAGTTAGGAATCTGCTCCAGGCAGCCAGTTGTACTTCTCTGGTTTCCCGGCTCCAACCTCGTCCTCCATCCCTGTTCCCGAGAGACCTTCGGCTCCTGCCTCGCTCTGCGGTTGGAACATCCATCTTCCCAACAGTGATCCGTCTGATCACTGGCGCTTGACAGGGGCCAGGAAAAACACGTAATGCGATCAGCGCATAGACTACAGCTTTCCAGCAGCTGTACCCCACATGCTGGGCTCGTTGGAGCTGCCACTCCAAGAATGTTGTGATGACGCTGAAGACAGCGTGTGGAAGGGGGAACATCCGAGGCTGTTAAAGGGACACGCAGCTACTTTCAAGGCATTCAGTTAGGACATGTTATGAGTGCTATATTTCAAATAGGCAGTATATATCATTTATTGAACTTACACATCGATTTAGGGTAATATTATAGTTGTACTGTACCACATAATTGCTCTGTATGCCTGAGAAGAACGTGCCACCTCTCCTTTAAAAATAAAATAAAAAACTCCATACACACCTAACCGCAGACTGTAAGTGCTTTGTTAAGCAGCTCTATAAACATGCCAAACGTTTAGGGTGCAGTAGTGTTGAATATATTCTATTACACTGTGCTTTATGAAGTGCCTTATGAGATGTTTTACTTAGATTTTGATGCTTGTTACATATATTCTCAGCTTAGTTAAGATAACACTGTGCATGCAAAGATATTTCCTCTTATTTTGCAGAACTTGTCCATTTAACCAGAGCGTGATTATGAGACTGCACCGTTAAGAGAAGGACACAGAATGTTCTCATGCTCTGCCACAACTAGGGAGTTGTTACTTTCTCTTATCTCAAGGCCACAGTTGCTTATGACTCATGATTACTAGAATTGTATTGTGCAATGAATATGTAACTATCCTTGTGCAGTTTTGAATAAAAAAGAGCTGTCTCAGCAGGAGAATCAGAATCGTTTTGGGCGGCTGGGAGACTTGTACTCTCTGCAGCTTCGGGCGATTCTCCGCTGCAGCGCAGACTTGGAAAGACTTTCAACTCTCCTCATTTCTCAACATACTGAAGGGCTGAGATTTCCTCCATATAATTTAATACCTGTGTTAAGATAATATATAAGAGTAATTAATAGGGGATCCTACAAATTGGCGTCATGAACAGGATCCTGAGTCCTAGATTAATAGGATCAGAGGAACGGAGGACCATCAGGACATCTCTGAATGAACGGGGTTTGGACAAAAGGTGGCGCCAACTAAAAGGTAAGCAGTTTTCTGCTTGATTTAATTATTTCCTATTGTCCAAACACCTAGTAATTAAGAGGCTAAAATACACCAGCAAGTAATAGTGTGTGGAGAAGGGAGAGGAAAATTGTGTGGTTAGGGTTGGAGTCCCTGTGATTATTCCATATGAATGAATTGCTAAATTCCTAAAAAGTGGTGACCAATTAAGATTTCAATGGACGAGTGGAACATGTATTTGGGTTTCTTTGAAACGGCGTTGGTGGCCCTGCAGTATATTGTATTAGGAAGAGGCTGCTCAAAATTACCAGAACTTATGATAAACCAGTGTTGGAGGCCCAGTGACAGTATTTTTTTTTAGGAATAGGGCTGCTAAAAATACCAGAACTTTGAACTGGGTTGGAGGCCCTGCAGTATATTTTATTAGGAAGAGGCTGCTAAAATACCAGAAAAAGAGTTTTGAAATACGGTTGGAGTCCGTGGACTTGGCTAACTGACATCACTAGGGTGTGGTTAGCAGGTTCAGAAGGCCCTGTTTTATGCTGTGCTTTGCTGTGTTTGAATTTGATTGTGTTATATTTGATGAATGTGGTGTTAAAGTGAATAATAGAGATAACAGAGTAAGTATAGTTATAAAGGGTGAGAATGGAAGGTGAGTTTGACCAAGAAATGATGGATGATGGATGGGGACAAGGAGCTGTGGCTAATACATTGGGTGAACAGCTGGCTTGTGTGGAAACAGTGGTAGGTATTACCTGCCAACCACAGGATGCAAAAAAGCAGAAGGAGCTGTTGAGAAAGACTACAGAAAAGTTGATGAAGGAAAAAGGAAAAGATGTTAACAGCCCGGGTAATTGGGCAATAATCTGGCATAATCTTGCATTGGAAGCAAAAATAAAGGAAGAAGAAGCAGCTGATCGGGAAAATAAAGCAGGTTTCCTCAACAAAGGTAAGCACAGAAAGGAAAAAAAAAAGACAGAGCGGTAGAAAAATAAAATATAATCAGTGGATTGCATGGTGGGATCAAGCTCAGAAACATATGAGGAAGTCAAAGCCTCCGCCATACGCCCCACAAGGCCCCACCGCAAGTACCGGAATTTATCCCAGCCTTGCTATATCAAAAGGTGTGCTGAACTGGACTCAGGCTCCAAACGCACCACCAGTATCTGATACAGGAACACGAAAGAAGTCTGAAAAAAAGGTTCACACATCTCAGAAGGGAGGAAGTGAAAGGAACCACGCAGAAGCCTTTGCTTACAGTTCTGCTCGATTCCAAGGACTAACTGACCCGACAACAAACCAAAAACACAAAAAAGAGCCACACCCCTCATCAGCAGAGGCAATGGATTCCAATTCACAACCAGAACAGGAAGAGGACATAGGAGAAGAAACAACGGCACTTACAATTGTTGCAACAGGAAAAATGATAGATACAAACCAAGAAAAAGAAACCGGTAAGATCAATCCATTTCAAGAACTACTACAGGAAGCAGCTGCTGAGTTATCAGGTATGTTACTTGAAAAGGCAACGGAGGAAGCAGTGAGAACTCGAGAAAAACAGAAGCAACGACAGAAGGAAAAGGAATGGGCACGGAGAGACGGTAGGATGCGCCGAACTCCATCCTTTGACAAAGAATTAGATTGCCTGAACAGAAGAGACAAAGACCTGCTAGCACAAAAAGAGCGAGAAAGGGAGGAAACAAGAGAGGCATTGGAAAGAAGCAAACAGGAAGCAGAAGCACAAGAAGAAGAAACTGAAGCTCACCACCAGCTGCCTCTCCTTCAGAAGAAACCTGGTCAGCCGCCAGTTTATCAACCTTTTGGATTGGGTGACATTCAGTCACTGGTGGCACAACTCCCAGACATTCATGACGGAGCATACTCATGGTTAGCTGCTCTGGAAAAAGGCACAGCAGGCCAGGATTTGGCTTGGGTGATCTGAGAGCTATACTGACAGCATGCACTTCCCGCTCTAAAGTACTGGCCATAGAAGAAGATGCAGGAACCACAACAGAGCCAAATAACTTACCAATTCACATGGTAATGATGCGAGTGGGACCTGCTTTAAGAGCAGCATTCCCACTAAAAAACACTGGGGGTATCCAACAATTTAAGTGGGATCCAAGCACCAATCCAGCAGTATACTTGGAGAAGGCCATAGATGATTGGGTTTCACAAAACGGACAACACCCTGGTAGACCAGGTGCTGTTGCAGGTATGTGGTTTAGAAAAGCAGTTCTGAGGGGAATACCAGAGTCAGTTGTGCTGAAAATGGATGACAATCCTGAACTCCAAGATTGTGACTTTGCCACTTGGAAGAAACATTTAATATTTAACCTAACTAAAGCTCAGGCTAAAACTGATGACAAGAACGAGGATGTTAAGGACTTACAGCTGCAGCTCTTAAAGGTGCAGCTACAAAAAGCAAAAAATGAACTAGGAGGAAAAGGGGAAAAACCAAAAAAAAAAACAACTGGTGGCTGCAGTTGGACAGCCTCAGCCTCAGGCAGCTCCGCCCACTCAAACATCATACCAGGCTGCTCCCAATCTGTATCCTGTCCCTCCATGGAACCAGGTTCCTCAGCAATACCCACCCTATGGTCCTAGACAATATGATCCAGCAGGGAATTTCAGGGGCAATTCAGGAGGTTTCAGAGGAAGGAGACGAGGTGGTGCAGGAAGAGGAAGGAATTCTGGGACTGATAGATGCAATACCTGCGGTCAACCAGGGCACTGGTCAAGAACCTGCCCACAAAACAGATACCCACCACCTTCTGGAGGACAAGGAGGTCAGCGGTGATGAAAGCACCGCACCCCTTGCACACCACGCACCCCCCACCACTTCCCTACAGCAGAAGTCCCTGCGGAAGAGATGAGACGATATATATCAATCATCTAGACAAAACGGAGATGATAGTTAGATAGGGTGAGATATGTGTGAAGGCGTGTGAGTGGGAGAGTTGTAGAAGGAGAGAGTATGAGTGAGGTAAGTGTAGAGGGTGCGCTATGACGATGGAGGTGGAGAACGAGGCTGGTGGTTCCACTGTTGGGCGCGCGGGCGGAACTGAGTGTGGTGGAGTGGTGTTCCCAAGTGTATATTGTGGTGTGTGTGTGTGGACTGTCACTTATTGGTCGCCGCTACTGGGGCAACAATGTACAACCATCCAGTTGGGATGGTAGTTGCTGGGTGGGGTGTAGCGCGATTGTGAGACTCACCAAGATGTCTACCAGAACCACCACTGTGGTGGGCTTCACGGGGGAAGCACAAGTTCTGCCATACACTACCCCTTTGTCCACCACTGTGGGACCACAAACTTTGACTCATTCCTTTGTATGCTCGCCTTCTGTTCCAGTAAATCTACTGGGAAGAGACTTGCTTATTAAACTGGGAGCTACCATACTGTGTTCAGCAACTGGACTAACAGTGACTCTGCCTACGGGAACTTCTTTAAAATGTGGACTGAACAATACATCTCTGGGAGTATACTTGGCACAACCATTGCCTAGTCAATCACATACTGCTGATATCTATTGGGCACTCCTGGAATCAGAAAAACCTGCACCATCTGGGATACTATCCGCATTCAATAAATGGAGACCCTGGATCAACCAAATCCACCCCTATGTACCTCCTCCTGATCCTCCCCACATGACCCTCTTCTATGACAGACAGGATACATTCTGGTATCAGCAAAACTTCATGGAAAAATGTGAAGAACATTCTTGGCATCTCGAAAGTTCAGACATTTATGTTGCTCCTGAGGGTGTGGCTGCCACTGTAGAACTAACCCCTGACCAGCTGCAGTGGTATATGATGGGTGAGGAGGCAGTGCCACATGTTTCGCTGGCGCTTCATCCGGCTCATCAGGCTAAGGAGTTGGGTGGCATGGTAAAACGCTCCCAACAGTGTACTGATTGGTGTGATACCCAAATCCCACAAGTACAGTACTCACCCAGCACTGCAACCTACAAAATTGTGAATCAATCAGAAGATGACTCATTGCTTGAACATCTGCTTATTCCCAGAACACATGGTAGAGAAAGGACAGACCATCCATCTGCAGCACAACTGGTTGACTCT
This sequence comes from Apricaphanius iberus, assembly GCA_028564705.1. Classification (NCBI taxonomy): domain Eukaryota; kingdom Metazoa; phylum Chordata; class Actinopteri; order Cyprinodontiformes; family Aphaniidae; genus Apricaphanius; species Apricaphanius iberus. The sequence goes on from JAPXFQ010002128.1 coordinate 378,010, forward strand.
TTGCCTGCTTCCCTCTGGTCCCAAGGACCCACTGATGTGGGACTGGTGTCAGTTAAACCTATCAGTTTTGACTTGCAAAATAACACACCAATCCCACAGTATCCACATAAGTTTGAAGCCACTGAGGGAATAGCTGAAACCATTTCAGGTTTGATACAAACTGGAGTGTTGGAACCCTCAAACTCCAATTGGAATACTCCAATACTACCTGTAGAGAAGAAAGGGACAGGTAAATACAGGATGGTACATGACCTTCGCAAAATTAATGCACTTTTGGGCACTTCTCCTCTGCCAGTACCCAATCCATATGTGGCCCTGACCTCATTGCCACCGAATCATTCTTGGTTCACATGTGTGGACTTGGCAAATGCATTTTTCTGCATCCCACTTGCTGATTCCCTGAGGGATATATTTTCCTTCTCTTTCAGAGGAAAAAGATGGCGTTATACGCGCCTGCCACAAGGCTTTGCACTGTCACCTGGACTATTTAATCAAGTACTTAAAGCACTGTTGGAACACTGTCCCATACCAGAAGACTGCATGTTGGTGCAATATGTTGACGATCTTTTACTTTCAGCACCAACTGCGGAGATGTGCTTGGAAGGGACAAAAATCTTGTTGCAACATTTGGCATCATTGGGCTTCAAAGCCAGCAAGGAAAAATTGCAACTGGTAAGAAAACAGGTTTCCTTCCTGGGACGGGTTATTTCCCAATCCGGTGTGACCCTGTCACCAAGCCACAAGAACTCCATCTTGCATCACCCAAAGCCAACCACTGTGAGACAAATGCTGTCATTTCTTGGCCTTACCAGATACAGCCGCACATATGTACCTGACTATGTGGGTCTGACAACTCCCCTCCGAGCAATGGTGAAGGAACATGGGATGAGGAACTTAACTGCTACTCTTAATTGGACTGAGCAGGCAGAACGAGCATTCATCAGGCTCAAACAGGAGCTTTTAACAGCATCAGAATTGGCAGTTCCTGACTACAAATTACCTTTTCATTTGGATGTTTCTGGAACTGGGACACACATGAATGGGGTCCTGTTCCAGAAAAAAGGGGGAGTAAGACAGGTATTAACATACAGTAGTGTGATGCTAGATAGTACAGAAATGAAACATCCACCTTGCACTCAATACGCAGCTGGATTGGCAAAAATTATCCAAAAAACGGCTCACATTGTAATGAACCACCCACTGACAGTTTTAACCTCTCATAGTGTGGTGGCATATGTGCAGTCACACCTTTTCACCATGACTCCCCTGAGACAAAGAAGACTGAATGCCATTCTAGAAGCACCACACATCACATACACACATGAAGGCATCAACATGGCTGACCACATGGGCTCAGGGGAACCACATCAATGTGAAAGGCGCGTGGTGACAGAAGAAAAAATCAGACCAGATCTATCAGCAACACCACTACCTGAGGCAGAAGAGGACTGGTTCACAGATGGATGCTGCCACAGGGCCACAACAGGTGAGTTGAAAGCTGCCTGGGCTATAGTGCGGCAAAAAGGAAGCAGATGGGAAACGGTAAAAGCAGAACCCCTAACAGGATCCCAGTCAGCACAGAGAGCAGAACTCACAGCAGTCATTGAAGCCTTAAAATTAGCTGAAGGAAAAAAAGTTAACATCTACAGTGATTCAGCATACGCTGTAGGACCAGTGCATGTGGAACTAAAACAGTGGCTTAGAGCTGGTTTCCTCACTACATCAAACAAGCCCATCAAGCATGAAGCAGAAATGAAAGAACTGGCAGAAGCACTGCTGCTACCTGAGAAGGTGGCTGTCATAAAATATAAAGGCCACAGCACAGGTTTGGACTTGGTGTCTAAAGGGAACCAACAGGCAGATGAAGTGGCAAAACTAACAGCAGGATACCGAGCCAAACACATGCTAGTCTGCTCAGAACAACTAACAAACAAGACACCAGAGGAAATGTCCATGGAAGTACTCACAAGCCTCCAAGATAAAGCCTCGCCACAGGAAAAGACTTTACGGGTGGCTAGAGGAGCAACAAACACAGACTGCTGGAGGGGTCCAGATGGAAGACCAATATTACCACCGGGAGTAAGACAAACTGCATTGGAAGAAGCACATGGGATAGGACACGTGGGAGCAGCACAAATGATGAGAAACCCTGCCAATTGGTGGCACCCCAACTTACAAGATATGGCTAAGTATTACACCAAAACGTGTCAGGAATGCAATCAGTATGGGGTAAAGCCAACGCTCAGGCCCATGCAGGGAACTTTTCCAATTCCCACTTGCCCAGGAAAAGAGATAATCATTGACTATACAGACATGGGGGAAAGAGTGGGTAGGTACAGATACCTGTTGGTGTTTGTGGACGCTTATTCAGGTTGGCCAGAGTCATGGCCTACTATGAAGGAAGATAGCAAAACTGTAGTCAAGTGTCTTGTTAATCATTATATCCCACAGCATGGCTTCCCCGAAAAAGTAAGGTCAGATAATGGCACCCATTTCAAGAATCAGGATCTACAAAAAGTGGAGGAAGTACTGGGGTTGAAACATAAGTTTGGGACTGTATATCATCCACAGTCACAGGGCAAAGTAGAAAGAATGAACCAGTCATTAAAAACCAAATGGGCTAAAATCTGTGCACAGACTAAATTGACATGGGTGGATGCTCTGCCGCTAGCTTTGATGTCTATCAGATCTTCAGTAAACAAAAATACATCTCACACTCCATTTGAACTGCACACGGGACGCCCCATGCCAGGCCCCCGCACAAAATTACCTCTAACTGATTATGAGCCTCTAGAGCCCAAGACATATTATAACCTTCTGCATAGCCTTGTCTTACAGTTTTCTCAACAGAAAGGTGATCCAACGGAGTCTGGAGAACCAACGTCCATTCTTCCCTCCGTGGACTATGTGTACCTAAAGGTCATCAAAAGAAAGTGGTCAGAACCAAGGTGGACGGGACCATACCGAATCACTGAAAGAACATCACACGCAGTCAGATTGGCTGGAAAGGGGGACACTTGGTACCACTGGTCCCAATGTGCAGAAGCAGAGGAACCCTCACGATCATTGGCTGAAGTCCAGAAGGATCTGATTCAAGGAAACTTGATAAGTCATTAACTGTTTTAAAGAAATACATTGTATTGAATAATACACACCTGAATATCATCAGTTTAAGTATCTAGGTTAATTGCAACGGCCACAGAATGTCCTGGCCATTTGTTACTCCATTAACATGCAAGCAGAGACTAATGTACATTCTAGCATGTGTACTGCTAGCCCTAATCCCAGTTGCCATCCTACTAATCTGTGAAGGCCCGCCAAATCTTTCCAAAAACTCAAGCCTGCCCACCCCTCAGCCCACTCAAACTCCACCAAATAGCTCATTGGTTAGGAAAAAACGATCTTCCTCGCCTCAATCATGTAATCCCTCTACAACTCGGATGATAACGTTTTGTATACCCAAAAATGATAGCTATGTGATACAAGTAGACTTTGCTAGTTTCCCACAACCACCAGGCCATTACTCACAAAAATTGAAAGGGCATAAAAATCTGGCTGTTACACTTTCCTCAGCAGCATGGTATATCACATTAGGTAATTGGTATCAATGGAAATTGAATAATTTGATTGATGAGACAGGTCCAGATTGGAGTGTATACTCCAAGGGGGCAGCAAAAACTTGGAGGACTCAAAAGAAATTAACAATGGCAAAAACTTTAGCAGGTACTGGCCTGATAATCACAGTAAAATCATTCCTTCTGACCTCCTGCCAACAGTTTGTTCTGGCCCCTTGGACTGACCGAACAGGCCTTTACTGGCAGTTGGAAATCTGTCCCTCACCATCCCCTCAACCTGCCTCAGCAGTGTCAGATGATAGCGAGCAGTTTAATGGACAGCCAGTTACACACCAAAATGGAGGTAGATTAGGTAAGATTAAAATGACCAAGCCTGAGAATTTAACCCAAGATGAGATTTTCCAAATGTTAACTGGTGTTTCAGGAAACACAAACAATTGGCTATTAATGGCAGAACAAGCTGCAAAAAATGTACAGTCTGACTGTGTGGTTTGTATGGGTGCTAGACCAGTTCTAAAAGTAGTACCAGCACCAGTAAATAGCACCTGTATGCTACACTTAATGAATAACGCAAAATCCTCAGAATGCAAAATTTTGGAGTCTTACTTTCCTAAAACCCCTCGTGACATAACCAGCAAACCACCATTCTTCTCCTCAGAAGTAGCACCTAATAACTTTACCTGTATTGTATTAACTGGAAAAACCCATCAGTTGGGTAATGTGCCTGAGGAATGGTGTGAATCCAGTACAGAAGTGAGACCAAATTTTAGAGCAACTGCGCGTGCTGATTTATGGTGGTGGTGTTCAGGAAATAGACTCTATGATGGCTTTCCCAAAAATGCAGGAGGACGTTGCGCATTAATAACTTTACTACTCCCTGTGGTAGTAACTCCGGTTAAGTATGTCACAACTGAATGGCAAGACACCTTTACACTTACTAGGTCTAAAAGATCAGTAGTACCGAGTGCAGTGCCCAATCCCACCTACATAGACGCAATAGGAGTACCTAGGGGTGTACCAGATGAATACAAATTGCGTGATCAAATTAAATCAGGATGGGCATCTCTTCTGTGGCCCATAGAGATCAATGTGCATACTGATCTAATTAATTATGTTCATTATAATGTTCAACTATTGGCAAACTACACAAGGGATGGGTTTTCAGCTGTACATACCCAATTGTCTGCAACCTCATTGATGGCTTTCCAAAATAGAATTGCAGTTGACCTTTTATTAGCAGCGCAAGGGGGAGTGTGTCACATATTTGGGGAACAATGCTGCACCTTCATTCCAAATAACACAGCCCCTGATGGATCTTTAACTAAAGCACTTACTGGTCTTACTGCCCTCACTCACTCCATGAAAGAACATTCAGGGGTAGATACAGAAATGTGGGACTCTTGGTTGAACATGTTTGGCAGATATAAAAATTTGGTAGCATCTCTGCTAGTGTCTATTTCAGTATTTGCAGCTGTCTTGGTTACCTGTGGGTGCTGCTGCATTCCCTGCCTTAGGGCTTTAATGCAGAGACTCATTGAAACGGCCCTCACAAAAGAAAGAGGTGACATGGCAGTTCAGATGCCTCTGTTGGCTGCAGATGGTAGGATAAATTCTTCTCAAGATCCCTCAGATCTTGAAACTGATGATGAAGAAATTGATGTACATCCTCTCTCCTTTGTTTAAAATTTTTTAGTATAATGCAAACATATAGTAACCACTTTTTGCTTGTTCTCTGGCTATTTTGACTTATTTGCTTCATAATATGTTGACTGTTAGGTATAATAACACATTTTACATTATGACAGTGCTGGCTGCACTAACTCAGTTTCTGTTACAGGTTATGCAGAATACCATGTTTGCCTGAACATACGACCATGTTAGAGACTGGGACCAAGTGCAGCCGACCCTTGGGAAAGGTGGTGTCAGGATCCTTTTCTCCCCACAAAGTCAAAGAAATGAACTGTCTTTCCACAAAATATCCCGGGGAGTTTTTCGGACCTGACCAGATGTGTCCCATGTTTCTGTTATGGCTATTTTTTCACTTGATTAAATTTGACTATTGCTTATTTTTGTAGTTAATCTATTAAAATAGATTAAAAGGGGGACTGTTGAATATATTCTATTATACTGTGCTTTATGAAGTGCCTTATGAGATGTTTTACTTAGATTTTGATGCTTGTTACATATATTCTCAGCTTAGTTAAGATAACACTGTGCATGCAAAGATATCTCCTCTTATTTTGCAGAACTTGTCCATTTAACCAGAGCGTGATTATGCTGAGACTGCACCGTTAAGAGAAGAACACAGAATGTTCTCATGCTCTGCCACAACTAGGGAGTTGTTTCTCTGTGATACTTTCTCTTATCTCAAGGCCACAGTTGCTTATGACTCATGTTAGAATTGTATTGTGCAATGAATATGTAACCATTCGTGTGCAGTTTTGAATAAAAAAAAGCTGGCTCAGCAAGGAGAATCAGAATCGTTTTGGGCGGCTGTGAGACTTGTACTCTCTGCAGCTTCGGGCGATTCTCCGCTGCAGCGCAGACTTGGAAAGACTTTCAACTCTCCTCATTTCTCAACATACTGAAGGGCTGAGATTTCCTCCATATAATTTAATACCTGTGTTAAGATAATATATAAGAGTAATTAATAGGGGATCCTACAGTAGTCACCCCAAATCATTTACAGATAATACATTTTTGCTTTCTAACATAAATACAGCAACAAACAGCAGTAATGAGGTTGTATAAACAAGCACTTGCAAAAAGCACTTGGACAATAGATAACACCAGCACATTAATGCTGTTTCTGAGAGTGAACAGATCATTTTTGTTGTGAAAGTGACATTTACGAAACCTAAAACCCTGGTTTTTCTGTCCACAAATAACAAATAAAGGGTTAAAATGGAGAAAATGCAAATCTTCACTTTAGTCAGTCTTTAGAAATAATAATAATATGTGTGGACAATGCATTTGCTTCAACTTTATTTTGGAAGTGCTTCTTATTCAGCCATAATACACATTATGACTTAATTTATAAACACTGTAGATCTTTTAGCATCACACACATGGATTTATAAATGCTGCTTGAAACTATGTGCTTAAAACTCACTTTCAGAGCTGTTTCTAAAATAAGACAAAATATGTAATGGTAAGAGGTAAACTATCTCCCTTTTCAGTGATCATCTAGCTCAGACTAAACTAAATGGAGGAGGAAACATTCGCTAAGAGACATTTTTAGTGATGTAATGATATGTGGGGAAAACCAAACTGCTGCTTTGGCTAAGAGGGGACCTTAATACATAACATATAATATGAGTTTCGTTTCCCACTTAGAAATCTTTAGTGGAAAAGTCTTAATATTTAACTTCTTTAGTGTGCAGGAAATACAACAACAATGCTGTTTTGTTTTTTAAACAAAACAGCATTGTCGTTTTTTTACTTTATCTCTCGTTTTTTTGTTGTTTTTTTACTTTATCTCTCACCTTTTCTGAAAAATGTTGCAACAATTTGGTTGGTGTTGCAAGAAAAGACAAAGATGCGAAGGAAAATGGAGAGGATGTCTGTGGGAGCACAGGATGGAAGGAGTGGGATGTGATTGATGGTTTTTGTTAGCCTTCAGATTCTTGTTTAGTTGTAAAACCCTCTCCCATGAGAAGTAAGACAGCTAAGTGGTGACGACTCAGCTTGGGTGTGCGCAGAGATGAACCCATCTGGTTAACAGAAAGCAATGTAAACAACTGAAGACCGTGGAGGACAAATTTAACAAATTATCTTTCCATCTTTGCAAGGGCAATGAATGAAAGTATGTTAGCTTATAAAAAATTATTACCAGTCTGAAAAATATCAACATTTTCTCTATGGACATAATTATTTTCTGTCCAGTGAGTAAACTCTTTCAAACAAGCAAGAAATTCAGTATATTTGTCAGATTTTAAAATTATTCACCACATTCACCAATCAAATTAATTACAAAAGGTCAAGAATTTTCTTGACCTTGACTAATGAAGTACAAAGCAAAAATTAACATATTTAATTAAACTAAGATAACACTAATTTTGCAGAGACCTACTTAAGGTAAATTATGTTCAAAGTATTATCTGAAAGTTAAATGTCTACAAACATTTACTGGTCTCTTCAGATTTTAAAGAACACCCTAGAATTGTGTTTTCCAATACATGAAATGTATTATAAAAGGATATTTTCCAAGTCCGTGTTTCCTGGTCCTGCCCTGCCCTGGTAATGATGGCATTTTTAATGCCTTGGACTTTGTCATTAAAAAATATTGCAAACGCATTGCACTTAGATGCAGAAATTAGTTCTAAGGGCAGTGAAACTTGAGGATTAGTCAATCTGTTCACTGTGGCAAACAGAACATGAGAATTGTTTCTGCAGTTTGCGATTATTTCAGAGAAATACTTCTCCCTTGCGCCACATAAAATCTGGTTAAACAAACAAAGCACTTTTTTGTTAACCTCATAATGAACCTGGAGCTTTGACTTGCGTCATTTCCGTTCAGCTTTCCGGCACTCCCTTTTTTGTGCCCTGACCGAAACTTCATTTCTCCAAGGTGCCTTTTGCTTAGTGTTAACCTTTTTAACATTAACAGGAGCAATAGTATCCAAAACATTTACAACCCTTGAGGTGTAAGAGTCAAATAGATTATCAACATTTGAACATGGGGGATTTTCAAATCTGATCAATGCCATAAACTGTGTCCTTGTTGTATCGTTTATGTGTCTTCTTTGAATAACTCCAGGCCCAACTACTGGTTTGGGTGCAACAGACAGGTCAAAGAAGACACAAAAATGATCAGATAAAGCAACATCAACATAGATTGATGGGTAAATCAAGAGCTTTGCTCAGCTCTCTTTTCACCACAACAGAGCTGTAAAGCGCCCTCATCACTTTAGATGTGATACCAATCCACCTATCAGTCTCCCATTCCATTTTTTCTAATTAATAAACAAGACCTCAGGATACCTAAACTCTTCCCCTTGAGGTAAGACCTTTTCCCCGACCCAGAGAAGGCACTTTACCCTCACATGAGATGTGAAGAAAAAATGCTTTCTTGGATGTTTAAAGAGAAACTTTGCAGAAATTGGACAATAAATATACACTACATAACATAATGCTAAGCCAATAAGAAAAATACAATCTACTCTTCTCAGGTTCCTTCGACTACACAAACAGGCAAAATGGACACAAACAATATTTGTGGAAAAAATATTTACACATGCATTTAATTACTTTCACATTCAATGCAAACCATTATATTGAATACTAAAACTAGTTTAAGTGAAAGGGTTCTTTAAAGAAAACTGGTGAATAAATGGTCATTAATTAATTATTAATGAATATTTATAGTAACCTATTAGGATAATTTTGAAAGCTTTCTGAATGTCTAAATTACCAAATAAAAATAATTTCAGAATCTTTTACAAACTCTATTTGTCTCAGAGGTCGTGCTACAGTCTTTGGTTGTCATTTCTACATTTTGAAAAATATATTTTTCCATCAATTTTTTAAAGGACATATTCAGTGGCTCATTTTCTTTCGTTTCATTTTAAATCAAACCCGAACAAACTAAACAGAGAATCCACAATGTTCCATCACACATCATGCAGATTAATAATTATGAACATTTCACCTGGTGTGAAGTGCCTGTGCGTATTGGAGGCTGATGCAACACTTTGGGCATAGGTCAGAGAACATTAATCCAGTTGAAGTGATCAGAATATGGCAAAACCCTCTGAGCAAGAGCCTTTTTTGTTTTTTTCAGTGGGAGGAAAGTCCCTTTGATGTGCTCTTTTCGCATCAATACAGTTATCTGTCACCACCAGTCTGTGTCAGGTGTTGTGCAACCTGTGTTGCCAGAGATGCAAGGTAAAGCCTTATGGTGCATTCACACCGCACAGTTTGTCTGCGTCAGGCAACGCATTCAACGGATGAAGTTTGACGCATGTACTTTTTGGCTTCCATAGCCTGCTTCTGAGAAAAAAGGAGCGCATGGGCGGGGCTTCCTCTGTTGCTGTACGTTCTGAACTATGGCGGATTGTAACGAGAGAGTGGTTTGGCTTTATTTTCTAGATAAAGCTAGACAACGTTGACATGGGGTGCATCAGCGCTCATTCTTCAGATGCGATCTGAGTTCGGGGAGTTTAACCATTTGCTCCAGGAGCTGCTTATGGATGAGGTTCGCTTTCAGTGATACTTCCGTCTGTCCTGTGCCTAATTTTACGACCTCCTGGGCCGCATCCGAGCTTAAATCTCCTACCAGGACACCAACTACAGGTGCTCTGTTCCTCCTTAGGAGCGCCTTTCCATCTGACTTCGGTAAGTGTTATTTCTGATTTTTGAAATCTGCGTTTGTTGAAAATCTTTTCACTAGACCCGCGATTCATTCAAGATATGTGTATAGTGAAAAAAACTACAGTAAGACGCTCTGATTGGTAGCCGCACTGCGTTAACTGCGTTGGGTCAGTCAAAAGTTCAGCTAGCTGAACTTCTGCGTTGCTTGCGTTGCCGTATGTAACGCAAAGTGAAGTTGACGGAGCCAACGTACACAACACACCGCAGAGACTTCGACAGACCTCTGACGGACTCTACCATAGACTTCCCGCAACTGACACTGATGCAAGGGGTTGGTGTGAATGCAGCATTAGAAACTCTTCAACATGCTGTCACCTTCAGATTTTTCCATCAATGCTTTAAAACCAGTCAAATATGGAAAATATTCAGATAATGCAACTCCCGTGTATTAACCATAAAGCTAGAGAGACGATAAGAACAGCACTGTCCATTGTTTATGTTAACCTATTGATCTGGACTAAGGCGAGTGAACTAACTGACCTTTCTGGTGTGAATATGGCCTTTGTTATTCAATAATGTCATTGTCTTTATGGTGGAAAATTAACATATACTTTTTAAAAATGTATTCTAAACATTATCACAGATGTAAACTAGAAAATGAACAAAATAAAGCCAAGATAAAATATTGGAAGTGAAAAAGCTACCCAACATAATTCAACAGTTGATTTAGGACAATTAGTTTTTGCTGCCTGTGTTGTTTCACCAAGAAAAGAACCTCTGATTATCTGAAGGTCTGCTGGTTTCAGACTTTGAACTGACATCCGCTACTGCTTTTACGACACTTTGAAAAATCCAAAGATTTGCTTTCACTTGTGATCAGCAGGAAAATAAACTATCTCTCTTGTGCTGCTGATGATTTGTGTGCACTCATTCATGCAGCTTGGTAAATGTGCCTCTTAGTCTTCTTAAATGCTCCTAATGAAAAAGTGAGTCAGCAATGTCCAAATAATGAATCCTGGAAAGGATATTTCTGTAATTATTCTCCACTTAGTCGCCCTATCTTTTCTCCTTATTGATTTTTGCTTCTCACTGCAGTCAGTAATTTCTTTTGTTGTGTTAATATCACTAATGCTAATCAATCATAACTGATATGCGAGTGGCTGAATGTGGCCTTACTAAATATATTCAGTCCTTTTAATCGTCTGTTTTCAGTCTAAGCTTGCAGTGAGGAACTGAAGAAAGATATTACTGTATTTCTGATGTTCATCTGTTTTAGACTGTGGAGCATCTTCTTTGAACCAAATCCATCATGTTAAGATCATTTTTCATAATCTTTCTTTTTTATTATTATAATTTTTTACGTTAGTTCAAACACCCAAAGTAACTTAGGAGGACCTGCCATCTAAGGTGGGAGAAATTGTCGACAAGACAACCATTAGATACACATTACACTAATCTGGCCTTTATGGAAGAGTAATAATTGAAAAAGTCCTAAATTGTCCACTTTGTATATTACCACAAACTAAATAGGTTTACAATTACACTGGTCAGATGAGACAAAATCTATACTTTTTAGCCAACATGCATAATGATATTTGTAAAGTGAAACTTTACAAACATGGAAGTAGCAGCATGTGAGGATACAGGAAAATCCAGAAAGAAAATATGTTAGAGGTTGCAAAAAAACTTTACAGTGGGGTGGAGGTTTACCTTCAAGCAGGAGAGCAGACCTAAATATAAAGCAAAATTTGGAATAGAAAAACTTATATTCAAGTATATTCATGTGTTAGAATGGCCCAGTCAAAGTCCAGACCTAAATAGAATAGAACATTTGTGACTTGAAAGTTGATGTACACAAATGCTCTCCATCAAATCTGAGCTGGAGGTATTTTGCAAAAAGAAAAAGGGAAAAAATTCCAGGTGCTTTGTGCAAAGCTGGAAGATACATATACCAAAAACACTTGGAGAGTAACTACAGGGAAAGGTGGTTCTTTAACATGTTGACTGAGAGAGACTAAACAAACAAGCATGATTTTTTGAATGTAAAAAGAAAAACTATCATTTTCCTTTCACTACACTGCCTGCACAGCACTGCTTTGGGTTGGTACATGACGTAAAATCCCAATATATTTTTTTAAACATTTTGTGTTGTAACATGAGGAATTCTGAATTCGTAAGGGTAAGAATGCTTTTGTCAGGATTGTGGGTTGTTTGTCTCTGTTTTGTTAACATCTCCACAGAGGGCATGGTGTAGACTGGAGCTGCAGCTCCTGCTGATGTGCTTCGAGCTTGTCATCAAAGCTCCTTTTCTGCTGGATAAGAGGAGATGGCTGCCAGTCACTCAGTGCCTGGGTGCTAATAAATGTGGTAACTCTGAGCCCTCTGATTTCCTTGACTTTTCATGTTCTTTGCCTTTCACCTTAATAATATTTCCATGTGTCTTCATTCTAAGGTCTCCCACAGTGCTACTTCTTGGACCTGTTCCTTCATGTTCATTTACTAATGTCTTCATGTCTACTAACCCTCGTGAAATTACTCCTTGATCATTATCTTCAGACTTGCAGCCTTCAAGCTTTACTTACCTTTCTCCAACCTCCTCTACTAATCTGTTCGCCTTCCAAGTTCCACCATTGTCCCCACCTTCATGTCCTCATACCACCAACCAGTTGTCACTTCCTGGATCATCAAACAAAGCCACAGCCTACTATCCACTCATCAGACTTGACAGAAAACCTCTCCATCTACAGTTATACATTTTCACAGCTTGTACAATTATCTATTTATTCTCATTTCTCATATTCTCGCTTTCCCCTTTGTCTATCTGATTCTTCCAAGCTGTTGGACTTCCCCTGGACCAGAAACTGCACAACATTGTTTTTCTGAATAGTTTTCTGCATGTCGATCAGATGATTTAACAAAACAATGACAGCTTTGCCCTTTTCTATTATGGTTTAAAGGGGACACATCATGAAAATTCCACTATTTTAGCCCTTAAATGCAATGTGTAGTGCATTTAGACTGTAGGAATGTAAAAAAGCATAAATTAGTCACCCAAGGTGTTGTGGAGATATTTTTGTATACTGTTTTGATTATATTTTTTAAGCCATTCAGTTTTCTCTATTATCTATTATGGTTTTTGAACTATTACATCACAGATCTTAGACTGGAACTACTAAACAAGGTCGTGGAAATCCGGCTAAACACTGAGTGAATCCGCCATCTTTATTTCTCGTTGCAAGTTTGTATTCCTAGTTCAGGAATGCTGAAGGTAGAAGTAGAACAGTTAAAATATTTGGTTGTCGGATTATTAACCCACACGATTCTTTACACCGTCCCCCTGAATAAGAACCCCTGCAAAGTCCTGGTGGAAGCTTTATGTTTCATGGTAGATTACATGCATCTGTGGGGAAAGTCGCGTTTTTCTGTGGGAAAGATGAGAGCTTCAGTTGCATCCACCAGCATCAAGAAGGATTTGCTGACAGACTCTGTCTTATTGAGGGACCTGTAGAGCACGGGTGTCAAACTCATCTCCAATTTGGGCCACACCAAGATCATGAATGTCGTTAAAGGGCCGGTTGTGGTTTTTTATAATATAAATATCTGTCATTTGACAAGCTGTTCTTAAAGATAAAAAATACCGAACATCTTTTCACACTGATGTGATTTAGGACTTTTAGAATAAGCATTGATTTGATTTGACAATATACTACCTAGATGTACACAAACAGAACTAAAAAATATATATTTTTATATGATCCTCTAGAGTTAAAAGGGCCACTAAAGTGCTATGGAGGGCCAGATTTGGCTACCGGGCCTTGAGTTTGACAAATGTGCTGTAGAGCAACAATAATGAGTGTCATGTACCATGTCTAGAGATTAGTGTACGTTTAAGTTCTGTGAATCTTTCCACAACTGCATGATAGTTAGTATTGCTCAAAATAAATGAAAAAGTAATTACTTTCATTGAAAGCAATTAATATTCTTTCCTTGCATAAAGCCTCTCAAATGTTTTAAACTTTCATTGCAAACCAGTCCAAACCAGATAGGGTATTTTCAAATGATTAATCATTTACCTCAGATTTTTTTTCACCAACTTTTGGATGTTTTAAATATAGACTAACATGAAAATACTACTTCCAGGGTTGAAATAGTAGCTTCCACACAAAAATACCTCCAGTCTGATTAATTACATTTCCAGTTTGGTTTAAAATAAACATTTTATTTTTTCTACTTTTGTTAGTTTTACAGATGGGTTGCTTCATTCCTGTGCAGTCCACCCTGATTTGGTGCCTGGCACTTCCCATTACCCCATCGTACTGTTAGGCGAGGCCAGAACCCAGGTCCAAACCCAAGGGCCCCCACTGGCCCCTGCAATGAAAAGCAGATGGCTGTTCCTGTGACGGCAGCCGGCTCCAGTCAGCAGTCCAGGAGAGGAAATTTCTCATTCGCTGTCATCCATCATCGGGCAGGCTGTGGGATGGGGAAGGGGGGCAAAGGAGGGAAGACAGAGTAATGCCTGACAGCCGGCGTCTGGCCTCTTTCAAACGCCTCTGCATGGCACATTTAGGGCTCACACTTACATGTAAACACACACACATATATCAATGAAGATGGATTCTTCTTCACACTCACAGAGCGGCTGAAATATTCCGGCTCCTGCTCATGTGACTTGGCTTTCATTGGGCGGTATTCCTTTCAATATTGGGTCAGTGGCAAAAGGTTGATTCCGGTCAATCATAATGTCCCAATGCACGAGCAGAATAGGCTCTGGTTAATGTTGTTCTGTTCTGCTCATCTTTGACGTTTTTCCATGTATCCTCTCATGAGGTTCCAAAGGAGTACAGAGAAGATGTAAAAGTAGAGGAGGAGGTAGAATGAGGGGAAAAAGAAGAGAGATGGAGCACAGTGAGTAATGTACCTGACAGCTGAGGATCATTAATCACTGTCAGAGTTGAAAGGAAAGGAGAGAGTATAGGGGGGAAGGGGGTGGGTATGACATCTGACGTGGCAACACAGACAAAAAGCTCAACTGGCCTCTCTCCTACACACAGCTTCACGCATTCTTTCACAGACCTCCTGCGTTTCCATCCCTCTCTTCACTACAATTCTTCTTCATGACAGAACAGTTTTCCCAAAATGTCAAAAAAGGACTGAATGGCTGACGTTAAAAAGGACAGAAACAAGCTAACCAGTAAACACACACACACACTTATGCACACACACGGAGTCCTGTCATGTTTGTGCATTACTTGCACTAATAGGGGCTGCCGAGGGTTTGACTCCGCGCGGCGGGCCGCCACTGCACAGCAAAGACAGCCATTCACAGCCTGTCAACCCACCCTGCAGCGAGATGCATCGACAAAGACACGCAGAATGGGGGGCTCTCACAAAGAGATGAAGGCGACGTAGTGACTTCAAATCTCAAACATGCAGGCATGCACAAAAAGACAGGCACACACACTCATCCTGTCCTCCTTCCTTCATGCAGCGGGACAGCAGCTGGCCTGTTCCATTGTCACTCACACTGATGAATCTACTCAGCTGCATCTAAGTAGTCCTCCCATAGTTTAACAACTATTCCTTTATTTTTCCTTTACATGTGATTCAAAATAGGTTTTTTTCCATCATTCTGCAACAGTGTGTCATGTCTTGCACATTCTGAACCAGACAGAAACTCAACAAAATGTTTAAAAAAAGAAGGACACTGAGAAAAAAAGAGAGTTCACACTTTAACAATGGCATTTTGTAGAGCATTGGCTGCTACCTCCGTACAGAGATATGTGGATGCGGGGTCTGGACCAGGAGTGGTGTAATTCTGATATGAGGAGCTTCACAACTTCAGAGTTCATCCACAATTTCAGGATGTCAAGACATACCTTTGAATACCTCGGTCAGTGCTTCTACTAAAGACTGTCAAGACGGTATACTTATCTTCGCCAATCCAAAACGCTGGGTATGTCGGATAGGATGGATTTAATGTAACATGGCCATTCAGACCACAGTTGCCTTCAAAAACATAAGATATGTTTGGATTTAGTATCAGATATGAAAGTGACCTGAGTTATATTTAAAAAAAGGCATTTGTGCTGGCCAGACCCTAATAATAAAATCAGATATGGGTGGCATATGGCCAAAAAAAGTCGGATTTAAATCGCTTTTGCCTGCAATGTGAACCTAGTCTTAGACAAGCTGAATTTGTTTGAAATTTTAAAGAATCTTTTAAACCGTACCTATTGATGTTTACCTGGACTGCATAGCTCGAGATGGTCACTGATTTCAGGGATAGACTTTTAACGTTGTGACAAACTTAACTTTCCTCTTTTTTCTCCACAAACCAAATATTTCAACAGAATTTTATGAGATAGACTGAGACAGACTCTTGCATAATTTTGAAATGGAAGAAAAAAAATGACTTTAAAATATTTTTACAAATGAAACATCTGACAAGTTTGGTGTGCGTTCTGTTCAGCCTTCTTCGCTCTGGAGACACTAGATAAAATCCAGCATAATCATTTGTGTGCCATTCTTTAGTCCATAATGTGAAGCTGGAGCAGTAATCAGAGAAATATAGAGTCCCGTGGTAACTTAGGAGGTGAAGCAGAGATCCATACCTAAGGTGGGAAAATTTGAAAACAGAAAATCAATCAATCAATATAAATCCATTTACACATCCAAAGTGACTATAGTGCAGTACAGGGTTATAAAATAAAACATTACCTATAAGACATAAACTACAACCCCAGATCAGAAAAAGTTGGGACTGTATGGAAAATGCTTATAAAAAAAGAAAGTAGTGATTTCTAAATTTACTTTGAATTGTATTTCATTGCAGACAAAATAAATAAAAAAAATATCATGTTTTGTCTGGTCAACATAATTTTGTTTGTAAATACACTTCCTTTTCTGTCAATCAGACCTGTAGCATATTCCGAAAACCGTCTGGGACAGGAGCAAATAATGGTGTGGTTTGAAACAGGCGATGTTAACAAGTGATTGTAATTATGATTTGATACAAGAGCAGCATTAAAGAAAGCTCTAGTCCTGAAGGAGCAAAGATGGACTGAGGATCACCAGTTTGGCAATAAATACAAAATTATTGAAATGTTTAAAAACAATTTTCCTAAAAGAATGCTAGGGCAAGATTTAAATATTTTACATTTGACACTGCATAACTTACCCTAATGCTCCGTTCAGCATCAGGCAACACTCATAAAGATTCAAGGAATCTGGAGGAATTTCAGTACGTAAATGAGAAGGGTGCATGACTAAGCTGAACAAACATGTTCAACATGTTCATCTCTGATGCCTCAGGTGACACTGCATTAAGAATCATCTCTTATGGATGGATGGATGGCTGGAACCCAACCAGGTACATCCTAAAATGAAAAGGAACTTTGGATTACTAGATTTGTCCCATAGTCATTGCTAATACTACAGGAGCCTTAGTTTCTATTAAGAGAGGTCAAACGTTTCCTGTTGTTCTTGGCCAGGTTTGCACACACTGCTGCAGGGATTTTTGCCCACTCCTCCCCACAGATTTTCTCTAGGGCGGACTGCCCGGGGATCCTCTCTTGGGGACCTGGAGATCCAGCCGACGGGATGTTCATCCCTTTGCAGGACGGGAGGCGGCCGGATGGCCCTGCGTTCCTCTCTTGCGGACGAGGCAGCAGACCTGCCAACCTTGAAGAAATTTTACGAGTACACGTAAAATTACGAGTTACGAGTTTTTTTTCGACTTTGTTTAAAACTGCCTAAACTTACACGGACCACGGTCCGGTCCCGACCCCTGTGGCCTGTTTTTCCATTTTTTATATTTGATCCGAGTCTAAAATTGAAATATGAAAAAACCAGGAAATATTTATTTTTTTGTGTTAGATTAAAAAACGAAAAACAAAACAATCTGTCACTTTTTCATTTTTTGATTTTCAACAATTGAAAAAGGGGCTTTCCACATAGACACAGACTAGCCAGCAATAATATGAAAGTAGCCAGCTTAAGGGGGGGGGGGAGGACTGACCATATAGTGTAAATGTAAGTAACAGCACAATATTCATGTGTATTTATTAACTTCGTTGTAAACACCCGAATATGTATACAAATAAAATAAAAATACTCTTAAGTAAAAGACGTTTCCAACATAAATTATAAACTTAATGGTTTCATATCTCCATTATGCTATTTAATCAACTTCACTGTTGTCACTATCTTCCCATTCAGGATCAGAGTCCATGCCCAACTCAAAATATTGCAATGTAACATTTGTATTTTTTTTTTTTTTTTTTAACGTGTCCTGTCTAGCAGTATGCTACTCAGAATTGGTGTCTGAGTACCAAGTACAAGCCCAACCGTTTTACTTTCCCAAGCAGAGTATTACAGTTTCGCTGTAGTACGCCACTTGATGTATATGTATGAAAAATCTTTATTAATGATTACTGTGGGTTCAATTTCATGGACATTAAACTGAGACAAGAAGGGAGAAAGGAAGAAGGTGAAGAAAAGAAACCGGACCAGCAGAGGTGCGAACCGACGACACAAGACAGGGAGGCAAACAAAGAACACAAGAAAACATCCCAGTCCTCCACCTCAGCCGGACGGCAGAGAAACAGTAATACAAAACAAAAACAACAAACTGTACAGAACCAAACCAATGGTTCGGATCTAGTAGAATAAACTAAGAATTACACATTCACTACACACAAGCATTGATTAATGAACATAATACAAATGTTTCTGGTAAGCTCCTGTGAACAACTAACTAATATGATGATAACCTCAGCTTAAGATATGTCCGTCCTCACCAATGTCCCCACACCCATGTGTGTGCGAGCATGCAGGTCGGAATAAGGTTTCCCCACGCAAGTGATTGATAGCTGGTGTAAGGAACCGTCAATCCGTCCTACAGGAATCGGCACAGACATGGAGGAGGCAAGAGATGTATGCATCCAGGGTCCCATAGAGTACAGAGGCCACAGGCGGATCAGCGCAGGGTCGATCACCCGCCAAGAGGGGAACAGATGGAAGCCCCAGGGGAACACCCACCAGCCGCAATGCTGGGGCCCGAGAGATCGCAGTGACGAGCCCACGGGCTCCGCCGGTAACCGGCTACGCCAGGGCGGGCCCGGATCAGGAACCGGAGGCCACGGGGACCAGGGGCACCCCGCCCCCCAGCGGGGCCCCAACCAGGGACCAGCCGACAAGGGCCCCCCGCCGCCGCCGCAGGCAAGGAGGATCCGCAGCCAACCGACGGACAACACACGCCGCCGCCACCCCGGACCAATACCCACCGCCAACAACCCGGCCCGCCTCCACACACCCACACGCCAGGGAGCCACAGCAAGAGCCACAGCGGATGTACGCCCTCCCCAGGCCGCGCCCAGCCGGCACCTGGACATCCAGATCTTCCAGCTCCCGGGTCCAGATCCCGCCCCACGTAGGGCGCCAAGATCAGGGGCCCAGCCAATGCCGGACAGCCCCACCAGGTGAACAGACCAGCCAGCAGAAGTCCTGGAACCGGTGTCTAGATGCGTTTAACCAGTGGGTGCCGGCACCACAGACGAGGCCCCCACAACGGGCCCCTATAGGGGGCCCCCCATGAGGGTCCCCGCCCCCAGCGCCAATGCGCCACACCGCCAGGTCCCTACATGTGCGTTCCATGTAAATGTTGCAAGTGTAAGTGTCTAAGTTGCTAAATAAAATCGGGACCCAGGCCGCCACCGGGTAGCGAAGACGGAAGCTCCATCCCGCATTTCTTCCCACCCGATCCACCAAGGGTGGGAGGCCCCAGCACGTCAAGTCGGGGCCCACGGCAGCGGCACCCCCGAGCCCCATGGGGGCCCCGGCAATCCACCAGCCCCCATGCCAGGGGCATACCTAAATCCTTCCCAACATTCACACTGCTAACAAAACACATGTCACTAGACACCCAGGTTGAGTTTAGCCCCCCCTCCCCCTCAACGCCCTCCCCCCTCCCGTCCCAAGCGCACCCCGTTAAAAAGAGCGCCTGTGCTAGATGGTAAAAAGCCTCCCCGCCAATAAGAGACGCCCCAGGCACCGCCAGCGTCCGAGGGCCTCCGCGCCGAGGCCGGAACCCGGCGCACCACCGACTCGGGTACCCCGGACATGCCGCGCCAGGCCCGTGGGCAGACCGAAGTCCCGGGCGGCCAATCCCCAGGCCGACATCCTCCAGCCTTGCTACTACCGCCCGATGGCCGGGTGGCAACAGAACCCAGCACCTCCACCCACCAGCCCACACCCCACCAACCGGTCAGTCACCGTGGAGGCCGACCAACACCGGCCAGAGGCCCCCACCTCAGCACCCCCGCGAGGGCTAAGACCAAGACCCAGGAGCCATGTCCAGTGTCAATATAGCCGATCGGGCCCGGAGACGCCGGCCACCCGCCGCGGCCTCTCGCCGACGCCCGGACGCGGCAAGCGGCCACCGGGGAGCAAGCGACAAGAACCAGCCCGGGGAGATGGAAAGGGCAGCAGCGCCCGCCAACCACCGGCCGACCACAGCCCCCCCCCAGCCGGCACCGACGGCAGCGCCCCCCCCCGGCCAAGCCCCAGCCAGGGCCCCAGCCGGGGGGCACGCCGCCCCAGAACCCCGAGCCCCAGGCCCAGCCCAGACCCCCCCAGAGCAGCACAGCACCAGGCCAGTAACCCGTGTCCGCCAGCACGACCCCTCTAAGGCGCCGCATGCAGCCACTAGGAGTCACCACACAAAGCCCCCAAAGTCCCACCCCAGGCGAGGGTCACGGCACCTACCGCCGAACCGCAAGCGGACCCACCCCCAAGGACCTCCCCGCAGTCACCACCAACCCTTAAGCTCCACATCGGCAACCGTGTCCCACAGAACGGAATCAAGGGCCAATATTTCTTAACAGGTGGGCGGAACCAAAGAGCATGAATATAATTGTCTGGTAGATTGCTTGTACATTGTAAACAGGTATCAGACGGCGTATAACCCATCTTGAACATCCGTTGCCCTGTATAATGCACTCTATGAAGGATTTTATATTGTATTAATCGTAGATTAGGATTTTTAAGAAATTTAAATGTTCTTAATGAAATTTGAGACCAGAGGTTTTGGTCTATTGAGATGGACAAGTCCATCTCCCATTTTGAAATAGGAAGGGCTATTGATTCATCTATTCTATTTAATGTTTTGTATATTTTAGATAGCAGTTTGGGAGGGTTAAGATTAAGGAAGTCTAAAACTTTTCCTGGAATTTGTAAATCAACTGTATTGAGCCTAAATTTATTTTTTATAATTGATTTAATTTGTTGGTATTCTAAGAATTTATTCTTGTTAATTCCGAATTGTGTAACCAATGTATTAAATTGGATAAAGTCTGTTCCATCAAATATATGCTCCAGGTATTCAATTCCTTTACAACTCCAGCCTGGAAAGTTGATCATGCATTTTTTTTGTAAGATATCCGGGTTATTCCAGATGGGTGTACGCCTGCATGGGACTAGTGAGGTCTTTGTCATTTTAAGAAATTCCCACCAAGCTGTCAGAGAGGAGCTGATATTAATACTTTTAAAACATTCATTTTGTTTTATATTTGAGCTAACAAAAGGTAGATCTGAAAGTTTTATCTTATTGCATAGTGTCTGTTCTACATCTACCCAGCACTCATCGATATAACTGTGTTTTACCCATCTTGATGTGTATTGGAGTCTGTTGGCTAAGAAATAATGACGAAAGTTTGGTAGGTCTAGACCTCCTTTATCTTTGGACTTCTGTAGTGTTTTTAAGCTGATACGTGGGGGTTTATCTTTCCAAAGAAATTTAGAAACAGAAGAGTCCAGAGATCTAAACCAATCAGGTGATGGTTTGCTTGGGATCATTGAGAATAAATAATTGATTCTAGGCAAAACCATCATTTTTATTGTAGCTACCCTTCCAATAAGTGATATTGGAAGGGATTTCCATCTTGCCAGATCATCTTCCACTTTTTTTAAAAGTGGGACGTAGTTTAGCTTAGATAAGTCTGCCAGTCTTGGTGAGATATGGATACCTAGATATGTAATATTTCCCGACCGGAGCTGTAAAGCAACAGGACTCTGGTAAGAACAGTTGATTGGAAGGACTGTAGATTTTAACCAATTTATGGAATAGTCTGAAACTCTTGAGTAAGATTTTATTAACTCAATTACCTGATACAAGGAAGTTTGTGAATGCTGTAGAAAAAGTAGTACATCATCTGCGTATAAACTGATTTTATGTTCTATTTTGTTGCATTGTATACCTTTAACATTATTATTTTGCCTGATTGCTGCTGCTAATGGTTCAATAAAAATAGCAAAGAGGGAGGGAGAAAGTGGACATCCCTGCCTGGTACCTCTCTGAAGAAAGAACCTTGATGATGTTTGATTATTGGTCCTAATACATGCTGTTGGTGAGCTGTATAATATTTTTAACCAGTTTACAAAAGAATTACTGAATCCGAATTTATTTAAGGCTGCAAATAAAAATTTCCAGTTAACTCTATCAAATGCTTTTTCTGCATCTAAAGATAATATATTGGTTTGGACGTTTTTACAGTGGGAATAATCTATTAAATCTATTAATCTACGTGAATTTGTTGAAGAGAGCCTACCTTTTATAAAACCTGTTTGATCAGGGTGGATTATTAGAGGTGTTATTTTCTCTATCCTTCTTGCAAGAGCTTTGCAAATTATTTTCAGATCCACATTGATAAGAGAAATGGGACGATAACTGGTAGGAGACATAGGGTCTTTTCCTGGTTTTAATAGAAGATTGATGTAGGCAGAGTTCATGTTTGGTGGTATTCGACCATTTTCCTTTGTTTCCTGCAACATTTTGTAAAATGTTGGTGCCAGAATATTCCAGAATTCTTTATAGAACTCTACTGGAAATCCATCTGGACCTGGAGCTTTATTATTAGGCATGGATTGGAGGGCCTTTCCTGATTCAGTTCAGACACTGTTAGCGGTGAATCCAGGGCCTTTGCCTTGACTGTCTGATAAAAGTTTAGGAAGAGTTTTTTTTATCCAGAAATGTAACAATATCATTATTTTAAAGGGTTTAATCTCTGGTGTGTAAACACGTCTCATAAAATTCTTGAAAGTGTTGTTTATTTTTTTTCAGGGGTTCATATATTATATTCCAAATTTTGTCTTTGTATTGCCAAGATATTAGTTGGTTTTTTCCTTTTATTTATTTTTAATTGATTAGTAGGAAAGCTACCTGGATTTATTAACTATGTTCAAAGTTTTCTTTCTAGTCTTGTATTAAAACTGCGTCCTCTTATTTAATAATTTCATTTAATTATTAATTTTTGCTTTCCTTATTTTACTTAAGCTCTCTTTATACAGGGAAGGTTCTAATGATTTAATAGTTCTTCTAATTCCTGAACATGTTTATTTTCTGTTCTTTTTTTATTTGATGAGAATGAAATTATTTTTACCTCTAATCAACAGCTTCCCTGCTTCCCATAGAACGTGGATGGCGACATATCAGGGGAGATCATTAAATTCCATGTTGAAGCCATTCTTTTTGAATATATTCTAAAAAATTCTTTATCCGTAAGTTAATGATGTATTAAATCTCAATTTTTATATTGAAGGGTTGCCAATTTTATTTGCTAATTTTAAGAAACAGGAGGTGATCGTGATCACTACTAGGATTATCTCAGTGTCTGAAATGTCATTCAACAGTGAGCTTGGACTAACAAATAGTCCAATCTAGAAAAGAATGAGGATACGTTGAGTAAAAAAGTGTATTATTTATGTCGTTGGGATGAAAGCGCGATCGCCATGGCACATCGCAGATTCCATAAATCGCTCATGTACTGTTTAACTTATATATATGATTGCCATTCTGCGCTAAGTCCCTGCTGTACTTGAGCCTTTGTCTATTACTTCATTTTAGTCCAAAGTTGGTTAAAATCTCCCAAGAACAAGTGGCAAAATCCATGTGATTTAGCCAGAAACGAGAAGAAAGTATGAAAGAATGAGGGGTCGTCAACACATTTGGGGGGGGACCCATATATAATAACTGTACATAACTTTTGGTATTTATATATAGTTTTAATATTATTAATCTACCTTCTGGATATTAGGCTGTGACTAATCCATCCATCCATCCATCTTCTTACTAGCTTTATCCAATTCAGGGTCACGGGGCAAGCTGGAAGCCTATCACAGCAATAATCAGGAGTTAGCAGGTACACCCTGAAACAGGACGCAGTCTGTTTGCAGTAGCTGTGTCTATTACTTTAAAAATTAGATTTCTATTTTATTAATATATGGACCTTAGCTCCTCGTTTGTCTAGAGTTATCGCATGAAGAAAATAATTAGGATACTCTGGTGTTTTTTTAAATCATTAGCTGTTTGAACTTGATTATGAGGTCTCCTGTAGTAAGACGACATCTGCCTTCAATCTTGTGACGGATGGTTGAAACTTAATGGTTTTATCTCTGGAGCATTAGCGCCGCGAATTTTCCAAGTTATAAATTTTACAGGATTCATAGAGCTAGATAAAACTTAGACATGTACTATCGCCAAGGAAGAATATAGGTGTAATTTTGGTTTGTCCCATGGGGTTTGCCAGATTGGAAAAAAAAAAAACCAGAAGGCAGAGATTAAAGCGAGGGCAAATAATGCCCACCTTTTTACAGGTGTGTACAGAATGAAAGTATGATGGAAAAAAAAAAACATGAATATGCCATGATAAACAGTCTGTGTGTGTGTGAGAGAGAAAAAGGAAAAAAAAAAAAAGGTGATTAAAGAGATTAGTTAGGTACAAATTGTGAGAAATAAAATAGAGAAAAAGAAAAAAAGAAAAAAAAAGAAAAAGCAATCTAGTGCACAAGCCCTGAACCACCACATTAAACAACAAAAAAAACAGCCTGCGGAGCTGTGCTTTTTTTTTAACACTCTATAGTTGTCTGATAAAGCTAATTCTGTCTAGCGTTATGTTAAATATGACTAATAAAGCCAAGGAGTAACCTGAGGGTCCCTAAACAGCGACCGTTAAAAAATACTGTTTATCCAACACTAAAGTAGCCCTACTGCCCTCACTAATATTGTTTTTTTCTAATTGAAAAATAACACGGTCTTCATGTTCCAGGATTTCTTTCGGAAACCCTGATCATTAACGCTGTAATTCCGTCGACCGTAGCTCTCTACCGCCGCGTCCATTTGACGTGTTCTTTTTGTTTTAAAATGTTCAAAATTTTGCAACAATGGTCGCAGGCCGCGGGTGTTTGTTGGGCTTCTGACCCCGAGTCGGTGGAAACCCGATGTGAAGGTTATGTTTTTATCGTGTCGACTCTGGCAGTTTCACTGGTGTTGAATGAACTTTCGCACGGCTTCTTCAGCATCTTCCTCAGCACTGCTCTGGCATCGCCGACAAAAAAACAAGTTTGTCCCTCATTGATGGGCCTCTGGATGTCTTAGAATAGACTCCTTGAAGCTTTTTGTTTTCTCCGACAGCTGACTTCATCCCCTCGGTGAGTTTATTAAAACTTCTTCTTTTTAGTGTTTGATTTTCTGTAAGTACGTGAAAGCTATTGTTGTTGGCTGAACTCCCGAGAATCCCTCAGAGCCCTGAAATTCTATATGAGAACCTCCCACCAGCGCGAGACGGTCGTTCCAAGCAGGCGGTTAGCTATTGTCTATTGAGGTCCAGGATGTCGCCGTGTGCTTTATTTTCTGGCGAGTCGGGGGATGTGCTAGCCTCGGAACGAGTGCGCTTCTGCGGCGGTGTGATCGTTGTTGTTTATCCCGAAGAGGTTTTAGTTGACTTACCCATAACGATGTTATCCAAAGCACTCGTTAGGTGTTAGCACTTCCAGCGAATCCAATTTTTCCTCGTCAGGTTGTTTAGAGGGGATAAAAAAAAAAAAAAGTAACTTGATTGGGTTAGTTTAGAAGCCTGCGTTTGGTTCAAAATGATTTTCTATTTTACCTGACTGGATTGTATATTTTACTCATAACCGCCTTGCTTCACCAAATGCACAGCTCTCGCGAAGCGAGGAAACTCAGCAGCTATCCTGCGCCCCGTCCGTCCGGTTACTTTGACTGGTTGCTCACTTGGCCAAAGATTGACAATTTGACAAAGAGTAACATTTGTAGCGTTTTGTAACATTAAAATGCAACCATTAAAATAAAAAAAATCTGAAAATGTTTTGATTTGAACAATGAATGTCCCTTTTAGGATGAATACAGAATCTTAATACTACCCTTAAGCACTTAAACTGACCACTTTTCTTCTTTAAGAAGCCTTCCAGAGTCAGCTGATTGGATTTTCTTTTTGGTGGCATCTTTCTCACAACTCTGGGCAGGAAGAAACCATGAACAGGAGAAGATTACTAATACTTTTTATTATTATTATTACAACTACTACTATTATGTGACTGGAGCGCTGCTCTGGCGGCTGCAGGCCCTTAAGTGACCGGATCAAAAAAGTATCTTTGAATTGAATAATAAGCAGGCTATATTATTTTTTTAGACATTTGCTCAAATATAATATTACTTTACTACTACTATTATCACTAAATTATTATCATCATTATACAACATATAAAGTAGGAATAAAATCTGATTTGCACAGCTAAAAATAAAAAAATAGCCAATACAAGCCGGCATAGTATGGCATCAACGGGCTTTCTGTGGTTGTAAATCTCTTCATTTCAGGTCATGACACGTTCACAGTGCAGTGGTGGCTACACAAATAAACAGCAAATAATTCTCCCTTATAAACAAACGAAAATACACTCTTACAAATCCGTTTTTTTTCACTAATTGAATGCTTGAAGGGAGGACTGAATTACCGACAGCCTGGTTTAACAACAACGTGGACTTTATAGCCTTTCCGGATCGTCCATTTAGCTAGACCTGAGTCAAGAGCCCCATGATCACACTGGGTACAACTTGAGCGGGCGGAAGGTTATTAGTTCAGTGCGACCGACCAAAAATATATTAAAGGACCGGGCGGAGCAGCGGAGTTTGAAAGCGGAGAATAGAGCCGTGTCACAGCGGGAATCATGCTGAAGTATGAAAGGGAAAATACGATGGGGATGCTAACGTCGTGCACAGCATTGCGCCGAATTATATCGTAGTCATAAATTAGTAGCCGGCTGAATTTTATTGAGTAGTCGGCTATATAGCCGGCAGCCGGCGCTTGTGGAAAGCCCTGTGAAAATGGAAAGAACGAATTATATTTTGATTTAGCTAGCTAGACACTATGAACCATTTTTTTCTTATCCTTTTATTTTTAATATTATGTTTCAGGGGGTTGGGGCGTGTTTGTGTGTGGTACTGAGTTCGTTACCTGTTGCTCCTTGGTGACTGATGTCCGCGTCGGTCTTACACACGGTGCAGAAAGCATGATTGGGCAGTCTCGACCTCTGGAGACAAGGCCATCTCTCCCGATAGCTTTCGAGAAGCTGCTGTGGTTTCCGATGCTTTTTATGTGGCGGTTCAGCCATAGCACGCAGCTGTCAAGTTGTCGGGCCAGCCTGGCTTGCTTGCTTTAGCGGCTGAATTGAATTGAACGCGCAAAGCATTTGGATACGACGGGCAGGCGGGTGGAGGGTTAAAATGCAGCACTCTGATTGGCCGAAAGCTTTTCACTCCACTTACACGCTGTGGCTCAGTCAGTGGCAGAATCAACGTTATGGATTTCATTGAAAGTTTAGAAACTGAACCCGGCGAAATGCAAGGTGCAACAAAATGCGTACAAAGAGAGCAGTGAACCGTACAAGCGTACTTAAGGGTCAAAATGCGTACAAGTTTAGAAACTAAACCCGGCGAAATGCAAGGTGCAACAAAATGCGTACAAAGAGAGCAGCGAACCGTACAAGCGTACTTAAGGGTCAAAATGCGTACATGTTAGCAGGTCCGAGGCAGCGGCGGAGAAGCTTGGCTGGTCGTCGGCGGAGAGAGAGGGATCTGATCGGTTCCCACTGATGGGAACGAAGGGACCTGGCAAGTGAAGCTGGTCGCTCCGTGGTCGGCAGACCTGAGAGTGGACGCTCCGTGGCCGGCGTCGAGTCCTTCTTGGACATCACAGGAGACTCCGGCGGCCTAGGAGGAGATGGCGGGTGCCGAATGGCTGCTGCTGTGATGGCCAGGAGGATGGCCGCAACGATTATGTCCGGCAAATCCAGCAACTCTGCCGGCGGCGAATGTGGGCTCAGGGAGCAGAGATTGGAAGAAGGAGAAGGCCGAACAGGCGAGGCAGACGGCAACCTTGGTGGCGAACCACCGAAGCAGACGCCAACTTCGGTGACGAACAGGCTGAAGCAGATGCCAACTTCAGTGCTGAACAGGTTGAAGCAGACACTAACTTCAGCGACCCGGAAGCCGCTCCTTCCCGTCGGCGCCGCTGTCTGCGGCGAGATGGTGGCGGAGCCTCTTGCTTTCGGCTGCGTGGCTGAGATGGCCGCTCATGCCTGCGTGGGCCGGTTCCGGGAAAGCAGTATACGAGCCTGGAGCCGATGAGCGAGGTCTGCTGCTCCACATACTGCTCCTCATTGTCCTCCCAGTCTGACCAGACCGAAGAAGGATATTCTGGCGCAGCTTTGCGGCGTCTGTGTCGCCGATCGCGGCGAGGAGCTGGATCCCATCTGGAGCAGAGGTAGTCAAACCTGTCACCATGAGAAAACTCGAAAATTTCGTCCTTGCTGACATAGAGGGGACTCCGTCCTGGGCTGGCAGACTAAGCCTGCGCGGCAGGCGCAACTGGAGGGCTGACCGAAACAGGGGGAGTCCTCGACGAAGCGGACGGGAAAGGAGCAAAGAAAGCCGGAGAGAGAATCGGTGGCGTGTGTAGCATGGACACTGAGCCGACATTGGTGGAAGCCGATCTTCCCCCCAAAAAGGACAACTCCTCCTCGGCTGTCTGCATGAGATTGTCCGCTGCGTCCTCCAGGTCCTCCACATCATGAGAGTTTAGACTGGGGAAGAACCAGGGAAGCGTCTCTATTATAAAGTCCCCAGCAGCGGTCTGGCGAACTGAGGCTTCCGAGCCGCAGATGTCATCCAGCCTAGACCAGAGATCTTGCAGGAGGTCCAGATCTGAGGCTTCTGCTGGGTCCATCTGTTTTGGCTGGATCATTCTGTCAGGGATATGCTGCATGGAGGAAGAAGGACCCAGATGCAGAAGCAGAATTCCAGGTCCGGTGCTCTTAATTGGTGCAGCATGACAGGGAGAGACAGAATGCACAACAGAGGTGCAACAGGTACGACAATGATCCAGCGAGGACTGAAGCGCTCGTTGGATCTTAAATAGGGGAAGACAAGGAGAAAACAGGTGCAAACAATACGAGGTGAGGAGTGTTCAGACAGGTGCGGGTGATGATGAGGGAGTGAGAGGAGCTGAGTGTGGAATCATGACACATTGTGTCACAGTGGAGATACGTCATCAGGGACCGCCAAGGCGTGTTCCAATGTTCATGTGCTACGGAGGAATCTGTCCTCCGTTTGTTAGCCGTTTAGCTAACTGACCAAGGATACATCAGAGGTGCCTTGATGCCTTCTCTTGGTCAACCATTTCCCAGAATACAGCGCCTTGAGACTGAGAAACACCCATAGATTCACCTTCCACTGCACATCCACGTCCCCCTCCCCCCACGGCCCCCATCCCCATCTCAGCCGAACAAGGTGAGCCAGAGCGCAAAAATTCGGAAGATTGAGCCCCTTAACATATTCTCCACATAATAACTTGACAAACAAAAAGTAATAGACATGCCTTAGAAATTACATAATCAGTTTGCAGTGTGTTCTGTTAAGTGACAGTGCTGCTACTACGATCAGTAGCTTCAAACTTGACATTCTTAATATGAATTCCCCAGAAAAAAATAATATGAAATTGAATAAAACATGTAACCTTTAGCTACAATGAGTTTACAGAATTTATATTTTAATATTTTATATCAAGAAAACTAAATAGGGCAATAAAATAATATGGTTTGTGTGTGTGTGTGTGTGTGTGTGTATGTATGTGTGTGTGCACGTTGACTTATACAGATGCAGAGCCAGCTTTATTGTCTTCACCTCATCCTCGTACTAATGACCCGCTGGGCCATTATAAAGTGATGTTGAACATAACTTATGCTGCATTCAGACCACAGGCTTTGTCGGCGTCAAGCAAAGCTCACAAAGCTTCTAGTTTGACGCTTCTATGTTGAAGCTTGCAAAGCTTGTCACTTCTGAGCAAAAAGAAGAGCGCGTGGGCGGGGCTTCTTCTGTTGATGGACATTCTGAACTATGATGGATCTTATTGAGAGAGTGGCTTGGATTTATTTGCTTAAAGCTAGACAACATCGGCTTCGGCTGCATTAGTGCTGTTTGTGGATACACCCCATTCTTCGGACGCATTTATGAGTTTGGGGAGTTTAACCATATGGATGAGGTTCGCTCCTAGCGCTACTTTCGTCTGTCCCATGCCCAGTTTGACAACCTCCTGAACCGCATCGGTCCTCAGATTGCCTACCAAAACAAGTAAGTGTTATTTATGATTTTTAATAAATAATGTAGTAATATCGCTAAAAATGAAACCCTCTGATTGGTTGATGCGCCGCTTCAGGACCGTCAAAAGTTCAGCTATCTGAACTTCTGCTTTGCTGGCTTTTGGCACTTTGAAGCTTGAAAAGTAGGAAAATGTAAAGTTGAAAGGAGCCAAAGCTCACAAAGCGCCGCAGATACTGCAATGCTCCTCCTACGGCCTCCACCATAGACTTAATATGTAATCTTGACCTTGCTGACGAAGCCTGTGGTCTGAATGCAGCATTAGTTAGACATGGATAACAACCATTTGATGTCTGGTTCAGTACTTGTTTCGTCCTGGACTGGTTGAGGCCTGCCCATTACTCCTGGTGTGTCTTAATTTTGAGCCCTTTTGGCATAACTAGTTTAAGTCCTGGACTGATTTACTAATGAGTTAAATCATATATTAAAGGCTCTGATGTTTGGTTTATTTACTTATTTATTTGTAAAAAACTGTGTCAGTAAAGCTTATTTCAGTTGCTAAATCTCCAGGCTTTAGACAGAGCCGGAACCAACATGTCTGAGTCCAGTAAGCAAATCTTTCCAGCCAAGTATATTAAAAAAGCCATGGGTGTTTGCACTTCTTTACTGATCCCATAAGCTACTTGATAAATGGCTAGCAAACATTAGCATTTCGCTACTTACGTCGCTGTCCATCAGGGTTATGTCTTTGGTCTTTGATCCAGCTGCTGTTCTTAGGTGGGACACAAAAGACTGACCCTGTGACCCATGATGCGGAGGGCGCAGTTAAGATGACCCAAGAGCAATAGCAGCTGCTGCTTAGGATCAGGGAGATCCGGTGGACCTTCTCGAGCGGCAGAGAAGCCTGGAAGGAGAATGAGTTGAGGGTAATGTCCAGAAACTTCATAAAAGTTAGTGGAAAGCAGGAGCACGGTGGCGCAGCTCGTAGTGCAGCTCACCTCACTGCTAGAAGGTCCTGGGTTCGATTCCCGCCGGGGACGCTGTGGTTGTTGAGGGTGTGTTTGTTACTCCATATCATCAGCACCTACACTTTTGCTACGCCCTTTGGTTGGCGAAAGGGCCTTTCTGTGTGGAGTTTGCATGTTCTCCCCATGTTCTCTTGAGTAGCTAATGTGAGCTACTCCCACAAAAACATGCACTAGTTCTGGGCTGTACACTGCCCCCTCCTGGCTAACTGGGGCGCCTGAGGATCTGGCTGGAATAACATGATCCTTCCACATGCTGCGTCCAGCTGGGGAATCCCCACCTGGATATGGGAAAAAAACCGTGGGATAAAAAATAAAACAGAATCTGGCTTTTTACAAAAGGCCATCTGCATGAAGGTGGTCATTTGAGAAGACAGAGGATACAACTTTAGAACTAGTTCTTGAAATGGTTATGTTATGGTGTCAGACCACCCTTTGCTGCCAGGCAGCAGGACACTCAAATGGACAAAGTGGCCTCTTTAAAAATAAAACCCAGCTGCTAGCACGTGCGGGAGGTCACGTCACAGGTGGGCCGTGGATTTCTCTGTTGTTAGTTATAGTGAATTATGTTGAGAAAGTGGCTTTGCTTTATTTAATAAATAAAGCTATAAAACGTCATCATCGGGTGCATTTGCAGAGGTTGTAGATACATCCCATTATTCAGAGGCAATCTGAGTTTGGAGTTTAACCATCTTCTTAATGACCTGCGTATGGGTTTGGTTTCAGGGCTATTTTAGGCTCTCCCGCGCACAGTTTGATGACGTCGTGGGCCGCATCGGTAATCGCTTCACCTACCAGAACACCAACTACAGTCGCTCTATTCCACCTGAAGAGCGCCTGTCTATCCTCCAGATAAGGTCCGATCTCTTCCTGTCCTTATAAACAGACTTATAGGCGTCATAAAGTTTGCGGTAGTTACAGAACGCAATAATCAGTTTCTCCTCCATTTTGAAATAATTTTGACTGATCTAGGGATTGATGACGTGATCAGTGCAGAGTTGCTGATTGGTCACTGCCTTGCAACTGCTTCCCCAAAGTTCAATTTGGGGTGCATTCAGAGCTGCATGACAGCTTGACACCCACCGGCTGCATTGGCACCATAAACTTTGCATGTAATCTAGCTGCCCTGCTGCCTGGCAGCAAAGGGTGGTCTGAATGTGCCATAGGTGGGGAACTGGCACATCGCTGGATATCATTTATAAATCTCTGAGACATTCTATAACAAGACTTGAATAAAAATATTTTTTTCCCAATTGGGTTCCCCCATCAGATTCATGGAATCTCTCTAAGAGACTGATTTAACGATGAAACCATCTCAGAACTATGGCAGAAATAGTCAACCACTGAGGAACTCCAGTAAAACAGGCTGACGAGGTTTGGCCTTATCAGTGGAATGAGCACTGATATGATAGGTACATAAACTTGTATCACGAGCGACCTGCACGCTTTAGAGTTCAACATGTGAAGACACACACAAAACAGATTGAGATCAACGAGAATTTGTAGCCCAATTACCTTTCAAACAAAAGGCAGCACTATGGACAGCAAAGTGTGGGGAACATTGTTGACACCATTTTACATCCAGTGGCTCCCAAAACAGTAAAATGGTTGTCAGGACAACCTCCCTATTTGTTGACAAATGAGAAGAGAAAGGAAGAAAAACATAAAAGAACCTTCCCATGCACTTTTTTTTATACTTTTAACCCACATTAAAGAGCATCTAGTATCCTACTGAACCAGGACTGACTAAACACTGTCAGGAATGACGATCTTTTAAGAGTATCCTTATTTTGAATACAGTAAAAGTATTTTTAGTGATGATTCTGTTTTGAAATGGATAAATACAAACGTTTAGGCTTGGAAGTTGCGTTTAAGGTGCATCGCATTATTTAAGTTTTAAGCTGGACGCCCCATGTTCAGAGGCCCCTAGTCCTCAAAGCGGCCGTGACTCTCATTCCTGTGGACATTTGGAAGTGTCTTTCCTCTATTTCTGTTCTGTCAACTATTGACTAAATGGTGTGTTCTATTTGTAATGGGAGCTCGGAAACCTTTCAAACAAAAGGCAGCACTATGGACAGCAAAGTGTGGGGAACATTGTTGACACCATTTTACATCCAGTGGCTCCCAAAACAGTAAAATGGTTGTCAGGACAACCTCCCTATTTGTTGACAAATGAGAAGAGAAAGGAAGAAAAACATAAAAGAACCTTCCCATGCACTTTTTTTATACTTTTAACCCACATTAAAGAGCATCTAGTATCCTACTGAACCAGGACTGACTAAACACTGTCAGGAATGACGATCTTTTAAGAGTATCCTTATTTTGAATACAGTAAAAGTATTTTTAGTGATGATTCTGTTTTGAAATGGATAAATACAAACGTTTAGGCTTGGAAGTTGCGTTTAAGGTGCATCGCATTATTTAAGTTTTAAGCTGGACGCCCCATGTTCAGAGGCCCCTAGTCCTCAAAGCGGCCGTGACTCTCATTCCTGTGGACATTTGGAAGTGTCTTTCCTCTATTTCTGTTCTGTCAACTATTGACTAAATGGTGTGTTCTATTTGTAATGGGAGCTCGGAAATTCGGGCTTCCAAGTGGAAGAAAAATCAACTGGAACACCCAGTGAAGTCAGACTTCCCACTCAGAGAGTCAGATTTTTTTTTACTTTCAATATGGCCACTCCTCACATCAACAACGGTAGCTGTGGTGAAAAAAATTCTATTTTACAAGACACACTAGTAAGAATGCGTCTTAAAGACATCTAGTATGTAGAGCCTGCAACTCTAATCTTCACAAAATAAAAGGGGTGTTTTTATATGGAAAGTACAGCTTAAAACGATGTTTGTAACAGGTACTACAACTACGGCTACCATATTGTAATCCCAATTTATCCAGCAACGTTACTGGAAGACTTTTTAGTCAGGCGTGACACCAAATACAGCACCGAGGTCCGACATTAGAGATAAACGCACGAAAAAGGGAACTGTGGCCACAAAGCCTTTTAAAGAAAGGAAGTATCCTTTAAACAGTTGCATTTAGCATTTATTTTAAAATGCAATAAAAAAAGTTTTCTTATTTTTTTGACACATGAGTACATTGTGCCTACCACTTTTCTAGGTCTTTGATGAGCTGACCACCAGCAGATAGCTCCAGGGTACAGATTGTCAGCTGAGGTTTAACACAGCACATCGAAAATTGCATTTAATTACCAGTTAAGCTGCTGTGAAGAAACTAATAAAAAGGAGACATCAAAGTCTCAATAACAAAGCACTACAACAGTATTACAGACCCATAGGCCAAAAGCCCTTGTCATACTTAAAACATGCAATAAGTAATTATTCAGGGTTATTAAGGAATATTGGGAACCAAGCAGTATTCAGAGAAGCAGCAAAGATGCCTATAGTAATTTTGGAAAAGCTGCAAAGATTTGCAGGTTAGGTGCAAAGATTTTGTTGAATGGACAATTATGCATTCTGTAAAGAGTGGTGATAAGACAATATTGTTAAAATAAACTGTTGTGAGGTTTTTGCATTTTGGTGAAAACTATGTAGAAGACACAGGACACTTGTGGATCAAGATCCTCTGGACAGAGGATACCAAAATTAAACTTTCTGGCCTTAATGCACATCACCAACACACCAACTCCATGGGAAAACATGAGGGATTGTTGGCAGAATCTTTCTACGGATTTTTTTTCCGGGTTAAGTCAGTAGATTGAAGCTCCAGTCATACATGGATGGATAGATCAATGGACCTTCTAGCAAGAAAACAGACTTAAACATACAACCAGAACAACAATGGAATAGAATATGACAAACTATAGTAATGTGTTAGAATGACCCAGGTAAAGTCCAAACCTAAATTTCGATTTCAAATCTATATCAAGACTTGAAAATGTATGTTAACAGCAGCTCTCTATTCTGTCTGGCTGAGCTTCAGCTATTTTGCAAAGAAGGCTGAGCATTTAGTTTAGTCTTTACAAGTGCAGAGCTGGTGGCGACCTGCAGCTGAAATCGCAGTGAGAGCTAGTTCTAAAGAGCATTTATTCTGGGGCTGAATATCAATGCAAGACACACTTCTGAGATTTTCATAATAGAAAAATAATAAAAATATATATAATTTTCGTTGTACTTCACAAAAGTACATGCCTGTGACATAACGTTTGGATAAAATACATTAAAGTCTATGGTTAAAATGTTACAAAATGTGAAAAAATCTATGTATCCTTTACAAGGCACTGTGTATGTTGAATGAAAGATCGAGTTGTAAGGAATTGCTGGGAATCGCTAAGGAGAGATGTTATAATTGTACAAGTCAGGGTAAGAAAACCCACCAGTCAAGATGAAGGCACAGGTTAGTGACAGGACAATGTTTTGTTGGAAAGCAGCAAGCCACAAGCCTTTCTGCAC
Source organism: Apricaphanius iberus (assembly GCA_028564705.1). Lineage (NCBI taxonomy): Eukaryota > Metazoa > Chordata > Actinopteri > Cyprinodontiformes > Aphaniidae > Apricaphanius > Apricaphanius iberus. Next base: position 413,775 of record JAPXFQ010002128.1, read on the forward strand.
AAAATGTATGTGGCATTCCATGGCCGCCTTATTTTTCTTCAAGAGAGAATCGGTTTTGTCAGTGCAGGCAGCTATTTTATATGTTATATGGCCTCTTCGTGCAGACAGAGCATGCCCACTGACTACAGAGATTAGTTAAAGAAGCAGGACATCCAGATTCAGACAGAAATAACTGGAAGAGAGGTAGACTAGTGGATGAAGACTTCCTTACTGGGTGGCAGAGCTGATTCAACAGCTGACAGACCCAAAGCAGGATCATCTGTCTCAATTATGGTCTCCCTACAAATCATCTATATTTCCCCTCTACTCTGTTGCTGCCCACATGCTCATAAAGCTAGCTTTTCCATGCTGCCTTTGGCTGGGAAAGTGAGAGAAACATCCAAAGACGTGTATTGTGGGTGGTCGAAACCATGCATAGTGACACACACTCAAGAACCGCATGCTATTTAATTTCATCAGTGTGTACCACAAAACTGCTATTCTTTCCAGAATTATACATTTGCAGTTTTTAATTTCAGCTGAATAAATGCTGCTGAGGGAAAACGCTGATTTGGGATGTCTATACTTCCCAAAAGCCTTCCTTCTGGTTCAGAAGTCAGGGGAAAAGTTTGTCTTTGTTCTGCACATTTTCATCAACTCCTTTCATGGACTGATGGACATGGGTAATATCTACTCCCTAGTATTAAGTCAGTTGGTGAGTATGAGGTTCACAATATGTATATTTTTAACAGTTTCACTGGATTGAATATATAATACTGATTATCACTCTTAAGACCACCCCCCATAGACCACTATATGAACTGCATTTGAAGGACTGTGCCCATAATGTATTTTTCAATGATGCCTTGCACAAATTAAACACACAACTATCATGCCAACAGTCTTACATGTAAACAATGTCTGAAAAAACAAAAATAACTAAAAGACCCAAGCTGTGCTCCTCAAACAGGATGATAAAATTGCAACACCATGCCCCTCTTATTTCCACAGTGTTGTGATATCAGGGTAGGCACTATCCCTGGCCTACAGACGTGGACAAAATTGTTGGTACCCTTCATTAAATCAAAGAAAAACTCATAATGGTCACAGAAATAACTTTAATCTGACAAAAGTAATAATAAATAAAAATTATATAAATGTTGACCAATGAAAGTCAGACATTGCTTTTCATCCATGCTTCAACGGAATTATTTAAAAAATAAATGCATGAAACAGGCCTGGACAAAAATGATGGTACCCACAACTTAATATTTGGTTGCACAACCTTTTGAGGCAATCACTGCAATCAAATGATTCCTGTAACTGTCAATGAGACTTCTGCACCTCTCAGCAGGTATTTTGGCCCACTCCTCATGAGCAAACTGTTCTAGTTGTTTCCGGTTTGAAGGGCGCCTTTTCCAGACAGCACGTTTCAGCTCCTTCCAAAGATGCTCAATAGGATTGAGATCAGGGCTCATAGAAGGCCAGTGTTTTCCTCTTAGCCCTTCTTGGGTGTTTTTAGCTGTGTGTTTTGGGTCATTTCCCTGTTGTAAGACCCGTGACCTGCGACTGAGACCATGCTTTCTGACACTGGCCAGCACATTTCTCTCTAGAATCCCCTGATAGTCTGGAGATTTCGTTGTACCCTGCACAGATTCAAGACACCCTGTGTCAGTTGCAGCAAATCAGCCCCAGAACATAACCGAGCCTCCCCCATGTTTCACAGTAGGGACCGTGTTCTTTTCTAGATATGCCTCATTTTTCCGTCTGTGAACACTGCTGATGTGCCTTGGCAAAAAGTTAAATTTTTTTCTCATCTGTCCACAGGAAATTCTCCCAGAAGCTTTGTAGCTCGTCAGCATGTAGTTTGGCATACTCCAGTCTGTTTTTTTTAATGATTTGTCCTCTGGCTCAAACAGCGAAGGATGTTCCGATCTGACACTGATGTTCCTTGAGCATAAAGTTCAGCTTGGATGTATTTTGAAGTCTTTCTAGGCTCTTTTGTTACCATTTGGATTATCCGTCTCTTTGATCTGTCATCAATTTTCCTCCTGCAGCCACGTCCAGGGAGGTTGGCTACAGTCCCATGGATCGTACATTACTGAATGACATGTGCAGCTGTAGTCACATAAACATCTAGCTGCTTGGAGATGGCCTTATAGCCTTTACAGTTAACATGCTTGTCTATGATTTTCTTTCTCATCTCCTGAGACAACTCTATCCTTTGCTTTCTCTGGTTTATATTGAGTGTGGTACACACCACGTCACCAAACAACAAAGTGACTACCTGGAGTCCTATATATAGGCCCACTGAGTGATTACAGGATTGTACACACCTAGGATGCTGATTAGTGGACATACCTTGGATTGACATGTCCCTTTGGTCACATTATTTTCATTCTTTTCTAGGGGTACCATCATTTTTGTCCAGGCCTGTTTCATGCATTCATTTTTTAAATAATTCTGTTGAAGCATGGATGAAAAGCAATGTCTGACTTTATTTGGTCAAAATTTTTATCATTTTTATTTATTATTACTTTTGTCAGATTAAAGTTATTTCTGTGATTTGGCTGCATGGATTACAGGATTTTATTTTACATTCCTAAAAAATAGTGGCTGGATCAAAGAACAAAGATGCCTGATGGACAGAGAAGTAAGTGGCTACAAGCTAGTGTGGGTTGGCCATTTATCTAGCTCCTTATCTAATCTTTGCAGAATTGTGTGGTTAATTAATTGATCTGTAGCATCTCAGAATGTTCAGTCAACAGGTGCATACAACACCCACGGCTTTTTTTATACTTGGCTGGAAAGATCTGCTCAGTGGACGCAGCTGTGTTGGTTTGGTCTCTGTCTAAAGCCTGGAGATTTAGCAACTGAGATAGGCTTATACTCAGTTTTTTACAATAAATAAACCAAATGTCTGAGCCCTTAAAATAACAGTTTCATCGTGGTACTTTGTGATTTTCAAATTCTTTGTGAGAATACTGTTTGCGATGAAGCTTAGCACTGTTTGTTTCAGATTGATCTGCTCCCGGCTCTGCAGCATAGCAGAGCGGGACAGCAGAGTGTAGCAGGGGGGTGCAGGAGGCAGGTTTATAGAGAAACGAGCCGTTTTATTTTGTGACCTAACATTAACTACAGGATACAAGTTAAATTTCAGGACAAATGAATACTGCACAACACCAACGGTAACGTTTTATCATATATATGTCAATCCCAGAAGTTGAAAGCTGTTACAGCCCCTTTAAAGCAGCATGAAAAAAACTAACAAGGCTTGATAGCTTTTTGTATTTTACTAACATTCTAGGCATCGTTTTGCATTCGCTCAATTTATTATCGTATGGATTTGTTTGGGTATGTACAGACCTTTTCTAGAAAATGTGAATATTATGAAAAAGGTTATTTATTTCCATAATTCCATTCAAAACATTACAATTTCATATAATGGAATATTCATATTATACATTATGGATTCAGGACCCACAATTTAAACTATTTCACATATTTAGTTGTTGATTTGTACATAATTTGTGCTTCCACCAAGAAAACAGAAATTCAAAAAATCTGAATACTGTGAAGAAATCAGCCCAAATTTTACAGGACATGCATGTTTTAAAGTGAGTGTTACACGCTACTCATCTACTAACTGACAACCAGCTAGAAGACCATCATTGATAGGACTGGTAAGCCGCAAAAGATCATAGCTAAGGAGGCTTACTATCACAGAGTGCTGTGTCCAAGCATATCAATGGAAATATAGTGGAAGACCAAAATGTGACAGGAAAAGCTGCCTAGCAAAGGATATGGCTGTGGTCATCAGCAGGTTATCAAAGAGAGAAGATTCAAGAATCTGACAGAGATTCAGAAAGAGTGGAATGAGCATAGTCATAGCATCAAAAACCGCCACATTCAGACACATGCAGGATATGGGCTACAACGGTCAGGTTCCTTGTGTCAAACCTCTTGTGAGCTTGAGACAATGTAGGAAGTGCCTCAACTTGGCCAAGGAGAAGGAGGATTGGACTGTTCACCAAGGCCCTCTTTTCTTATTAAAGAAAAGTATGCCTTTTATTTGGGAAACAAGGTCCAAGAGTTTAGAGCAAGAGGGATGAGGAACAGAACCCAAGAAGCTTGAAGTCCAGTGTGGAATATCCAGTTTGTCATGATTTGGGGTGCAATGTCCGGTGCAGGTGTTTGTAAACTCTGCTTTCTTAAATCCAAGGTCACCACAAAGTCTACCAGAATGTTTTAGAAGACTTCCTGACTCCTTCTGGCGAGGATCTGTATGGAGATGCGGATTTCATCTTTCCGCAGTGCCTGACCCCTTCCCATATTCCCTGAAGTACCAAAACCCAGTTTCATACCCATGCCATCACAGTGCTTGACTGGCCAGCCAACTAACCAGACCTTAACCCCATTGATAATCTATGGGATATTATCAAGAGAAAAATGAGGGGCACCGAGCATAAAAAAAAACAAGAGCTCACAGCAAGCATCTAGGAATTCAGAGCTTCCATAACTCCCAGGCAATGCCACAATCTGATTGCATCAATATCATGGAGCTTCGAGGCAGTGATTCCCAACCAAGTATTGAAGATTTATATATTGTTTCAAACGTACCTTATTTTGATTGATTTGATGTGATCCTATAAATTCTTTCTTTTTTTCTGCAAAAACTGAGAAGTAAATTGTGATTTCTTCACAATATTCTAATTTTTTTAACTCAGTTTTTTTATGGCTTTCATGAGCTGGAAGTCCAAATTATGTACTGTACAATTGACAACTAAATACTTGAACTTTAAGTTGTGGGCCTTAAATCTATTATTTATGAAAGTTAAATGTTTTGAAGGGAATTATGGAAATAAACTTTTCCATGACATAATATTTTTTGGGAAAGGGTCCGTACATAGTACTAAAATACACAGTTGAACCTCGATATTTACATACACTACAGTAAAAAAAAAAATCTTTAAGAGTTTTTTTTCTTAAACATGAAATCAGATTAAACTTTTTTGTTTTAGGTCAGCCGTGAAGAAACTATTGTATTTGTAGATGTCAAAGGGAGAGAGAAGTGATATATTTTTTCTTGCTTTCATCAAAGCCAAAAGTATACATACACAACATTTATTGTGTCTTAAAAAAAAAGAACATTCAGATGATTCTGTTCAAGCTTAATTGAGTCTGTCTGAGCTAATTGGTTGCACACCTGTGCATGCATTAAAGCACCCCATACAGAGCACCTCTTTTTTAGACATAATGGGAAAGTTAACCAGTGGACTTCCACAAGTGTGACTCATCTTGAGGTAAAGTTTCCAGATGCCTACAGCTTCCAACCATTTGGACAATAATGCAGGTATAAAAAACATGGGACTGTACAGCCATATTACCCCTTCGGGAAGGGAATTAATGTTTTTTGGTGCAGGATGTGGAAATCGATGAGAAAGACATTGCTTTAAAAACTGCATAAAAGTGAAGAGTTTTATCTCAGAAACGAATCAGAGGGTATTCTTTCATACGAGAACACGGAAAAATTAATAAAAACACCAGTTAATAAAACATTTAATATCCTGTTTTCCAATAAACTAAAAAATAAAATAAAAAAGAGAGTTATTTGTAACTATTTTAGTACAAAATTTGATAAACAGCTAATGCAACAGTAACACCGCCAGCAAAAAGAGGGATAACTGTGGTAAATGTCAATGTAAGACCTATTGCTACAGGTTGGCCTAACTTGATTTTGGCAAGGTTACTTGTATTTCAATATTGATTATTAAATATTTAAAAACAAAAACAGATCTATATGAAGTTTTATTGCAACTCCTAAACTTTTGATTCAAGACAGGTACCTACCAGACAAAAACACAAACAAAGCCAGACTTAGGACGTGGACATATTTTGTTTAATTTCCACCTGTCCACATTATTTTTATTATGTCATGAGAAAGACAATCTATAAGCAAGAAAAACAAACTTTCTCGTTACTAAGAACCTACGCTTTACTCATGGTAACAAGAAACTCTTCTCCCTTTAAATTTGTGTTTTACATAAGATTATGTTTAACGTTCACCAAATCTTCAAAAATATTTCTCATTTTTGCAACAATAAATAATTACATTGCTGAATTTGTATTCTAATCTTCTTGGTGACAGGAAACAAGCTGCTGTATAATGCCTTGCAGAAATATTCATACTACTAAAACTTTTTGTATTCTATTAAAATTTAATGCAAAAGGTCATTACAAAGTAGGGCCTAATTGTGAGGTAGAAGAAAATAGACAATGTCAAGAGTTATAACCGTAAACGTTATAATTGCTAGGATTGAAACAAATGTGTTTTCTGTTAGCCATGACTGTATTCTTGAATGGTGCAACTTTTAAAAATAAAGGAATTAAACATTTGGCCCACTTATCTGTATAGAGTGTGAGCTTCATCTGTTAGGTTTCTGTAAGACTGAGGTCTGGAGACTACCTAGGGTACTCCATAACCTTAATCAAATTTAATCAACTCAAACTTTACTTTTATATGCATTTTCATACAAAAATTGCATTTCAAAGTACTTTACAGATTAAAATGACCCCACATGCAGGGCAATTAAACAGAAATTGATAAACAACAATCGGATAAAAGCCTGACTGAAAAGGTTAGTCTTGCACCTGATCTTAAAATCATGAACCTTCTCTGCGGCCCTGAGGTTCTCCGGCAGCCTATTCCAGAGGTGAGGGCCATAATCATGAAAAGATTCCTCACCGTGTGTGTGTCCTGACTTTATGGATGACAAGTAGACAGCTGCCAGAGGAGCTCAGAGACCGTAAAGGTTGATATGGTAAAAGCATTTCTGAAAGATAAGAAGGCCCAAGACCATTAAGACACTTAAAAACCATTAAAAGAACCTTAAAATCAATCCTAAAACATACAGGGAGCCAATGAAGTGATTTTAGGACCGTTGTAATGTGCTCCCGTCTCTCGGTCTTCGTAAATCTAAGGTAGTCTTTTTGGGAAGACCAGAAAGCAGGGCATTACAGTAATCGATTCTACTGGTAATAATAGGATGCATTAGTGTCTCCGTATTGGCCCAAGAGAGAATGGAGTGGACACTGGCAATGGTCTTTAGGTGAAAATGTATGGGACAAAAGTCAGCTCAGAGTCAAAAATCACACCCAGGTTATTCACTTGTAAAGAAGGATTAAAAGACACTGATCATAGTTTTGGTAAAAGTTTCTCTCTCTGTGCTGAAGGACTGATGACTAAAACCTCAGTTTTGTCCTGGTTGAAGAAAGTTTTCTGCCATCCAGAATTTGATGAGTAAAATGCAGCTAAAAAGTGCATCCATTGGCCGTGTGTCATCAGGAGACATGGAGATGTACAACAGTGTATCATCAGCATAACTGTGAAAGTTAACTCCATGTCTTCTGATGACACCCCCAAGAGAGAACATATATAAGTTAAAAAGCACCTGGCTTAAAATTTAACCCTAGGACACACCACATGTGATCTTGTGGACCTTAGAGGAGTAGGTATCTAAACTTACCAGTAAAGTCCTATCTGTGAGATAGGATGTGAACCATTTATGAACAGCACCAGAGAGGCCAATCTGTTTTAAACAAGTTAAAAGAATAGTGTTGTCTACTGTATTAAAGACGGGGCTTAGGTCCAGTAGAACCAACACTGTCACTTTTTAACATCATAATTTATTCTGAAATAATTTAAAATCTTCAGAAGGGCCGTCTCGGTGCTGTGGTTCACACTAAAACCAGACTGAAATTTCTCTAAGACATTATGAGCGTTAATATTATCATTAAGTTGAATAAAAAAAGGTTTTCTAAAACTTAACAATGCTAAGTTTAATACCAGTCAGAAGTTGTTAAAATCATTTAAATCTAAATTGGTCTTCTTCAGCAGGGGTCTCACGACCGCCCTTTTAAAGGCGGCAGGAAAAAAACCCATCTGAAGGGAGCAAATCATCATGGTTAAAATGAAGAATCTCTACCAGATCCATAGAATTGCTTAAAAAACAAAGTGGAATCAGGTCCTAAACAGGTGTGGCGGGCTTCACTGAGAAGAAAACTATCAAGAGTCCCAGCTTCTACCAGGACAAAACTGCCCAACATTTCCTCTGGTAAAGACACACACTCAGATTTGTCTAAAATGATGTTAGTTTGAGAAGATTAAATATTACATATGATGGTGTCTACCTTCCCTCTGAAGTGGTCTGTAAACTCATCACATAAGGTGTCTCTCCACCGGTACGGCTCGACTCGGATCAATTAAGCCTCAGTACCTTTTACTCTCCACTGGCAGAAGTCGAGCTGAGTTATATCAAGCCGCGCCAAGCCGATACTATTTTTCGTACCAGCTCTGCTGTGGTTCCCTCCGTGCTGAACTGATACTAAAAAGCGACGTCACACGGCTGTCGGTCACTGATTGGCTGGAGGGCGGAGTGATTGGAGAGTAACTTGACAGCGTCTTTTAACAACAAACCAACCGCCATTTTCAAACCTCGCTACAGCAAGTGGATATGTTTAGTGTTTGCTGAAGAACAATGAGAACGTTAAAAACTAGGGCTGTGATCCAAACAGAGTTTCAGCATTTCTAAGCTTGTTGGCTGACGAAAAGATTCAGTGTGAGCTGGATGGAGCTGCTCGCTGTGAGAGGGTATTCACTTGGGTAATTCCGACAGCCTCCACCATAGACTTAACATGTAATCTTGACGTTGCTGACGCTGACAAAGCCTGCAGTCTGAACGCAGCATTAGTGTACTTCTTTAGTCACTCATTTGTTGCCTATACGATACAATTAGGATCATTTTTACAATGGAAGACGCATCTCTTGTGTAGTGTCCTGAGTGAGGGATGAAGGTTCTTGTCAAAAATTTTATGGCCATGGTTCTGAACATCGACTCTCATGACATAAAGTCCAAGTCCATAATGTTTCCCCTCCCTGACTAACTGTGTGGTATTCTGCAGCTTGTGTTACATATTTCTGCCCACCCCAACCATGGTAGTTTGAGGGGATACTGAAAAGCTTATTTTTAGTGTTATCTGACAACAGCACTTTCTCCAAAGCTTCTCTGAATCGTGTAGATATTCATTGACAAATTCAGGAGATGATTGCAAATGTGTCTTTTGTAGCATGTGCTAGGATCCTCATGACCTTGGTGTTTTTGGTTTTGTCATTGTGATAGGCCACTCACTTACTTAAGATAGTCTGAACAAAGCTACATTACCTTTAAAAGTGCAAAGACTTTCAAGCCTGCACAACGCAAAAGTGTATGGCAGTCAAAATGGCCAAAAGCACAGCTGCATAGTCATTATATAGGGCTTTGCTGATGACTGACTTGAGCTTCTAGAAATGGCACCCAATGAGGTTGGGGGAGGAAGAGCCTGGAACAAGACAAACAAATTGAACTAAGGGAAATATCTGACATACAAAAGAGATTACTTTGACTGGCTGATCAGACCATTACAACACATGCCCCAACCATCACTATCCAGAGGTTGTGACCATACATGAAGGTAAGAACGTTGACTGACTAGTAAATTGAGAGATACGCCTTATGGCTCAGCTCTCTCTTCATCACAACTGTGCACTGCAGAACTGCTGAAGCCCTAGAAATCCGCCTATTGATCTCCCGTTCCATTTTTCCCTCATACATGAACTAGACACCCAGATACTTGAATTGGCCTCGTCCCTGACCCAGAGGAGGCTCTCTACCCTTTTCTGGCTCAGGACCATGATCTCGGATTTGGAGGTTATTATTCTAATCACAGCCGATGCGTACCCTGCTGCGAACAGCTCCAGCAAAAGCTGTAGATCATGTTCCAATGAAGCCAGTAGGACCACATCATCTGCAAAAGGCAGAGACCCAATCCTGAGGCCACTGAAACGGCTCCTGCTGTCACCTTGGCTGCGTGTAGAAATCCTGTTTATAAAATTTAGGAGCAGAGTCAGTGACAAAGGGCAACATTGATGGAGTCTAACTCTCACCAGAAACGAGTCCGACTTACTGCCGATAATGTGAACCAAGCTCGGACACGGGTCGTACAGGGACCTAATAGCCCGTATCAAGGGTTCCCTCTACTTTTGAAGTATACCACTCAAGAATCCCGGAATGCCTTCTCCAATTCCACAAAACACATGTAGACTGGTTTGGTGAATTCCCTTGCACCTTCCTGCTGAGGGTGTAGCGCTGGAGCAGTATTCCATAGCCAGGATCAATTGTTCCTCCAGAATCCAAGGTTCGACTGTCAGCCCCACAACATGCAGAGCATTAAGGAACTCTGGGCAAATCTAATATATTCCTGGAGCCTGACCACCAAGGAGCTTTTTAATGACCTCGGTGATCTCAGCATCCGAGATTGGAGAGCCTGACCCAAAGTCCCCCAGACTTCTGCTTTCCACACTACTGCTTCCAGACGGGAACCCAGGCTGGTTGGATTTATGAGGTCTTCGACATATCCATCCACCAACCCAAGATGTCATGATCCCCACTGCAAACAGTTTTGCTGGCAGGCCGCTTCCCTTCCCAGATGCCAGATGGTGGACCAAAATCATCTTAAAGCCACAAGGAAGTTGTTCTCAATGGTTACTCCAAACTTCTTCCACTCCCTAGAATTTGTTGAGGGGCTACCGTACTATACATGGCCTCCTGGTACCAATAAGCTGCTTCCAGGGTCCCAAGGGCCAAAAAGATTTGATAGGACTCCTTCAGCCTGACAGCGTTCCTCACCACCAATATTCACCAGCGGATTCGATGGTTGCCATTAGGACAGGCGCCCACCACCTTGTGGCCACAGCAATGGTCAACTGCCTCAACAATGGAGAACCAGAACATAAACCAATTTGAACTCAAGGTCCCCCGCTTCTTCCGCAACATGTTCAAAGTTCTGCAGGAGGTGGGAGTTAAATCTCCTTCTGAAAGAGACTCCATCAGAAGTTACAAGCAGACCATCAACACATGTTTGGGACTGCCAGGTCTGTCCAGCATTCTCCCCCACCATTCGAGTAAGCTCAACATCCAGGTCGTGGTCAGTAGGGATGGGTATCGTTTAGGTTTTATCCGATACCGGTGTCAAACCGGTACCTTTGAAACGGTGCCGCTGCTTAAACAGTGCTTGAAACCGTGCTTCAAGAATGGAAAACATATAAACTTCGTACAAAGCCCTCTTATTTTTTTATTTTTAGTAGGGCTGTGAAACAATAAAAATGTATGATCTAATTAATCACAGGGTAGCTGTTAATTAATCATCATTCCTAAATATGACCAAAAAAACTACAGGACAAATAAAAGGACAAATATAAATGCAGTTGCCCTTAAAAAATGTAATATAGGAGAAATCAATTAAGTTTTTGTTTTGAACTCACAATCACATTTACATTTATTTTGTGGTCTCATATGAAAAATAATAAATACAGGTAGAAGTAACCCAATTTGTATATCAGGGTTCTGTGTCAAATATCACATAAATCAAATGTAATATAGACTAATCTAATGTCACAACTGACCATTTTCCAAAAGTAAACACTCAGCAGATCTCGTGTTCATCACAACAGGAAATATTGTGAAGATGTACGCAGCTACTTCCACTAATAGTTAGCACTAATTTAAGTCCGAAAACATGACTTTAACTGAATAATGTTGTATTTTTAACACAGGAAAGGTACTGCAGCTATACAGTGAGCCAACAGGCATAAATTAACTATGGAGCATTTAAACTCTACACCGCAAACTCTGCGCCGCACACACTGGAGCTGATATCTGAAGCGGATGGATAATTCTCACAGACAACTCATGAACTCTTATCACCACAAAGCCAATATGCCAATAACAATATACTTGCATGTCATTTAGGATCACAAACAAATGCTGCTGAACAAAAATCTGCAGTTTGGCTGGTTAGGAAGGAGAGCTGATGTGGTGTGGGCTGAATTATAAACCGGGCGCGTTTTTCATTGAGTAAAAAAAGGGGGGGAGGGGGGGGGGTAATTCTAGGAATAAATCAATCTGCGTTGGTGTGTTAATATCGACAGCCCTAACCTTTAGCAGTTTTTTGCAAAAAGACAGCCATGTTTACCTTTTTTGGTGATATAAGGAATCGCTTTTGGCTGATTGCATGCAGAGAATCCATACTCTTTTACATCTCCAGTAAAACAAGAACCGAAATAAGGCACCGAAATGTGCGCTGCTTTTTGGTCTGGTTATTACCGTTTATGTCAGACCCGGTGCACTGTGGCACCGGACATCGGTGCCCAGCCCTAGTGGTCAGTGGACAGTTCCGCCGTTTTCTTCACCCGAGTGTCCAAAACATGCAGCCGCAGATGAAAAGACATCCAAGTCATCATCGAACTCCGGCCTGGGGCCTTTTGGTGCCAAGTGCACACATGGACACCCTTATGTTTGAACATGGTGTGCATGATGGACAATCCATGACAAGAACAAAATTCCAAAAACAGCACCAGAGGAGATGGGTAATCCAGGTTAATACTCCAGAGTAAATTGGATCTTGAACTGCAAGAACAACAAGGTAAGTGAGTTCAAAAGATTCTTTAAAATATATTCTAGAAAAAACTCGTGAAAGACACTGGAATGATTTATGCCATGTTACCACGCTCAGCATCGAGAACCATTTGGCACCACCATGCAGAAACCATTCCCTTTTTGAGCTGTGCCTTGATGAGTCCACATGAGTAACACCTGCTGGCTGCTGCCTGCCACAACCCCTGTGAAGACGCTAGGAAAAAAACATAACCACCAGCACACAGACACAGAATCCTAATACACAGAAAAATCCACCAAGAACAAAGAGAAAGAAACAGAGTACTATAAAAAGAAAACATCTCCATCAATACGTCTGGGTGCAAAGTTGCTGTTGGGGAAATATAAACTAGGCTTCATTGTCACATGCACATTGCCCACATGAGTGTTGAAGTCCCCCAGAAGAATAAGGGACTCCCTCAAGCACCTGCTTCAAGGGCTCCGAGAAGAGTCGGTAATCTGCTCTGCCATTTGGCACATAAGCACAAACAACAGTCAGGACCTGTCTCCCCACCCGTAAACGGGGAAAGGCTACACTCTCATTCCCCATGGTAATCCCCCAACGTACAGGTGCTGTGATAGGAAGCAAGAAGTATGCCCAACCCAGCTTGGCACCTTTCAACCCCTCCATAGCCAGTGCTGTCTATCAAGGTTAGTCCTGGATGTCCAGTTGGAAGGATCCTAGGAGCTAAGTTGTCGGGTGCCCCTGGTGGAGTCACCCATGGCAAACTGGTCCTAGGTGAGGGATCAGACAAGGTGTAGCCCACAGAGCCTTATGATGAGTAGAACCTTTGGACTCCGTGTTCCCTCACCCTGATGTAGGTCACCGAGGACCCCCTCGGGAGCCAGGCCTGGAGTATGTGGCACGTTAACGAGTGCCTATTGGCCAGGCCTTTATCCATAGGGCTCAGCCCAAAGAGGCAACATGGGCCTCCCATCCCTTGAGTTTACCACCTGTGGAAAGGGCCATAGGGTCAGGTGCAATGTCGGATGGGCAGTGGCCGAAGGTGGGGACCTCGGGGTTCCAATCCTTGGCTGCAGAATCTGGCTCTTGCGTTCATCACGTGTTCGTTTTTCTGTGTTTCTGTAAGCTTCATTGTACATTATTTCCTGTTCTTTCCTAACTTTCCTTTAGCCCCTCGATCCTGCTCCTCCTACAGTAGACATTCACTCTGTTAATGGTCAAGTAGCTAATTTTTCCAGTTGTCCTAACCTGTCTAAACTGGTTTGCAATAGAGCCACATTCACCCACAGGAACTGACAAATACCACGGGTTTACACACTGGTGTGCAGATGGACTGCTTGGTAGTAAATGCCTTGCCTTAGGACACAGCACTGTGTAGCAGCGAGGAAGCTGAAATGAAATCCATCTTCAGACCATTTAAAGTGAGTCACACTATCCCCAAATGTTAATTTACTTACCTGTGAAATATTGCAGTCAATCCTTATCAGTATTTAAAGCTGCTGTCTGGTTTTTTTGAGGGAGAAAAAGATTTTTTGAATCCCAGTCATGGCCCCTCCCAAATCATCCCTCCTTGTCCCGTCCCATTCCTTCCAGCCCCACCTCAACAACTGTTCATGCACATCGCCTGTTTTGTCACAGCCGGTTAAAGAGGAAAGCAGCAAGGGTTATCAAGAACCTCCCAATTGTATTTTGTTGTGAACATTTCAGAGGTGACAAAGTTCTTCATGACTGACACACTTTTAATATGGTGACTGTAAACAGGAGCAGCCAGTGCGCGGCCCCATAATAACAGGTTTGCGCAATGCACATTTAAGTTGATTGGCAACAAACAAGGTGGAAACTTGAATTCTACTGGCTCAAAAAATTCACTGGTCATTGTGAAATGCATATGGGTCGTTTGGAGTAATGTGGGACATAGGGAGAATAACAAATGCTGTGGAGCACTAGCCGTTTATCATAGTATTGAACCCCATAATAACTGTAAAAATATTTTAAACTCTGATACATAAATAAATTTGACGGACTGCAGCTTTCATTTTGTTTTCTGTCAATCCTTACGAGGTTATTCTGTTATAGTACATCAAAGATTTTTGCCCTCCACCAGCCCTACTATCTTCTCCAATGTTTCAGTTTTGTTATTTCTTTATCTTTTTTTGCTATGTTGTTTACTGCATGATTCACTTACTAGATTGCCTAACTCCTGCCTCTGCACTTGGTTTCTCTCACACAAAACAACCAAAATATGAAGACAAGGGAATTGGAGATCCCAGTCTATACCAGTGTAGTGTGTTCCCTGTGATGGTTTTGGTAATTGTGGTCTAGCCTCCTTCAGATCATTAACATCTTCTCCCCTAAATTTGTAGGCCCTCCTTCAAGAGAAAGGTGAGGGACCAGAAGATGACAAGGGTGCCCATGTTTAGTCATGGAGTGTTAATGTCCTTTGCTTAGATGAAACCTTTGTCTAACACATCTGAGCATCCATGTCCGTACAACCCTGGAGTAGGCAACATTAATAATTTTATAAATATATAATCATGCTGATGGTTAGACACAGGATAACATGAACCTTGCTTTACACCTTGGATTAGAATATGAAATTGCAGCATCACTGTTGACATAGATGGCTGCCTGGTGTAAAGCAATCTAATGTACTTCTAAACACATTCTATCACACAGTGAAGACAAATGCATTAAAACCGGCATTTCAGTTTGAATGTTGTTGCTGTGAGCAATTACAGCGCCTTATCTAACAGCGCGGATAATGAGGTTACAGAGAGAGCAACTTCTATCATGTCGACATAATGAGAACTGGGCCTGTGTCTTGTGTCCTGGGGTCGAGGACAGAGACGAGGACACACACACACACACTCTCTCTCTCTCCAACGTATTCAGTTTTCTTATCTGTCCCACCTCGCATCTCTGCCTGACATTCAGAGGAAATTGCATTCGAGCAGAAAGTGTGATGCGGTTTGTGAATGACTTGGAGGCTCTACCCCTCTTGCTCCCTCGTTCCATTCCTCCACCCCCTCTTCATGTTTTCCAACAAACCCCACCGCTACTTCTGACAGGCTGTTTGATTTATGACTCCAATTCCCGAGTGCAGACACATAGACGCAGGTCACACTCCCAACTATATGTATGTATTTTAGTCCCCCTCTCAAGCCCTCCCTGTATCTTGGCTACTCTTCTCTCTCTCTTGCTCTCATTTTCTCTGATTCCCTCCCTTTCTCCTTGTCTCTCTCCCTCTCAAACACGATCACAAACACGCAGCTTAACTGTGGTGATTGATTATCCTTGCAGGACCGTCTTGTGTATTTTTGATCCCTTTGAAATTTAAACTCTAAGAACTGTACAAGGAATGTCTTAACACCCACAAATTGACATATGACTTTCTGACATACAGTGTTTAAAGCTGTAAACGTTAAAAATGTAATAAAAGGTTAGAGCACAAAATAGGTGCCAAATAAGTTTCAAAACTGCTCTCCATTTTCTGTTCAGGTAAGATAAAGTTGACAAACAATGCAGAAATTTTTTAAACAGAAAATGATAACAGGAACTAAACAGGCCATATTTCTCTGTTCTTAAATATACAAAATGGTCTTTACCTCAAGAGCGGCTCAGTGACTCATCAAGCCTCATTAGTAAAAAAAACCACCACAATTTAAGCCTAGTTTATGCTTCTCCGACCACAAATTTGCACTCAGACGCAGACATATTGACGGAGACCTTTTTCACTTATGGTTCTCCGTCTTTTTCTTTCTGCTCTCAATTGTTTTTTGGCGTTGCTCGAGCAGGACAGCAGGAGGTACTAACTTTTCATGGCGTCTCTGCCAACTATCACAGTGTAGTTTCAGTTTTTTTCTAGGCTTGTGGACGCATTTCTTCCACGAGCAGCAATGGACGACAAAATGTAAGTTTTGATTAAACTATAAAGCTCAAAATTGCAAAAAGAATAGATTATATGAATTATCCTTTCAATATAAAGCATGTAGTGGCCAAACGCTTCATTACCTACTGATTACAGCGACTATAGAGCACCATTCTGGTGAAGCTTTATCTGGCTGTTACTGACCAATCAGATGCATACACTCTCAGTTGATGGAGACAGATAGATAAAACATGGGGCTCTACTCCATGCATAGGTGAGGGAGAGACCTTGCGTTGACGGATAATGGCATTGCACCATCCGTCTATGTCAAAACGGAGAAGCATAAACTAGGCTTTACTCCCCATGCCTGATTGTTGTCAAGTGCTGCTGTAACGATGCTTTCTTAGTTGCTATGCTTAATCTGTTTTCTGTTCCTTGGTTTCCCAGTGTCACTGACCTTGAACTCACCACATGATTCCATCTGAGCTTTACCTGAATTCTTCATCAGCATCATAATCTGATTCATCTCTGTACACTTCAACTCTCAAGAGTATTTGGCTTGTCAACTCATATATAACAATATGTTTGTCCACTCTCTACTCTTGACCAAATTCGGCTATCTTTAAGTCACGGTAACCTCATCATTCAATTCAATTCAATTCAGTTTATTTATATAGCGCCATTTCACAACAGATGTCATCTCAAGGCACTTTACAAAAAGAGTTATTACAATACAATGTTAGTGTAGAAATTAAGAACCACAAAATTGTCTAATCAGCAACCTACAACATGAGCGACAGTGGGAAGGAAAAACTCCCTTTTAACAGGAAGAAACCTCCGGCAGAACCAGCTCAGCACAAGCTTATCTCCGCGACCGTCTGTGGCTTGGAAATACAAACAGAGACACAGAAAGAGAAAGAACGATGCAAGTTTGTTGCAGGACGTGGAATTTCCGTCACTGCAAGCCATCTTAGTCAGGGTCGTCAAGCGGGCTAATCCGGAGCACCTACTATAATAGAAAACAGGTTAGTGCTTGAATGACAGCACATCATGCAGTTGGGGAGAAGTAGGAGAGAAAGTAGGAACAGACCCTAATAATGTCCTCCAACAGCCTAGCCTAAAGCAGCATAGCTACTAACATTAACCTGTCTCCTAGCTACTAGGAGACCTGGCTACCAACACTCTGTCTGAGTCCTCCTGACCCGTGGACGGTGTAGGGCCGGTAACGGCCCCCGTCATGCCGGGGTCTTCTCGGAGTCGGGTTGTTTGAGAATGCAGCCAAAGTGGGTGGTAAACTCCATCTAAGGCTAAATACCGGCACGAGACCGATAGTCGACAACTATCTTAAGGAAAATAGACAGAACTGAGAGGACAGAGTTGAAGAGGGCGAGAAACGTTTAAGAGATAAACGGGTGGGGTCCGCACAGTCTGCCCGGGGGATTCAACCCGGCAGGTAATGGGCGGCCGCACTGTGCGGGAGGATCCCTTGAGGGACCCTCTCCGGCGCTGGCGGCCCCTGTGGGGCACATTTCTCCGCGGCGGTAAGCCGCGACCGCTCCGGATCTTTACCTGGCTTACATTAATCTATCTCACCTAGCTACTCTACCTCTCCTATCTCTTCCTAACTTTTACACTCTCCTGACTACTAACATTAACTTCTCTTCCTATCACGTTGACTGACTCTAACTACTATAAACATATCTCTAACTGTAAGCTTTTCAAAGAGGAAAGTTTTTAGCCTAGTTTTAAAGATAGACAAATTGTCTGCTTCACGAACCAACCCGGGAGCCGGTTCCATAGGAGGGGAGCCTGTACTGAAAGATCTCCACCATCTACTTTAGAAATCCTAGGAACTACCAGTAAACCTGCAGCTGAGAGCGAAGGTCTCTGTTAGGAACATATGGAACAATCAGGTCTCTTATGTATGATGGAGCTAGATTATTAAGGGCTTTATATGTCAGAAGCTTGGGTAGTAAGCCCCAAATCACCCCACCAACAAGTAAAGAATCAGCTTTTTATTCAGACCTAGCTAAGTACCTATACCTTTACTATTGTTTTCTACAAGTGACTTATTGGACCTTAAATCTTCCAACCGTATTTGCCTTTTATGAAAAAAGTATTATCATGCTTTCCAATAGTTTGTTTGTTGTTCGGTCCTTGAACCAGAGTAAAAAAAACCCCTAAAAACAGGACAAACTATACAAAGGACATAAAGTTCTGCAACAAATCAGTTCTGGAACACATGGTAATCCATCCTATTTTTGAAAAAACCTTTTAGTTAAAGCCATTAATTTCCACCCTACAGTTGTGCCAAGCCTCAGTGCCACTGAAAATTAAGCCAACCTGTCAATGCAAAAAACTGCAGCTGCTGACAGAGCCCCTTGGCCATAGCTTCAAAAGTAAGTCAAACCTGACACACAACACAGGTTCAAATGCACAGAGCTAATCTCAGTACAGTTTTTCTATTTTTACTCAAAATTGGACTCTAATTTACAAAATGAGAATAATTTGATATTGTAGCAAACCAAAAATCAGCAACTGGAGTCCTAAACTCTTCAGAGAAAAATATAGGGAATAAATCAAGTTGAAAGTAGGGTCATTTTCTCATAGGTTTCTCATAGACTTATGAAATTTGACTCATAATGGTCACATGGATAATTGGAGTGTTTGTGCCTCTGAACCAAAATCCCTTTGAGTATTCCTAACTTGGAACACTGAGTTGTGTTCTCCCAGTTAAGTTTATGTGTCAGTCAGTGTCTGTGATCAGCACGGCCAAACACATTGAGACAGTCATAATGCAGCCAATGTACTTTAGACAACCGCAAGTATGTGAACTGTGCACATTTCCCCAGGCTCACATTCAGCTGGTTCACCACAAGAAGATCCAGACACTCTTTCCCATGGCACATTGCTGCAAGCAAATCCATTGGGGGGAGCAATGAAGACTAAGCGCTTAACTAGATGACTGCATCTGTTCATCTTGTGACTACTTTTACTACCCTGTTTTTCACAGTTAATCAACAAAACTTTACCTTCCATCTTGCATGTAAAAAACAATAAAGTAGAAAAAAGAATATTTCAAAAATATTCTTGACAGGAACAAAAAATGACAGGGGATATAGTAACAGAAAATCATCAATTTGTCAAAAAATACAATGACTTGTTTTTTAAACTTTTGGGTTTAAAAATATATAAAAAGACTATTTAAATGTTATTGACTACAATGCTTTATTTAGGCATCAAAATATTTTCTCTATCTTCTGTCACTGTTTTATGTTCCACCATGGATGCAGCAGGAATATAAGTTTTTTTGGAACAAAACATCCTGTTAAATGTTTGAAGTATGTGTATCACTCCATGGGTAAATGGATTGAACTTATAAAGTATTTTCTAGTCACGCAAGACCACTCAAAGCAGAGAAAAGGAAGCTGATCAGACCACTTTAGATAATCGGATGAGCTAAAAACTACCCATTCTTCTTTCTCTTTCAGCTTTACCCTTCATGGGTCACCTCAGCGAATCATCTGTCTCCGTTTTAGTCCTATGCTCTGCATCCTCTGCCCTCACACCAACTAACTTAATGTTCTCTTTCACCACATCCGTAAATCTCATTTTTGGTCTTCCTCTTTGCCTCCTGCCTGGTTGATCCATCCTCAGCATCCTTCTACCAATATAATTGTCATCTCTCCTCTGAACATGTCCAAAACATCTCAGTCTGGCCTCCCTGGCTTTATTCCCAAAAACATCTAAAATAAGCTCATTTACACACATGTAATCGGTCATGCTGCAACTACTCTTCATTTCTCTCTTTTCCAGTGCATACCTTTATCTATCTAGCTTTTCTTCCACCTCCACCCTGCTCTAACTGAAGATTACAATGTCATCTGCAAACATCAAAGTCCATGGAGACTCCTGTCTAACCTCATCTGTCAGCCTGTCCATCACCAAAGCAAACAAGAAGGGGCTCAGAGCCGATCCTTGATGCAGCCCCGCTTCCACTTTAAACTCCTCTGTCACTCCTACTGCACACCTCACTGCTGTCTCGCAGCTCTCATACATGCCCTGCACCACTCTAACATACTTCTCTGCCACTCCAGACTACCTAATGCAAAACAACAGCTCTTCTATTCCCTGTCATATGCTTTCTATAAATCTAAAGACACAATGCCGCTCTTTCTGACCCTCTCTGTACTTCTCAATCAGCAAAAAAATCAGAAACAAAAAGCAAACCTTAAAGCATTCTTTATATCTCTGTCTCTCTGCCTTGCCAACCTATAAACATCATTCTCTTCCTCCTTACTATCCAACCTAGCATAAAAGTTATCATATGCCCTTTGTTTGGCCTTTGCCACCTCTACCTTTACCATGAGATCCATCTCCCTGTACGCCTGTCTGCTTTCCTCAGTCCTCTCAGTGTCCCACTTCTTCTTAACAACCTTCTTTCTCTGTATATGTTCCTGGTGTTGCGGATATTAAATAAAAATATAATATTTGGCTATTGATAGCCAAAGACTGCTTATGGTAGTCAATAAAATTAATAATTTATGGGAAAATATTATTCGGGGCACCACCTTTATCAGGAATTATTTTAAATAGCCACATTTCTATATCCGTCTCATAATTCTGAAGGAATGAATTTTTAACGTCTATTGGTAATACACCTTGCAATTCGTGTGTGTGTTGAACAAGAAATGACAAATGTTACTTTCCAAGCACAAGATTTATTTACACAAAAGAAAAACATTTAAACAATCAACTAGTAATAAGAGAATCACTACTGATTAAAATAAATCTAAAATGGCTATAAGAATCTTTACAAACATTATATTTTTTTAGCTTTTAAAGAAAAAAAACTATAAATTTAAAATTACTTTATTTTTTGTCATTGTAACAAGCACAAGCAACATAAAAAAAACAGTACACGTTTTGTGAAAAACAGCAACATTTCTTTTAATATTAGTTTTAAGATGTAGCAAAACTTTAATTTTAGAATATAAAAATATATAGAAGTGATCCAAAAACAATATAAATTCCCTTAGCTCAAACGGTAATAACATTATAATGGGTACAACCTGATATATAGGTTGAAAACTAAAAAGAGCTAAAGTTTTGAAGCAAAGGCATTCATTTCCAAATCATACTTTTTTTTCATTCCAAGAGAATATGTTTAATAAAAGAGTGAGGGAGGAAAAGGAAATACAGCATACACATATTACCACACTTTTTTTTTAAATTAATCACAAATAGCAAAGAGTTACAAGGGGAAGTTCTATTTTTTTTCTACCTGGGCCTTATTTTTAGCAACTATTACATTCATTTACTCGCCCAGACAAGTTTGGAGCTACTTGGAGCCGTTCAACAGGAATTTATATCCAGGGTTCCAATAAGTTTCTTCAAGTTAAATTCAAGTCTTTTTAAGACCTTTTTAACACCATTCATATAAAAATGTAATACCTATGTCCCGGCCCTATAAGGCAAAGAAACCAAAATCCTTGAACTTCTGATGAAAAAAATTGCTCTGAATAAAAAACAGCTGAGCAGAAGCGCTTGTCATCAGCCGCAGAGAAATAACATTCTGGTGTGAACAGGTGGAGCAGCAGATAGAGAGTGATTTTCCCGACTGCACTCTCCTGTGGCCGGTGTGATTCAGGCATGCTTTCGTATTGATTACAGTAACAGACTGTCCAAGAAGTCTCTGCTTTGGGGAAGGCTTTATATGGGCTGCTGCTTCAGCAGCAGGGGGCAGAGAATTTCTGTCAGGTGGCCAAGAGGAATGCTGTTCTTTTTATTGTTGTTTTTTTTTTTTATCCTATGGTTTTTCCCATTATTTATCACCCAGTGTTCCCACCTAATTGTAGTTCAAGTCAAATTTGCCCCTTGATTCACAAACACGTCCATTTTATTGTTGTATATTATCGGTTTCGGACAAATTTTGCATACCAGTGCATTCATTGTTAATTCAATGTTCAGATTTTGTGTTTCCTCAGTTTTCTATAGATATGATTCTATTCAGACTAACTTGAGAATTCAGAATTTTACATACAGGACAGGGTTTTTCCTGGCTCAAATTGAGGCAGAGGCGGTACCATCCTGACCATGCGCCAAAATATGCATGAATTCTGTGCATTCAACTGACTCACTTTTTTTAAAGGCAACAAAGGCAACATAGTTTTTACTTGACTGTTGAAATAAGAATATGACAATTATCATGCTAAAGCATTCTTTTATTAAAACAACGTACATACAAAAATAAGGAGTCAACTTTAAACTGCAACTGCATTAAGTTGTAGGGATTTATCCACACATCTGGCACCTAGGCATCAACTATTATTATTAACTTAAATTATTTAATTATTTCATCACAGTAAGCACTGAAGGTATAAACAGGTGTTGAAAATCCTATCTTTATTCATTTAATAACAGTTGAAAGCCAAAGGTGTTTATTTTCTCAAATGGCAGACATTAAAAATCCACATGTAGCATAAGGATGGCAAATTGATATGTATCCGCCCTAGAAGAATATGCGCAACAATAAAATGCGTTGCTTTTGCAACCTTTGCTGTTTTTGCCCGTTCTGTGCAGAGAAACTTCAACTTAATTTACAGATCAGAGTCCTGCAATAGAACAGGTACCTGCAGCTAACCTGTTGTTTCAGGTGGACATATCAAATCTCTCTCTGGGAGTGCTGGATGCTGAGATTGTAAGAATATTCTGCATTCAGCGGAAAATTGGAGAGATTTTCAGACTCTTTCCACACAATGGATAGTGGGAGTCAACCAAAAATAATATATTAATATTTTTCACCCATCCACAATAAATTAAAAAAAACTTCCGGCAAACCCATGAAATTTAGATAATGTATTTTCCAATCTTTAAACAGTATCTGCAACATTGCAGAACGTTTGTGGAGCAGAAAGAAAACATGACAGAGTGCGTGGTAGTAGAGAAGAGTATTTACTGTTGAAGTACACATATTTGTTTATCTACTCTTCATATTTAATAAATACATTTTCTCTTTCTGTTTCCCAGTGAATTAGACAGGATGAAAGCTTTCTATATTATCTCTATAATCAGTTTAGATCCATAATTATTTTTGCATTTGTAATCTGCAGTACTTTATTTAGAAAAATTGCCTTAAGTTAAGCAAATGACTGGATCGCTCGCGAAAGTTAGGTCAGACGATAATTTGTCTGCACTACTAAAGCAGTGTTCGATTTTCCCAGGTCATATCTGTAACGCTAAAATCGCTGTGTTAATGTTACTCTGAGACGGAGGATGTTTTTAAAAAATAAGCATGACAATTTGCTTGGATGCAAAAAACAAAAACATCTACTTTGTTAAAGAGCCCGGGGGGAAATCAGGACACCGATAGCACCAACTACCAAGAAAACCCAATTTTTACACTCTATGGAAAACAATTGCATCTTCTTTTTCTACGCTTCCCCCGGCACACCGCTGCCGATATAGCGCCCTGATAGTGGCGCAACTCTGCAACTGCATTTAAAATTATATCCATTTACAGTAACTGGGGGCAGAGCGATATCAGGCTGGGTGGCAAGCAAATTTGAATGCAGGAAAAACACTGCAAGAACTACAAACAGTAAGATGGCAATATGCCACTTTATCGCCCATCCTATTTTGCTATAAACAAGATTGTCGATACAGTGAGGCACAGAAAATGGTTGATATGAAAGCACTGAAGTTTCTAAACGCCATAAAGCAGGTTGTCATTCCATATCTAAAGCGACATTAGGCTAATTTAGGCTAGTCAAATTTCTTGTACCTCACATTTGAAAAAAAGAGTTTCAGTTTTTTTGTGAGCAAAACTGACAGACATTCATTTTGATTCTTAAGTTAAAAAAAAAATAATTTGGCTAAAGTGTAGAGTCGAAGAATACTGTAGTTAAATAAATTCTGGACGTTTTTACAGCCAACTAAGAGATTATAATGTACATGTGAAATGTACAGGAACCGAAAAAAAAGAAAAAATGCGCGGGGGCACAGGCAAAAAAGGCGCAATTCTATTATATTGTACTCAGCTAAATTTAAAATGTAATTTAAACGAAAATAAGAGAAAAGAAAATCTACCTTTACTACTTTAACAAAGCAGGACTGATAAATTTGTTTTATGTACATTACAAAACAATATCGTTGCAGCAACAAAATAATAAATCAAGAAACAGGACAAGAAAGAAAGTAAATATTTCTGGAATGCAATAAGATCTCTATATATTTTTAGCTCTATCTTACAGAAGGAGCAGACAGCATAAACTTTAAAGACATCGTATCATTGAAATGAGATGAACTTAGAGATTAACTATGATGTGTGCTAAGCAGAATAAACTGTCTGATCAAATAGTTTAATTAAGCACAGCAAACTGCAAGGGTTTTTCGAAGGTGACGGCCGCACATCGCGACTATATTTAATTGAGTGTGAGCAGCGCAGAGAGAGAATCTGTCCAGTCTGCAATCATAAAATACCACAATACTAGTAGCTCAAATATAAGATTCCTTTTGCACATTATTATTGAGACAAAATATAAAGGCACTTCAACCGAGTAAAACAGAGAATAACAGGATTAGGCTTGTTTAAAAATAACAACCTGAATTCTGCCAAAAAAGTAGTAAACCACAGATAAGCTCAGAACAAGGCAATTTAAAGATGCCACTGGACAAAACTGAAAAAACCTAAATATTTACCCGATGGCTCTAATAATATTAATTTTAGCTAATAATACAACCACTGCATATTCTGGGTTACAAATAAACGTCTTTAGGATAACCCCCCCCTCCCAATTGTTTCACATTGTCCTAGCTTAAATTAATCAAAGTCAGCTTTAGCAAACAAAAGCACAATGGTAGCCCAATATAACTATATAAAATTTACTTTTCTCAACTAACAGAAACCAAAATGCAATAAAAATGATTTAAATTGTACTTGAAGTATCCCACAATGCAACTGTACATATAAAATTTACAGTTGAGCAACGCACGTGATCCAGCAGCCCAATTAAATTTCATCTTATTTTCAGAAGCATTTCTGTTTACAGCAAAGAGCTGTATTTTCAAAACCCAGCCCCCTTACAGTAAAATCATTCTGTAGTTTTCACAATAATTAATTACAGTGTATACTAATCGATCAGAATCACAGATCTAAATCAGAGTTATCATTTAATCTGTTTTAACAACACATTCTCATTACAAATGACTTCTGTTCTCATTTTTTATATTTTTCTACTCTCGTCTTCTCTCTTCATACCACATCCATCCATACAACCCCCCGCCTCCTGCTGACCTCACCCAACCAAGTCATCCATCTCCAGGCTGGGTCAGTTAGTGGCAGCTCCATTGATAGGCTAATCCAAGGCTGATTAATGACCCAATAATCAGAGGGATCCTCAGATCAATCATGCCGGGATCAATATTCACCCAACTTAGGTGATCATTAGCCTGTTAGAGTGCATCTTCTTTCAGGGCATGAAAGAAAAAAAAAAAGGTTGAGAGGAGTCCCAGGACATGAATAGTGAGGGAGGAAGAGAGAGGCATGAGGGGTTTTGTAGGAAATGATGTAAAAAAGAGATATAGGAATGGAATCATTACCTTTATGTTCACAGTAAAGAGGCCGGATGAGTCCATGTGTTAAAAAGGATCTTTGTGCATGTTTTGAATAAACAATCTAACAACAAGTGTTAGTCTATATCCTGCCATGCGTTTAAAGACACCTGTGTGTGTGCATGAAATATAAACACACAACTGTACTTTATGACTTTTTTATGGGTACTAGGAATTCCTGTCTGCTCATAAGAGTTTGTCTGTGTTTGTGTGTGTGTTGGTGTATAACAGAAGGGTGCAATGGTCTCTGATTTATGGGCTGTGTCCCTCTGTGCCAACTCTGTGTCTACTTCAGCACAGGAGGATGAATGGACCTCTGTAAAGCCAGCCACAACCCACCACCCTTCAGCTGCCTCCTTCCTAGCAGACTGTTCCTCCCCTTCTACTCCCCTTCCCCCCCACTCTCCCCAAAGCAATATGAAATTTACCACAAACAGACTTAAAGGACCTGTTTACCAGTTCCCATAAATGATCTGTCTGACAGTTACAAACATAACCGTCATACCCTCTGTTGTGTTTTCAAAGCTTTTATTTATTTATTTTTTGCCCATTGAAGTCAGACTTTAGTGCTGCAGAGTGACTGTTGTCACTGCTGATTATTGTTGTTAATTTGTTGCTACATTATTATCAACATTTTCTTACCATTAGGGCATAATTTTGAAGTAGATGAAGAAAAATTCATTTTTTTTAAAATGTAAATGGCCTGTAGTTATAGCACTTTATCAAGTCCAGGTCAAGGTCAAGGTCAAGTCCAGCACTTCAAACTACATTTAGTCATTAACCTACACATTCACACATGGGTGACGGCAAGCTACAATGTACACACCGACAAAGGCAACGCCGCCGAGCAATGGCACCACACAGCCCTCTAACCACCAACAGTAGGCAAGGAAGGTGAAGTGTCTTGCCCAAGGACACAGTGGGATGTAGTAGGCAAAAGCTTGAATCAAACCCGCAATTTCCAGGTCATAGGTCACCAACTCTACTACTGAGCTATGGCCATCTTATAAAAGTATGTCATGAATTTGAATTTCAGCCATTGCAATTTTGATGACAGATTTCCTTATAGTTTTAGTCATCCTCAAAATGAACTGTAATATAGTTGGGTTGAAATTTAGTTAGCTGTACTACTTTTAGTTTTAAATCAACGCAATTTAAAAGTACTTTGTTTATTTTGGATGGAAATAAATGAATCCATCCATGCATTCACTATCTATACCGTCTATCCTTTTCAGGGAGCTGGTGCCCATCTTCAGGAGTCATCATGCAAGGGGTGGGATACACCCTTGACAGCTCGACAGTCAGTCGCAGGGCCACATAGAGACACACAGGACAAGCATCCATACCTAAGGGCAATTTAGACAGACAAAGTAAATTACAACCTTCTTGTTGCAATGCAACAGAGCTATCAACTGCACCACTGAAATTAATTGATTTTTGATCAAATTTTAATTTATCTAGTTTCATTTGATAAAATTTTAATGTAAAATTTACATTTTAAAATCACCTGGTATTGTTGCTCATCAACCTTTGCAAAGTGTCTCTATTTTCATATCTAGAGATTGAATGTTTTGTCCATTCTTCTTGCAAAAGAGCTTGAGTTCAGTCAAATTGCATGGAGGGCATCTTTGAAAATCAATTTTTAAACCTTAACATAGATTTTGATCTGGATGTTAACTGAGCGATTTTCATACATGAATTGTGGTTTTACTTAATCTATTCACTTGTTGCTCTTACTATATGTTTAAGGTTGTTCATCTTCTCAACAATTCTACCCATTCTAAAGAAAACCCATCTCTAAAACATGATGCTGCCACCACCATGTTTGGTGATGAGTTTAGTATGTTCAGTGTAATATATAGCAGAGGTCCCAAACCCTAGTCCTTGGGGCTCACTATCCTGCATGTTTTTAGTGTTTCCCTGCTGTCTTAAATGAATGGGTTATTAACAGGCTAATGAAGCAACTGGATGCATACTAAGGAGGAAATGCAATCAGTTGATTCAGGTGTGCTGGACTGGGGATAAATCTAAAAGATGTAGGACAATGGGCCCTAAGGGCCAGGGTTGGGGACCAGTGATATATAGTGTGAGATTTCGGTTATACTTAACATTTTGTGTGCAGACCATAGATCAATAAGTTCAAAATTTAATACCTTTAACTAGATAAGCTTTTAAATGTTTGCTCCGTCTCCTAAATGGTCTGTGTCGAATTCCGAATGGGACTTGTCTTGATTTTCTTTCTAAATTAGTTGTCTTCTTGGAAATTTTCTTGACCCTTCTTGATTACTTACATTCATCGGGAGTGGCTATTCACTCATCCTTTATAGGTGGCTGTTAAATGCCATCTCTAACATACATGAGTCATATTATGGTAATAAGCACCAAGAAGGAAAGGCAACTTAAATTCAACTGCAGCCTTTGTGCTCCCAATTTAAAATGAATTACTGGGCCTTGGAACTTGGCAGTACAGCTAGGCTGCAAACTAGACAGTTGTTTAATAATTCAATTTCAATTTAGTTTATTTATATAGCGCCAATTCACAACAAATGTAATCTTAAGGTACTTTACAAACATTATTTTAATTTAATTGTACAAACATTTCAATTAATCCCTCAGTTCCAATCAGTTTAAAAGTTTTCTATCTCAGGAACCTCAGCAAATTTTATTGAGTCATTTACTTGCAGTATTCACTGCTCCTAAACAAATATTTAGCTACAGTAGCCAGTTACCTGCATTGTGTCGTTTACTCAGTGTTGCCACAGTTACTTTGAAAAAGTAATATGATTACTGACTAGTGATTACTCCTTCCAAAAGTAACTTAGTTACTTTACTTATTACTTTATTTTAAAAGTAACTAAGTTAGATTACAATTTACTTTGTTAGTTACTTTCTGCAGCTCCCAATAACACTCCGCACTGCCTCAACATAAACACAATAACCACTTTTACATATAATCACTTTATTTGAAGTGCATTTTAACAGTAAGAACGGATATATACTTGTTTTTTAACCTCACATTGACACCAGCAACTATAAAGGAATAAGCTGTGTCTTGGGGACATACTTGCTCTCTCACTGCATGTACAAATGGAGAGGTCCACTAGGGGGCAGAGTAGGCCTACAGAGTACAGAACTCAGATTCAGGCCAAAACAAACATGGCACCCGCAAAGGAGATTATCAGCTGTTTCGGCAGCAGTAGAAGGTAGGATCATATTTACCGCTATTGATACTTGTTTTCTTAATACTAATGCCGCCATGTACCTAATATATCTTTTTGCTCAAGAAAATGACAAAAATAGTAACTCACAGTGGCTTGAACAAGTAATTTTAATCTGATTACCTGCATGAAAAAAGAAACGCGTTAGATTAGTCGTTACTAAAAAAGTGGTCATATTAGGAGTAACGCGCTACTAAGTAACGCGTTACCGGCATCACTGCGTTTACTTCACAGCAATTACACATACTGAGCAAGCATGTAGCAACAGAGAACAGCAAAAACTCCCCTTTAACAGGAAGAAACCTCGAGCAGAACCAGAACGAGATCATCTGCCTCAACCATCTGGGAGTTTGAGAAGACAGAGGAGAGACACAAAAAGAACAGAAGAACAGATGTAAGAGTGCCTTCTATGTTAAAGAAAATAAAAAGTTGATAAGAGGACATGGAGAATGTTCAGTTACTGGAAGCATCATCCCAGTCGATGCCCCCCACCAACAAGGCGTCATAGCCAAACAAAACCCCAGACACGTTTTTGCTTGAGAGAAAAAAAAAGTAACAACTGGGAAAGAGCAAAATTAGCAGTTTAATTAACAGGAAATAACACAACTGGAGAGTAGTAGAAGAGAACGTAGCAGAATGAAGAAAAGTGGTCTGTCTGTCCTCCAGTCTAAGCCTATAGCAGCTTAACTACAGAGATAGCCCAGGGTAATCTAAGCCATTCTAACTATAAGCTTTATCAAAAAGGAAAGTTTTGAGCCTAGTCTTAAAAGTAGACAGTGTCAGCCTCATGGACTCAAACTGGGAGCTGGTTCCACAGGAAAAGAGCCTGATAACTTAAAGATCTTCCTCCCATTCTACTTTTAGAAATCCTTGGAACTACCAGTAAACCTGCAGTCTGAGTGCTTTGTTAGGAACACATAAAACAATCAAATCTCTGGGGCCATCCATCCATTCCTTATCTGTGCCACTTATCCCTGAAGGCTCGCAGGGGGGTTGGTGCCAATTTGCAATGATCTTTGGCCAAGTCCAGTCCCTTGCATGATTATTAAGGGCTTTACAGTATATTTAAAAAGCAGAATCTTTAACTCTATTATGGAGGGAACAAGGAGCCAATAAAGGGAAGTTAAGATAGGAGAAATGTGATTACTCTATTTAATATTCATCAGAACTCTTGCCGCAGCATTTTGGATCAAGTGAAGGTGTTGAAATGCATTTTGTGGACTTCCTGATTGTAAAGAACGACTGTAGTCCAGTCTTGAAATAAAAAATGCATGGACTAATTCTGAATTTGTTGTTAGTTTTAAGTTTGTGTAATTTGAAATTGTGCCTGTGTAAATGACAAGAGGCAAATTATACCTACATTGAGTTACTCCGAGACGTATTTGCCCATAGCCTCGCATTCCTGGAGTTTGAAGGATT
The DNA here is from genome assembly GCA_028564705.1 of Apricaphanius iberus. Lineage (NCBI taxonomy): Eukaryota > Metazoa > Chordata > Actinopteri > Cyprinodontiformes > Aphaniidae > Apricaphanius > Apricaphanius iberus. Next base: position 444,366 of record JAPXFQ010002128.1, read on the forward strand.
TTAATCTTTATTCAATTTAAACCTTAGCCCTATAAATTCCATGCGTGTTCATTTTATCAGAGAGGAGACGATAGTAATTTAATTTTCTTTAGATTTTAATACAAGAAATCAAATACTGGATCACAGCGTTCAGTTGGTTCTTGTTTGTAGCTTAGAATATCAGTATAACATTTTATCTAGACATGAGTAACACAGTCAGAATTAAAAAGGCATCAGCACTAATTCAAATAAGAACTATTTATGTAATAAAAGAATGCTTACAATAAAGATTCCCACTAAATCATTAACACTAATTTACATAAGAATGAACTTTATCTAAGACGTAAGAGAAGGCAATACATTTTACCATTACACAGCTCTAACTTGATTTTCTGCTGACCGTTATTTCTTACATCCTCCCATTGTCAATTGTATGGTGATGCTATCTGCCTGTGCTTTCCTGCTCAATGTCCTGTTTTTCTGTGACCCAAACAAGAGCTTACTCTGCAAACAATCTTAAAAGTATAATTAGAAAGTATGGTAACTAAAACACCTTAATCGAACATTAATAGACGTATAATATACTTCAAATCCCTATCATGATCTCATAAAAATATGAGATCATTTTAAATATTCATAATCAGAGTTACATGGATAGATTTCAATGGCAATAAGAAATGATTAACAGTAATCAATTACTTTTAACAGATCAATTAGATAACCATTTAGCCTAAACAATGTAAAAAAACAAAACAACACAATTTACAATGGTTTTGTCACATTTTTTTTTTACAATCATTCATACATTTTCATTGTCTGTATTCATCCTTTTGCGTCCAGGTGAAATCTTCAGAATACAGGTGTAGACGAACCTGCTGTTCGTCTCAGTCACAAGGGAGTATTATGTGAACTGAGTTATTTTGTTCCTTATTTCTTGTATCCTGTTGCTTCTTGGTCAAGTTAGCTCATCAAATAATCATTTTAAATCTTCAAACACTTCACCAGTGGTCAGCAAGATTTCATGGCAAAGAGCATTCATTATGTGCAGTGTTTAACCTGTTGACGCACCTCTTTGTCCATCAACATCCACATTGTAGACCGGTTTTGACCCAAACAGCCTGGAGCCAACCAATTTGATGTTTCATAGGCCAGAACCCTCAACAGGGCCACTGTGCTTACTCCATGAAGCAAGTAGAGAAAGCTCACTTTGCCGTTGTTTATAATGTGTCAGAAAGGCATTTCATTCTCCACAAAGGATGAAGAAGAGTAATCTCCAAAGTGTGCGGGTGTCTGTGAATGAGCTCAAAGAACTTTCTCCAAACAATATACAAACATACATGTATGACTTCTCATCTAGTTGTATAAGTTAGGGTTAATGATTATCCAATTCCTAAAACATCTGAAAACAAAAAAGTAAGATAAGCAAAAACCAAAAAGAATTCTGTGTAGGTATTATCCTCTAAGGAAACCAGAAGGTTATAATTTACTTCAGTAAAACACACCATCCTGTTAAATCAGAAAAAAATAAGTTATAATAATTGCAAACAAACAAAACAGAAATATCATCCATTCCCCATTATTTACCTTCAACACAATTAGTAATAATATTAGTAATAATTTCTGTAATCATCATTTTAGTTCTAGCATGAACTCAACTCTTCCCCCTTTGCCAAATTGCTAAATTTGGAACCAGAAAACATAAAAAGAATCCCAAGTTAGGCCAACTCCTGTTTACAATACAGAGCAAAACAAAAAGTTTTAGTAACACAAAAATTAATACCATCATGCTATTTGATGCCAGTATTCTCAACAGAATTAGTTTTTTTGTTGTTGTTGTCAGCCCTCTGAACAGTCTGGAAGACCTATAACATTTGTTATATATTCAGAAATAACATGTTTCATGATGTGCGTAAAACTAATCTATCTTGCATAGCAGTTAGCCTGAATTTTTATATTTCAGCTGTCAGACCCTTTAAACTTGCCAGGAATGAATTAACAAAACTACTAAACCTATAATTTAGAGTTTTAAATCTCCACATAATCTTACCAAGCCCAGCCCATGGGAAAACAGAACCACTTTTTTGTCCATCACTCCATAGCTTGTGCTCTGGTGGAGCATTAACATATCCAGATACGTTAATTTGGAGCAGTGGCAGTGTACTTCCATGGATGATCGTCCATAGGGCAAGTTCCCCTTAGGTCCAAAGTCTCAAAATGGAGCACACGTTGTCCTGTGGCTTGGGAGTGAGTCAGAACAAAGGACACATAACTACATGGCTCATAGATATGTATACAAAATCACTGTGATATATTTCCCATGTCCCGGATTTGGTAAAACATTATGATCAGATTTTTTTTTAAAAACATTTTCAAACAAATAGATCTCTGGTCTGATCTCAAATGTAATAATAATTGCTGAAATACCCAGGTTAACCCTAAGTTACGTCCGTCTCCCTGTCAATCTTATCCTTACCGTGGGTGTAACTGCAAATCTTTTCCACACCCATTTAACTTCCTGCCTGGGCAATACAGTTCAGGCTCAAAAGTCTCCCAAATCCTTGAGGTGAGTAAAATATCTGAAAATAATCAGTAAGATCAGTAGGCTCTATGTTGATGTCCTACAAAATATGGTGTCTGAGAGCATAACAACAATTATTTATTCAAGGTTTTGTGGCCTGTTCACGAAGTAATTCAAGAAAAAAAAAAGAAAAAAACAAGGCTGGGTTTTTCTATGTTAGATATTGCTGTTCTAAAGCACCACTAAATAATTGCAGTAACAAAAATAATAACCATCTGCAAAGGTTCTACCCTCTTTGTTTCTGTCCCTCTTGAAAACAGTCTCTATGGAAAAGCTCTCCTGGTTTTGCTTCACTGAGGTTGAGACGAATAGCTCATATTGAACTAAACCCCTTTGAAATTCAGACTTCACACCACTTTTCCATGACTCTGTCCCTTTAATCAATTAATAATTTCTGCTACTATAATTATGGTACTTACAGTGAGATAACGATGTCCCACTAGATTTCTTTTCTATTTTAACTTTTGTTGGTGTCGTCAAGGTTACCTGTGATGCTCCTCCCACCTGAGCAATGACCAGCAAAGATCCAGTCTCCACCTCCCCCTCTTCTCAAACTTTATCCAAACTAATATAGCATCATTTGTCACATCAGTACACTGGATCGCTATCAAGCTGGCTCAGACAGAGAAAATATCAAAATTAAAAAACATCAAATGTTTAAAACAAACCCAAAAACAGTATTGTCTAATAAACATAACATAGTCTTACAAAAATAGTCATCAGTTTGCTATACCTCAAATTCTATCCATATTTATAAAGAAAAAATCAAGATATAAGTCAATGACAAAACAGCTTCCCATACATATTTCTGTAGGACTTTAAGACCATAGTGCAGGAAAGGCATGTCTCCCTGATCAAATTGATGTGAAAGTAACCAGGTTGTTGCTTATTGTTAGAAATTGCCAAACCTAAAGTACTTTTTTGTTCTAAAAGTCTACTCTTTATTCAAAAGTAACTTTTGTTTCATATATTTCCTATTTAAACAAACCAAAATGTACTAATTGGCCTAGATATTCTGATTGTAAGTAATGAAAACAGTTCATACCTCAAAAATATCTGTCAGATTCTTTAAAATGAGTCAAACATAGTCAAACTGATTTGTGTAACTTAAAGTTAGTCAGTTAGTTCCCCTACATGGCAGTTTACCTTTTTTCTTAAATGTTTGCAACATGTATAATACTCTAATTCCCCTTAAACAATCAAATACATAAATAAAAAAAAGATGCTTTTAAAGGTGACTCTTTGTCTTATAAAAAAACGTTTTGAAAACTCAGAATAGTTTAATCACATTCATAATATCTACTTGCTGTTTAGATATTATCACTTAATAATCATTGATTTTCATATTCCTCAACAATGTGTTTAGTCAAGTAACTAGTAACAGGCAATTGCAATAATAAAGGCTTTTTATTTTACTCTTTATATAAAGAAGAGGCAATATTTCCCAAACAGCATTTCTAAAGTCTACAGGGCTAGAAGGAATAGCCAAAATGAAAATAATCTCAGTAGTTGATAATTACTTAAATTGTACTTATTTAAATCATGGAAATAATAAAAACGTGTAAAAATTGTGTAGCACTTACTACGTTTATTTCTGTAAATTGAAAAACCTGCCAATTCCTAACCATTCATACTAGACAAGGTTATGAGCTTCTCTGAGATATTTTTTTTACATTTTTCCAATGAATTTCTAATTCTTCAAAAACTACAGCACTTAATATGTCCATGATACCGAGTCATTAATCTCAGTCTTTTATCATTAAGTATTCTGCTATTATATTTTGTACATGTTTCTATCTTATGTCTAAACTAACTCATAATGAAAATGGAGCTGACCCTGCAAACAATCTTAAAAGTATAATTACAAAGTATGGTAACTAAAACACCTTAATCAAACATTAATAGACGTATAATATGCTTCAGGTTAGAGATTGTAGAGCCGCCCGGAGGAAAAAGAGGCTCCAGAGGAGTTCAACAGGGCAATCAGATGCATATATGACATGTTGTAGAAATGATTTATTGTTAAATAATTATTTTTGTCATTGCAGATTTATTTTAGGTAAGAACAGTCTGTACTGACTGGTGATCTTAATAAAATACCTTGTTATATTGCAGTAGCTTTTATGTTTTTGTAATCATAATTATGGAACTAGAAATTATGCAACAAAAACAAGATGTCTAGCCATTATGGCAATAATTTGGTACTTGGAGCAATAGCATACATTAAAATTCCATGTGAACATATTTTTCCTTCTAAAGTTTCTCTGCAAACATTTGTATTTTGTGCAGGTGTTTGTGTTTGCCCATATGGGCCTATGTTTGTCAGTCTGTGTCCATACGCCCGTGTGTGTGTGTGTGTGTGCATGCGTGTGTATGTGTGTGTGTCATGGCTCTGTGATGTGGCAGCCTGCTGTGTGTACTCATTTATGTGTAATGAATGCTTATGAGGATAAACAGATGGTGTGTTAACATGGTAAAATATGATCTGCTGCCAGACAATATGGTGGCACACTGGTGTTTACAACAAACACATTACCCCCTGGAAGAGGAAACCAGCTTTGGAGAAGCCTGGCTTTTGAGTGGCATGTTAATGCCATTCTCATACTTGCAGTGAGACTGCTCGTATGTTTTTTTCCTTTAATTTTTGTACGTTATAATTTTTTCCCCTTAATCCATATCATCTTTATTGCATCAAGACCATGGAATGACCAAACTGATCACCAATAGTTGCTTTATATTACGAAAGATACCATGAAACCAAAATATATTTATCTATCCATCTTATTAACTTTATTTCATTTCAGGCTTGAGTAAAAATTCAAGAAAACCATGAACCTCAAGCTTTCAATAATTGCTGATATTGATAGACTCTCAGCATTTCTCACTTGGCTTTGCTCTGGAAGTAACGAACAAGAAGGATTTTCCGGTGCCAATTTTTCTCAAACTCCATTTTTATGCTTTTAAATCACAATTTTCATGTTAATCCGAACATCCTTCAACTAGTTTCTAAAGGAAATCCATCCATAAAACTCATTGGAATTTAATAATGTTTGGGATGTATTAACGAAGATGGGAGGTTGGTTCCCATTATGTGGTAGAAGATGCAGATAGCTTTCAGATGGTAAAAGACGAGAGCAACTGTTTCTAAACAAAATATTTGCCCTCAGCACTGCAGTCATGTCCAGATGGATTAAAAAGTCAGAAAGGTTGCCATGGAGTCAGTCAAAAAACAAGGGCCCTCTGTTGCCTTACCGGAGGATGTATGTACGGTGTGTGTGTACTTGCAAACACTCGTAAATAGTTCAGTTCATTCATTAGTTTCATAAGATGAAAACAGGCAGCAGTGATTTTGTGATTTTAGTGCGTAAAGCTGCCTGTGGCTAGCAGTACTGTTGCTGAACATCTAAGCACAACACATTATGTGCATCCTCACCTGGTCACATGACTTTTTTTCCCAATAGCTGGTTTATATAAAATAACCAAATGTTTATAACCTGGTACACCTGTCAAACTATTGCTTATCTGTTTTTTTAATGGCGTAAGAAGAAACAATGGTGTGAAAAACTAACATTCATCAAAGATTTTTTGGACATTTCTAAAAAAATTCCAATACATGGAAAAGCTCTCACCATACCTACCACTAAAATTTCACAGCATTGACATTTCATTCCCATAAGGTAAGTTTATCTTTCAATACAAAAGAAAAAAAGAGATTATGATGTCACAGTAAAGAATATTAAATCTGTGCGATGCAAGTTAACAATGTGATTTCCATCCCCTTGATCCCAATACATGTGGAGTATTCAGAATGTAAACTCATTAAAAACTGGAGATAATTTTTGATGAGCTCCTGTTTAAGAAAATATCGTTTGATTGCAGAAATCAGAAAAAGTCTATTTTAATAAGTACACATACATTAAAATCAAGACAGCACAATGTTTCCCTTTCAGTTCCTCATGTTTAGACTCATAAAACCCATATATTTCATGCAACAAGATGCTCTGTGCAAAAAAGTGTAGAGTTGAACCAAAAAATCTTGAACAACTTGTGAACCTCACTAAGCCATTGTAACAAATCCAAGTATTAACAGAACCAAGTATCTAATACATATCCACAGATTTAAGCAGTATTTTTAGCAATATGCTTCAACGTGAGTCAATCATTTTCTGTCAGTTTCCTTTTTTTTTATAATTAGACTCAAATTTTTAATCATTTTTTAACTTAGAATGAGTCTAAATTAGAGAAGAATGTGCTAAATTGGATGGGAATTGTTGAGGTGAACAATGTCGAGTTTTAATAAGAACAAATTTGTCAGGCAGTCGTTTACTAGGTGAAGCATAAGACTATTAAAGTAAGCCAAAATTATCTTTTGTCTGCAATGTGACTTTAAGGAAACTGTTGAATATTACCGTGCTAAATGCCTTTAGAGAGTTTTCTCTATAGAGACAAAACTTTCACCCCCCACCTGCACAAAGAGCCACACTCCTCCCTGTGACCCTGTGACCCAGCTGTCGATGATGAACGATGACAGAGGTGTGACAGAAGAAGTCAGACTAAAGAGTGATGTACAACCTGCTGGAGGATGCACATCTATCACACACACTCAATCTCTCACACACACACGCAGAATGACAGATGGTTCTGCCCACTCTTTTGCCTCTCCTGTGCTCTGCAGGCTCTGTAATATTCCCACTATTATTTCCTCCTAAGTGCCGCCTGCATTCAGTTTGCTGTCACTGATCTGTTGTTGCTGCACATTAACTGAGCTCTGTGAATGATCGCAGGGAGACAGGAGGGTAAATTGTAACTCCCCTTTTCAACATGTTTGGGACGGTTGTATGCAGCCTGACTGAAAGATAAAAAACAGTGGGTGACACTTTATTATTAAGCCTCTTTTGCATTTGCAACAGTTCTTGCTGGAAAAAGAAATCACTGCAGTGACAAATTCTGTGGAGCTGTAGATCCTTCACAATCAGTACATTTAAATGCACATCTAAATCAAAAATCTAGCTAATACCTTAACCAGAATGGGAGCCCAGTCTACATGTCACTCATTTTTGAGTGTCTAGTTCAGACTTATGCTAAGAAACATATGCTGACTGTTTAATGTCTGTCACAGAGGTGCACACACACAGTGGACAAGATGAGAAAGAGACTAAGCAGTGAGTGAAATCAGTTGTTTTTTCAGTGTACAGTTATTTATTTTTGACAAAGACATTTTTACATTTACATCTAGCGCTGCCAGGGCGAACAGGGTTGTAGTGTGAGGCCTGACTGCTTGATGTGTGCACTCTGAGATAGGTAAGGAGCCCACTTATGAATAAGTTTAAAAACATCTGCACTTGTAACTGGCCTCCAAACGTTTGTATTTTGAATCTGAACTTGCACATTTTTAGCTGTATCAAATGGTCAAATGCATGTAAACTCATCTTTAATGTGTGCAAAATTTTCATCACTATCCACAGTGTGAATACACTTTTATTTAAAATAGCTGCTGTTATCTATAATTCTAGACCTCCCCCAACCCAGTGCAGGACAACACAGGTGAAACAGATGATATGTCTTTTTTATGTAGTATTGTTTAGTAACTATCTTCCCAGATGCTCTCTACAATATAAAGCAACTGCTAATGAAAAGGAAATAAAGTCAAAGTTGGCTAAAAGTCTTGATAAATTATCAAATTGGCTGGTCACACTTCAGTCCAAACTGGATAATGTTCTAATTGTGCTATTTTGTTTCAAGATCCAATATGGAAGGTACACGTATAGTCATTTTAGTTGTTGCTTGTTTTGTTTTTACATGACTACAATCTTAATATTTTTATTTTCTGTCTCTGTCTCATAACTTAATCTTGAAGAGGCTTCCCCCCCAAACTAGGACTGGATGGGAAATGAAAAGCAGTCACATTATGCAACCTCAGTTTAGTAAGATAGATTCTCATGAGAATCCAGTTGGGACTGCTAGCCTGTGATGGCATATAAAGCTGTTTATCTCTGAGAGTCTAGATATCTTTACGGTGTTCTGGTGCCAGAAAAACAATGGGGGGGGGGACATCATTTTATAATGATTTAAAACAGAAAACAACATGGCTATTCAGGTTGGCTGGACTGTGCAGCTGTCTGTAGATGGATACAAACCCACAACTAGTAAGGTCTGGTTTCTGTCAGCAAACACATTGACAGTTAGATCTGAAAGGAAGAAACACCAACAATGCACACACACACACACACACACAATACACTGCCACTGTGCAATCAGGATGGAACCCACCCCATGCAACATTTTACTGAGCAATCATCAAAGCACCATTAAATCAGAAGTGACTGTCAATAAAGGGAGGAAATTGCGGGCAGGGATTACAATGTTTGCATGATAAGGGGTACGCGTCTGTAGGGGGGTTGTAATCTAAGGGAATCACAAGATTTATGTAGCATTTACTGCGCAGCAAGTCGTAAAGTGTAATTACAAAGGGGTTGTCTACACGCCACAGAGCTGCAGCCCAGCAGACAGACTGGCAGGAAAGCAAGGAGACGAGTGATCAAGGCCTATTCATCCACCCTGTCTCTCCATTTGTCTCTTTCTCCATCTCCCTCTCTACGCTGCTCCAGACACATAAATCAGTCGCAACAAGTCCGAGTTCCAGCGTGACAACAGCTGAGCCTTCTGGCATGAACAGTTTCATGGAAACAATACTGTTTAGATGGAGAATTACTGCCTGACATTTCTTCTATTAAATAAAGGAGCAAACAGACCAGTAACAAAATTCCCAGGGTGTCTGCACATGTTTCATGTCAGAGGTCGATACTTTTCCAGGTTCACGTCTTCAAAAATTCTGCATTTTTTCAGCCTATAATTTTTTTTTGTGCAGAATTTCACAGTGAGTTTATGGGAAACATCTGCCAAGGGTCAACTGTCAGGGACAAGTTTGCAGTTAGAGACAGAGGCAAAAGTATAAAAATATTCTCCATTTATTCTTTTTAAAAATAGTTAACAAAAATCCCTCAACAATAAAATATCAAAAAAAATCTAGAACAATGGTCTCAAAAGAAAATGTCAATGAATACCAACCTAAATAAGGATAATAAGCAAAACAACTGACCTTTCACATTCATCACACTGCAGAATTTATTCACAAAGGCTACCCAACAAGAAACAAGGAGGAAAGAGGGAAGGAGACAGAAAAAAATAATAATTAGGGAACTAATTTAAGTCAACCACTTATAGCTGCAAGACAAATGTCAACACTAATACTCCCTAACAAAAAAAAAAAAACGTAATCATAAGGGTTTTAGAGATCTTGGTAGCTTCTTCAGAGTCAAGTCTTTTGCTTCCAGCTGCCTGATAGTATCCTTCACTACCTGGGGTTGCATTTTTCAGAGCCCTCTCCCTAAGCCAATGTTTCGATCTCACCAAAAGTAAAAGAAACGTAATTATCAAAACATAGTATGTTTATTAAATAATACCAAGAATACTACACCAATATTACAAAAAAAAGAAATAAATATCATGGCAAAATCTGAAAAATGTAAACACAGATAGCACCTTCATGCAGCTTACCCCAGTCTGCCTATGCCGCTGTGTCCCTCACAAACAGCTCTAGTTTGTTTATTTATTTAATTAATGATTTGGTTTTGAAAATGAAACCTCTTTGGCAGAGGTAACAAAATGTCTCTAAATGAGACACACAGAACTTTGTGTTTCTGCTGTTGCTCTTTCAGCTGAGAGCGGATATTCGGCGATCTGTTGGTGAACAGTCTGACACGGAAGAGGAGTTAATGTTAGAACCGCTGGTTGTTGGAAGGAAACGCGCTTCATTTTCACACCAACCCCAAACTGTCAGTTGTTACTGGTCCCATAATGGACATTTTCTTAAAACTTCATTGAAATCTTTCCATACGTTTTTGACTTGTCTTGCAATCAGACAGACAGACATGAAAACATATACCTCCTGGCGCAGGTCAACAAATATACTAGTGTGAAAGAAAATATATTTAAAGATATACTAACACTAAGAGATTGCTGGAGGAACCTCCACATCAACCTTTAAAAGAAATGTGAAATAGGTAGGAAAAGTGGTTTAATGGATGGATAGATGATTAAAGGAGACAGGGAATAAAGTTCAAAAGTATAAATATTTTCCCTATTTTTTCCAGACTCTGTAGCTTCCCTGAATCCTGATAAAAATTCTTCTCTTTCACACCCTTGATGTTATTCAGCTTTTTCTGATGTATTTTACCATGATGACTCCTTAGCTCCACTTCTCTCTGCATTTCTAACTGCTTCAAATCTTGAACATTGCAACGTAAAGAGACTTATCAGTTTGTCTTTTACTATAAAAAATGTTTATCTAGTTCCTAGAACCCAATGACAAAACCCCAAACCTTTAGGAATTATTTCCACTGAGTTAAACCTTTGTGATGAACAGCATCAAGTCTCTTTGAAGCCTCAGAGAGGGAGGGGACGGTTTTTGACCATGTCTGCCTCTTGGATTCATGGGTTGGTTTCCACCACATTTTCTGTTCATTTTCAGAGAAATCAAGAGAGATAAATGATATGAGGGAAAGCCAAAGACTGAAAGAGTTGCAACTTGTAATTAGGAAAATCCCCTGAGATTTATGTCCCTGTTTACAATTCCTTCTCTATTCCGTGGTTAAAAAGAGACCATGACAACGATAAATCATCTCTGTTTAAATATAAGGGACATTTGAAACCTTTTACACTTGACCTAGTTTGTCTGGACAGTTTCAAAAGCTCAGACTTACCCTGGGTGAGATGTCTCAGTGAAGAGCAGCGGCACTGCAAAAACTTTACTCAGGTGTCCAAGCATAACAAGACTCATATTCTCAAACAAAAGTATGATTTTGTAAAGGAATTTTTCATCACATTCATCTGGGCCAAATGGAGGCCAAGAGGTGCTAAGTATTTGATCACACTGCGATTTTACAAGTTCTCCCATTTAGACATTATGGAGCGATCTGAAATTCACATTGTAGGTGCATTCCCACTGTGAGACAGCATTTAAAAAAGAAAATCAAGAAATCACATGATTTTTAAAGAATTTATTTGTATTTGATTGCTGTCTAAAAGTATTTGAATGGCTGAGAAAGTCAGTGTTAATATTTGTTTCAGAAGCCTGTTTGTAAATACAAATGTCAAACATTTCTTTTAGTTCTTGACCAGGTTTTCACACACTGCAACAGGGATTTTATCCCACTTCTTCACACAGATCTTCTCTAGATCTGTTAGGTTTCAAAGCTGTCACGGAGTAACACAGAGTTTAAGCTTTCTCCGGATATTTTCTATTGGATTTATGCCTGGAGACTGGCTAGGCCAGTCCAGAACCTTGATATCCTTCTTAAAGAGCCAGTTGTTGGTTATCCCGGCTGTGTTGTCATTAACATGTTGGAAGGCCATGCCATGACCTATCTTTAAAACGCTTACTGAGGGAAGGAGATTTTTGCTCAAAATCTCACAATCCATGGCCCCATTCTCCTTATTCTCCATCCTCTCCTCAACATAGTGCAGTCATCTTGTCCCCTTCATAGAAACGCAGCGCAAGGCAAGATGTTTCCACCCCAAAGCTTAACAGTAGGGAAGGTCATCATGGGATGCACCTTATCTTTCTTTTACCTCCAAACATGGTAAGTGAAGACTGGACCAAAAAGTTCTATTTCGGTCTCATTTGACCACACAGGCCTGACATGTGATGACTTGAGAAGCGCAACCTTCTATGCAATGTATGATTAAACCATGATGGCGTAGTGCTCTACTGACAGTAACCTTTTAAACTGTGACCCCAGCTCTCTTTTTGTTATTGACCAGCTCCATCTGTTTAGTTCTGGGCTGATTCCTCACCTTTCTTCTCATCACCGATGAGATGACCCCACCAGGTGAGTTCTGGCATTGAGCCCCAGTCAAGTTAGACTGACAGTCATCTTGAGCCTCTTCCATTTATTAACAGTTGCTTCAGCAGTTTATCTATTTTAACCAAGCTGCTTGGTAATTGCCCCATAGGCCTTTCCAACCTTGTGGAGGTCCACACTTTTGTCTGTGTTGTCTTTAGACACCCCTGTGGTCTTGCCTATGGTAATAGTTGGAGTCTGAACGACAAATGTCGGAGTCCTTCGGGAGTCGATCAAGTCACTATCAGTGTACTGTATATCCATATAATGAGAGTTAATGGGGCAGGAGATTTGCTGCCTGTAAAAAGGCATCTGCCTGAAAACTCCTTCATTTAACCAATGTTTACAAAGAGAATATGTGTGTTGAATAAAAAATAAAAACAATGAATTTTTTGCTCTGACTGTAATTCATAGAGACATACTCAATTCAAGTCTATTTACAGTATTTATATAGCACCACTTCAAAACAGATATCATCTCAAGGCACTTTACAAGTCATTTCAATACTATAAGCAATTTTGGTATTGCGTTTTGCGCAATGCATTCTGGGGTTTTGGAGCCCAAACTGGCATAAGCTAATATACATATAGATAGGCAAAGCTGCAAAATTTATGATTTTGAATGGTGGAAAGTTGATGAACTTAAAACATATATTCAGCTTAGAGGGCTGCCTGTGTCCGTGAAGTATAAGAAATAACTTTTTACCTTATTTATCCACCTTGCATGTCCATTCAGATCCTTATTCTGTGTATGTAATGTATATAAAAAAATAAAGAGTGGTTTATTACAAGGGTCAATATCGTTCATACACTGGTGCGTTTTGCATTCTCCAGCGTTCAATGTGGTAACTGCCGTTTCCACAGCCAACCACAACAAACTGAGTCCCAGGCTTATTTGAAAAGTCCACCTAAAACAGCCTGTAAGTTGCTTTAAGAGTACCGTATGAAAGAAAACACATGCGTGCATACACTGTTTACAGTCGAGCCTGTTCTTTGTTTGGGTTCCTCAAGCCATGACCCGGAGTCCAGGCCACATTTGTGAGCTTGCGCAGTCACTTCAAGTCATTGATGTGAGGTTGTGCCCCATGTATGCAGACTCCACAGCAATCCCTCATACCAAGCAAGTACGTAGCTTCTGTATACTAATTTAATAAATTCTTGATTTATTTCCACATTTTCTGCTTAGGCTTTACATAATTCTTCCAAGAATCACAAAAAATAAAAATGAACTTGTCTGAGGTAAGGATAGCATGAAATAGAGAAGTTCGTAAGTATGATACAAACAGGCATGGAGAGGCCATCTGGCGTATTAGGCAACGCCCAGGGGGCCGACACACATTTTTGGGCAGACCAGGGGCTATTCTCGAAGGCTGTATTTTAGTTATACATAACACATTCTCTGTTCTGATTTCCAAATAATTTAGGTTTAAACATATCTGGCCAAAGGACATAATTCTGCAAGTCTTGGTCTCTGTCCTGGTTCACGTGGCAAACGCCTTTTGGACAAACAATATTCCAACTAGTGAGTAATGAAGTTTTAATCATGTGCACCTGATGTGATACAAATGTATGATTTTAGTCATTTTAAGATAGAATAACATTAGTGATATCCAAATGTATCCCTCACCAGAACCTTTTTTTTGCATTTCGGAGAAAATGTAAAGTTTTCTTTGTTCAAATTTATTTATTTGATTCTATGATTTAAATACTTGGACTGTACTTGAATGGCTCAGAGGCTAACATTCATGCTCATTATAAATAAACTCTGAGGAGTATAAATTGGAGTAAAATGAGCAACACACATCGTTTACCTCATTTGGAGAACAAACGATTGTAACGTTTAAGTATAAACAGCCAGAAAACCCAGAACGCAGCCAAGACTAGACTGTTACTTTTTAAAGGGGTTTATTTGGTTACACAGAAAAAGGTGTAGAAGTGTCCCTCTTGGATGCAGTCTCTGCAGGGTTGGAAGAACTGAATAGGGAGTCCCAGAGGTATCAACTGGCTAACCAAAAGCAGAGTGAGGCATCCACAGTCCAGAATACTTTGGTCCAGAGGCAGTCCAGGGTCCTGAACAGGAGGTTCTTAGCAGAGCAGAATATGAGGTCCAATAGGCTTGAGACAGAGTCAGGTTCAGCAACAGGATGTCAAAAAGACTAATCAGAAACCACTAAGTCTAGGCAAAAACAGTGGTCAGGGACCAGGAGTGTCAAAAAGGAGATAACACTAGCAGTTAAACAGGGCTTGAGGGCTGTAACAAAATAAGACGATCTAGCACTGAGAAGGCCTAGAGCAGGTGTTTAAATAGGGAGCTTCCCAGGTGCAGACAATGAGCAATCAGTAGGTGGAGGGAGAGTGCAGCAAGCTCAAGGACAGGGATAAAATCATGACAACGATAGCCAATTGTTCATTGGTTTTAAGTTTTAAAGCCAGTAGATGACTTGGTTCAGCACTGCACGAGTAATGGAGTTGCCTAGTCCTATGAATGAGAAAGTCAGATTTGTTCCTGAGTAGTTGATTAAGGTCTTTTATTAACAGGTCTCGCTCAAGAATAAGGTCAGAGGTAGCATTCAGAGACAAATAAAGCTCTAAAGTTGTAATTCTATTTTCTAAATCTACAATATCGTTCCATTTGTTTTGTTTAGATTAGAGGCAAATCCAATTGTTTTGCCCCTTATGAATCCTTTCACAGCTGACCAGAGTACTCTGGGATTATCCACAGAAGGTCTATTTATCGCAAAAAATTGGTCCAGCTGTTCTTTTTTTTTTTCTTAGGAAAGTTTTATTCTGCAATAGAGTGGAGTTAAACTGCCAACAGGCACTCGTTTGGGGCCTGGAGAGATTGCCAGTTTGCAAAATACAGCCCTGTAGTCAGAAAGAGAAAAAGGAAGAAACGCAAAATCAAAGTTTGTTTCGAATAAATGTTTAGAAATGAAAATGTAATCTATACGGGAAAAAGTTCTATGTCGTGATGAGAAACAAGGGAACTCTTTTAAAAAGGAATTAGCTGTACGCCAAACATCTACTACAGCACAGTCTAAATCCCATTTCCTTAATGCAGTGGAAGCAAGAAGTTGGTTTACCCCTCAACCACACCAGTTCTATCTAATGAGTGTGACCAAACCGCATTGAAGTCACCTCCTATTATTAGGCCAAAGTCAGATAAATCCAAAATAAGTTGGGTCAGGTGATCAAAAAAGCTCCTATCCAAAGAGTCAGGGGAATAAACAGAAACAAAAGCTACTTTTTAATCATTTATTAGAGTTTTAATAAAGACAACTCTACCCCCAGAATCCTTCCCAGTGTCTAAAATTGTAAACTGAAAGCTACGTTTAGCAATAAATGCTACTCCTCTGTTTTTTTTTTGTTTTTTTTCAAATTTGAGGAAGAAGCAATGACATGATACAATTAATTATGGAGTCTGGAGACATCCTTTTCTAGAAGATGGGTTTCCTGCAAAAGAGCTATATCTATTTTCATCCTCCATAAAAAGTCCACAGTGCTTTTACATTTATGAGGAATATTAAATCCCCGCCTATTCCACAACAAAAGAGAGACACTAGCCGTAAGTGTCTGAGTAGAAAAATAATATCAAAAGTGAACCAAAAACAGCCACCTCAGCTGTAAAATGAAAAGTGTAAAGTTCTATCCTTTGAGTCCTGGACCACCCGGCCATTATCCCACCATCCTGAAGACCCCTTATCCACCCACCCCGCCTGTCTTCTTTCCCTTCTGAAACACAAGTCAACCAATCCAAAACCAAGTAAGCTCCCAAAACCAAGAAAAAAAAAAAACAGATGGAAAAAAGTCCATCTAGAGCCCACCCTCACCCCCTAAATATTGAAGTGACCGTAAACAGTCAGATAACCCCTTCCTCTCCATAAAAGAAAGATAAACTTTATTTGAGTGTACATTACATGAAATCAGAAAAGAAGAAAAAAGATTGGATTTATATTATTAAATTACCAAAAATGGGTGCAAAAGAAAAATTATTAGGCTACAAATACCATTTGTAATAAAACTCAAATCAGGTTATGCCAAAATCAAGCAAACAAAACTAACAAACAAAAACAAAAAAACAAAAGAGAGCAAAAAGTTGCTGGTCATTAGAAAACCATCAGCAAGCAGCTAAGTGAGAAAAGAAATAATATTAGCTATCCTGCCAGACATTTATCGCGAAACCAATTAATATACATATACAAACACACACATAAACCTAAGTAAAATCAACGAAGAGAGAGTAAAAATAAACTGGTATGCTTTTCATATCAAAGTTGCCCTCCAAACAACTGTAGAAACTCAGAATGACCGGAGTAACGTCCCATCAACTCTGACGTGTCATCCAGGAAGTAAACAAACCAGCATGTAAGGATTTTGACAAAACGGAACAGTAGAGTAGATAAGAGGTCAAAATATGAGCCTTACCCCAGTCAGTTAGCGGGATTGTCCGCCTCTGGACAAAGAAACTTCTCCGCCTCCGATGGATCACGAAATAAATGTTCTGATCCCCGGATAAGTTTGATGACAGCAGGGTAGAGCAAGAACGCCTGATATCCTTGCTGTCGGGCCCGGTGCATGACAGGGAAACAGGCTGCTTCGATGTGTGGTCACTGTAGTCCGCTGTGAACCGAATGGTATGCCCGTCGACTTCAGTTGGCTTTTCCTTGGCTTCTTTGAGGAGGCCGTCTCTGTCTGTATACCGGAGAAATTTCACGATCAAATCTCTTGGAGTCGAAGTGGATTGGCGCAGGTGACCCACGCAATGAGCCCCCATTAGCTCCGGAGGATTGGCGGCAAGTTTCAGGAACCATTTCGGAATGTTAGCACTCAGGTAAGCCAAGGCATTGCCCTTTTCTGCTCCTTCTTTTAAGAACATCAGCTGTAGGTTGTCCCTTCTGCTTCTCTCCTCCAGCTCTGCCAGTTTGGACTGTATCTGGTTCAGAGAGTCCCCATGTATTGAAGCTGTAGTCTCCGCTTTCTTTATGCGCTCCTGAAGTTTGACGGAGATGATGCGTTGTTTGCCAATCTCCTCGTTGTGTTTGTTCAGAGTCGCTTTCATGTTATCAAGCTGAGTCTCTATGCGATCAAATTTTTCGTTGGCATTCTTCTCAGCTTTGTTTAAATGTTTCATAAGAACAGCTTCTAGAGAGGCCATTGTGAGGCTCTCAGATTCCTCCTCTTCATCCTCATACACCGTTTTTTTAAAAGCGTCTCTAGATTTGCTATTGTTCCGACCTTGTCTCGACATAGCAGAAAGCACAAGTTTTAGGTTTTCAATTGATGAAAGTTAGGAAGAGATACAAAAACCTGGCAGTGAACCAGTTAGCTTCAAACAAGTTGGAGGGAGTAGAGCTGAAGTTCTAGTCTGCCATCTTGTCACAAATGTAGACGCAGTTGTATAAGTTGTCCTGTAACTTTAGTAATTCGGTGGCTTCTGGTCTCTGGTGAAAAACTGAATTTCACCGCTTATATCGTTCTTCTTTTTCTTTTTTATATCCCGTCTTGGAGAAATATTCAGTCATGTAGCAGCTAAAATGATTTATTTAAATTAGAAGCAGCTGTCAGGATAGGATTTACATTTTCATCATGTACAACACTGTAAATAATCAGGTGCTGATGGTAGTTTGGGACATCTAAATCTGAACGCGAAAGCAAAATAACGCAAAGAATTTTAAAAACCTCACGTTTTTATAGATAGATGGTGGCTAGATAGATAGAACGCAAAGAATTTTAAAAACCTCACGTTTTTATAGATAGATAGTGGCTGCCGAAAGGCCTGCCGAAATATGTATATATATATTTATGTATATATATATATATATATATATATACATACACACACATACTGAAACTGTGAGTGAACCACTTGCCACTATACAACGACTTCTAGGGCCCTTGCTTAGGGACCTGGGTTCATGGAGAGATCAGAGGGGTTACTCTCTGGTCAGCGTCAGGTCAAGAACTCATTTAGTCTGTTCTTCTTCCTTATACTCCGCCTCCTCCTTCCCAACACATGAATCTTTTTTTCTCCTCCCCCCTGTCCATTTTTCCCAGGCCGCACAAGCTGTTTTTCTCTGTGTGCTGTCATGTCTTACACTCAAACACACAGGCACACACACATTCTCACACCCTGAAGGACTGCTGGTCCTGCTGTTCAGTAATGTCACAACTGTCTGTGAGCTATGAGAGGCAGAGAGCTTTCAACACGTGAGCATACAGGTAGTGAGACACAATTAACCTGCTGTTTGTCTTGTCACTAGTCCACAAGTTGGCAGCTCAGCACTGACTACACACATACATAAACACACAGAAAGACAGACAGAACTGGCAAGATTTCAAGCAGAGATCTCTCAGTCTAGAAGCCCAAAGCTTTTCTCCAAACAACCCTCATATGTTGTCATCACCATCTATATGACAATCCTGTTTTCATAATCCACATGCAAAAAACAAACCCACAAGTAGAAATAGCCAGCATCCTAATCACAGCTATGAGAAGAAATCATATTTGGTGTAAGGTTTTACATCAGATAGACATTTGGCAACTTAATTCAAGGGTAAAAATAAAGTCAAGTGATTATTTTCCTAATAATTTCTATCAAAATTCCTCTTTGATTAGTATTTCTAGATTGTAAACATGTCATGGGTATAGCATGATATGCAAAGAGGGCTCCAAAGTTCTTGAAGATATAGTTCAGGATTTTTCAAGTGAGATTCTGTCAAAAGTTTAAAAATATTTGATATCTTATATGCACTAGATAGCACTAGATATGCTTAATCACGCCTCCTAGAGAAACATTTAACTTTCAACTTTCCATTATCTGTTATTACAGATACCAACAGTTGGTCTAAAGTCAATAAGAGTGAGTAGTTACTATTTATTGTGTGTTTTTGCTTCTTTACAATAAAAACAAGCCGCTCAGCTATCTATAATGTTGTTTTTTTCAGGTGGAATTCATATTTTCTGTCTTTCAACCTCATGCCCACTATGATTTTCTTGAGAATTTTCTCCTTCACAGTATCCCCATAGACCTTCCTATTATATGAGAGCAATTTGAACATTTTGGACCTTCTACAAGCTATAAAAAGCCTTCTCGAGTGAGGCCAACTCTCCGTGCTTAATTAATCCTGAAATTTTGGAACCTGAGACTTCAAGATTACGTTTTCCGTTGGTGACTTACCTTTCTTCCTCCAGATCCTGAGTCCATTCCCTCCTCGTTCTCCTGGGTATCCCTCTCGGAATTTGTTCTCTAGGTTTCCTCGTTAAGTCCCTGGTTTGGATATACTCTCTCGTTGAATGGAACTCACAAGCCTTCCTTGGAGAAGTCGTCATGGTCAGCCTCTGCTGGATTGTCTGCCCTCCGCTCACCTGCCCACTCCTCCTGCAACTCACACATTAAACCATACATTACCTTCAGCCAGCCTCAAACCTCTGGATTCTACTTACCTCCTCCTTCGTCAGTCCTCAGCTTCATCTCCATAAATCCTTGCTCCAATCCTAACCATTTTCATCCCTGAAATATTTCCTGTTCTAATTCGTCTCATCTCCACCACAGTTTCTGCCTGCCTCCGGTTCTCTGAAGCCCGAGTAGAGCCATCAACTTGAAACAAAACACCAACCTGATTCATTGTAAAATAAATCTATGAAATATCTCTGAAATTTTTTTAAATCACGAGTACCCCCTCAGGCCAAAGGTGT
Source organism: Apricaphanius iberus (assembly GCA_028564705.1). Lineage (NCBI taxonomy): Eukaryota > Metazoa > Chordata > Actinopteri > Cyprinodontiformes > Aphaniidae > Apricaphanius > Apricaphanius iberus. The sequence goes on from JAPXFQ010002128.1 coordinate 464,520, forward strand.
AACTGCAACCTGAATAGTAGGCTTGTGCATGCGGCGGAAATGCTGTGTGAAAGCTCACGAACAAACAAACAGAAACAACACCTAAGTTAGCGCTGAACAATTTACTTATTTGCAGCCATGACTTCAACTGAGGTCTTGGCTGGAGTTTTGCTGGTGCTAAAGCTGTGGAAATCTGCTTTTTTGACGCTCTATTTAAGTGAATTTGCAGGCATATAGTGGCAACTGCGGTGAAAAGCCCAGGGCTAATTCTGCTGACCAGGGTATTGCTGGACCACATATGAGGAAGAAATAAATTTTTTATATGTTTATTTGTGGTTAAACTCATGTATAGTCCCTTTAACTTAATGGAAAATCTGCATTTGGGGTCTGGAAAAAAAAAGATTTCAGTATGAATGTGGCATTAGGGAGGCAAGTGCAACTTTGACATTATGGTCCGCACTTAATACCAGTCGGTGGCAGTAATTCACCATCTTGTTGTTTGCCAGCCGCCAAGGAACATCACAAAGTAGAAGGATATGGAGTTATTTGTACGACTATATGAGAATGCTAATGGTAGTTATGATGAAAACCTTTTTTAGAAATACACAAAAGGAAGGGAATTATCAAGCTTTTGTGCTGCAAATTATTATGGTGTTAGGATGTAAGACTTGTCATGGACCAACTATTTTTATCTACTATAGTAGTACAGTGTGAACGTTTTGTTCAAGATGAAATGGTTCTCTCAATATATGTGGCTTCGAATGGTCAGTTGTACATTATTTTTGTCTTTTTGAGTGGCTTGACAAAAGCCTTTGCTGTGACTATAGTTATTATATTAAATAAAATTAAATTAGCACACATCCTTTCTCAGCTATCTATTGCTAATACATATACGATGTATTATATGTATAAGTACATAAAGAGGGTGGAGAAAAATAAACCAGATTTGACCTAAAAGTATGTAATGTACCACCCATGGGACATAAAAGGCTGAAAGTTTATTGGGCCCTCTCTTTAAATAAATCACAGAACTCCCAGCTAATATCTGCTGGTGCTGGGTTTGTCTCTACCGTAAAAAAAAAAAAAAAAAAAAAAGAGTAATTTGTGGTAAAGTAAATGCTACTTTGTTCAATTTTATTTCCATGATCATATTATATAATTTCTTTACGTAAAAGAATACAGTTAATTAAAAAAGAAAATGGAGGTAAGAGGCAGTGCAGCACAGATGGCTTTACCATGTGAAACGTACTGAGGAGAGAATAGGTAAATCATTTACAGTCAGTAAATTAAATCATGGTAAACTGCTCGGTTAGTGGCATATAGTAAACTTTATTTCAAACTTTCAAACTTTTTTTTTTTTACTGATAGACTGTCAGTTAGCTTTGGTAGAAGTATACATATTAATCATTTTAATTAATCTGACCTCACCCTAAAGCCTATGGTTCAGCTTCAACAGTAGAAATAGATGAAATTTTGACACACCTAAAATCCAATGTTAAACTGAAGCAAAGGATCTATTTTGCAATGGTGCTCAAAAATGTTTCCCGATAGTGTTAAACAGATTAAAACCACTTTGATCAAGATGGAGCAGGGAAAAAAATCCCTCTCTTTTTAGCATGCTGGCCTGATCCATCACTGTGAAGCAGCATAGCAAACATTTCCGACTTCTGAAGCAACAAATGGAAACCAGTATTCAAGTACTATAAAGTTACTGTTCAATAAAGAACTCCTCGTATGTTTCTCTGACTGCTGCTGACTGATTGTCTTTCAGGAAAGGTATTTTGTGTCTGCAAGTAATGCCAGAAGACAACGCTATGACATGAACATGATGAATCCTTCACTCATTTAATTGCTGTCTTACATTTCAGTGACACCCTCAGCTAAATAAACTGTCACACACACACAAAACAACACTCCCCCTATTATTAGAAGCGGTAGCTGGGAATTGTTTTTGGGCTTGCTTTGTTGCTGGAACAAATTTTCACTCCAACAACTGCTTTGAACTGTAGAAACAAAGCATTGACCAACAACAACTCCAGAATTACTACACACATTTTGTGCAGACATGCAGAAATATAATAAAGCCTGCTACATCATTGATTTGTGCATGTAAATGCCAGAAGTTGAGTTTCTATGCCTTTTAAAGTACTATTAAGCATATTTGTAGAAGTTTACCCTTATTAGAATTGTGTTTAACCTGCTATGCTGATTTGTGGTTATTGAGAGTCATTGTTTGCACTGCTACGGGGGTTTGAATTACCATCAAACAACTAGGACGTACCTTCGTACAGATCAGCATGACTCGTGAGCTAATGTAGCCAATCTCCGATCACTGACATATGCGAGAATATCGGCCCTATCCGATCTTGAGATCGGGATCAAGACATCCTTAAAGGTCTGCTGAACAGATCACCTTGAAATCACTTGTTGCTGAAAGTGGACTAAACAAATAAATTAACTGGCTTTGTCACAAACATTGCAGCCTGGCACATACTTTTACAGACATTAATATTATTATATGGTGAAAATAATTTTTTCTAACTGTTATGTGTTTTTCATTCAGATGCAGTTCCAAACATACACGTTCTGGACATTAGGGTCGTCTAATAACTGGACCAGTGAAGAATTTACATAAAGTTTTTTTTTTCTTACTTAGAATTAAAAAAAACTTTCTTAACAACTTCAGAGGGCCCCTTGTATTTGTTTGCCTTGGGCACCAAAACTACTAAATCCGCCACTGCAGACACTGACCCTGTAGATAACCACAGATGGTCAGTAAGATTTTACTGATGGGGGAAGTGTAAAGTGTGCCAGGTGTTCTAATGCATTTTGGAATTAACCATTTTATGTAGGGCAGATATGAAACACTAACTGTAACTGCAGGGAAGAATCTGATTTGTTGCGGATAGACCCTACATACTGAACATTGATATAGCTTTTCCAAATAGAGGATTATTCACAAGTTTTAAACAACTGCCAAGTTTCACATAAGTCATTGTTGGAGTAAATTAGCCTTAGGGTAACACATTGCTCTGAGAAATTGCCAAAACCCCAATAGCTTAATCTCATATTCTAATGGCCTCAGTTTGCAGTTCAGATGTCAAAGTTAGTGACAGCACCGTGAGAAAAAGACTGAACATAAGCATGACCAAGAATAAAAGCCTGTTCCATTTAATAAAAAAAAATAACACTGGAACTTATGAGGCATACAACTTCTGCAACAAGTCATATAAGATCAAAGTAGCGATGCTGTGCAAGAATACACAACACAATGTATGGAGAAAACTGACGGAACAGCACACACACCACATACGGTAGTGACGCGAAAGCACATGGGTAGAGGTGTGATGGTTTAGGCTTGTTTTGCAGTCACAGGTATCTGGCATCTTGCAGTCATTCAGTCAAACAAACATTTAACCCATTCTTTTTTAGGTATCAAAATCATAATAAAATCCTCTACATTGGCATAAGAGAATTATAAAGGAACACAAAAAAACAACACAAAAAATGCTGGTGAAAGTTCCTCCACAACCACCTGAATCCTGGGGTGTACTTATTTTTTTCTTTTAAACCTTTTCCACTTCATCTTTGCTCTATAAATAATAACAATCTCTCTCTTGATGATAGATTTAAATAACTATAGTGCTCACAAGGACCAAATAGGCATTTTATAATGTCCGACAAGATCTACGACTTAAGGTGGAATTTTTTTTTAACCAACACTGTAAACTACTTCTGTACAAAGTGAAAATGGATTAAAAAGCCCATACTTAATCAGGACTTCTTGTAAATGTATTCTCTTTAAAATGACACTATTGTTTTTTAGATGGAGGCTTTCATCAGTGTCATCATGATTTAAAAAAAACTCAGCAGTCATGGCAATCAAGTTGTCCTAATGCATCAATTGCTGCTAAAGTATAGACTTCTGTATCACTGATCTCTGCCTACTCAAGAAAAAGAAAAAAGCTGTTTTCTGAGTCTGTCTGTTCTCAACAATGTCCAGACTGAATGTAGGTGTTGGTACAGAGGAAATGTGTGGAGCAGCAGGAGAAGGAGGTGGAGGAAAAGGAGTAGAGGCGGTTTGTCATAGGAGTCATCAGTAACTGTCGCCACTGTGCTACAGGCTTAATTAACTAGCTTTCTCGTTAGCATTGCGGACCCCCTTTCTCTCCCTCCTCTGTCGGCTCACTGGCTGCTCCGAATAGAAACGCCTGATTATTCTGTGCTCCAGTCGTGGCCAATTACAGCCACCAAATGGAACAACATTAATCAAATCTTTAGTATGGTGGCAAACTTCGAGGTATCAGATTGCAGAGGGGCGCAAAACTAATATGTCACTGTCACTTGCACAGGCATTTAGCAGCCTAGCATTATGGAGGTGCTATTGCACCCCTGTAATAGGAAGGCTGATCTGGAAACCATTGGTATAACATGGCAGCAGAAAAGCAAGGTCTGTCCTCAACCTAAGCTCATTTTTTATCTACCCCACCCTCACAGCTCTTAACTCCTTTTTCATCTGCACTCAGACAGGAGGGAAGAAGGATAAATTGGGGGAAGTATAGTGCTAAGTAAATGAATAGAGAAAATGAAACATGGAGGGTTAATGGGAGCTGAACAGTAGGAATTGGAGGGGACAGCGAAGGAGAATGATGATAGTTTTTCTGTCCAGTCTGAATGAGAAGGACAATGGAAAACACACTTTCCTGGAAGGAAGTACAGGGGAAACTTGAAAAATTAGAATATCATGCAAAAGTTTATCTTAATAATATTATATATAGTGATACAAAGCAAGATTTTCAAGCCTTTAGTTTTTAATGCTTTTGATGTTTATGACTTAAAGCTTATGAAAACCCCAAATTAGAATATCACATGAAATCAATAAAACTAGAATGTTAAATAGAGAAATATTAGGCCTCTGAAAAGTATAATAATGCAGTTGTACTCAGTACCTGATCTGGGCCCTTTTGCATCAACTACCGCCTCAGTGCAGCACAGCATGGGTGTTATTAGCTTGTGGCACTGCCGAGGTATTATGGAAGAACATGATGCCTCAGCTCCTCTGCTTTTCTCAGTCTCATGTCTCTAATCTACTCTTGGCAATGCCCTTGTTACATGCTTGTCATAGATGTCGAGCAGTTATTGAGAAGGGCCCAAACTGTAGCATTAAACAAGCTGAGAAGGACATCAGTGGAAGCTTCTTCTCAATTTTTTTAAATTTTCCAACTGTGATAGAAAACCAGACCAACCCATACCAACAACAGAACAATGGGAGACAGTTTATATACAGGTGACCTAAATTGGGAGAAGCCATTAGTGGGTTAAAACTGATGCACTCGGAAATGGAAGTAGAAACATTTACATTAAAGTGGACACCATGCATTTATCAACTATACAATTTACATTTAACCAAACTGAAATTATGTTCAACACTAATTACTGCAAATGTAAACAGAAAACATAATGCCAAAACATCCCTCCCCTAAAAAAATATGTTTTTACCATGTTTACCGAATTATGTATAATAGTACTGGAAATTAACAGTGATGTTCATTTTCCAGCAGGTGCCAAGTCCTGCTGGAAAATGAAGACAGCATCTCAATAAAGCTCGTCTGTGGAAGGAAGCATGAGGAGCTCATCCCAGGAGGAGGAGTAATCCCAGCTGTTGGTTCACTTTTTTTCTTCCATGTTTTTCCCTTCCATATAACTTTCTGTTAATGTGCTTTGGTTCAATTCAATTCACTTTTATTTATATAGCGCCAATTCACAACAGAAGTCATTTCAATACAGTTATGCAAACATTCCAATCAGTTAAGTTTTTCTATGTAAGGAATCCCAGCAGATTGCGATGAGTCATTGACGTGAGGTTGTGCCGGGATAAAAGCACTTTGAGAACATCAAACCTCTTTTGCAGTTACGTTTCAAGGCTTTCCCTCCTTATGGAGTGTCAACTATGGTTTTCTGCACAACTGTCAGGTCAGCAGTGTTCTCCATTGTGATTCCTACTATACCAGACTGAGACCTTTCAAAGGCTAAGGAACCCGTTGCAGGTGTTTTGGATTAATTATATGATAAAAGTGAGCCTACAACAATGAACCGTTCACAATATTTTCATTTCCTAAGATTTTGACTTTGAAGTTTTCATAAGATGTAAGTCATGATCATCAGAGTTATAACACATAAAGGCTTTAATATCTCCCCTTGCATGCAATGAGTCTAAATCATATATTAGTTTCCCCTTTTAAGGAAAATAACTTTAGCACAATATTCAAATTTTTTAAGTTTTACCTTTATGTTGAAGAATTATGACCGTCAATTTTAAGAGCAGGTCTGTCCAAATTGCAGCCTTTAAACCATTTATGTTCCTAGGAATTTTTGCACTGTCCAAAAATGCAATATTCTTTCCAAACAGATATGACATGCCTCCATCCTGAGTATGCTACGAGCCAGGGCATCCCTCAGTCTCTGCACCAGTGTCATTTTGAATTTGTTGTTGCCATTTCTCCCCTTTTTGTAATTTAACTTAAAGGAGATATATTATGCCTGTTTTTGAATAAGTAAGGCCTATGGTTTGTACAGAACATTTAAATAAAGTTCTTTGCACAAAATCACTCACACATAAAGTAATCTCACCAGCTCAATTCTTGAGAGTTAGTCCATTTTGGAATGAGCTGTTTAGAGCGTTCTGTCACTTTTATGCTAATTAGTGGTTGCGGACCACGCCCACCCCAGTGACTAGACTGAGGGTTTACCACACATGAGAACGGCAAGACATTGGAGGGCAAGTTCTGACAGGTGAGTGACAGTCTTATGCAAATTCTACTTATTGTGACATCAAAGTAAGACACTTTTTCAAATGGTCTTTAGAAGCATACGTTTTCAGACAGCAACATTTAAAAAAAGATTGATGGTTTTCATTAATTTATTTTAGTGTTAATAGAAAAAGAAAAATGAAAAGGTACACAATATGTGCCCTTTCGATCAAAAGCTGGTGTGAAAAAGAAAACGCTTCCCCAAATTTTTTCCCTTTATGCTTTAGCATACGTTCTACTTATTTTAAGACCAGCTCCAATCATCTTTTGAGCTATTTTTAAATGTTTTCAGTGGTCTTTAAATTATCATTATGCTGTTTTAACCTAAAGTCACAAAACCCATGCCGTTTCTACGACTTATATTCTGCAAGCAGCAGTAGCTCATTAACAATTCACCTGTGTTGTTGGCGCATAGTTTTTATGGCCTTTATTATTGTGTTGGACAAACCACTTTATCAGACCCTTATGGATTTAAAAAGATGTTTTTATTTGAGATGGATCGGTTTTGTCCCGTTTATTGGACAGCAGCTCGGTATGTCGTTGCGGATGTGTTTAGGTGTGGGTGTGTCTTTGTTGGCAAAAGTGCATACATTGTATGCTTACAGTTATAATGGTATCCGTGATTGGTATATACTAGAATCACAAGACTCTTAGCTTTCGAATTATATAAAACATGTACAAGTACTTCTCAAAAGCCTGAGCGGTTGGTTGGAGCGGAGCAGCAGCTTGTGGCCCAACTAGTGGAGTTGCTATATCACAAAAGCAATCTGTTTTAGATGGCGTTTTAATGTCTGCTAAAAATAGACAGATATTTGAATGCAGATATACTCAGAAATTCAATTTTAAGCTTAATTTTCTTAAGATATGTCCTCCAGCATCAGAAAAATGCATAAAAACAAGATAACAAGAAAAACACGATTTTAATTCGAGTGGGTCTTTAATTAAGACAAAAGTGCATCATCCTTTTTATTTTTTTTACACATCCATTTTGTTTGTCTCATTTGTTATTTTATGTACAGTTTATTTTTGAATATGTAACAAGAGGAAAATAAAATGTTTTTTGTGTTTAAAATCCTTTTTTTTTTACAGGCCATCAAATACTTTCAACTTGGGATGTTTTGCTTTACAGGGAAAAGGTTTGGACACCCCCGCCTTAAAACCATGAGAGAGTACAGCAGCACTGGATCTGGACCCACACGCCCATGGGATCATGACCCAGCAAACTCTGTCTTGCCATCTCACTGGCTTCCCAGGACTCAGCCCAATCATCAAGCCACAGTATGAGCCAGCCAGAGGACACCGCTGTATAATGGTCTCATTAGAACAAATGATTAAAGCCCAACTGAAATGTGCTAAATGCCTGTGTCACTGAAGTGGCCTTTAAACAGGCATAAATAAACAAGAGTTATGCTGAAGGTTTGGGTGTGCACCCTGGCAGTATAATAAATTACAGGGTAATGATATTAAAAGCACAGAGTCGTTAAGATGCCAAACGGGGGATGCCATAAATCCAGACGCGGGCTCCCACTGGCTGTCCCCAAGCCGAGTAATTAAAGCAGATTTATGAGGCGCATTACATCAGTGCTAGATAGTTCATATATCGGCCTCCTTTATTGGACAGCCTGACAGTCGCCAAAAAAAATTGTTTCAAGTTCCTGGCCCCTCGCAGCTGAGAGGCCTCTCCCAGCACTCCATCTTTTGTTGTGTCAGTCCTGCGTAGTCGTGATGGATGGAGCAGTCCACTCCTCAGTCACTCCCCTCACTTGTTCAGCAGCCCCCCCCACTGTACCCCCACCCCACTATCCCTTCGTCAATGGAAGACTTGTGACAGTACCAAATAGCTTTATCGTCACTTGGCAGCTATTTCACACCCTCCCTGCCTCCTCAGTGAGGGAAGACAAAGAGCGCAGACACAAGTGAGATGGACAGCACAGAAGAGAGAAAGGGATTGAACAAAAGAGTGAAAAGGGAAGTGGGAGAACTGCAGTCAGAAATGCAAAGAATGGTATTCTTGTTTTACACCCTAAATATATCTAATAGTGTTGGATAAATAAGCTGAACTGACAGAAAAACAGATTGACCGCCTATGATTAAATACTGTAAGGGAAGCTCTTTAATCAGCATTCTGAGTCTCAATTCAGATGCTATAAAATCCTTGAAATTTCTTGGCTGAGTGCAACTTTGTGTGAGTTGTTCAAATGGTCCACACTGCAGTCTTAACAGTGGAGTAGGGGATCTTTGAAAAGCTCTTCAGCAGGCTGTATTTCGAAAAAAAGAAAGAGTTTAACCCATTCTTCAGGCTCCCTCCCTAAGCCAAGCTTCTGTAGAACAGAAAAATGCAATTTTGTGTTCCTGAGGGTTCATGCAGAGACTAGCACTGTGCAGCCTTGATCAGCTAACGGTCTCATACCTCATTCACAGTTAATAAAAAAAGCAAAATTATTATCAACATAAACAACTAATTTGATTAAGTTATATTTATCTGTACATTAAATTACAAGCTACACTTTTCACTGTTCTTTTGATATGTTCAAAGTAATCTTGAGCGAGCAAGAAGAGCTGATTGCAGTTAAAGTGTGTTCAGACCAAAATCTGCTGCACGCCCCTACTTGGACTCTTGATCTTTCGCACCGCAGTGTGTGTAGAAAGCGAAGTAGATGCCCGTGAAAATATGTAAATTTCACGAGTCGAGCCAGGGACACCAGCCCCTCAACGCATCTGTAAATGGGGCCTGTCCGCCCAGTTTAAGGAGCTGTTGTACCGCATAGGTCTAAGCTTCGCCCACCAAGACACCAACTATACGCGGGAGCCCCCCTTCATTTACAACAGGAAAATTTCCCCTCAGGAACTAATAAAATACTTGACTAAAATTATGTTGCATATATTTTGTTTGTTTGTTTAACATCAGTGGAGAAGTCAGTCTTTGTAAGTGTAAATGCGTAAACTGTAAACAGTGAGAAGGAGAAAGGATTCTGTGTATCTCCTGACGGCAAGAGATGCTAAAATGACCAATGTGTACAGGCAGAGATCGCTACATACTGTCAAAAAGTAATTATACTTTTGTTCTCACCACATATACAACCTACATGGCTGTACACGCCATAATGCTTCTGTGGTTAAAATCATTCTAGCACCTCAATAAAACCACTGTGCTCCTTAGCTGGTGATGAACCTTAAACTCTCCCACACAAAACATGGTCCCACAGCCAGACAACTTAATCATTTTGACAGTATGTAATTTTAATTGCTCCTACAATTAAGTTGCTTATTAGCAGGAATCAGGTCATAAATCATTTTAAACACTGTTGCATATATATTTTCTTTCATAAAAAAATTTTTTTCACCGCTGCAAGTGCAAGGCGAGGTTCAGATATAGTAAATCTCATTTGTGAAAGATGAAAATAGAAACAAATTGAGAAGAGCTGAAGGTGTTGACATCACTACAATTCTTCAAAATTAGTACTTTCAAACAAAACATTTTCGTTAATGTGAAGGGATAAAACATATGTCAGTGAGCAGTCATAGAAATCTGAAGGGGTCTCTGTTATCTTAAAATAACAGTTGACAAGTCAACTCATAGGTCTAACATCTTTAGTCGGGTGTGGTGGTACACCTCTTTGTATTTGAACTTCTCAGTATAGACCAGTCGGTCTGGTGTGCACGCACATTCAAGTTTCCAAGTGAAATCATAACTGCGTTGCACTTTAGCCAGCAATAGATGCACCTTTGTAAACAAACAGCACATGTCAGCCTTCTGCTTGCAGATGTTATGATCGGTGACTCTTGCCTGCTTCTATAAGGAAAGCCCCCATGTGGGAGCACATCGGCTTCCCTGTGTTAACCCTTTAGGTCCCAGAGTTTTTCAAGAAAATATTAAATTTTGATATCACTATTTCAAAAGGCCGTAGCTTTAACATGGTTATAGAAAAATCTTCAGTATAAGCCACTTTGTTGAGAGCAATTCCACTCATCTATCTATTTATATTTTCTACATATATATTTTATTTTAATAAACACTTTTCTTCAATAACAGGTGGGCATATCCAGGGCCACCTTAACCAGCTGATGGGCCCCGGGGCAGAGAGGCTAAGTATCCCCCCCACAGCCCCTGTACTGTTTATGTGTGTGTTTATATACACAGCTTCTATATATCTGTGTGTAGATAGATTATCTATCTATCTATCTATCTATCTATCTATCTATCTATCTATCTATCTATCTATCTATCTATCTATCTATCTATCTATCTATCTATCTATCTATCTATCTATCTATCTGTCTGTAAGATATTATAGTATTTCATAATATCTCTGGTACCATACATACAGTATAACAATAGCATATATCTGTATCAAATTTATAGCAATGATATGGCCCACAGAAACTTCATTTTCAAAAATAGGAACCTTCTTTTGAACCTGAATTGAACCTGCAGGATGACTTTCTGTCCCTATGGATGGATCAGACTCAGCCGTGACCTCTCCTGTATAAAGCTAAGATTAAAATACAAGTTTGGGTGTTTTATTTCAGATGCACAAAGATTCATACAGTAATCTATCACTGTGCAAACGTTGCTTCACTGTGCTAACTTTGCTTAATAAACAGCATATCATCATTCAGCAGCTCACAACAAAGGCTTAACTTACCTTCTTAGTTGTAGCTGGACATTTATAAAATCTTTTAGTGATGCTGGAATTTATGTGACCAGGATAATCCGATATTGTTGCTCACTGTTTTCCTTTGCAGGTCCTGAAGCGATCGGGTTAAAAACACCATAGCTAATGCTAACGTTACTGAAATGTCAGAAAACGTTCAACCGTAGAGTTTGTACTAGTAGCAATTTAATTCCAGTGATCTAAAATTAGAATTGGTCCTAGTAAGAGTTCTGTTGGCCCTATGCACAATGTTAATTCTGGATAGGAATAATGTGTTTTTGATAGGAGCCACTGTAAACCCCACACACATGAATAGGAAATGTGATGTAATTTTTCCTAGGAAAAATTACATTTTGGATATCCCTAATGTAAATTTATCCAAAGACAAATTGATTTATGAATATCTAGAATTTTATTTTCTCCTTCACTCAAAAAAATCCAAACACTTCCACCCAACTGATTTGGGTTGATTTAGCAATAATCAATTTTGTTGAGTGAACTAAATGTAAACATGTTGGGTCAACCTAATACATTTAGGTTGCTATAAGGCACAAAAATAAACAGCAGGGGGTGGGCTCAAACTCAGAAAAGGGCCTCTGTTTTCTGAGCACCTGCACTAACTTTGCTACACGATAACTCAAAAATGTTCTATTTAATAATATAGGTATTACTTCATTTGCAGTGTTAACTAAAAAATACTATAATATAAATACCTGCCAGTTCCCTTTTTCATGAAAAAAGTGAAGGAATTATATTACTGAAATCATTATAATAATGTTTAGTTAACACTGGAAATGAAGTTGTGCCTTACAGCAACCTAAATGTATTAGGTTGACCTAAAATGTTTACATTTAGTTCGCTCAAAGAAATTCATTATTGCTTAATCAACCCAATCAGTTGGGTGGAATTTTTTTATTTTTTTGAGTGTAGGAAGAATTGATTTGTAGACATCTGGAATACGTATCCAGTCTACTATTAAATGTTAAATCGGCTTGCCCTACATCCTCCCCTGCAGTTCCCTGCTGTGTGGACTGCTCCGTGCGTTCCTTGCAAGTGCTGCATCATTCTTTCTGCCCGGTGTGTCAGTGAGCAAGCTATGTCCATTTTCTTTATTAGTTGACTTAAAGTATTGTGTCAGCTTAGGTATTTTCTTTCTCACTTCTTTGTCTCGAAGCTCCTTCTCACGAAGCGCTTTCCGTTTCTGAGCACCGCTCTCAAATTTCTTCCCCAACATTTTTCCACATTTCTTTATATCTAGAGGACCACACCCTGAAATTCATCTGAATTGCTCGATTTGTGAGCTCATGGTGCAACGGGAACTTTAGAGGCCACGTGGGTGATGTAGGTCACTTGTAATTTGAATCAGTCAGCAGTCTTAAGTTAGCATATAAGATGATCGACAGAAAACCTGACAAGTAATAAAGCAATGTTTTTTTTTAACCTGAAATGACAGGCCCCTATATCATAATAGATCCCTGGCCACTGACCCGGTTGGCCCGTGCATTAAGGCGGCCTTGGGCATATCCCCAATCTCTTGTTATAAAGTAGTACCCTGATTAAATTAGTAGTCATATCTGCAGCTGTGGCTCATTAAAGTCAGCAACATTGCTTGTTGCAATATTGTCACTTTGACCCTTAAAAGGTTAAAAAAAAAAACACATCGTCATTTTAACTGCTGATCCACTTCCTGCAGCATCTGTGGTTGCTGTTAGCTTGTATCATTGAGAGTCAGTCTGTTCACAAATTTTAGATTACATTCCATTTAAAAAGAAAAAAAAGAAGTCAATTATTGTTTTTGTGGACTCTGTAAAATCACCAGCCTGTCGGCATATCAAGTCCACATATCACCCCCCCCAAAAAATAAAAAAAAACCAAAAAACGGCACTACTTATCTGAGTGCATTTTGTGCTGCTGACAAGGCTGGACTTAATTTCTGCTTCGACTGTAAAAAATGATTTGACGGTGCATAACAGAATATCGAAGCAAAGATCAGGTGAATACGGCGGCTCCTCCTGAACTAGCAGCAGGCTCCGCTTTACATAAACAGGATCTGTATATTACAAGTCTTGTCTAATTTCTGCTCCTTATCAACTTTGTTGAAAGAATGATTTCAAAGCTTAGAAGCAGCGTGATATGGATTGTTAAAGAAACAGTAAAATTATATATATGCCACCCCAATAAATATGTTAGCTTGGCAATGTTTCAGACATTAATCCTCCAATGGTCTGTCTTTGCTCTGTGGAAAGTGCTGCAGCAAGCACATAGCTTTATGCGTATTCTCCATGTGTGCGTGTACATTTTTATAGTTTCTTCTGTGTCATGTCGACATTAAAATCTATAGTTTTCTATTGACTGAGCTCGCAGGTCGTCACTTCTGGTCTGGCAGAGGTTAAACTTTCTTACAAAAGACTCCAAATCCAAAATAATTTATGCATGAATACCTTTTTTTTTTAAAGCCATCTTAATATGTTTGCCGAAACAGAGGTTAAAGGCAGGCTCTAACCTGCAACCTGCTCTTTAAATGTCATTACACAAACAATTTTTTTTTTTACTTTGTTCCTTGACAGTACCAAAAACTAACTAAACCACAAAACTGAATCATGGTAGTACCTAACCAAGAATTTTGGTGTACTGTTACTCCCGTGATTTTTACCAACAGTTCAATCATGTTTAAGGTTTTTGAAACACCTTCTTCACACCTGTTCAGACCTAAAAGTTTACCGTTACAAAATGTAGAAAAATGATAGTAGCAAAAAATGTAGTAGTGGTTTTACCACAAGACCAAAAAAATCAAATAAAAAAAACAGTACAGTTAATTGTGTTAATATGGACACTTGTGCTTTCCATGCACATAAACAAACCCACTTTCCAGCTTTGTGTATCTCTACAGGTGTTCCCCAGAGAAGCTCTAAGTTCTCCTCTAACCACCAGTGTCAGTTTGGAAGCTCTGTGTAACCCACATCTCTGTCCTACTACAGTATATTAACCACTTTGACAGGTGTTCCTTTCTGGTATCCATAGGATGTGTGCGTGAGAATTAAGGTGGGGGCATATAGCTTGTAGAATAAAATGTCTGCTTCATTCAGCTATCAAACGAGTTTAATCAATGTTGTTGAGATAGTATTTCAAACTTCCTACTCATGTCCTACACTTGAATTTCAGCTAAAAATATTTCAGCAGAACAATGCAACTTGCTTCCATTTAGCATCTAATGGTATCTGCTTCAAATCTTCCTATTGGCACTAAAATACAGGGATTTATTTTACAGACTTTAGCTAGATAGCATCACCTTTGAGTGATTTTCTCGTAAAAAATCCACACCAGTAGCATCAAACACACGCGGAAACGATGACTTTCATCCTGGATCGTAAGCTAGCTCATTTGCTAACTTTGCTAGCGCTAGCTGTCAGTTAAACTGCTTTAAAATATATTCCTCACTGGCAGTGTTGGGGAGAATAAATTCTAAATGTATTTAGTTACAGAATACTGAATCCCTACTTTAAAATTTATTTTGTAATATATTCCGTTACTTTGCTGAGTTCTGGTACTGTATTCTAAATACTTGGAATACTCCCCCTTTAATACTGAATTTAAGTCTATGAAATGTCACACAAAAAAAAAGAAGAAAAACGAAAAAATATAAAGTAGGCTATTTAATTATTTTTCGCACAACACTGCTACCTCTAAGCGACCAAAACCAACCAACCAAACAAACAAACTGTTTTTTAGCAGTAATATCTATTTGCATTTTATTAGATTTTATATTTAGTCATTTGAAAATACGTTTAACTGTTTATCAGCCACAGCCAATTACGTTATTTGGGACTTTCTGTTATAAATATGCAAAGTATTGTAAACTGACATTGCACTACAAATGGAAAGCTTTTATCATTGTAGTTATAATTTTGAACTGAATGTGAATTGAATTGACTTTTTTGGAATCCCATCACAACAACATGTATTCAAGCTAATGTCATGTCAGATTCAATCACCTATAACTAACACGATACAGGCCCTGTCAAATAATGGACCAAAAAAAAGTGGTAGAGGAGTTTTTTTTTTTTTTGTACATCGTTGCAGTGTCTTTTAATATTTTAGTGACTTTCACATACTTTGAAAGGATGGCCAGCCGGATGTTTTGTGTTTCTAGTTTGCTGTTGACATTGTTGATGTGCGGGAGTGTAGTTTCTTGAGACCCACCAGCAGAAGTTTATACAAAAATGTAAGAATTTTCCCACCTGGATCAGCACTAACCTTTGCAAAAGTATTTTAGGTGGTAATATGAATATGCTGTTTCATTCATTGATGCCGAATTACTGCTGGACCAGCATTCTCTGAAGTTTGCCAGCAGACTTCGCCTTTTGACACCAGAAGCATTGCGGTGCAACTCTATGACTAGTGTTGCCAGACTTGATCTTTGCCCACGTTTTAACCACCATGGCTTTAGTTAGGCTTTTGTCAGGAATGCTTGAATGAAATCTAGCATCAGTTGAAAAAAAAATTAACTACGAGAGAGTGCCAGTGAATGCATAATTTGCCTTCACTGCTAGTAGGTTTATTTGGCGCTGGTTGTTGCTCCAATCCCCCCAGCTCCAGGTCTGAATCCATACCTGGCAACTCACGTTTACGCTGGTGTTTGCTAGACTGGAATGTTTTGGCCATAGGATATCTATGGTTTCGGGGTATTATGAGACAAAACGCGGAAACACACATTTCCCAAAACTTATATCTTCATCTTTCAGGTGGAAAGTGGAAAACAAACAAGTATTCCAATGGTATAACGAAAATAACTGTATTCCGAATACCGTGTTTAAAAATAGTAACTATAAAGGAATACAGTTACTCATACCCAACACTGCTCACTGGACACAGTTCAGGTTGGTCGCAGGGTGTATCGGCAGCAAATCAGGCAACCCAACAGCTGGAATGACATTTTTGTTGTTGTAACTACAACCTAGATAAACCTCATCTTGCTATCATGTTTGTGTTCCATATACAACCTTTAATGATAAAACAATCTATAGGTGAAATCCAGTACACTGTAAAGTCTGACATGTTTACTTGAAAATATTTTGGAAATCGATTACCTTGGAAAAAGTAAGTAAACAAACTTAATTGTGGAAAGTATTGTGAAATCATTATATTTGAGTGAGCTGTACTTTTGTTAAAGTTGAGACTACTTAACATAGCTTAGTACAGTTATACTTAAATCAAGCAGGACTGGCCTATACCCAACGTGTTCTACCTCTAACTTCTGTATTGCAATCCCTTTGTGAGCATGCCCTCAAGGACGAGTTATGATTTTCTCACCAGCCATGTTTCTATTTTTTTTCTATTTTTGCTTTCCATTTTACCTCAAGTTATTGTTAAGTCGAAGCTAACAGATTAAGTATAATGTATTTGAAAAGCATCAGGTTTCTCTCCCTGTCTGTGTCCTAAAAGGCTACGAATGAGAGTGAAAGAAAACAGGCAGTGTGCAGCCAAGGGTAGCATAGCCACTCCATTACTGTGATAGGCCTTGCCATTTGTCTCTTCCTTCTTGCTCTCCGACTCATGCACTTCCTATCCTTCATTTCCCTTCTCGATGGTCAGGGTATCATCTAAAGTTCATTTCTGCCTAATTTATCAATCAACATCCCCTCCATGGCCCTGTGTAATCATTAGATGTGCACACAGGATAACACTCATCAAATGTCTTTGTACAGCAAGAAAGCAGCATCAATTAATTAAATGCTAAATTGCCCTGTGTCCCCAGGATATGCATTGGGGCAAGTATGAGCCTGCTAAATTAAGATAGGGTGAGGAGGTTAGGTGTTGGAGCTAAATTATTTTGCAACGGTATAGTTACTCAAGTGGTTCAAATTCCTTTCACCGAAATCTTCTGACAGCTGCTGCCTTTTTTGGAGAATATGGTGCTGTGTTAAATATAACCAACATATTGTTAGTTAAGGTGCACAGAAAAAATTCTTATTGTCTTATCTTATAAATGTCTTATTAACTGAATTCATCAGCTCTAACAGCTAGTCAGACCGAGGTCAAAGCTCTAAGGTCTTTCTACAATCATTGAACGCACCACTACAAGACTACACTGATAAATCTGCAGCGGGATGCAGTTAGTTATTTTTGAGATCACTAAGATGTTTAAAATTCAAGTCAGAGAAGACATACGGTTGGAAGAAGCAAAACGAAAATATTTTCAGTGATTTGCTGACAGGTGTCTATGGTTTCTGCATGAGGGTTAGAGAGAGCAACTCTTTGTAGCAGAAACAGAATAGATGCTCTCTAAGCTGAACAAATGTATTCAGTTAAAAAAGAGGATTTTAGAAAGTTGACCTGGGATTTACTGCTGAGTGCACTCTAACTGCAAGTCAGAAATTGATGATTTCAACATTTCTCATTGTTGTGTCGCTATCAAAGAATAGTATTTCCATTTTGTTTATCAACATCAGCAACATTTTCAAAAATAGAGACTGTAGAATAACATGTGCACCACTGGTTTAAAAAGATAAAAATTGTCAGAAGTGCCAATGAATAGTTAGACCAAGGGGCAGCTCCGCTGGCCAAAAGTGTAGCCAATGCCACAGTGACAAAATTGCAATTATCCCAGTCATCTGCTAAATACTGACTCAAGAAAGGAACAAGTTACCATTGACTTCCATGTTAAAAATGCAACATTTAAAGCAAAAGTAAACACATTAACAGCCTGGTACAAAAACAAAATTAGGTTAAGTTTACCATAATCACTACTCTGAGAGGGGAGATTTTTTATAACTAATTTGTGTAGGTGGAATTTAAGCTTGCAACACAGGGACACAGTGTCATGTTTTCTCTGCAACCAGTATACATTTTTATTGACCACTAATGGCAGGAAGGCAAAAAAAGTCATGTTTTCACTCAGGAAGAGATTGAAAATTGGCAACAAATTACATATCATAGTTCCAATTTTCCGTCCTTTGCTACATGAACATGGTTTGTGGTTTATTGCTGGCCAGGTGAATATTATGCCCTTAGCATCCCCTAACAGGTGCTTCATGCTCAGTGCCCTTGTAAGGACACAGTGTGCAGCGCTCGGCTTAGTTGTTTACTCTCTGAGTCAAGCAGCTGTGCAGAACATTTATAAAACTCTCATAAGTACACTACAGATGGATACAGGTCCCCCCTCGCCACCACTCCCTGGCTCATGATTAATGAGCAGCACTTGGAGCCGCATGTGTTGCCGCCTTTCAACACTGACTTGTCTTTCCGGAGCCGACATTTTGTATCCTCTGTGATAAATGAGTTCTTCTGTGTCGTTCATTACAGTGTTCCCCAGCCAGAGCTCTCCCATGCATATTCTTGTTCACTAAGCCTTGTGCCATGCTTTTATTCTGTGTGGGTGTCCGTGTCAATTTGCATCAGACTCACTTATCAAGACAGCAATCCAGTGAAAAGCATGCCCAGGGAATGAGTTGACAGTAATTTGGGACCGTTACAAAGGCAGACAAGTCAATATAGGACAACTTGACAGCCCAAGGAGGAAGGACTGCAGTGCTCTAGTGGAAGCCTTGATGCCTGGGAAGCCCTGGTGGCAGGAAAGTGGTCACTCTTCTGCTGTGCATGCAGTGTTATGACAATGGCCTGGTAATGATTATTCTCCCCCTGAAGTTATTGCTGTAATTTGGTCTGTTGTAGAATGGAGTCCATTTGTCTAACAATGCAGGCACAGCCAGTCTACTGAATCGACACACTCTTGCTGGTGCATACACAGACTCTGCGCATATACACAACAAATGCTCGCGCACGTACTCACAAAGCACCATTGCGCACACAAATAAACACACTCCTGCAAGTAAGCACTCTCTCAAGGGCATGTTTCAATAAAGCGGCATTGGGGAAAAAAGCCATCTGATGGATTGGACCTGGAGACGGCAGCTCAGGCAAATCCCCTAATGTGGCATAAATACAGCGGTAGTGCTGCAATCGTTCTCCACAGACAATGTAAATTATATTGTCAGACTCAGTCATTTCCTCGCTTGCTGCACAGCTAACAAGAGTCAACACAAAAGCTCAACAGGGAAAGGAGGAGACCTTAGTTTGAAGGGACATGAAAATCAATTGATATGGTAACCTATCTACAAGACACACAAAATAATGCACATGTGTGAAATAGGGAGAAAAAGGTATCCTTTGGATTAAATTTTCAACAGCTTTTAGAACAGTCTTGGGCAAAATGTTTAAGGCAAAAGCTTCTGTAACACTGTTTCCCACGTTGATGTGCATGATATTATATTTAAAAAGTGTCAATAACTTTGGTCTAACTGTGAGTAAACAAAGTTGGGTTAGAGGGACAAAAAGTTTGTCATGCCCTTAAAATGCTTTGTTGTTGATGTGCCCCTTTCCGCATAGTCTGCATGTGCATTGCCATCAGGAGTGTGTATCTGCATTAGGACAGGGTAAGTTTTACTGTAATGTTATTACACTTTCGGTTTTTATATTAAATGAGTAGGAATGTGTCACACTTTTTTCGGTGTTTGGTATTTTTAAATGTTAATTTTCTTTGTGGGTGATTTGTTTTCAGTCATTTCTGCTACATTAGTTCTTTCCTTCAAGTCTGATTCCATAGTTTACTCTTGTTTTATGCTTCCGGTATATTTATATAATTTCCTTTAGATTATACCTGTCATCATTTACTGTGTTTTTATTTTGACCATTCAGTTGTTTATTTATATCAGGTCAGGTCTTACCATATTCTGTTCAGTCCCGTTTTTATGATTGTTCAAAAGGTCTTGCAATATTCAATTCCATTTTCAATTAACTTTCATTTATATAGTTCCAATTCACAAAAGATGTCATCACAAGGCACTTTATAAGAAAAGTCCTTTCAATACAATTATGCAAACATTCCAATCAGTAAAAAGTGTTTTTTTGTAAAGAATCGCGGCATATTATGTTGAGTCATCAATGTGAGGTTGTGCCCGGATAATGCAGATTCCAACCACAGCAATTCATCAGCAATCCCTCATACACTCTTAACCCTGATTAGTTGACTTTACTCGTGAATCGCGAGGAAACCCGCTGTCTTATACCACTTTAGTTTTTACACAAGCTAAAACTAAATATGTTGAGTATAACTAATGCAGAATGTTAACTTTTTACACAAGCTAAAACTGGGTTTACAGTGTACTGGGCAAGCATGTAACGACAGTAGAGAGGAAAATCCTTAACAGGAACAAACCTCCAGCAGAACCTGGCTCAGTGCAAGTGGTCATCTGCCACAACCGTATGGGGCTTTGAGAATACAAAGAATAGACAGAAGCAGAAGAAAAAAATGAACTGAGGTAAGAGTACTTTATATATTAAAGAAAGTAAATAATTTACAACAGGACATGGTGGATGCTTAGTCACTGGGAGCATAATCCAAACCGATGTTCCCCATCCAGCAGGGCACTGCACCTGAGCAGGATATCAGGTGTAGCTTCTATGGAGAGAAAAACATTTAGAGAAAACAAGGTTAGCAATCACAATAACAGCAGAAAAATACATCTGGAAAGTAGTAGAAGAGGAAAGTAGAAGAGGGAAGAAAATAGGTCAGTCTGTCCTCCAACAGTTTAAGCTTAAGCAGCATAACTACAAACATAACTCCAGATAAACTAAGCCATTCTAACTATAAGCTTTATCAAAAAGGAAGGTTTTAAGCCTAGTCTTTAAAACAGACAAAATAGACTGCCTCACAGACTAAAACCGTGAGCTGATTCCACAGGAGAGGAGCCTGATAACTAAAAGACATGCCTTCACAGCTTTCAACTACTGGGATAGACATATATATGCCAACATTTTAACATTGGTGTTATAGAGTATTAATTTGTGCTAACATTTAACTTGTACCTTGTAGTTAATGTTGGACCACAAAGTAAAACGGCTAGTTACTGTATAATCCCGCCTCCTGCACATCCCCCACACCAACCCCCCGTGCTGCGCACCCGCTCCGCTTATGCAGAGCTGCATCTCAAACAGTATTCTTACAGTGAATTTGGAAAGTACCTCAAATAAACTCTGTTATATTAATGGCTCAGATGTTTGGTTTATTTAATTTTTTTTGTAAAAAAACGGAGTCAATAAAGCCTATTTCAGTTGTTAAATCTCCAGGCTTTAGACAGAGCCGAAAACAACTAGCTTAGTCCATTAAAAATATCTTTCCAGCCCAGTATATAAAAAAGCAGTGGGTGTTGTTTGCTCCTGTTTACTGACAATTCTGAGATGCCACAAATCAATGAATTAACCACACAAGGCTGTTATAAGATCACATAAGCAGCTTGATAAATGGCTAACCCACATTAGCATTAGCATGTAGCCACTTATTTCTCTGTTCATCAGAGGTCTTTGTTCTTTGATCCAGATGCCATTCTTTAGAAATGTAAATTAAAATCCTGTAATCCATGCAGCCAAACAGGTGTTTTCATAGAGAAAGTAAAAAAATCCAACAAAAATAGGGTTTTAAGCTGCCAAAAACTGAAGCAGCCATTAACTTTGAGAAGGAGGAGGGTGTGTTTGGAACTCTAGCAGAGGTAAGCCACTCTGTCTGCAAGGGTGGTGCAGACACCTCTAGCGCTCCCTTGTTTTCAATTAGTGATGTCACTGGTTGAACACTCAGTCGTTTTCTAGGAGTGTGAGAGGCAGCGGCTAAGAGAGCAGCATTCAGGAGGATTACTCAAACATGTGTCAATTAATCCAGAAACCACTCTGATGGGGGGTTAAGATAAAAAAAAAATACCAGATGGTTCAAAACTCCAAAAACTTGATTTTGCATTATATCTGCCCTTTAAGATTTAGTGGTAAGGAGGAGGATCTTAAAATATTCTGGATTTCACATGGAGCCAATGGAGGGAAGCTACAAAGGAGAAATGTGAACTTTCTTTTTATTATTCAACAGAACTCTTGCTGCAGCATTTTGATCAACTGAAGGCTTTTAACTGCATTTTGTGGATTTACTGATGATAAGGGATTACAGTAGTCCAGCCTTGAAGTCACAAATGCATGGAATAGTTTCTCTACATCGCTCCTGGACAGTATTATTCTAATTTTAGCAATAGCCCGGAGGTGGAGGAAAGACATTTTAGAAACCTGTTTAAAATGGGATTTAAATGTCAAGTCTTGATAAAAAATTACACAGAGGTTCTTTGCACTATTATCAAAGGGAAATTTAATGCCATCCAGATGAAGTGATAGACTTCTGTTCCAAAGACAGCAACTTCGTCTTTTCTGAAATTAAATGCAGAAAGTTCAGAGTCATCCAGGTTTTTAGGTCTTCGAGACATTCCTGTAATCTACCTAGCTGATTGGATTTATTAGGATTAATGGATAAATGCACTTGTGTATCATCAGCATAACTGGAAATGCGTACCATGCTGTCTAATTATTTTTCTAATTGAAGGCATATATACAGTAAAGAGAATCAGTCCAAGCACAGAACCCTGTGACACTCCGCAAGTAACTCTTGAGTGTTAAGAAGGTTTATCATTAACATAAACAAACTGGAATTTGTCGGACAGATATGATTGATAACAGCCTAGTGATTTTCCCTTGATCCCTGCAAAACGTTGAATCCTTTCTAAGAGAATATTATGATTGACTGTGTCAAAAGCAGCACTGAGATCCAACAAAACCAGAACAGTCACAAGTTCCCTATCTTTGGCCATTAGAATATCATTAGTAACTTTTACCAGTGCTGTTTCAGTGCTATGATGAGCTCTAAAACCTGATTGAAATTCTTCAAACAGGTTGTTGCTTTTTAGATGCTCACATACTTGATTAGCAACTATTTTCTAAATAATTTTAGATAAGAAAGGAAGCTTAGATATAGGTCTCTAATTAACTAAGTTATCTTGATTGAAGTAGGGTTTCTTAAGTAAAGGTTTAATTACAGCAACCTTAAGTTCCTGTGGTACATGTACATATACGTTTATTAAATATAGATTTTCCAGGGGCTAATCTAGGATCTAGGGTGTTTAAGGGTGCAGAGAACATAGAGAGCTGCCCGGCATGGGAAGATAAATTTGACTGTTTTGCACATTTTAACACAAGCACACACAACAGGAAATCTAATGTTAATGAATATCCAGTCACTTAGTCACATAGCACTTTGGCTTTAATGTTTATACAAGCATCTAACATAAGGTTTGGACAGTTACAGCTCATAAAAATATCAAACTAGAAACGTTAATTATCTTTAAAAAAAAACTAGAAAAGCATATCTAGTATAGCTCAGACCTCCGACAAGTTACATACAATGAAACACATACTGTCTTGAGCTAGGTCCTTTGATGAAGACAGCTTCATACTGCTTGACACATCTAAAAAAAAATGCCTGCTAAGAGAATAATAGCTGAATGCAAACCTGAGTTTTGTTGTATCACCAGTGAAGCATCCTGGCATTATTCATGTTTGGCATTCCCTTTAATCCAATTTAGTGTGTCTAAAACACCGCCATGAATCAAGAATGGGATCAAAAACCTCCTCCAAGACTAACTTCCAGGATAAGTTTGGCAATGAACAAAGACTTTTTTCAACATAATGGAGTGCCAGGACACAGTGCAAAACTGATAACTAGGGTAGTTTTCAAACCTGACAGTCCAGTAGACACGCCTCGAACGGGGATCAAAATGGCAACAATCAGTACATTTCTATGCACATCTGAATCAAGCTTTTGCTTAAAAGAACAGCTAATAACTTAACCAGAATGGGAGCCTTTATTCCAGCTTGCATGTCACTCAGAATATCGAGTTATTGAATGTAGTGCATTCGACTCTGCAGCGTTAGGTGGCGACATTTATTCTTCCGGTTGCCTTAAGGTGGGATCACACTGTGCGTTTTTCGGCTGTCTCAAAAGACTGCTTCATGCCACACTGTGTGAGCTCCACCAAGCTATAGAGGTGTGTCACACTGCATGGCACCAGATTTTAGTTGGTCAAACTGCACATCTAGCTGTAACAGGATGCACCAAAAGCCACTTAAAAGCGTACGTCACTGAAAGCTGACAAATGGACAGAGGCAAGATGGCGACCAGGAGGTGTAAAGCATTAGCTGTGTTAATGCTTTTGTTAATTCAAATTGCAAACAGATGATGAGGAAGAAAAGACAAATCTGGATAAGCTTATGGCAGGGAAAAGGGGGACAGTTTGGGATGCTTGTTCTTCATAATGAGCTTGAGGTAAGCTCTGTTTAGCATTATCCTAGCTATCAAGTCACTCACAGGGCACAATTTAATGCTTTAACGGCATACTGGCATAGTAACATTTCTGACTCTCCCTTAAGACTGCTGGTTTTGTTTTGTATGTGCAATAAATATGCGGTTGGGCAGCACGTCACACTGCTCAGCCACAGACCGGCGAATCACATGCACGCTCAGTGTTTTTCATCATGACTCTTTTCATGACGAAAGTAAAGGATTAGGACGCCGGTAATCACATTCTGTGATCCCGGCTTTGGAGAGTAACACAGATAGTAAACAAATGCTAGCAGCAGTGAAGCAGAAGGAATAAAAGCAGGATATGCCCAATGGTAAAAGAAATGGAAGACAACAACCCTGCAGCACAGTATGTTTCGTAAGTACTGTACTGTTTGATTGTGTTACACTCGTTGTTACTGGTTGTTCCAGTGTTGTTATTCCCACTTCTGCTTTCTTGTCACTTCCCGAAGTGGGAGTGTCATGCTGCTATTAGCTTAGGCTGTGATGATGTTTACATGCCAAGAAATTAGATTATCTAAACACATATTCTGAGTGTGTTAGTCCAATTAAGTGAACAGCAGTTCAGTTTGACTCCAGCCAGACTACGGTGATTACATGCATTTCAAAAAACTGAATTCAGTCATATTAAGGCAAATAATTAGGCTTTCTTTCCTTCATGTAGATACACTGATTGTTGCTTTTTTTTTAGCTAGTTCAGTTTTCATTCAAACCACACTTCGGGCGACATTTTTACCTCCTTGTCTGTGGTCGTGCTGCACCAAGAAGCACTAAAAAAAAAGGAACACCTCCTGTTCCATGAAATATCAACTAAAAGGAATAGATTCAGATTTTATTGGTTGTAGGAATGCTGTGTTGTCTTGGACAAATACTTTGCAGCAATGGGCTCGACATAAGCAGAGAACGAGACAAACTTCTTGTTATTTCCATGGTTGTTTCGGTTGTATTCACCCAGAATAGCATGCACTATAGTTTGCTTTTAGTACTTGGTATATTCAACTGAACTTCAGCAGAGTTCAATTCAACAAGCAGAGACTTAGGTCTTTAGGCGAACCAGAGTCTGCTTTTTTGGTTTGCTTTAGAGTTCAATTGCACATTCACACCTTCCCATATCAATCAAACTTTCTGGGCAAATGAATTAGAGTTTGATTAAAGCACACTAAACACGGCTTCTGTGGATGCACCCTAAGTGAATAAAAAAAAAAAAATCCACAACTCTTAATATCTATCATCAGTTCTCTTGCTCTTTCTGTGTCTCTGTTCTGTATCTCTGTTCTGTATTCTCCAAACCACAGACGGTCTCGGCAGATGACCGCTTGTGCTGAGCCTGGTTCTGCTGGAGGTTTCTTCCTGTTAAAAGGGAGTTTTTCCTTTCCACTGTCGCTTCATGCTTGCTCAGTGTGAGGGATTGCTGAGAATTACACAACGCAATCTTCTGTGGTTCTCTAATTTCTACATTAAACATTGTATTGTAATAACTCTCCTTGTAAAGTGCCATGAGATGACCTCTGTTGTGAAACGGCGCTATATAAATAAACTGAATTGAATTGAATATCTTTGTAAACCTATTGATACTTTGAATAAATTTGATGTTGTTCTCATTAAAAGCTAATGAAATTTATAAAAGGTTCAACTTCAGTATACTACAAAAAAATATCTAATAGCATTAAGTGGTCAGTGTTTCCTCTGTGGGAGCGATTTGTGGCTGCCTGGGTGCTCACCAGGTAGTGCTTGGGTGGAGGTGGGGGTACCAACCCCCCCCAGCGCCAGGTGCCCTGGGTCAGTGCCTTGGCTGCTGATCTGCTGCTGCCTATGCAGATGGCTCCCATGATAGAGTTTCCCCCTCATCTGTAATACGTTTTTTTGCAAGCTCATTGCAAAGGTCTATGAATACTGTCCATTTACACTACCCACACTGACTTCCAACACTTCAGAACCTCCCACTGCTGGGAACATTTCATGGCTACGCTACAGCCCAAAGATTTAATGTCATTGTTACCCCTTGTGGACTGCTCTTTGTCTCCTTCGTTGTGTCTCTTGGTCTTTACCAAAATTGTCCTTCCTGTGTCTTGCTGCTGCTCCTGCAGCTGTTTTTTGTCACGTTTGTTCCAAGAGTTTGTCAGACCGCAGCTGTTTGATCCTCACCACAGTTGTGTTCTCACAACAAGTTTGTGTTGCTAAGGAAAGCCTGTCAGATGTTCATTTTGCTGCATGAAAGTTTCTCCCAGTTCTTGTAAAACGCAGTGACACCCTGTAAAATGTTGCCCAAGATGCTGCGATGTGTCGACGACAAGATGGTATGGCTGCAGTGAAACATAACATCCTTGGGAGAAAAAGCTATAAACAGACTTCAAGCTGTAGCTTCTGCTGTAGCAGACATAAATGTTATCTGAGAAGCTTTTAGCCTCAACCTACAGTACAGCAGCAGTCTGTACAGCTATTGCAATTATGTACAGACGTGGACAAAATTGTTGGTACCCTTCATTAAATAAAAGAAAAACGCATAATGGTCACAGAAATAACTTTAATCTGACAAAAGTAATAATAAATAGAAATTATATAAATGTTGACCAATGAAAGTCAGAAATTGCTTTTCATCCATGCTTCAACAGAATTATTTAAAAAATAAATGCATGAAACAGGCCTGGACAAAAATGATGGTACCCCTAGAAAAGAATGAAAATAATGTGACCAAAGGGACATGTTAATCCAAGGTATGTCCACTAATCAGCATCCTAGGTGTCTACAATCCTGTAATCACTCAGTGGGCCTATATATAGGACTCCAGGTAGTCACTGTGTTGTTTGGTGACGTGGTGTGTACCACACTCAATATAAACCAGAGGAAGCAAAGGAAAGAGTTGTCTCAGGAGATGAGAAAGAAAATCATAGACAAGCATGTTAACTGTAAAGGCTATAAGACCATCTCCAAGCAGCTAGATGTTTCTGTGACTACAGCTGCACATGTCATTCAGTAATGTACGATCCATGGGACTGTAGCCAACCTCCCTGGACGTGGCTGCAGGAGGAAAATTGATGACAGATCAAAGAGACGGATAATCCAAATGGTAACAAAAGAGCCTAGAAAGACTTCAAAATAGATCCAAGCTGAACTTTATGCTCAAGGAACATCAGTGTCAGATCGGAACATCCTTCGCTGTTTGAGCCAGAGGACAAATCATTAAAAAAAACAGACTGGAGTATGCCAAACTACATGCTGACGAGCCACAAAGCTTCTGGGAGAATGTCCTGTGGACAGATGAGACAAAAATTTAACTTTTTGCCAAGGCACATCAGCTCTATGTTCACAGACGGAAAAATGAAGCATATCTAGAAAAGAACACGGTCCCTACTGTGAAACATGGGGGAGGCTCGGTTATGTTCTGGGGCTGATTTGCTGCATCTGACACAGGGTGTCTTGAATCTGTGCAGGGTACAATGAAATCTCAAGACTATCAGGGGATTCTAGAGAGAAATGTGCTGGCCAGTGTCAGAAAGCATGGTCTCAGTCGCAGGTCACGGGTCTTACAACAGGAAAATGACCCAAAACACACAGCTAAAAACACCCAAGAAGGGCTAAGAGGAAAACACTGGCCTTCTATGAGCCCTGATCTCAATCCTATTGAGCATCTTTGGAAGGAGCTGAAACGTGCTGTCTGAAAAGGCGCCCTTCAAACCGGAAACAACTAGAACAGTTTGCTCATGAGGAGTGGGCCAAAATACCTGCTGAGAGGTGCAGAAGTCTCATTGACAGTTACAGGAATCATTTGATTGCAGTGATTGCCTCAAAAGGTTGTGCAACCAAATATTAAGTTGTGGGTACCATCATTTTTGTCCAGGCCTGTTTCATGCATTTATTTTTTAAATAATTCCGTTGAAGCATGGATGAAAAGCAATGTCTGACTTTCATTGGTCAACATTTATATAATTTTTATTTATTATTACTTTTGTCAGATTAAAGTAATTTCTGTGACCATTATGAGTTTTTCTTTGATTTAATGAAGGGTACCAACAATTTTGTCCACGTCTGTAGCAACAAGTAGATCCATATATAAGATGAAAAGAAGTTAAAACAAGCAGCATCTTTTACACATCTCTCATTGCCAAACATTGAAGCCCACAAGTTATCCAAACTTGCAAACTAACATGAACGAGAAACAGCTTTGCCCTTTCCTCGTGAGACATTTCCTCCCATAGCCGGCTAAAAAAGTGTTTCCCAATGCTGACAGGGAGAATGGATTGCCTCCATTACGTTTGGCTACAAACACATTCCGCTACGATGAAGGGGCCGTAAATTATCCTGCGAACGCACAGCTCAGGCCAGAGCCGAGCCAACAACACCCCCGCCTCCACCACCACCAGCACCATACACACATTTTTAATGGGGTTGGCCCGTCCACAGTTTGCAAAACACTGAATCATACGCCCCATATCCAAACACACACTGTCACCTGTGTGTATATAGACGATGTGTGTATGTTACTGAAATAGAGCAGGCTTGTTAAATCAAGCACCTAGGAATAAGTCCTTGAACATATCATCTGAATAAGTCAGATTTAACAAAGACATGCAGTGTAATAAATCGCAGCCTGGTTACTCTCTCATGACTGGGCACAACAGACTTCTGTTACATTACAGAACAATAAATGTGAGACGGGCCGCACACTGACAGGTCTAATGATGTGACGCTGGAGGGTGTAACAGTAGAAACATCAGCACTATGTTGGGTCACATTCAGTTCACATGACACAAGAGTTGCTGGCAGCCGGTAAACCATCAAATAGGCCGAGACATTGCCCTGTGGCATGGTGAAATGCTAAGCATTTGTGCATAAATCATTACAGTGAAATAGTCAAATGTCAGCTTCCACAAGGTAGAGCCTGTTCGTCTTGTGTGATAGTCCCCTCCCAGTCTCAGCATGCATCGCTGACTGGAATCTACGTCCTATTTCTTAGGCTGTTGACAACAAAATCCCCAAAGGCAATTCCTTCTAACTGTAACCAGTTTCCTTTCTTCTTCCCCACGACATTTCATCTGCATTGGTCTCCACTGCTTCTATTTTGTATTTACAAGGACACCTGAGAGGCCTAAATGGGGCTCAAGTTGAGAGCTTTTAAAAGTTAAGCAGAGTGTGTTGAGCTTCAAGGCTAATGGATCTGTTATATATTGAGTCTTGCAAAAGCATTCAATACTTACAATATTTTCACATATTGTGTTGTTACAAATGTACATTTGCAAATATTTATTTATTTGACAAAATACCACAAAATAACCCATGGATAGGAAATTGTTGATAGTTTTCCAAATTACAATATATCCATCGACATTCAGCCCCCTCTATTCTGATGCCCCCAATTGAAATCAAGGGAAAGTAAGGCAAGGCAAGGCAAATTTTATTTGTATGGCACGCTTTAAACACAAGGTAATTCAAAGCGCTTTACATATTACAAAAAAAGTGAAAATTAAAACATATAATCTGTAAAAGAAAGGTTAAACAAACATAATCATCTGGCAATATTAAAATACAAGAAAACATTGACAAT
This sequence comes from Apricaphanius iberus, assembly GCA_028564705.1. Taxonomy (NCBI): domain Eukaryota; kingdom Metazoa; phylum Chordata; class Actinopteri; order Cyprinodontiformes; family Aphaniidae; genus Apricaphanius; species Apricaphanius iberus. The sequence continues at coordinate 494,727 of JAPXFQ010002128.1, forward strand.
AAAACAATGCCATTTAGCATTTTAACAAAATAATAGCAATTGAGGTAGAGCAATAATGGGATAAGTTACTCATAAACAAGTCTAAATAGGTCGGTTTTTATTTTGGATTTAAAAGAGTTCAGTGTCTTTGCGATTTTGCAGTCATCGTGCAGTTTGTTCTAGATATGGGGAGCATAGAAACTGAAAGCTGCTTCTCCATGTTTGGTTCTGGTTTTAGGGACGGTCAATACCCTAGAGCTGGAAGATCTAAGTGATCTGGAAGGTTTTCATCATGATAGCAGATCGTTAATATACTCTGGTGCTAACCCATTCAATGATTTATAGATTAATAAAAACACTTTTAAATCTATTCTCTAAACTACAGTCAGCTCGTGTAAGGACTTTAGAACTGAGGCGTTCTACTTTCCTGGTTTTAGGGAGAACACGAGCAGCAGCTTTCTGGATCAGCTGCAGCTGTCTGATTGATTTTTTTAGGTAGACCTGTGAAGATACTGTTACAGAGATAAATGTGTGGATGAGTTTTTTTTAGGTCTCCTTGTTTCATTCGTCGTTTAATCCTTGAAATGTTCCTCAGGTGATAGAAAGCTAACATTGTAATTGCCTTTATGTGACCTTGGAGGTTCAGGTCTGAGTCCATTATTACACCTAGATTTCTGGCCTAGTTAGTAGTTTCTAGTTGGACCAACTGAAGTTGTTTACTCATATTTAATATATCTTTTTTGGGTCCCAAGATAAATACTACAGTTTTGTTTTTGTTCAGTCGGAAGAAATTAGGGGACATCCAGCTGTTCATTTGCTCAATGCATTTATTGAGGATTTGGATGGGTTCAACATCACCTGGTGAGATTGAGAGTTACTGTCTTCTGTTCAGTTGAGAAATTACCAGAATCTATGTAGACCTAAGGGAAACAGCAAACATGATGATGACAACAAGATGATGCACTGGTCATATGAGAAAAAATATACAATATCCCATGTAAACTATTATTGTGCACCACCTTGAACACAACATCACCTCAATGAGACATGGTGATGGCAGTATCATGCTATGGGAATTATTTTTTTCCCAGTTGGGATAGAAAAGTTGGTCGACATTGACATCAAGCTTGATGGAATTGTTGAGCATTTAAAAGCAATGAAATAGCCTAAAGTCTAGACAGAATCCCCTAGAGAAACGGTGGCAAGAGTTAAAAATCTTCTCAAATACCCTCCACCTGATCAGACTAAGATTAAGTTATTTTTCAAAGTAGAATGATCAGATATTTTAGTCTCTACATGTACAAAGCTGTTACAGACATATAGTAAAGCAGCAGAAGCTTTAATTGCAACAAATTGAGTTTATACAAATTATTTATGCTGTAAAAATAAAATTATAAATAAGCACTTTTTTGTAAAAGGATTTTAAAAGCATGTATTGTCATTTTTTCAGAAATCTTTCTGACCCAAGTGCAGACTCAGACTCAGAGTAAAATTTGACAAAGAATTTATTTGAAAAATAAAAAAGTCAGACAGGGAAATGAAGACTCTGGGAGGAAACGGGAGACTGATGAGATCCAGGATGAATGATGGTCTTTTGTTCCTTACTGCGGTAGATGAACACCAGGACTCGAAGGTGATCACAGGAGAACTCAGGAGACTGGCTCAACACAGGAAGAATCCTGGGGAGAAACACAAGGAGTGAATTCACGAATGTAATCCCGGGAAACAGCCGGTTTGTAGCTCAGAAGATCTCTAGGAGGCCATATGTTACCAGGCAGGTCAACAGCCAAGCGTTGAATAAGCATCTGACAGCTCCCTAAGGTCTGATGAGCTTCAGGTGTTGCCAATCAGCCTTCTCACGCTCTCCAGTGACGATCTTTTCTGAAACAGGTGTCTCACTCAGCACAGTAAAAACACAGTTACTCACTGAACCTAACATTTATAGTTTTCCTTTCAGAGGGAGAACCTTACACTACTTTGTGTTAGTAAAACATAAAGTCCCAATAGAATAACTGAAGCTTGTGAAACACATGAAGAGGTGTAAATGCATTTGTTTAGCACATAATGTTTATCATTTTTAGATCAAATGGTATGTAGTATCTGTGTTGAGTGTTAGTCTAGTACTTATCAAGTTAAGGTTTCTCCACATCATTCTGTTAGTAATTACTTTTGGCAGTCATGTTGTACAACATCATTGGACGGGTTTCAATGAAATGCATCATAATCCCCAATGTTTTTACAGGAATTCTTCCTGGGAACAGATTCCTCAGCATTACAGGGAAACTGTTTTCCAACGGACTTGTTTCATTTTCTTTTTTATTTTATTTTCAATTTGTTCTGCATACATGTGCTGAAAGCTGGGAAACTTATGAAAATCAGTGTTTTTTTTTTTTCAAAAAAAGTAACTTATTTTAAGCAGTTTCAAATTTACAGCCAACTGCCATCAAGAACATTTTGAAAAGGTTAGGCACCTCCAACCAGGGGTGGGCTGGTGATGATATTCAGCCCTGGAGAGGGGCCTTTTATCTGATCACACGAAGGATGCAGGTTGAACCATAACTTTGACAAATATACTTTTATTAATAGAATGACAGATTTTTATGTTGTCAAGACCAGAGGTGGGTAGTCACTAGTTGCATTTAGGCAATTAGACTACATTTACTTGAGTAATTTTACTGCATCATAATTTCACGATTATTAAAGCAATTTTTCACGGAATGAAAACAAACTTGTATCAAAATGCATCAGACAAAGACACAGTTTATGTGAAAGTGAAACGTCTTGTTTGTACACAAACTTTGTTCTTCGAATTTTCTCTCTCTCTCTCTCCCTCACTCTCTCTCTCTCTCTCTCTCTCTCTCTCTCTCTATCTCAAATATTGTTCACAAATCTGTGTAAGTCTGTGATAGTGAGCACTTTTCCATTGCTGAGTAATCCATCCCACCTCAGATGTGTGCCATATCAAGATGCTGATTAGACAGCATGATTATTGCCGTTATTCCGTTTCTCTTCTCCACTCTCTATTGTTTTTTCAGCGTTGCTTGAACAGGACAACAGGGGATGCTTACTTTTCAAGGCGTCTCTGCCTTCTATCACAGCGCCGTTTCAGTTTTTTTTCTAGGCTTGTGAACGCATTTCTTCCTCAAGGAGCAATGGACGAAAGAAAGTAAGTTTTGATTAAGCTGTAAAGCTTTTTACTAGAAGTGCAGCTTATAAAATACTCTACAAAACACTTGGAAACAAACAAACTTTTTCATTGTTTTCCTACACCTCTTTGTGTTCAAAATCGACAAACAACAGATTAGATAAATTATCCTTTCAATATAACGCATATAGTGGCGAAATGCTGCATTAATTACTGATTACAGCGACTATAGATCCCCGTTCTGGTCAAGCGATCGCTGGCTGTTGCTGAAATTAACCAATCAGATGCATACGCTCTCCGTTGACGGATAGTTAAAAATTGGGCCCCTACTCCGTGCGTTCTTGCGTAGGTGATGGGGAGCACTTGCGTTGACGGATAATGCCATTTCGTCAATCCGTCTCCGTCAAAATAGAGAAGCATAAACTAGGCTTTAGACTGGCCACAATAAAAGTCCACTCTGAAATGTTCATTTGTATCAAGTTTTGTGGGAGCGTGCAATTAGCATGCTGACAGCAGGAATATCCACTAGAGCAATTTGTGAATTAACTGTTCATTTCTACCATATGACAATGAAATGAAATGCTCGGGACCTCGATGAGGATGTTGAGCATACAGATGAGCTTCCTTGAGACGGTGACCATTTGTGCAGTAATTCTTTGGTTATGCAAACCAGTTGTTTCAGCAGCTGTCCAAGTAGCTGGTGTCAGACAATCTTGGAGGTGAACATTCTGGATGTGGAGGTCCTGGGCTGGTGTGGTTATACGTGATATGCGGTTGTGAGGATGGTTGGATGTACTGCCTTATGGGATGCCTAATGCCTTATGGTAGAAATGAACAGTTAATTAACAAATTGCTCTAGTGGATATTCCTGCTGTCAGCATGCTAATTGCACGCTCCCACAAAACTTGATACAAATGAACATTTCAGAGTGGACTTTTATTGTGGCCAGTCTAAAGCCTAGTTTATGCTTCTCTATTTTGACGGAGATGGATTGACGAAATGGCATTATCCATCAACGCAAGTGCTCCCCATCACCTACGCAAGAACGCACGGAATAGAGGCCCAATTTTTAACTATCCGTCTACGGAGAGTGTATGCATCTGATTAGTCAGTTTGAGCAACAACCAGAGATCGCTTCACCAGAACGGGGCTCTATAGTCGCTGTAATCAGTAGTTAATGCAGCATTTGGCCACTATATGCTTTATATTGAAAGGATAAATGAACTAATCCCATGATTTTCAAACTGTGGTACGTGTACCACCAGTGGTACTTAAACTCTCCCAAAGAGTACTTGGAGGAAAATTCTAAATATTTTTTGAAAATGATTATTTTAATTAAAAAATGTATAATTCAAACACAGTATGGCTGTTGCTGGAAACAATAACCAATAAATAATCCTATTTAGGACAAAATAAGCCTCCTTTGTTAATTGTCTATGGTTAAAAGGGTGAAGTTTGGTTTATGCTTGATGCGTCCGCGAGGTCCGCACGCATGTATATATATATATATATATATATATATACAAACAACCACAGCGATACCTCAGCAATAACTCATACTGAGCAAGCATGTAGCAACAGTGGAGGGAAAAACTCTGCAAGGAAATACTGATAAACATCGTGCCTAATCACCCCAAGCTGTATGACACCAGCTGTGTTCTATACAGAAAAGGAATAAAAAAAACATTATAAAGAGGTTAAACTATTCAGAAAGGAAAGCTCTAGAGATGTTTGTGGAAGGCTCTTAGAAGAGCTGTTGTGGCTGCAAAGGGCCTGCTCTCTCCGCTGAGAAGTGAGCCATGAACAGCCTCCTCACCCAGACAGCCTCTCTAGAGGAGTAAACACGACCCAAGCCTGGCAATAGCTCCACCACGGCACATCCCACAGCGCTCACATATTATACTATACACTTTTACTAACTGCAGACAGATGGACAGCCGCTCAGCATTATAGTTGGTTTTTTGGCGATTGATGCTTGGACCTACGTGGGACAACAGGTCATCTAACTGGGCCTGCTGATGCGTTGAGGAGCTAGTGTTTATCGTTCCCTCCAGCGCTCTACCAGGTCTTTAGCTCTCCCATACTGATCCCCCGCTGGAGGAATCCAGGCTCTGCCAGAGGCCAGGCCGAACATGTAATGCAGTCAGCTCGGAGACTAGAGTACACAGGCAGCCGCCCTCCACATGCTGGACTAGATGGAGATCGTGCCCAGGTTGTGGATCCCTCCGCCACGCTCGACTGGGACGTTAGCTCCCCGATTCCCAGATGGAGTGTTCCCAGCTCCGCCTGAGGGCAGGCCGAACATGTAATACGGTCAGCTCTGAGACCAGAGTCCACTGGGAGCTTTTGGAGGGTGAGGAAAAGGAGGGAGAAAAAGGAGGCCAGCTGACTTTTACGGAGCGGTCCCGGTCAGGGTCCTTCCACCAGTTGGGTATTTCCGGCTTCACGTGTAGAAAATGGCATATTTTCAAGCGCAACCAGTTCGCTTTGGACATGCTTTGAGGTGTGAATGTTCAAGCGTCCAGTTAGGGGCGTGCAGCACTTTTTGACACTTTTGATGTAAGCCTATAGCAACATAACTACAGAGATACCTCAGGATAACCTAAGCCATACTAACTATACATTTTATCAAAAAGGAATATTTTAAGCCTAGTCTTGAAAATAGACAGAGTTTCTGTCTCACACAATAAAACTGGGAGGTGGTTCCGCAGGAGAGGAGCCTGGTAACCAAAAGGTCTGCCTCCCATTCTACTTTTAGAAATCCTAGAAACAACCAGTAGACCTGCAGTCTAAGAGCGAAGTGCTCTGTTAGGAACATATGGAACAATCAGGTCTGCAATGTATGATGGAGGTTGTTTATTAAGGGCTTCATACGTAAAGAGAAGAATCTTAAACTGTATTCCGAATTTAACACGGAGCCAATTTATGGATAAATTTAGTTATGTATGATCAGCATAAATGTGGAAATTCATACATTGATGTCTAATTATTTTACCAATTGGAAGCGTGTGTATATATATATATATATATATATATATATACATATATTAAAGACAATCCGTCCAAGCACAGAACCCTGTGGTACTCCAAAGGTAACCTTGAGCGTAAATAAGATTTATAATTAACCTGGCATTAACATGAAACAAACTGGAATCTGTCAGACAGATCTGATTCAAACCAGCCTAGTGTTCCCTTGATCCCTTCAAATGATATATGTATATACAGTACAGACCAAATGTTTGGACACACCTTCTCATTCAGTGCGTTTTCTTTATTTTCATGACTATTGACATGGTAGATTGTCACTGAAGGAATCAAATCTATGAATGAACACATATGGAATTAGGTAGTACTTTTACAAAAAACTGTGAAATAACCTGGCCTCCAAAGTCACCGAACCTGAACCTAATCGAGATGATTTGAACTGCAAGACTGAAGGCGAAGGGGCCAACAAGTACTAAGAATCTCTGGGAACGCCTTCAAAACTGTTGGAAAACCATTTCGGGTGACTACCTCTTGAAGCTCAAGAGAATGCTAAGTAGTAATCAGAGAAAAGGTTGGCTGCTTGAGTAATCTAAAATATAACACATCTATTCAGTTATTTCAACTTTTTGGTTTAAGTACATACAATAATTCCATACATTATCAGGTCATTCATATTTTGATGCCCTTAATTGTGAATCTACAATGTAGTCAAGAAAATAAAGAAAATGCATTGAATGAGAAGGTGTCTCCAAACTTTTGGTGTGTACTGTATATTTTATAGATTTGCCAATAGAGAATCTGATGTTCTGATCAGTTGCTCAGTACGCTACATAAGCAGCCTTTTTACATATTACTCTTTTAGACCTGCTTGAGAGATTTCTTGGATGGCTACTTTTAACTTTTACTCGAAAAAAGATATGTTGAAGTAATACTACTCTTACTTGAGAAAATGTTTTATGTACTCTAATCACCTGTGGTTGCAACATAAAAACATGCCACAATACTTCCAAACATTTCGAGCCACAGAGAGAGACAGATTTTTGTGTCTCTGAAATTCATGATTCAAGAATGGAGTAAAAAAATCGTAAGCCATTAAATCTAGACAATATGTCAAAATCAAATAAATGGCAGTGGTGTATAGCAACATTCCAGGTTAATATAACGGAAAGGATTCATTATATTCAGCATGTTAGAGAAAATTCAGGTGAAAATAAATCAGTTTTAAACTACTTTTAACCCACATTCAGAATCCAATGATGATTCCATATAGCACTGAAATATGTATTCATAATATAGACAGAAACTGCAGCTCTGCAGACCGAGTAGAGCTCAGCGAAGGTTTGCCACAATTGAAGCCTACTGCTCACAAAGACCTTCTATGAAGGAAGACACCTCAGTCACAAATTGTGAGACTCATGGACACAGACAAGCCACAGGTTCATCAAAATTGCTAAACTGCAGCTGCTTTTGGAGTACAAAAAAATAAAATAAGAAAAAAAATAAGCTTCAGGCCACCAGCTCTAGAACAGACCAACGGTTCGGGAATCCTCCCAATCCTCCCTATGGACAACTTGCTCCCTCTTCCAACAGATGATTCAATATGTATTTGCTCAACCTGATAGGTTGCCCCTTCTAGAGTTTTTAGACTAACTGTCACATAATCTTTTCATTTCCTCTGACAACAGCACAGCAATAACTGACACTCACCCTTCTCCTCCCCAAGGAGTTTAACTCTGCTAACGTGGTAAGTACAGCCATAAAAAAACAAAAAAACGTGTGACCCTTTGTAGCTATTAAGCCAACACACGTGTTTATTGAAGATACTTTCCCTATGGGGTAGACAGACAAAATTGTCCTTGAGATAAATGAAGGCAACAAGATTAAAAGCATGTTGCTCACATCTTTTGTCCTTGGGAATTGATCTACATCACTTAATATTTTACTCAAACCGTACACAGCAGAAATATGAGCCCGTCATCTAGCTCCTTAGGCTCATACGATTGAACGACCAGCTGCAGGGTCATACCTGAGGTCAAACGGGTCGGGGTGACAGGTCATATTATACCTGGTGCTGACAGGGGAAAAAGGATCAGCAATTCTTTTAAAGCTGAAAAGGAAAAGAGGAGGTGAGAGGAGTGGGTGGAGGGGGACTAAGGAGGATTGGAGCTGCTTTCATTGCTGCCCTTTCTGAGTGACAGGCAACACAACTGTGACTCAGATGGTGTATTTTAACACAAACACACAGGGTTGAGTCCACATGGACAGGGCTGGGAGGAATACCACAGGAATCTGGTGGGACATAAACCCAACTCCTGAAATTTTATTTACACATCATGTAAACCATTGAAAAGGTTTGACCACCTCATGAATCTGAAAAAATAGTTGTGCATAGTTTATACAAAAATATTAGGAAAAAAGGGCAGTTCCTTAGGACAGGGTTAAAAGTACCATAAAAAACATACTGACCAGGACAGCTACAATACATGAATCATGAAGTATGATATAATTGCAAAGTTTTTCAGTAAAACGTTGAGATTAAGTTTTACATTTTAAGAATGCTACACTAATGTATATTGAAAAAAAGGTACACGTACAAATACTCATCCTCTGCAAAGCTTTATGACCAATATTGGAATACAGGATATTCAACTTTTTTACATTTTCTGACGTGACAACCCAAAATTTCAATGTAATTTATTGAAGTGTTACATTATCAACAAAAAGCAGTCCATAATTGCAATTAATTAAGACAAAACTTAAGGAGAACAGTGGCAATGTATCACCACTGCATGATGTTGCCATCTCGATGTTTCATCTCTGGAGTGAGATCTCATGGGCGATGTACAGTCTTAGTTTTCAGCAATGCTCTCTCACACGTACGCACACATATACTTTGCTAGTAGTAGTGAGGACTTTTGTTGACTCCCAGTCATCTTAGTGACCGTATGCCTAAATGCAGACACTTTTCCTAACCCTAACCATCATTAATCCATTCTTAAACCTAACCTTAACTAAAACTTCATTAAAACCATACCACTAAAACAAATCAGTAGAGCTTCGTGACATCGTCCGAAAGTGATGACCAGGCAAAGGTCCTTACTTTGTATTAAATGGTCCTCACTTTATGGGAAAAAAACTGAAATGGGGAAATGGTCCTTCGTTTGAAGGTGAACAGGAGCACAAACACACACATAGATTACAGGTCATCTTGGTCTCATCAGACCAGAGCATCTTTCTTATACGTTTGTTGTGCCCCCTGCATTGCTTGTCATAATCTAGAAATGTAACATACATTTTTGTCATTCTTCCACAAAGGTCAATTTTGGACAGTGCATAAGTAGTTGTTGATCAGTTGATCTGTTTACCCAACTGTGGTTTTCTGCAGCTCCTGCAAAGTTACCATAAGCATCTTTGCTCCCTCTTTGTTAATGCCCTTCTGACAGTTAAGTCATAGGTGGACAAAGCTGTGCCATTCTCTTTTTCCATTTTCAGGTAATGGTTTAAACAATTTTCTGTAAAATATTCAAAGCTTGAGATACTGCTTTATAACCCAACTCCACATTTTATTTGTGAAGTGTCAGCAGTGTTCCTTGGTCTTCATGATGTTAGTGTCATTACATTTGATTCACATATTTTGAACAAAGCTTTGAGATCTTGATGGAACACCTACAATTTTGCTGTGCGCACAGGTTGACTTTATTCACTAACTGAAAAAAAAACAAAAAACAGTTGCTTCCACTGGATTTTAATAGGGGTAGAAAATGGATGCAAATTCACTATTTGATGTGGGTCGATTTTATGAAAATCCAATGAAATACATTGGAATATGTGGCTGTAAATTGACAAAGTGGTACAAATAGTTTTGTAAGGGCATGGATTCCTTTTACCTTTGGACTATATTTCAATATACCATTTTTTATTGCTTCTGCTCTATGGAATATTTCAGTTCAACATCCCCTCAAAATGCAACTGGTGTGTGCTATAGAATTCTGTTATTTTTGCTAACTGTGGCTTACTTCACCCTTCAGTGCCCAGAGTTTGCAGTTGGCTTCGGGGACCAACACAGCTGCATCAACTGTCTTTAGATCGTTCAACTGATACACACGTTCCTACTGTCAGTCCTCCCCGAAACCCCTCATCAGCTTGACCTAGTTTCACCCGCACTCTTCCCCTTTAACTGAACAGTGTACATTAACCTGCAAGATTGAGCACACATCCTGTGTGTAAAATCATTAGAAACACCATCCTGGGAGGAAGTTTACTGACTTCTAGAAATGTATTGTATAAATAACATTTAATTAACAAGATTCAGAACAAAGGACATATTCCCTTCCTAAAAATTCTTACCACAGTGTCTGCTGTTCTCTTAACTGAAGCAAAGAGTATAAAGAACAGCTTTTATATCCCATCATGTTAGTGTCATTACATTTGATATCTGCCCTGTCTACCTCTTGTGTGTCGGTTTACTTCTCCTGGCTCTGGTCAGTGCGGCCATTTGTAACCTGTGAACATCAATACTCCTTTAACCCCACACTCATTCTGCCTGTAAAAAAAGTAGTAGGTTTACGTGGCTGCGGTAAAACAGTCCGCCTTCCAATATCTGAAGCCAAGTGCAGAAAAACAGCCAGTTCACCTTGTTAGACACTGCTAACAGAGCTTTTGTGCTTGTGATTTTGGGAAGAGGAGTTTGAACCAGGTGGCCAATTTAAGATAGCTAACTGGCCATCACCATAAAGGAAACGTGCCTTGCACACAAATGAGCATATCTTGAAATGTTGTATACATCATGTTGCAATATGAGAAACTGACACCAAAGTAGAAATTGGGGAACCATCCACTGATTTTTTCAGAACCACAATCCTTTTGTACTCCCATTTCATAGCTTGCATTATTGTATCCATTCAATACCTGTTCACTACCATGCTGCAATGAGTTTTGATGTTTTTCAGCCTGATTTCCATGCTCACCACATCACCAAGTCTGCCCTCATCCTATTGTTTAATGACATCCACATAACTATGGACTATTTTAGAAGAACAGTGGTGAGGGGCCCCAGGATGGAGCCCTGGAGAACCCTACATTTAATCTCTATTTGTCATGATGAGCAGTTGCATATTGCACAAAAGAGTTCCAGTTCTTTTGGTAAGACTCAAACCAGCCAAGTACTGCACCAGAGTCAGATCCATCTTTCCAGACGTTTTAATAGTAAAGAAAACTGGTTCACATAGTACAGTACTGTTGGACCTGAGTACAGCATTTGACACTGCTGAGCATGGTATACTATTAAAACATCTGGAAAGATGGATCGGACTCTGATGCAGTACTTGGCTGGTTTGAGTCTTACCTAAAGAACTGGAACTCTTTTATGCAATATGCAAATGCTCGTCATAACAAATGGAGATTAAATGTGGGGTTCTCCAGGGCTCCATCCTAGGGCCCCTCCTATCTAAATGCTCCCGCTAACCCATTATTATATCAAGCTCTACATTGCAATGTCATCAAGTCACTTTGAACCCAAACACTAAGCAAATGCATTGAGCACATCAATGCATGGATGTCCCATAACTTTCCCCAGCTTAGTAGAAACAATATTGAGGTAATTATTTTTGGACCTAAAGAGGAAGATTCAAGTGTGTGTGCACAGCTTCAGTTAATACAGATGGAAACTACTGATCAAGCCCGAAATCTAGGTGTAGTAATGGACTCTCAGACCTTCACCTTAAATCCTTCCTTTTCTTTGTCTGAACCCAGACAAAGGAAAAAAAAACAGGCTTAAAGTTGATTGATGTCTGAAAAATTCTACATGTCACCTCAGAGCAGAAATCGGGTCTGCTGCTCAGTTGGACTCACTTCTATTTGAGATGTTTATGTGTCTTATGTACCCAGTAAAGACAGAACTGCACTGATTCTGTTTGACTGCCCTGTCAGAACAGGATCTTCCCTTCTGCTTCAGCTCAGACCCCTGGCTGTTGAGTCCTAAGCCTCACCTGTTGCAAAGATATAGAGAATCTGATTTACAAGCGGTCTAGACAAAAATGTTTTAGTTGAAGTGTAAGTCTCTGCTTTTTTTGTACTATTCGAATCAACGCTAGAAGAAATTGACCTCCATCTGTTACTCGTTTTCTTTCTCGCTGCCCTTCTATTAATGTCACACTGACGCACGCCGTCAACATTTCACAAGTTTAACAGGATGACAGGCTTGTCAACATGTATGCCAACAAGAAATTTTTACCATGTCATCTTGTTGTGATCTAACCAATGACTGCGTACACACTGAAACACACGAACGGAGGACTAAAATCACTGGGGTATTTGGTTATGTCAGTCCGATGTGCAGAGTGGTTCATTGGCTCACCAGGCTAGATAACATCAAACAGACAGGCCTCTTCATGGAGGTCTGGCCTCTGTCTCCTCAAGACAAATACATACTTTGGTTTGCAGGTAATTAGATCGAGGCGCCCTATTAAACACAGGCTCACCCTCTTGATAATGCATCTGCATGCGTCTGCAAGGATTGTAATTCTGCAGCAACAATACAAAAAGAAACGTCTCCATCAAGATGTTTACACAATTAGATTTTGTGCACACGATTACGAACATTTCATCCAAACTTTGTGTCTGAAGCCCACAGTTACAGCATTTCTGCATATCAGGAAATATTCAAACAAAAAAGTATGTTTGCAACCCAAACAGAGTTAAACACAAAGGCAGCCAAGTATTCGAATGAAGCCAAGTGAGGTGCATAAGTGTCAGTCAGAGGTGATCTTCCTGTCTGTTGGTTCTTTGTCTGTGTATGTGTATGTGTGTGCGTGCATGCGTATGGGAGAGAGTCTGGTTGGTCCTTTGGAGCTCAGCCTCCAGTCTATCCAGGCCATCACTCACACGTTGCCCAGGGAGAGGGCGGCGGACAGGTTTTATTAAAACTCTGTCAGAGGGTGTGTGTGTGTGTTGTTGTGTGTACGTGTAGTTTGGTCTGTATGTGCACGCATTTGCCCCAGGCTAAGAAGAGATATCATCTCTCCCTTGACATGTTCTTTCATCTTGCTCTTTCCCTTCTTGACAGACACTATTTTGGTTGCCAGTCATATTTTTTTTGCTGAAGCCTTTCTGCAATGCTGACTTAATCCATTGTAATGTGTGCAACACCACTTCAATTGCTCTGTGTGTAATGTCATTTAAGTCATACAACAAAAGTAAAATGAACACAATACAAGTGAGTCATTACATTGAGATTTAAATTGAATAGCGCAGGATTTACACTATTCTACAACAATATATGGCTTTAAAAATTTTTCTATAAGATTTCATAGTACTGCCTATGCATTAGTGTTAAATATGACTCATAGCATTTCAATATTTTACTCAAACCCAGTCTCTGCAGCGATTTGTGAGTGTTTGCTCCATCAACTTTTCAAGCTTTTCATGCATTTCAAGCTTCAAAGCGCATAATGCTAGCAACGCCGAAGTTCTGCTAGTTGAACTTTTGATAGTCTTAACGCTCTTGATGCAGCAGACAGGGGCGGAGCTAGAGGGGAGGCCGGGGTAGCACCGGACCCCCCTGCAATCTGATTGGACCCCCCAGGTGCCACCCCAGATGATTGACATGTCACAGCACCACACGTCTTGTCGATAGAAGCCAGATGCATTTTGAAATCAGTGAGTCATATTGACGGCTAAGCCCCTCCCGTCCAGAAGTTGGCGCTATGTAGCCTACCACGAAACTAATCGTTATAATCCACATTGCTTACACAAGAAGAACACCGTTGGTTTTTGCTGGATCCTGGCTGGAGCCCGGTTTGAACCTGAACCAAAGAGCGCGAAAAGATTGAAAGAAAAAGAGGAGAAGAATAAAACGCCTTTTTGGACTGTGAAATCCTGATTCTAAAGTAAGTTTCATGGTGGTTTCCTAATGAGTGACTGTTTAAAATAACTTTTGTGTTCAGATAGATCGTTTTTCTATGGGTATGAAGTTAACGTTACATTTAATGATATCTACAGATGACGAGCTGCTCCACATTATCATCTACATTAAATTCGGGTTGCCGCAACCGCAAAGCTATATTTACATTTTTCTTCAATGATTTAGAGGATTTAAACAGACAATCAGCTAGCTAGCTGTTTCATGCTTTGTTGGCTTAAATTAAATGAAACGAGAAGATGATATTAAATCCCCACTTACAAGCTGGCAGTGGGGATTTAATATTGTGTGATTGTAAAAAAGAAAAAAAAGTTATTTTTATGTGTGTCTTGAGTAATAGGTACGTAGATGTGTTGGGCCGGTTACCGATTTCATGGTATACCTATATTAATTAATATCTATATTAACAGACAATGGGTATGAAAAAGTGAAGGTTTCAAAACCACTAAAACTTTCCAGTACCCGCGGTATGAGCGTTTTTTTTTTTAAATGTGACGTCTAGTCAGGGAGAAAGGAGAAGTTCCTCATGCCGTGTGAAGCTCATGCAAAGCTGCAGCGCAAGGCGCCCCTTCCTCTCCCCCACGCACCTTGGTTTGTTGTGAGTGACAAACTGGCAGGCTGTGTGACTGCTGAAAGAGGGGAGCACTCGGAACTTTTTCCACCGGCGTCTAGCGGACCAAGTTGGCTGTTTGGGAATACTTAAGCTACTGTTAAAAGCCATACGGTCACTCTTTGTTGCTAAGATGAGATGGATAACACCAGCTAGGTTCCTCTAACGTGACGTGAAGAAGAGAGAAGCACGTGTATATTGTTTTTGTTTTCTACATATTGTTTAAAAGTATAAAACTGTTCAGTTGAAAAGTTTTTTTCCTTAAAAAAAAAAAAAGACATTCAAAATACGCATTTTAGAGCTGTAATCATAATACCGTGACATTTTTGCCCAAGGTTATCATACCGTCTGAATGTCATTTTTGTGCTTGTGTTCGAAATAAAGAAATCAAATAAGTGATAGGGGTAACAACACTGGCTTTGGCTTATTTTTTTTCATAGGGTCAGATAATGAAAAGACAGGGAGAGAAGATATATGACTTCTTTTATAAACAAAGCAAGTCAGGAAAAAATCAGACAGACAGACAGACAGAATTCTGCTCCGACATCAGCGGTCCTGGAAGCCCCCATCCTGGGACTAGTCAGGAAGGTGAATATGGAGCAGAACCCAGCCCATCATCACCAGGTCAGAGCATCTACAGAAGCAGTAGCTCAGTCATTTGAAGTTAAGTTTGAGATAGTTGCACTTTTGTCAAGAATGATATCATGGTGTTTAAATTAAGACTTAGTTTTGTTGATTAACGGGACTATGGGACGATTTAGGGAGGTGAAAAAAAAATTGCATGGCAGCACCTGTATCCAACTGGACTCCCAGCAGTCAGCACTGATCCGTGCTGGACCTTACTATGTGATTTCTTGCTTGTGTTGTTCCCTCACATATAAGTCGCTTTGGATAAAACGCCTGCTAAATGACAGTAGTAGATATAGATATATAGGTTGGTTACTGGTAATGTATGTTGTTGTTTTTTTTAAACAGGGATTGCATTTTTATTTTGATTACACTAATATTTTTTATACAATGCAGTGCCATCGAGGGAGGAAACGGAGACCTCTGCTTCTGAGGATGATGGTGAGCCAGTAGAGTCAGAACCCACTGTATCCAGCTCTGCCTTTGCTGTCCCAAGAGGACCCAGTGGTAGGTCTATTTACCTGAAAACCTGCTAGTTAGCTGCAGTATTGTCTAATAATCTTCTGGACCCTTAACTTCCATTGCCATTTTATTTGTATTCCAGATATTTCAAGATCAAAAGAAGAGGGTCCTGTACAGCCGTGTCTGAAAACATTCCCCAGAACAGAGCATGGTACAAGGAAGAGGTCATTCAACAGCTCCTGGTACAGAGACAATTCTTGCCTTGAATACTCTGTCCTTCAAGACTCTTCCTACTGCTTTGCCTGTAGACATTTTTCACTGCCTAATGCACCAGACTCGGCCTTTGCATCACAGTCAGGCTTCTCCAATTGGAAAAAGGCATTATCCAAGGAGTCTGGGTTTAAGCTCCACTCAAAGTCAGAGCTGCATATCAATACAATGTATGCATGGAGTCAGTATAAAAGGAGTGCTGAAATGAACACAAACATGTTAAATTCTATGAACATTAATCGACAAAAGAAAGTGGAAGAAAATCAACATTATGTGAAAACTATAGCAAATGTGCTTCTTTTGACTGCAACCCAAAATATAGCACAGAGGGGTCATCGAGAGTCTCAGGACTCTCAGAATAAGGGAAACTTTGTGACCATTTTAGATGAAATAGCAAAGCATGATCAATTTATTGAAAAAAGGCTGGGTGCATGTGGCAATGCAAAATACACAAGTCACCAAATCCAAAATGAAATTCTTCAGGGTTTAGCTGAGATGGTACAGAGTGAAATCATAAAAGAAGTGAAAGAAAATGAAGTTTTCAGTGTGATGGCAGATGAAACAAAAGATTTGCAAAAAAAGGAACAAATGTCCTTGGTTGTAAGGTATTATTACAATGGTGCCATCCACGAAAGCTTCCTATGCTTCCAGGCAGCAGAAAGCCTTGGTGCAGCAGGTCTCAGTAAAATGATTGTCAGCTGTCTTGAGAGACATGGTCTGGATTACAGAAATAACCTTGTGGGACAAGGGTACGATGGTGCATCTGTCATGAGTGGGAAACATTCAGGTGTATCTGCAAGAATTCAAAGTGATGCCAGATTTGCATTTTACGTTCACTGTAATGCACATTGCTTGAATTTGGTTCTTGTTGATGCTACAAAAGCAGTGCCTGAGGTTGTTGACTTTTTTGCACTTCTGCAGCAGCTGCATAACTTTGTATCTGGCTCTTATGTGCATATGAAGTGGCTTTCGGTTCAGAAAGAGCTCTATCCACAGCAGCAGCCCAGGGAGCTACATACACTTTCAGATACAAGGTGGGCATGCAGATACACGGCATGCCGTAATCTGAGAGACAGACTTCCAGCAGTTCTGAGACTGTTGCAGGATCTTGCACTTGTAAGATGTGGTGAAAGATCAGTGGAAGCGAGAGGTCTTCTTTCTCAGATAGATTTACAGTTCATAGGACTTTTGGCTACCTTTTGTAAAGTGCTTGGTGATGCCAAATGTCTTTCTGATATGCTCCAGTCCAGCACTCTCGATCTAGCAAGGGCTGTGGATCTGGTAGGTGCCCTTACAGACACTTTCCAGGACTACAGAAATGAGAATTCCTTTGGTGAACTATGGAAAGAGATTGAGGAGCTTGCAGAGCAGTGCAAAATTGGTGTACAAACACAGCATAAAAGACATCCTAGAATAAGCTCAAGATTTCTTGACTCACTGGTGATGAGCACTATAGGACAGAGAAACTGTGATGATGAGGGCTTTCCCAGATCACTCTTTTATCAGGTGATTGACTGCCTCATAACTGAGCTGAAGAGGCGTTTTTCAAAGAAAAGTTGTGAGATCATGCAAGGTGTGCAGTCTCTGAACGAAGAGTGCAACTTTCTTAAATGAGGAGCCTATTTTTGCCTTTGCACAGACTTTTGAGTCAGATCTAGGTGATCTCAAACATGAGGTTCACCAAACTAAGCGACTTCTTGATAGGAGAGTGAAAAATGAATTAGACAGACCATCTACTTTGCTTGATTTTATTGTGTTTCTTGAACCCTACAAAGAGGTTTTTCATGAGATGTTTAGACTCTGCAAGATTGCTGTCGTTACTCCGGTCAGCACTGCTTCCTGTGAGAGAAGCTTCTCTGCTTTAAAACTGATCAAGACTCACCTCAGGACAACAATGGCTGATGACAGGTTAAGTCACCTGGGAACTCTCAGTATTGAGTCAAGGAGGGCACGTGCCATCAACATGGATGAGTTTATGAAACATTTTGCTGCTTCTCACCACAACCGAAGAATTATGCTTTTCTGAACCTGTATAAGGTAATTTGACAGTCAGACAGTATGAAGCTATATATGTTTTTATTATTAAATGCAAGGGATAAAAAATGTTTTTTATATATTCATAAACAAAATACTTTCTCTAAGCTTTTGGGTCTCAATTATCATAATTTGTTTGCTATCAGTGTGTCTTTTTTCCTCTCAAATATATATATTTTCCTTTTCAAAATTGTTTTCTCTCTCAAATGCAAGAAAAAAGCGATCTAATTAAAAAAACATATATAGCTCCATAGAAAGTATCTCTGGTCAGGTCAGTAAAAAAAATGCTTGTTGATCATTTGATACCTTTTTTTGAGTGAGTAACACTGTGAATAAGTGTGTGAATAATAAATAAACTCCAAATTACATTCACAAACCTCATCTTCTGTGTGCTTTTTATGTACTTCAATATATTTCAACTTTTTGAGACTGATTGCAATTGATCGCTCGAGAAACATATTTATTGTCATAGTCTATGGACCCCCTGAAATAACCTTGGCCACCCTCTGGCCACCCCAAGTATAAAAGTCTAGCTCCGCCACTGCAGCAGAGCGTCTCACAGGCCCGCCTACGAGCTTTGCAAGCTTCAGCTTAAAAATGTATCTTCTGTGTATATGCGTTGAACTAGTCACTTTAGGGGTGTTGCTTGACGATGACAAAGCTTGCGGTCTGAGTGCACCATAGCCTAAGTCTTCTCTTGCTCTTTGTGTTAGGTGTTTAGTTACTACGCTGCCTCTTTTAGTGATAACGGTGCGCATAATAAATGCAACATTTTTGTTGTTTAGGAGGCGAGAATGTCGGAATTGGAGGTCTGGCGTCATGCTGTTTAAAAAACCCAGCAGATAGCCTAGGCCCATTAGCCAGCCTAAAGCCAACAAAAAAGAACCATCTTGAGGTCCTCCAACAGAATCTGCACAACTGGAACATCAGGCTGGCTGGATGGCAATACGTAGGAGGCATAGTCTCAGAAGCCAGCCCATGTCTTACCACAGACTCATGCGCTTTTCTAACAGATTTTTCTCACTCAGCGACACACACGCTGAGAAGCCAACCCAGGTAATCGACAGCTCCATAGTCAGAAACATGCACCAGATATCATAGTCAAATGCTTGTAGCGGGGCAGAACAGGGGACATGAAATCTTGCCTGAAACTGCTGGCTTAAAATAAGCGCAAATATAATATGAGTGTTTTTCATGCTGGTGGTAATGACACCTGGCTCCACCAGTTGTAGGTAATACACAGTTTTTTTCTTGGAATCTGGCCAGATTTATTAATGCTCCAAAACAAAGACAATAGAAATGAATCAGGTTTGATGACTGGTTTAACCTTTCTGTAATTAGAACAGAAGTAAGATGTACCATCAGACTAACGGACTAGAACACCGGGCGAACTGTTCAAAAAAACTCATTTTTGACCACAATGTGATAGATAAGAAAGAAAAGATTCTAAATTTCCCATTCCTTCTGAGTCCCTCAAACCAGCAACAGGCATACAACTGCTTTTCTCCATTAGACCATCATCTGCAAGAATGTACAATGGTTTAGAGCACACAGAAACAGGGGCAACAGGAACATTATCTTTAGCGTTTTCTCTGGGAACATATCGCTTAAGCATGTTAATATGGCAAATTCTTTTTTTTTTTTTTTTTGTCGACTGGGAGTTTTTAGACACGCAAACTAGAGCCACTCAAGGGGAGCAGCACCAGAACTTTTTCACCTGGAGTGAGATTTCGAGTCAAATATTTTTTTATCATAATTTTAATTTTTCACTGAGCTTTTGACACATTTTTTCTTAGGCCAACTGACAAGCATGAAACAGACAGTCTCTAAAACTGCTATCATAAAGCAACACATTGTGCTGAGTTTGATGTGACTATGACAGCCATTGCTCTATAAGAAGTCGCCAAGGACCGCACACAGTGTGTCCAAAAACTAAGTCTGCTGGACTGAATCCAGTGGATTCCTGATGGTTTCTCTGACTGCAAACAACAAAAGTGGAAGACTTTCATCACAATTTTTACCTGATTCAAAGCAGTATTTTCACAGCATAGTTTTAAAAGTTTGATGAAATTGTTCCAGCGTGCCTTGAGACTCTGAATGACATGGGCTGGTAAATACTTTTGACATGAACTTTGTCCCTTGATCAGTTTGAATTACTTTTGGTAAACCAAAAGTTGAGAAGAATTTTAGGCGGGATTTTATGGAGATAGAAAAGTATCATTATTAATAAACTCAAGCAGGGTTTTTCACGAATGTATATGCTCATTCTGAAATGCACATAGTCAGTTTCATAAATGCACACACGGAGATTCACAAAGATAATTTATATTACAAATGTTTCTGAAAATTATATTTGTGAACCGTGTGCATTTATGAAACAGACCATGTGCATTTCCAAATGAGCATACACATTTGTGAAAAACCCTGCTTGAGTTTATTAATAATGAGACTTTTCTATCTCCATAGAATTTCACTATGTTCTTATTTTTGATTGTGCATAATGGAATACCCTTTGGAAAACAGGTGGCAGCACACACAGGGGCTGATTTTTCAATGGTTTTCACTTGTTAAAACCCACACAAACAGCCAAATAGCACAGCATTGCAAAAGCTGGCTCAAGCTGATCTATCAACACGGCGCAGAGTACAATGCGCCTGTTAAACCCACAGAAAGACGCACAAAATCCACTTAGCGCTTTTGCCCTTGATGAATATGCAATCTGGGCGTTTCTGTAAGAAGACAAAAAATAATGGGAGGAGAATAGGCAAAGAAGTAGGCGTTCCAGGCGCATTGTGATTTACTAAACATTAACATGTTTGCGCCGGCTATTTTAGCGTCTATTTTGAGCACTTCTGAAAAGCATGACTTAATTTTGGGCTACCACACTCAACATGATTTTTATATTCACAAACAAAAAATGTAATTCACACACAATATAAACTAAGAGTAATTAGCACTCCAATGGCCATAAACCTGATAATTATGTAGATATTTACCTGTTTTTCCCCCAAAGACGGATCATAACTCTCTGCATTCTCATCACCTCTCCACCTGAAAATGTGCTGAGCGCACATGATCCTAGTGGAGCCTCATTAGTTTCTCATGTAGTGGTTAACCTTCCTGGAGTCCAATTATTAAAATGTAGTAATCATATACAATACCGCAATGATAATTGCCATTATACATGATATTTTCAAAACAAAAATCAGATATGCAGCAGTTATAACTCTGCAATACAATGTGTGCATGCAACAGAGAGCAGCACATGTACACAATATGAATTACGTTTATTACTGACAAACGAAAAACAGAATTCACAGCATTGTAGCCTAATTACTGTGCCAAAGACGCGTCATGAATCCATGCACATTATTCCTCCTCTCTCTAGCCATGGTGCAGCTCGCATTAGCGGCCGCAAACTCCTCATTTGAATACTGTTGCTTGCGCCTGTTGAGAATTGCTCACGCAATCTTAGTTCATCACTCGCAAATTAAAGACAACCCACTTGCAAAACTTTTAGCGCCACACGTAATTTTGTGTTCATTATCAGGAATCTTAATAAATAAGCATCACAATAGTCCAAAGATATTGATGACCTGACTTACTGTATTTTTTGGGCAATGGGCGCACACAGTCTAATAAAACTTGTTCAAAGTGTTCACTGAGCGTTGGGATAAAATGAAGAGGTGCTGATAGAATTGGGTTGCCTTTCCTACAAATTGACATCTACGGCAAGATTGGCAATATTTCACCGTACACTTTAGTCCAGGCCAGAGAAAATTTAGCAGAAGACAGTAATGTTTTTTTTTTTTTAACACCAAGATTCCCAGACAAACTGGCATCACGAGCAAGACTTAAAATCTGATGTCTATATTCTGTACGCACAACCACTTGATTTGCACTATGTAAATCACTTGAGTCTGGAGACCAAGATCTCATCAGAACAGAGTCTTCAATATAAATTCAACTAAATATTTTACCTGGGCTTCAAATAATCTTCTGTCTGAAACAGAGGAAAAACAAGGTTTTAGTAAAAAAATTATTCTGCTGCACTTTGATCAACATTTCTCTGTCAATATTTAAGATCAGTTTATGTCAGTAGGGATCATATCAGGAACTTCACATTTTGATCGGTTTACAGAGTCTATTGGAATAAAAGGATCACTTTCATCAAGTGTAGTCATAAATGACCCAGATAAATCTACAATGCAACCCATTTTCCAAGCGTGTGTAATTGCACATGGAGGAAACACATCTGAAGAGGGGGCAACAGGCTCAGCAAAAGCAAGTGTAACTGGGACATCAACAACTTCTGGAGGAAAAACTGATCCACCAACCAAATCATAAGCAAGAATCAAGGAAATTTTCTCAGTCGCGAACGCACGACTACTTTAACTCGGCCAGACACCACCGGTGACCACAGGTGGATAAATGCAGAAGTGCATTAATGACGTTCAGCCTTATTCTCCATACAGAAATATCTCAACGGAAAAAGGCAAGGCAGACTATAGCAAAAACAAATCATATGCACCTGTGTCTCTAAAGATTGTTTTTGCTTTACTTTATAATTTTCTTTACCAGTCAAAGAAACAAATTCCTGCGAAACAAATTGTAAAAAGTTTGGATCAACCTTGGATTTGGTTGGTTCCATGTTGAAGCACACACATTTGGCTTAGAAGCTGACCTAATAAGCTCCAAACCTGAAGGAATTAATGAGCTTTTGGCTTCTTTTCTTTTTAACATGGTGAACATGGCAATTAGGTGTTCCAGCATACAACATTAGAAAATTTCACGATTATTAGTTTATAAAACATGTGGCATATTTCTAAGCCCAAACTTTGACAATTTATTTTTTTTGTTCAGAAAAATATTCCTGAAACAAATTCTGTGAAGAAAAAAAAAATTGTGTTAAAACAAACTCATCAGCCTAGAGTGCACTGTTAGTTAAAAATGACACTTTCATTTAAATAAACTATACTACATTCCGGTAGACACTTTTTAAACCCCCTCCAAAAAGATAAGGGTTTGCAAATCCTTAACAGTTTTTACCTCACATGTATGTCACCATTTATAAAAAAAAGTTATTTTCTCACGCAAACTCAACAAAGATCTAGTTGGCAGTTTCATTGAGATTCCTAAAGTTCTGGCAATATGCTTCAGGAAGAAGTTCATATACCTGCAACAAAGTCTTCTTAAGCATTTCATAATTTAAACTCTGCTCAATGGACAGGCTAGAACACACTTCTTGGGCCTTTCCCACAAGTTCACAGTGCAGTAGGAGAGACCAGGACTCTTTTGGCCAATTTGTAGCAGCTAAAGTACACAGAAATATGAACTTATTTCAGATTCACGAAAAGAAGGAACCAAGGCTATATGCTTACTAATGTCAAAGCTGGAAGAAACAGAAATTGCTGTACTTGGTGGTGTTGGTTATGCTGCTGCTGGGCTTCTCTCAAGCTCAAGAGCTCTGATACAGAGGTGCATGGCTTGCATTTCTAGGTCCTTGTTGCGGTTTTCCAACTCCTTTATGTGGAGTGCGCGGCACAGATCAGCTTTTTACAAAACTTCCACGCTATCCGAGACCTTATTAGACTCGGTGCTTGCAGCAGACGCATCGGCCTATGCTGTGTCATCCTCAGCTCCAGGTGCACCATCTTCCGCCTCTTTCACTGTAGCTATTTGTACCACGCCTTTTTCAACCAGTTATTCACACAGGGCTTCCTTTAATTCTGCTTTGCGAGCACTGTAAGATACATACCTCATACCAACAACTTTACATTTTTCTAATTCTTCCCAAGAATCTGATTCTATAAAATTATCAAGAGATAAGTCTTTAATCATTCCCTGTACTCAAAATAAAACTGCCAACAAGAACAAGAACAAGATTTACCTAACAAACTTACCAAGAAGAGCAAAAAAAGGCATGGAACAAACTCCCAATTCATGTTGTGACCTGTCTAGGGGTGGCCAGGTCAAAACATGACCAACTTAGCAGACCTCAAGCAACAACACATTATATTGCAAGTTAATTATTTATTTAGACATATTATTTACTAGGGTTGTGTTTAAACAATTATATAAGAAAGGAGGTGAACTTTGAGATGCAAAAAACCCCTGAGACTAGAAACGCCCCACCAAGTTCTCCTCTACAAACTTCTTAGTTTGATTTTAAGGCCACAGTCCGGAGTATTTCAGGGAGGTAGATTTTTTGAATCCAACATACCAAGGCCCCTCCCAAAACATCCCTTCTATGCACCCCTGCAAGCTTCCCGCTCCCTCTTCTCCCCCTCTACAATGGGGTACGCAAATCACCTGTGAGTTTACAGCATGTCATTGTGTACTTTATTAATAAAATGTTATATTGATGTGGTGTATTAAATATATGACTATCTTACCTGTTCAGGAGAAATATGACCAAAGCTGCATTGGTTTAAAGTTTTCCTTCACTGTTTTTTTATTAATTTTTCAGTTTCCTCTGGTGTGAAAGAACGCTGTCTGAGTCGGTTTGTGTAAAAAAATAATAATTCCCAGTCTGCTTCTGTTTATGCCAGTTCAGTGTGGGATTGGGCGTGGAGACTCGACAAGATTTGGGGGGCTTGCTCTGTAAGATTAATGATATGCAAGTTTCTGTACTCTGATTGGCTAACTGCAACACTATTCACTGGCTCTGTTTACTAAAATCAGTAACATGAGACAAAACTGGTGCCGGTACGTAGGCTTAGACGGAGTTTACCATCCTCTTTAGGTTCGCATTACCAATCAAAAACAGACTCCGACATGTTACTGGCCGCAGCAGGACTCCACACCGGGGTTACCAACGTTACAGTCTTCAGGACACCTCATGCTGCAGGCAGACAGGTATTCGGCGCCACGGTGTCCTTCTTTGCAACGAGTTACCCCTTGATAATCTATTGTCTAAATCCAGCAAGTTGTCTCGTCTGATTTGAGCTCAAAGTTTGTTCAGAATGAGCACTGGAGCAACCCAAGCCCTGGGTAGTCTCACAGCAGCTATGTTGGACCGGGAGATTTAACGAGCAGTGGATTCAGCTGCTGATATTATATTTCATGGTTTGAAACATTGGTTACGTTTGAGGATAGTTCAAAAATACAACATCTCTGGGTGGAGGTGGTCACAGATATTAGCTGTTAGCTGAGGTAGTACATTTCATTGTCATGGCACATTTTAACAAAATATTTGACAAGTAAAACACTGGGTGAAAAGTAAAAAACTACTTACACCCTGGGAGCTGGTGTTCCACTGTTGTGATGGTACAGATCCTTATTTTAAGTTCAACCTCGAGGCAAATCCAGGACTGTAAGGTACGTCGCCTCTAGCAGTTGAAAAACGGACGGCTTTAACCTTGCCAAAAACAACGTTCCCGTGGGCGGTCCAAAGCTAGGTAGGTGAGGCCATGAATTGTTAAGTAAGCATTATGACATGTGGTAGTTAAGCTTTTTCAAACTCAGGCGTTTTCTGGTCTCTTTTCGTAATGCAACTGATTCAGGGATTGGAGTCTGTATAAAATGTTCATTTGCAGCATGCTTTCAGGACACAGAGTGACTGATTTTAATGAAAGAAAACTCAGTTTTTTAAGATTTTCAGTGAATGAGAACTTTAAAGCCTTTTAAGATTTAAAGGTAATTCCATTGTTGAAACGCA
Organism: Apricaphanius iberus; assembly: GCA_028564705.1. NCBI lineage: Eukaryota > Metazoa > Chordata > Actinopteri > Cyprinodontiformes > Aphaniidae > Apricaphanius > Apricaphanius iberus. The sequence continues at coordinate 520,417 of JAPXFQ010002128.1, forward strand.
TCACTGATCTAACTCGAGGAGGGGGACAAATATCAACGTAACACCCTACTCCAGTCTCTAATGTGTTTTTCACCAAGTTTGTCACCGTACTTTCCTTTGTTTTTCTTTCTGAAGTTTATAATGCCCTGGGTAGCTGGATAATGGCTAACTATTTATCAGAAGTTTGCTGTGACTTCTCCATGACCACTCTCTGCCATTATGGTGACTGCAAACAACAAGACACAGAGCAGCCTGTGTGCGTGGTAATATGGGAAAATTCCACAGAGATGGAGATAAGGATAAGGATGATTCAGTCTCTGTTGAAGTTTTAGCATATTTATTTGGACAGTACCGCAACACTCTCTCCGTCTTACATTGAGTCTGCCTGCTCGTGTCTGTTTCATCTGTGTGACTGTGTGTTATATCAGCACTTGGAAGCCAAAACAACCAACTGAAGAGTCATTTAGCTATGCCAATGTAGGTAAAAGGTCAAGTTAGTCGCCCTTACTATTAATTACTAATCACTAAACAGAATTAATCTTGAAATAATTTTCACAATACAGTCCTCCCCTTTTTACATACATAAAAAACTAATTATTTAAAGATGTTAATACATATCCTAATAGGTGTGGGAGACACTCAACATAAAAAGCAATACAAAAACTATGATCACACAATTAATTTATATTCAGACATTACTCATGCCGGCCATATGAATTAGCTCATAGTAATCAGGATATTTTCAATTTAGATGACTTTGAGAAGTAACTTGTTGTCGGAACAGAAAAAAAACCATCCGGGGTCTTTTACTTTGTTTAAGCCACTTGTATTCTTTGTTCACCGCTCTTTTCATTTTGATGGATAAAAGACGTTCTGATGGCCTTTCTGCCCCACTGGACAGCCACAATGACGTCTTTTCATCTGCCAGAAACGTTAAAAGAATGCAACAGATGTTATGTTATGTATATATTACATATATGATATATAATATCTCAAAATATTAAATGTTATCTAAGTGTTGAACTGTGTACTCTTCCCATGGTTGTTAGTTTTAGGCCATCATCGTATTGTAAGCCCCAACTTCCACCTCTGGTCCCCTTCAGCCTCTGCACCAAGTGGCCCCTGCCACTTCTGAGTTCCCCCAGAAGGGGATGATCATCAATCAAGAGACCTGCATTCCTGGAGGCCCCTGATGTGGTTCTCATTGGTGTAAGTTCGTAAGCATTAGTTGTTTTAAAGCAAATGATAAGATCAGAGATTAGCACACAAGGGAGTCTGGTTTAGATTACCTTGATGTTGCTGCTGCATCTAGTAATCATAAATGAACTTCACCACTGAAGTTAATAAGCCAAGCTTCATTAACCTCTTATGCAAATTAGTCAAGATAATAGGTGATCAAGATGAAAGAAAGTTTCTTGTTTATGCCCAAAAACCTCTCCAATCTAGTTTAAATCTGAGTTGGAATCCTTGTGTAGTCTTCCATCCTTCTACAGACGTGGACAAAATTGTTGGTACCCTTCATTAAATCAAAGAAAACTCATAATTGTCACAGAAATAACTTTAATCTGACAAAAGTAATAATAAATAAAAATTATATAAATATTGACCAATGAAAGTCAGACATTTCTTTTCATCCATGCTTCAACGGAATTATTTAAAAAATAAATGCATGAAACAGGCCTGGACAAAAATGATGGTACCCACAAACTTAATATTTGGTTGCACAACCTTTTGAGGCAATCACTGCAATCAAATGATTCCTGTAACTGTCAATGAGACTTCTGCACCTCTCAGCAGGTATTTTGGCCCACTCCTCATGAGCAAACTGTTCTAGTTGTTTCCGGTTTGAAGGGCGCCTTTTCCAGACAGCACGTTTCAGCTCCTTCCAAAGATGCTCAATAGGATTGAGATCAGGGCTCATAGAAGGCCAGTGTTTTCCTCTTAGCCCTTCTTGGGTGTTTTTAGCTGTGTGTTTTGGGTCATTTTCCTGTTGTAAGACCCGTGACCTGCGACTGAGACCATGCTTTCTGACACTGGCCAGCACATTTCTCTCTAGAATCCCTGATAGTCTTGAGATTTCATTGTACCCTGCACAGATTCAAGACACCCTGTGTCAGATGCAGCAAATCAGCCCCAGAACATAACCGAGCCTCCCCCATGTTTCACAGTAGGGACCGTGTTCTTTTCTAGATATGCTTCATTTTTCCGTCTGTGAACATAGAGCTGATGTGCCTTGGCAAAAAGTTAAATTTTTGTCTCATCTGTCCACAGGACATTCTCCCAGAAGCTTTGTGGCTCGTCAGCATGTAGTTTGGCATACTCCAGTCTGTTTTTTTTAATGATTTGTCCTCTGGCTCAAACAGCGAAGGATGTTCCGATCTGACACTGATGTTCCTTGAGCATAAAGTTCAGCTTGGATCTATTTTGAAGTCTTTCTAGGCTCTTTTGTTACCATTTGGATTATCCGTCTCTTTGATCTGTCATCAATTTTCCTCCTGCAGCCACGTCCAGGGAGGTTGGCTACAGTCCCATGGATCGTACATTACTGAATGACATGTGCAGCTGTAGTCACAGAAACATCTAGCTGCTTGGAGATGGTCTTATAGCCTTTACAGTTAACATGCTTGTCTATGATTTTCTTTCTCATCTCCTGAGACAACTCTTTCCTTTGCTTCCTCTGGTTTATATTGAGTGTGGTACACACCACGTCACCAAACAACACAGTGACTACCTGGAGTCCTATATATAGGCCCACTGAGTGATTACAGGATTGTAGACACCTATGATGCTGATTAGTGGACATACTTTGGATTAACATGTCCCTTTGGTCACATTATTTTCATTCTTTTCTAGGGGTACCATCATTTTTGTCCAGGCCTGTTTCATGCATTTATTTTTTAAATAATTCCATTGAAGCATGGATGAAAAGCAATGTCTGACTTTCATTGGTCAACATTTATATAATTTTTATTTATTATTACTTTTGTCAGATTAAAGTTATTTCTGTGACCATTATGAGTTTTTCTTTGATTTAATGAAGGGTACCAACAATTTTGTCCACGTCTGTATACTCCTCTTTCCCCCTAGTATAATTATATTACATTATAAACTCTTCTTTAAAGGTGTAATTATATTCAGATTTGACCAAAATCCTTTTTTAAACCCAAAAGTTCAATTATCCAATTATCTCCTAATAACAATCCAATCCCCCCTTTTCTTGAAGATATTAAAGCCCTGTTTATGATTGCTATCAGATGTAGAGTTAAAAAGTTAAAATCAACATACAAATGTTATTCACCTGCTCCACCTGTACCTGTGGAAAGAAACTGTTAAAATAAATATTTTTTCTCATACTACCCTACTCCTACTAATAGGAAAATTATTTAAAAATTCACTAAAAGTAAGAAATATTTAAAAATCGATAAAAAAATGTAAGGGTCATGAATGTGACTTAAAATATTTCCATTAATCATTGTGGTTATTGGGTTCCAAACTTGTTTTCAGTCTCTGCTTTTTAGAGCTCTGTTCTTAAACTACCTGCCTTTTGCACTGGTTTCCAGAACGTGCTTAGCGTTCTTGAGATATATTCCCAAAACTTATTTTTTATTTACCCCAATCACATCTGAATCAGTACTGATTAATCCTTCTAAATATCCTTAGAGAATTTGATTCTTTAGCAGAGGTACTCTCCAAAACATAGTCATCATTCAGTAATTTAATTGCTTCAAAGGTTATCAAGCTGTGGCTCGTGCGCCAGACGGTTCTTGTCCGTTTGATGAAATGGAGAACACATAATTCCCAAAACCTAGGTAGGTATGTAGCTTTATTGTCGATCCTTCACATGTTTCAAACATACAAAGCAATCGAAATTATGTTTCCCTCTATCCCACAGTGAAGACAAATACATGTAGTTCAAAAAGAAATATGATGAAAACTGGACTTAAACTTGAGTTAAAATCTGGATATACCTCTGATTGTGGTGACCAATTTTGAAAGTTTTTGCCCTTTCAGTTTTCATTTATTTTTTTTATTCACTTTCTTAAGGGGTAGATGTCCTATTCCATTTAGTGTGATCAGAGATTTTGATCAAGATCTGCTCAGCAGCTGAAGTACAGCCGAAGTACCACAGCCAAAGCCTGTCAGTATGGTTCCCCATATCTCATTCTTGTTGTTTCATCTCTGTTATTAATTCACCGTATTTCAATTTAAGTTATAGTAAAGGTAAGTTAGATCCAAGCCTCTTCAGTATGGTTAACCTTGTATTCAGCTATGGGTATTTTCGGTTAACCATTTTGCCTCTGTTGGGTCACACCCAGCCATCGGGTGGCGCTATTCTGCATTCTAGCGCCACAGGAGAAGAAACCCTACCTCCACTAGAAGTTGGGTCGTGCAGACTCTATAAATACAGCCTGGGGCCAGCAGTTCGTCCTTCTGTACCAGCCTCCGGCCGGGGTTGGCAACAGTACACAATACACAACGATCAAAGACAGACGACACCAGGTGAATCCTAAACATTGATGAACAAAACATTGTTTTATCCTTAAAGCCCAACGGAAGGTTCCTGAGTGCTGAGAAACGGTAGCTGAAAGCCACATGCAGTGGGAGTCTGAACCAGCCGAAGCCGCATTCATTCTACGCCACAGCGCCAATAAGAATTACCATGCTGAAAACTGCAATAAGGTACTGTCAGTGAAAGAAAGTTGGTGCTGATCATTGCTTAGCCAAATCGGAGGACGAGCTTACTGCATCCCCAACAGCCCGGAGGCCCACTGCTAAGTAACCACCGCAACTATTGTTAGCCGCTAGGCTAACATGGCCCACCACCCTTCTTCATCGACATAGAGACAACTTGGAGAACTTAATCGTTCATAAGGTCTGTTTGGGCAGTGGTGAATTAGTTTAGGATTGCTAATTTTAAAGGTGTTTCATCTGTATCTGTTTGGGTAAATCAGGCCGCCAGGCCCAACGTTCTAACCATTGAACAGTAACTAATCTTCAAAGTAGCCGTGTTTGAAACCGTTCAATGCATCAAAATATTGGAAGTAGATTGTTAACTGCCATTATCGATCCAAACAGAAGTAATTTTCCAAAGGGTCAATGACTTCTTATCCAGATAATTTTTAAACAAACATTTCTTGATCCAAAGGATGTTTTAATTTTCCTTACATTGTTTTATTGGTTTACATATAAATCAATGGTGCTAATTAAACTAATTACAATTGGTTAATTACAATTAATTTAGCTTTTATTCCAGCATTTGCAAATCCACCCTTGGTCTTTTAAAGCATCCAGATTCCCCCAAAAGCATAACATCAGAATTTGCATTTTTATTCATTTGTGTTTTCCATTTATCCGTTTTCTGAACCGCTTAGTCCTTCAAGGGTCGCAGGGGGCTGGTGCCTATCTCCAGCTGTCAACGGGCGAGAGGCGGGTTACACCTTGGAGAGGTCGCCAGTCCATCACAGGAGACAGACAGGACCAACAACCATGAACACACACACCCACACCTAAGGACAATTTAGAGTGCTCAATTAACCTGACAGTCATGTTTTTGGACTGTGGACAACCTTCTTGCTGTAAGGCAACAGTGCTAACCACTGTGCCACCGTGCAGCCCCATCTGTGTTTTATTTCAGTTATTCGTTTATTTTGATCAGTAGTGTGTTAGTTGTTAGCTTGTAATACATTTTTTTGTCTTTTTCTTCTTTTGGAAGTAAACTTTTGTATTTTGGAAAGTTACTGTTGTCATATTTGTTCTACTCACATATATGTGACAAGGTTCATGTTTCAATACACAGCAGGAACTCATTCCTTCATCTAAGTTATTAATCTAGGCATTATATATATATATATATATATATATATATATATATATATATATATATATATATATATATATATATATGGCTATCAAGATATGGCCTCGAAATTAATAATTTTTTATTTATAGTAATTTTGATTTCTTCAGGTGAAAGAAGTCACTGAAACCTCTGAAAGAGTTTAGCGCTGACCTCACAAACTAAACTCAAAACTTATATTTTAGACGAAAAGTGGAAAAAACCCAAGAGACACCATCTTATAGATGGCCTCCACCTGAAGAAAATATCTAAAAAATTTATATTTTTAAGAAAATCAACCCTTTCCTCAGCAGATTTGTTTTAGGAAGGGCTGTGTTTTGAACCGGCGGCAAACCTGGCCTAAGAGACCAGGTCCTAACACTCGTGAATTATTCTTAGAAGCTGAGGGCTGTCCTTCAGGTTGGCCAAACCCTTGACCTCCCAGTCAGTCCGCCGCCTGCTGGGATTCCCAATCATTTCTCTCAAATCTATTTTTTATCTTCCTTTTCTCATTTAATTACTTCTACATTCTCTATTTTATTATTTTAATCTCACTTACAATCTTGCTTGCCATCTATTAACTGGAGGGACGACAGTGTGCCTGTGTTGCTGCTAGAGTGTACACAAAGTTGTCAGATGAACTCAGATTACCCATAGCTTGTTAAAAATGAATTGGCCACAATCAAAATAGTGATGGTAAATTTGATTATTTTTTCTGACTCGAGTTTGAATGAGTCACTCACTAAAATGAATCAGGTTTTTTGAGTCATTTGAGTCACTTAGTCCATTGCCAAGAGAGTGCAAAAAAATGCACATTTTCACTCAATTTGTTTCTTGTTTTATGCAAATCCCGCTGCTGAAATGAGTGAATGAAAAATAAAACATTGTGAGGGATTGCTGAGCAGTCCCGACGCAATCTTCTGTGCTTCTCTAATTCCTAGATTAAACATTGTAGTGTAATAACTTTCCTTGTAAAGTGCCTTGAGATGACATTTGTTGTGAAATGGCGCTATATAAATAAACTGAATTGAATTGAACATTGATCTAATAAAGCAAAAAGGAGCAAAAAATTTAGATTCCTGAAGGGAACATTAATTTTCCTTTCAATAGAAAATTAATGACATTTCTGACAAACAAAAAATGAAAAGTGAATCAACAAAATAAAAATCCAAAATATAAATTAAAAAAATAAAGTTGGTTGCCAACCAAAAAGAAGGAGAAGAAGAAAAAGCTGGGAGCTGGAGGGAGTGAGTTGTTTCGTTTCGTTTAGCTCGTTTGAGCTCTGAGCCGGAAGGAGGGCTGAGCCAGTGAGTCTTTCAGCTCGTACGAGCTGTGAGCCGGAAGGAGGGCTGAGCCAGTGAGTTGTTCAGCTCGTTTGAGCTGTGTACCGGGTGGGATGGAGCAATTTGTCCACGCTACAACTCAGCACCGGAAATTGCAAGCTAGCTCCGCTTAGCTCTCGGAAACGAAGGGGTGAGTAACTCAATGTGCTGTTAGCATGTAGCATGCTGTGAACTAGAGCTATTCTCGTGATGTGAGCTTTCTACAAAGGTTTTTTTTCTTCCAGCCCAGAGCAGAACTTTTTTATTTTTTATTGCCCCCCACCCGAGAATGTAATTAAATCTACAAATGAAATTTTTTTGCTAATATTAACTGGAATGAGTCAGTAAATGAGTCACTTGTGGTAGTGAATGATGATTAACGAGTCACTTAAGTGATTCTTGAGTTTCTAACGATTTGTTCATGACTCGCACATCACTAAATCAAAATGAATTCCTCAATTTTGACTTTCAAAAAAATTACTATACATTTAAGGTTCAAACCACAAGCCATGTTTTTTTGAGTTGTTTTATTTCTTTCCTTGGTTCCAAGGAAAGTTACCTCAGAGATGTGTGGATCTTTTGGCTTAAATCCCAGCATTCTGTCTGTGTGTTTCTCGTGATCATCAGGTTCTCAAGGACCTGTTGAAACCTATTATTTAACCAAAGCCATGTGTTACCTTTTAAAGTTTCTTCTAGTTGTTGTTTGGATGTATGTGGTTGCTAATTTTATTTATTTGCTTCCCTTAATTCTCTAAATCAATCACTCTATACAATTGCTTTAATCTTAACTGCCTTATTTGATGCTTTCCATTAGTGCTGATAATCCTTAGAAATGTGTGGACTACTTTAATTATTTTGCGGGAAACTGTTTAAATTTCGTTAATCAACAGCAAGGTAACCCTTTTGAAATTTCTTGAATTTGTATCACTCATCCTTTAGAAAAACCTTGTTTTACTTCAAGTGTGTTTAGTTCTGCTATTCATTCTTGTGTGTACATTTGTTTCAGTTTTACGAATATTTAAATTAGATTTGCATAGTTTTGAAGCTATTAGTTTATTTGTTAAGATTATCCAGTATGTGTTCTTTCTTATATTTTTGCTTAAAAGGTCTTGCCATAACCGTGGATCAGTTGGTTTTGTATTCCTTGTTGAGAGCTACAGTCTATTTTTTAATGTTTTTGCCTTCCCTTAGGTTAATAAGCCTATTTTATTTCCCTCTCATTCAGTGTTCCTGTAGTGACCTTTAATCTGTAGTTATGGCCTTCATTTGTGCTGCTGATCATCCTCAGGTATGTCACCTGATTGGTCCTCCAAAAATTCATCATTTTCCTAGTGTGCGTGTGTCAAGTTTTGTGTTAAACCTGGATTCTCTATTCATTTTCCATTTTTGCAGCTTATTTCTGGCATCGAGAGGGAGCACTACAGTCTTGTTCAGTTGTAATCCTTTTGAACTGATGGGTTCAGATCTCAACGGCCCAAAATGAGTTTTCCCTGTGAGCCTTCAGCTGAAGAATAGTTGCTGAAACGCATCTGCATGTACTGCCTCTCAATACAGCCTAAGAGTTACCAGGGGGATGTCTTTTATTTTAGTCATAGATTGCATTTCTATCTGTTGTCATTTTTATAAACTTTGTACAGCACTTTGGTCATCGTTGTTGTAGTTAAATGTGCCACATAAATAAATTCACCTTGAACTCTAAGCGTTCATTAGCCTTTAAATCAGAACACAATGTGAGATGTCGCTGCCATCAAAATCAGCAGCCAAGGCTAATATTCAGTGGTTATTTTTGTCTGAATTGAGTGAAGTTACTAAACAAATCTATAGCTTCCTAAAAGTCCAAGGTTTTCTGATGTCATACTCATTTCTAATGGTTTGTGCAATGTGCATCCACATTGACTGACAGCTGACATGGCAGAAAGTCGAATTCTATTGGATAAAAAAATCCCCGGGATTTTTATATTCTTCCCATCTTACCACATGTGTGACTCTAAATTGCTCCCATTCATTTTTTTGTACCAAAACCTGCAGTAAATTGACATTTAGTAGGCCAGCACTTTTAAAATAACATTCCCAGACCTGAATCATGATCCATTTCATCACAGCTGAATAACTGCAGCAGTTTCTGTTCCACACCCATACATGGAATCAAATAGTGATCAAATTGTAAGAGTATTGCAGAGGTTATTGTCATGAGCTTTCAAAATTTTTGCCTCAGACGGATGACTTCTCATGGGCTATTGTATATGTTCTTCTGAATCCATGCTCCACTGCCACACTGGAGACTGCAAACTTCAGACAATGTTTTAAAATGAGGAAACAGTTCTCAAATTGAGGCGATAATTTGAAAAGACTCTCTGAACCAGTTCCTGACCCGTGAATCATTTGAGGAGAGCCTGCGAGAATACGTAGCAGCAGGCGCCGGTGTTTGGTCTACAGCTAACTGCAGCGACCAGTCGCACTCCGAAGCCTCAGCAACAATTTAAAAAGCAGTCAGCTCCCGATCAGCCAGATGCGTTGAATATACTGTCAGAAAATGGTTGTTTTTAAATTTTACTTTACTGTTATTTATATAATGCCAATTCACAACTGATGTTATCTCAAGGCATTTTACAACAAAAGTCATTTCAATGCAAACATTCCAATCAGTTAAAAGTTTTCTATGTAAGGAATCCCAGCAGATTGCATGAAGTCATGGACATGATGTTGGGCCCCATTGATGCAGACCTGCAAGCACAGCAATTCCTCAGCAATCCCTCATACTGAGAAAGCAGGTAGTGACAGCGGAGAGGAAAAGCTCCCCTTTAACAGGAAGAAACCTCCAGCAGAACCTGTCTCAGTACAAGTGATCATCTGCCACGACAATCTGAGTGTTTGAGAAGACAGAGAAGAGACATAGAAAGAACAAAACAGCTGATGTAAGAGTACATTATACATTAAATAAAATAAAAATTGATACCAGGATATGGAGGATACTCAGTCACTTAGAGCATCATCTGAACCAATGCTCCCCATTCAGAAGGGGCCTTACAATCGCAATAACATCAGGAAAAAATCATCTGGAGAGTAGTGGAAGAGAAAAATAGAAGAGTGAAGGAAAATGGTCAGTCTGTCCCCCAATAGCCTATAGCAGCATAACTACAGAGATAGTTCATAACCTAAACCATACTAACTATAAGCTTTATTAAAAAGGAAAGTCTTAAAAATAGTATCTGCCTCACGGACTAAAACTGGGAGCTGGTTCCACAGGAGAGGAGTCTGAGGAGTGAGAGGAGTGCTCTGTTTGGAACATATGAACCAATCTCTAAAACCAAAATCCCTGATGTATGATGGAGCTTGATAATTAAGGGATTTATATGTAAGGAGGAAGATCTTAAACTCTATTCTGGATTTAAATGGGAGCCAATGGAGAGAACCTAAAACAGGAGAAATGTGAACTCTGAAGGCTTTTAATTGCTTATTGTAGACTTCCTGATAATAAGGAATTACAGTAGTCCAGCCTTGAAGTTACAGATACATGGACTAGTTTCTCTGCATCACTCCAGAACAGGATGTTAATAATTTTAGCAATATTCCGGAGGTGAAAGAAGGAAATCTTGGAAGCCTGTTTAATATGGGATTTAAATTACATGTCTTGATCAAAAATGACACAGAGGTTCTCTACATTATTACCAGAGGCCAATTTAATGCCTTCCAGATGAAATGATTGACTTAGCAGTTTCCTTTTTAAAGCTTCTGGTCCAAAGACAACAATTTCTATCTTGTCTGAATTTAAAAGCAGAAAGTTCAGCGTTACCCAGGTTTTTATGTCTTCGAGACATGCCTGTAATCTACCTAACTGATTGGATTCATCATGTTTTATGGTTAAATATAATTGTGTATCATCAGCATAACTGTGGAAATGTTAAGTAAAGGTTTAATTACACCAACCTTAAATTCCTGTGGTACATACTTATTTATGAAAGATATATTCATCATGATTAAAATAGGGCCAGTAACCAGAGGGAACAGTTCCTTAAATAATTTCATTGGTATTGGGTCTAACATACAAGTTGAGGGTTTAGATTAAGCTAATATTTGTGATAATCCCAAAAGTCCAAAAGAATCAAAACGGTACAGACATAAACAAGGTTCTACAATTCTCTCCTATACTGCCTTACATACCTAAATGGATTGAATACAGAAATTTTTTCTTAAAAGCTATCTCTTTAAAAAAGTATTACTTCAACGGGGAGTTTAGAGGTGTGCAGAATGAAAGTGCACCCTTTCCTTCAAAAGCTATAATTTACCTAAAAAAAGATAACTTTTTCCAGCCACTGTACTGTGTTTCTATTTATATTTTTCAGCCAATAGTGGCATGCTATTATCAGTTGTCAAATACTTTTGTAAACAACTGCCGGAGCAAGGAGGCATGTGCTGTAGAAAATGGAGCACTCGGTAATTTAAGCTGTGTCTGAGCTCCGTAGATTTCGTTATCTTTCTCAGAAGAGAAGCAACCGTCCTATATCTAAAACCAGAGTTAGTTTAGGTGAAGCCTACAGCAGATGGACACAAATGAAAAACTTTCACTGCATCAAAACGTACACAGAAATGGCAAAGTTTCTAATGGAAAAGGTAAGAAAGCTTGCTGACGGCTAAAGTTAGCTGTCGGTAAAAAAGCTTTGCAATACTTGTGTACATGACTTTGTTCCTAGATATGAGAGCAGTGATCACAAGACATCAACTTCCACACCGAGTAGACGGAAAAAAGGAAGATGTTTCCCTGCTGCTCTGTCCAGTATAGCAGGTTCGCTTTCACCGCTGTGGTGAGTGATTATAAAGACTGTTCTAACTAGCTTTCTGTATTGAAATGGGTCTCGGACAATATACCTTAGTACACATATTGTGAAATCTGTCGGATGTTTATGTAAATTCTAATGTATAAATTATGACTTTTATAGATAACATCACGAAGAGGAGTGGAGGATACCACTCAGCTACCGAAATAAGATGCCTAGAGGACAGGTACAAAAACGTATGGTTGCCTTTGACCCATATTTTACTATATTTATTTTTCGTTTAGTATGTTAATCTTATTAGTAAAAAATAGTCCTTACCCTGTAAGATTCGTTGCTGGACATGATGTGAATGGTCACAGCAACGAAACTGGCATCCAGACAGCTTAAAATTAAGTTTTGTTATTGCAACTACAACCTCAACACACTAGATGTCGCTTTGTATTCAACCTTTAATCATGTTTGGGAGAATGCCAATTATTTTATTTTTAATAGAATTCATTTTACTTATGAAGAATCCCAAAAAGTCATTACTACTAAGAGAAGGAGGAATAGTTGGCTCAACAGAGCTATGACTCTGTGTAAGCCTGGTAACTGAACTAAAAAGAAATGTAGGATTGTTTTACCTCTATTAATGACCAGAAATATACTGCTCTAGCTTGTCAAAGGCTGTTATAATAAAGATTTAGACTATTTTTCCAGGTTACATAGGAATCATTTAAGTGTGCAGAGTGCCGTTTTCTCTTCAGTTTCCTAGTATTCTGCTTTAAAGTAAGCAACTCTGCATTTTCTCTGCAGTTTCTTTACCTGATTTATTTACCTGGACTTCATGAGTATAATGGAACGTATCTGCACATTTGCACCAACTAGTCAGAGATGTGAATATTATTCTGTAAAAATGAAGGACAGCCTTTAAAAAATGGTCAAATACAGAAAATATTCGGTTAACGTGACCCCTGGTATAATATCTATATATGTAAAATTTAAGATCATTCTTCTTACATGTAAAAGTCTTAATAATCAAGCTTCAACATACATCAGAGATCTGATTGTTACATATGTTCCTTTGCTCTCAGAATGCAGGTTTCCTTGTGGATCTGAGGATGTTTAAAAGTAAAGTGGGAGGCGGATCTTTTAGCTATCAAGGCAAACCAATTGTATTTGTATAGGACACTTTCAACAACAGGGTAATTCAAGGTGCTTTACATGGTTCTGTGGTAAAGAAACAAACAAAACATGATAGAAGCATGGAAAGTAAAAAGAACAATTAAGAACAAAATATTAAAAGCATAAAACCTGAAAATCATTAAAATACGACAATAGATAAAGTAAAAAACATAATTAAGAATAATAATCATTTTCTCAAAGGCAGCTCTAAACAGATGAGTTATAAAGGTCCTATATCAAGCAAAATCAACTGGAGATTGATGGAGGTTTTAACTATATTGTAATGCAATTTTCTTATAAAAAAGCCCACCAGTGTTTTTTTGCTTAATTAACACCTGTCTCAGTAAAATGGGAAATGACTGACTCATATCATGGTGATATATTTTACATAATGCTGTTGTTTTGGAAATTTGGAATCTAAATATAATTCCTCTTTTAAATGACCCTTCTAAATGGGTCAGAAGCTGTTGATGATGATTCACTGAAACCGGGACCGTCCTAATTTGAAGGAAATTGGATTGGCTACTCGTCAGAGAAGGGAGGTTGGATCGGGAGCAACACGGTACAAACTGTTAAAACTGTGTCAAGAACGAGATCATTTGAATGCATCTAATCGGAACACCGCTTATCCGCTTGATACTGGACATCTACGGGAACATTCTGAGGTTTGGAAAAGCTGAGTTTTGTTCTGCAATCGACACAATCTTCAAAGACGCATGCTGCCTTGTTGGGAGACCCGAGTTGGAGCAAAGAGACTACTGGCTACTGAGAGATTAAGACTGTGATAATGTTTATATATTTAAGGTGTAATTTAGGTTGGGTGAGTTACAGAATGTACGGGGTAAGCCTATTCCCTCTGTTTCTGGCCAGAACACTTTTTTTTTGTTGTAATAAATACTCTTAAATGCTTTCAAGGATTATGTCTCACCTTATTTTTAGAGCCCTGAGTTAATGTTTCCCATAACAGCTTGGCGCCATCAACGTGGTGTCAGTAAGTGGTATGGACAGGCAGAGACGATTTCACGGGATTTGCTAGCATCCTGCGAAAGTCTCTCCCAGCCTCTTACCTCCAGTTTAGGAGAGGAAGTCCTTGCAGCGTCTCTGGAAGCCTCCCCCCGCCTGTGAACCGAACCTGGTTAGACTGACTTACTCTAATCATTTGTTTAAAGGAGAGATATTATGAAAAAATCCCTTTTCCTGGGATTCGGGGTGTTATTGTGTGTCTCTGGTGCATATATATGCATACAAATTTTGGGGGAAAAAACATCCATGCTGTTTTGTGTGAGATAGGGGTTTGTTAATTGATCCTGCATTCAGTCTCTGATTGACCTGTTAAAAATCTGTCCGGCTTTCTACGTCACAAGCCAGAATATTGGAATATCCACACCTCCTCAAAGTGCTGTCTCCACCTCCTCTGAGCACTGTCTCCACCCATGTTGGACACCCATGGTGTAGGAAACACCATGTTGACGCACCACTCAAAATACTGGTCATAAGAGCTGAAAACACTTCATCAGGTCCCAGTCAAAGAGGCCAGAAGAGCATGGTTTGAATTTGATTTTTTGTGGTAGGATGCTGGCAGTAAGGGAGGGGAAGACGAGAGACGCGCCTCCGCAAGAAGCAACTCAAAATCCGCAGAGGAGAGGTGAGACACGCTGCCGAATTGAGTTTCTGAAGACTGGGCAGAAGATGGGAAACCTGCCGCAGAAGAGTGGCATAGGTTGGATATATTTTTGATGGTATGATACTGGCAGTAAGGGCAGGGAAGACTGAGAACATGCCACCGCAAAGGACAAGTTATCTCTGTGCGGAAGAAGGCAGATGAGCCACCGGGGGAAGACTGAGGATATGCAGCTGCACGGAGCTCAAAGAGCAGATTCTCCGCAGTGCTACAGAGCTAAAGTCAATGAGATCGAGCTGGAAGGCTTTAGAGTCAGCTTCTCAGGAAGATATTGGAGTGCAAGGTAAGTAGTTAAATATATTCTTTTAACTTTAACTAATTTCTTCAATAACCATTCAGAAGTATCTTGCTGAATTCTCTGAGTATCGGGTTCACAGCAGTTACCCCTCCTACTGGAGCAGATTCTGGTTCCAACATGTATGGTTAAACTACTTTTTTTAATGTTTTAACTCCCTTTTTGTGTGTATGGGTGATTTTTTTTTCTTTTTCGTATGGTTAAACTCCTTTTTTTGTATTGTTGAACTTTTTTTGTGTGTGTATGGTTGGACTACTGCAGCAGCCATGTCTGTAACTTTCACACATAGTGGTAACAGTCACTATGGGAGTGGTAGGCATGAGCAAAGATTCTGGAAGCGTTGGGTGTGGCCAAGTTAGCAGCAGCTCATGTAATATGTAATGAGCAGCAGAAAACAGCTCAATCTGAAGGGGCTGAAACAGAGGGTAATACAGGTTGGTAACAATTGTTTCCTACAAGCTAATTCCAGAAAACAACTTCAGAAAATGTTGTTGTGGAACTAATGGCCCTATTTGAAATAGTAAAAAATTGTCATAATATATATAATATATATAATAAACATATTGAAAGAAAAACAGAGACATATTTTGTTAACTCTCTCAGTAGGGTGGGATGTTTGTTTGGGAGGTTCATGTTTATTTACTTACACACGATTGAATGATTATTTAATTGGTTAACTGATTAATTAGTTAATTAGTGTTAAACAAGGTAAGAAGCTTTCTACGCAAACTGTGTCCCTGCCGCCCCTGCTGAATAAATACAAGCCCTCTTTTTTACTGGTGTGAGTAGTAGCAGCTGGGCAATAGAGGGCGCTAGGGCACCGTCCCATCACTCACAACTTGTCAAATTACGTTGAATAACACATGGAATAAAAAAATTATAATAAAATAAAAATATTTTGTAATATATGTGTGTGTTTTTTAAGATGGGCAAACTAAATATTTTTAAGTTTATGGTAAGTTGATTTGTTTCACTCATTTACATTGTCGGATTGTTTCCGGCTTGGGGAGCAAAACTCTTTGCCCATAGACTTGTTGAAAGTGGTACATACGCAGTAGCTTCTCAGCAATACACCATATAGGTCGATTTGGGGCAAAGTATCCTGCGCCCTGAGGGAGCGAGGTTTATATATTGCCACCAAAACCGCCGTGGGGCTGACATCAAACCAATGTCACAGGCGACATACAGTGTGGGAGTTGGAGATGAACGAAAAGAGACGCAAAATGGAGAAAAATAATAATTTAGCTATATCACTCAAAACAAATACCGTCTGAGAGAACAACATAGCAGGAGAAGCTTGAGGTAAAATAGCACGGACCTGATCATCAGCCAAATATCAAGATCAATTGCCAGTAAAACGAAAGAATTAAAGCACTGTATTAATGTTGATGTATTCATGTTGGCTCACTGTATAGCTTCAGTACATTTCATAGTGAGTTACTGCTGCATTAAATTGTGCATTGTTCAGTTAAAGTGATGTGTTGTGACTTAAATTAGTGCTAACTGATTAGCGGAAGTAGCTGTGTAGACACATTTGAGATGATTTTCTCTAGAGAATTTCAAGACCCACAGTTATCTGTTTGTGACCCCAAGTGGGGTTCCGGTGCCAACTTTGGCAACTACTGTTGAAACTGCTGTTTTTTTATATCATTTTTTTCTTAGAACAGACAGTACCAAAAGAGACATTAAGCAACGAGTTTCATTGGAGTCAGGATGAACTTAATAAAGATGCACATGACAAAAATTACACACAGCTGCTGTAAGAAGTGTCACAGATGTTATTTTTCCATAATTGAATATCTGTTCATTGTCACATGTAGAGGAGTCTCTCACACACACACAGACAGCAAGCAGTTGCAGTAATTAGAAAGCCAAGACAAGGCGTCCCCTGTGTGACAGGCTTTCTGCCTCCACTCCCACCCTCCTGCCTGAGCTGCTCGCACCCATCAACAGGCTGTACGTTTTTAATCACGCTGAAATGATTTATTTAAATGTCAGCCAATGTGTCACCCCACTTCCTTTCATTTTTCAACATGTTTGTGTTCTTTGCTGGATGATAAATTTATCTTCAGACAGCCCCAATATGACTAATTAACTTTGAAATATCAGAACCAGATGTCGAGTTGAAGGAAGTTCTTCACGGGGAGCCAAGAGAACTGACTCACCTCCTACCTTCCTCTTTCACTCACAGCCTGCTTTTTCTCTTTCTCTGTCGGTCCCCTCCCAACCCTCTACTGCCCTCAAATATTTTTCCTTTTAATCCACACATCCTTTTCGCAGGTAGCGCCCATCTTGTTAAGGACCAACACGTCGGACCAGGCCATAAATCTGACAGCGTGAAGTTAACCTGCACATGCCCTGTGTTTACCTCCTCCTCCATTACTCCTCTGTGACACTCAGCACCTCCACCTAATTTATTTCCCTCCCTCCTCTCACAACCAACTGGCTCTCTTTTCTCACTCCACCTCCAAATATTCAGGTTTTAGTGAGGTATTGAGCCTGAGCCCAGAAAGTGTAACCAAACTCCAACTTGGTGAATTATTGCTCAAAGACACTTACAAAAAAATTCCCAGTGCCACGCTTTAACTTATTCCTGTCTCTTTTGCTGCTATTTTCAGACAAATGTACTTTTTTATGATTTATGTCACTCTTTATTTCCGCCTAATGTCAAAAATGTTTGGATCAAGAGAATTAAGTGGGATATAAATTCTGCTTCTCTGTGTTCTGGCTAGCACATTCATAATGTTTGGAGTTGAAATGGTGGTGAAAAATCTCTTGTCCCCACAGAGCTGCCTGGAAAAACAGCAAAAGGCCCCTGCAGGAACATTGCCGCGCTGACAGTTTGCCATGAGTGACGTCTGATCTGTACAAATTTCAGGACTAATAAATCTACCTGTCAGAGCTTGGGACTTGAAAGGGCCGCAGCCCTGCGGCACAGCTTTAACACAACTTGTGTTGATGAAATTCTGTAGGCTGGAGAATTATAGCTGTCAGAAAAACGCCCACATCAAACCTGAAGCCTTGGCGTTCTTTCTTTTTTCCCCTCTACTCTCTCAACACTCACATATTGCTCATTCACCTCCTCCCCAGCTGCCGCTCCTCTCAACCACATCTCTCTTTTCCTTCCTCCTCTTCTTCCACACTGCTTGAAAAATGAAACAAGCGTCCTTTCATTCTGTGGTGACCATCATTACATCATTTTGACACCCAGCAGCACAACACGTACTTTATCATTGATTTTTTTTTTTTTTTATCCATTGCTCTGTTAATAGAAAAAGTTTGCCTGCACTGAGTAAGTTACAAAACAGTGACAGATGAGGCTCTTTGGCTTTTCTGCTGTGGTGGAAGACATTAAGACGGAACAGTCTCATTGGTGGGCTTCAGGTAAAAGAGTGCCAGAGTCAACAGCTACAGTGCCATATAAAAATATTTATACCTCTTTAAATTTTTTACATTCCAGCATCAAACTTTATTGTATTTCATTGGTATTTTATGTGATGCTCTAAAACAAAGTAGCACATAAACCTTAAGTGTGAAAAAAGGTTTAACTAATCTGAAAAAATGCCCTGCATTTATATTCAATCTCTCTGAGTCAGTGCCACCTTAAGACTTTGTGGAATGTTGGACAAGCTTGGTAGGTTTAGACAAGTATCTAATTCAGTTTTCCATTCTTGACCCAAATTCTTATTTGGATTTAGGTCCAGACTTTGAATTGGCCATTTTGATCTATGATTATTAGTTGATTTCAACTGTTCCATTGTAGCTCTGGCCACATGTTTAGGGTTGTCGTTCTAGAAGGTGATCATCAGGCCCAGACTCATGGCATTTGCATTCTCTGCCAGGTTTTTCTTCTGAGATCTTCCTATATTGAACTTAATTTATCTTTAAATCAATTATGTTTTACAACCGATATGTTATAAATGTATTAAAAATCATTCTCTCTAGTGTGTCTGATGAGTTGCTTTGTATTCATGATGCTGTTTATTCATTGTAGTTCTCAAACAAACCTTTGAGGCCTTCTGTGAACAGCTGTATTTATAATAAGATTAGGCTACAGACATGGGAACTCTACCTAGTGATTGGGTGATGGCAGTTGGCTGGCCTGGATTTTATTTAGAGATTATGAATAAAGGGTTCTGAATTCATAAAACACTTTTTTTTTTTTCGTGATACTTCACATTATCATGCAAAACCTCAATATGAAAGAGTTCAAAGGGTGCAAATGCATTTGCAAGGTACTGTACAGGTTATATACCATTCAAAGGAAAAGCCAAATCCTCTCACAACAAAGGGTTCTCCTCAAAACAAAGGGTGTTTATGGGTGACAGAAGACCAAAAGGGACATGAATCAACTATCCACCACTCCCACTTTTACCATCACCTCTTTTTCCCTGCTCATTCCATCCCCACAGCCTCCCTTTCACTCTGGATTTATTCTTGTTTATCTTTGATCCCGGACTGGTTTGTTCCTCATCTGCTTTCAACCCGAGCCGATGCATCCTGTGGCAGATAAATCATCTGAGAGTGTTTAGATAATCAGCTGCTGCCGCAGATTTTCCTATAAACGTTTGAAGAGGAGTGGATACTATTTGCATTCTTCATTGCACTGTTGTTCGTGTTAAAAGTTCATTTGAGTCTGTGGGATAAATGGTTGCTCCGGTTTAATCATTGAAATGTCAGAAGGTGTGCATATTGAATGGGTTTGGGACCCTCCTGGTGCAACTTGATTGTTCCCTGCCAGCTGAAGCAATAAAGTTTCCTGCTTTATCATTTTCATTTGTCATTACTCTGAATACAGTCATGAGAAAAAAGACATTTCTTCATCCTTTGGTGGTATTTTGATGGGATAACAGTTTTTTAATTGATTATCAGCAGGAGTTTGGACAGTTTGTCGTTCTGGAGTGTAGAAAAGTGTACAAAAGTGTGTATGTTGAGGTGGAAAGACAATAAAGATAGGTGTGATATTTCCCGGACTGGAAGTCCCATCAAATTCAACCAAAGTACACATTGTGTAATGATTAGGAAAAGGAAATTGTCTGGGACCCTAAAGAAGAAGATGTTAACTGTTAAAGTTTAGTAATGTATGATAAGGAAAGACAGAACAAGAATGGTTGGTTTCAAAGAATTGTCTAAAGAAAGTGTTAGTGTGATTTAGATTTGTTAAGTCAGATCTGACTGTATCACAAAACTGCTAAAACAATCACTTTGGATAGATTTGACCAAAGTAAAAGATAGCACTCTGCCT
The DNA here is from genome assembly GCA_028564705.1 of Apricaphanius iberus. Classification (NCBI taxonomy): domain Eukaryota; kingdom Metazoa; phylum Chordata; class Actinopteri; order Cyprinodontiformes; family Aphaniidae; genus Apricaphanius; species Apricaphanius iberus. Next base: position 540,714 of record JAPXFQ010002128.1, read on the forward strand.
AGTAAAAGCCAAACAAGTAATTTAATCCAAAGCAGCAAATAAAACAGGATTGTCAGCTGCATAGAGGGGTTATGATATTGGTTTGTCTTGTAGATCAGGACCTGGACACCTCAGAACCATTGAGTTCACCACACACTCCTCCTTTGAATGTCAAAATATTTAATGTCAAATGTACCTGGATTAAAAAAGGGTAAGTCAGCAGAATAATTCAAATAGGCAAACCATAAAATTTTCAAAGAAAGATGGAAAATGACAGGAATCAGGGTGCTGCAATGGTAAAGTTAAAGCCCAGGCCTTAATATAATTAAAACGTTTGGTGGATCCAAAAGGCAATGCACAACTTAACTGAAGCAATATCAGAAGAATAACATCCTAAGGAGACTGATAAAGTCAAACAAAATAACAACTTCCCAAAGTGACTGCTGCTAAAGGTGGTTCTACAAGCTGAAAAAATGCGGTGTACTTAGTTTTCTTATTTCCATAGTCACAGTTTTAAAAACGTTCATTTTCCCATGCATATAGGTTTCTACATGCGCTCAAAGCAACGGGGACCCTTCTAGTCCTAGAGAGCTAAAGAATCAAATGAACTGCTTGCCTCGAGCTAAATGACTGTTGATGAGAAAATTCAGCCATTCGGGGCGAATATAAGGGTGTTAGGGAAGAATGCATCTAAAAGTTGCACGACGGAAGACCTCCAGGACTGGACTTGGGCATCCCTGCCCAAAGTGTTGGCAGAGAAAGGCAAAAAAAGGGAATCTAAACTTACGAATAAGCCGCCTTCAAGACAGCAGGAGGTTAACTCTTCAGCTCCTGTGACAGCCACTTTGTGCCTATCATGTGTGAGTCATTTCTTTCATGGTGTCATTTTAAATGCTTGAATCACAAATCACATTCTTCTGTGTGATCTCAACTCACTTTTTCCCACCTGAGCAGCTTCCCATCAGTCACGTAACATAAGAGAGTGACAACAGAAATATCTTTGTTCATTAGCCCCATGCTGAAACAGCAGCAGTCATTTACACTACACACACAGCCTGCGCAGCGATCTGTCAATCCATGTGCATGTCAATCACTCTCGTCCTCTGTGGGAAGCCGGCCCTGACTGACGGCCCGTGTGATCTCTCCCGAGGGCTGGCAGGAAGGCAACAAAAGGCCTGGCTACAGTAATCGGCAAGACAAAGACTTCCCGCAAAAGCAGCACTGTCACTCATGCCGTTTCAGGGCAAAGAATCAAACATGAAACACGCCACAACAGTTCACCAAAGGGAAAGTATGCTTGTCGGCTAACCTGGTAACTAATCACAGGGCCAGCTGCAGGTCATATCCCCTGGCGACTAGCTGAGAGGTGACCTGTTTAAACTAACACGTCACAGCACTTTAGATGCACCTTCTGGCCCTGCGCTGACCCCTCACTGACCTGCTGGCCTCTGGCCTAGGTGGGCTGAGAACATAAACGCTACCTCCTTTCTGTCTGCTCAATCGTTCCTCCACCCTTCACACACCTGCTTTTCATTTGTCACATTTGCCTTTCCATCCAGAAATCCCATCTGTCTGTCTATGTTTGTAGAAGAAAAAGGAGGATAAATTTTCGATGGTTTTACAATAGCTGGGTCAACATAAGGATCACCATGGCTGAGATTGGACGAAATGACCCTGCAAAGTCACTTTAGGAATACTTTATGTTTTTGAAGCAGAGCAGAGCAGAAAATCCACTCGGAAAGGTCAAAAAGGGTATCTTTCTCTCTTAAAGATGTTTTGTCACAGTGTGTTGGTTACTGAGCATGTCTACTGGTGACCTATGCGTGACCTCCCTCTCTGTCTTCTCTCAATCACCCTTGTCTCCTCAGACACCTTTTCCCCTCCCGTCTCCTCTTCCTCTGTTGCAACCTTGCAACACAAGAGCAGAGGGAGTGTGTGTTGGGTGTGGGTGGGCTTTCTCCCTGCAAAGAATCCCTTCTATCCACACACACACACACACACACACTTGGATGCTGTGTCTGCCTGTGTGGCTCTTCACAGGGCAGTCATTAGTCATCAGACATATCAAAGGACAACGACAGGAAGTGAAAGGACCCTGACAAGGAGGAGTCCATCTGCCTGGTAGGTCATCGCTCATCCTCAGCTGACAGGAAGCCCTCACTGCATCTCAATGCAGCTTTTGCTCAAAGCCAAATTTTTGGCCTTTTAGACGAGTAAAAGGGATTGAAGTGAGGTTAAGTTAAAAGGTTATGAGAAGTTAGCATATTGTACATATATATATATATATATATATATATATATATATATATATATATATATATATATATATATATGTGATTAATCTCTTATGTGCTATGCTCACTCCATCACCTTTATGTCTGAAAAAACAAAATGCTTTTGGAAATAGTCACGGGCTTATATGAGGCAACCTTAATGCAAAAATATTGTGTTTCCATTGTATCATTTCATTATAACCTTGATTCACTTATACAGTTAATATTCCTCAGTACAGGGATGTTTCATGGTGAAGTGTTAGAGTGCTTACCCCATATGCGGAGAATAAAATACTCGAAGCAGCCTCCACGGGTTCAACTCCTGTTCTTGGCTCCTTTGCTAGATATCTGTCTTCTGCCATTTGTTCTCTGCCCCTTTCCTGTTGAGCAACTGTCAAATAAAATCTACTAAAGCTGAAAAAAGATATGTTTTGCAGCAAATATCTTGCTGTTCAATATTATTACTTTGAGATTTTAATCTCAAATCTTAATAATGTTTAATCACTAGTGCAGCATCTTGTGAATTTCAGTTCTGTGCCTTGGTATTAGGCACAGTTAAACAGTGAACAGGAGCTCTATGTATGCTTGCATTGCTGCATTATGGGTAGTTATTGGAAAAAAACTGTTTCTAAAAAAAGAATACAGCGACTAGCTAACTGTTACCAATCATTAAAGCTAAAATTAGCAAGTAAATTGTAGGTTGTTTTCACACCTGATAGTCTGGCAGACTCAGGCCATGTCCACAAAACGAAGATTATCCTCTGCTCCTTGAAAAAAAAATCTCAATCCACACGTAACCGGATAAATGCGTTTTTCAGCACATTCATAGACGTGGCAAACCTGTAGGGCGCAGTAGTTCTCCCTGGTCCTATCAGCCAAGAGAAACTTTCTATCCTCTATCTTCAGCACGCAGCAGTCATAAAGCTTCTAAAAGCAAACAAACAAGACGCGCTTTAACAATGGATGATACAAACACAGCGCTGAGGAAATAAATGCTGTTTTCGAGAGTAAACACAGGTCACACATGTGGTGTTGGAGCATTTTTTGTTGCGGATAGTGGCGTTACGGCTCTTAAAACTCCGTTTTCAACCTTCCACACGCAGATACTGAAAACGGAGAAAACGCAAATCTCCACTTTGGTCGGAGTTTTTAAAAAGCTTCGTATTTGGTGCCGAAAACCTCCGGGTACGTGTGAGTTTTGTGAGATACCCGGCTACGTGTGGACAGGGCCTCAGTCTGACTGGGGACCAATGCGACCTTGTTTTTTGTTTTTGTTTTTTTTACCTGGTGTGGTTCACATTCACACTGGACTTGGTCAAACAACCCAAACCGTTTGAGCAACATGTTTACCTCCTCACCTATTGTGCTACTGCACCAAAAAGCGCTTAATATAGACACATTTCTGGTTCTGTGAAATATCAATAATCCCAGAGGATATTAGCTAATTTAAAATTACTCTGTTGTCTTTGACAAATGTGCCGGAAAAATATGTTGCAGCAAAGTGCTCATCTTGAGTGAAGAATGAGGCAGAGTTGTTTTTAACATGCTCGTTTTGCATTCACATATGCAGACGAACCGCATCCAAGTTCCCTTCAACAGAGCTGAGATGTAGGTTTTTAGGTGGACGAGGGTTTGCTTTTTTGGTCGGCATCAGAGTTCAATTGCACATTCACACCTCTCCAAACAAACCAGACTTTCTCAGCAAACAAACTAACTTTGGTTAAAGCTGATTAAACAGGGCTGGTGTGAATGCACCCTTAGCTCCCAGTAGGGTTTTTCATAATCTTTTCACAGGTTTCTTCTATTTCATTAGTTTTCTTAAAATTGTTGCCAATATCTTGTCTTGTTGCAGTCTTGTCTTGTCTTATGACTCTTGTACATCACTATGCCACTACTTATAATGTATTAACACTTCATCCAAAAGCATTGAACCACTTTTGTAATTAAAGCTGCTGATATTAATAAAAGTAGTTATGAATGCAGTCATTGCGTGAAATAGTCATCCATCATACCAGGAACTGCAAGAAAAAAATGGTCATGCTAAGCAAGATCAAGTATAAGAGCTGACGGCCCATTTGCCTCAACCATCATCCCTTTACCTCTGTACTCCTGTCACCACCCATCCCGGCCTGTATGCAGGGTGACCCTTTCCTTTTCCCTGCGTGACTGAGCGCCTCTCCTGCTGCACAGGAGGCATCAATTACAGGCCCCAGCCGTCCCTGTGTCACTGCTCTGTAATTAATGGGCTCTCCCGGCGCTGCGCCATGGGGCCTGGCCTCACCGTGAACTCTGCAGGAATTCAGAGGCAAACACACAGATGTACACAAGAGAAAGCACACATGCAAGTTCTGGAGCTGCTTTGTTGGATGTGAGATGCTGGCTACCACCTGTTAACCAGAGGTACATATCTGCTTTAAAACATTTTGGAAAATTCTTCCCATACTTCCAAAATTCAAGCGCTCTTACATTAACACTAAAGGGCACGTGCTTTGTTCAGACATACCTGTGTGTAGTATTGTTTGTGCAGGGGGACTTGTCGCCAGTTTGAATGCTAGACAGAAGTGCACACACACACACACACACATATTCAGAGCCCTTGCCCCCCTGCTTACTGCCCCTTCATTTGTCAATCAGCTAGACAAACAAAATCACAAGGTCCCCCCAGGTCACAGGGTCATGGGATCCTGTGCTACTCCATATCTCTACACACACTTTTGATCCTCCCTACTCAAGCTATTCAACAGGATTCAGTCAACAACTCCAAAGCTTGGCACACACTCTACTGTTTTAAGAATCGTACAAGACTAGAACATGTCACACTGTATGAGCGTGGCAGTCTAAAACCTTGACGGGTACTCCTGTCACATAGTATGATTGAAAATGGCCACCTGTACAATTGTTGATTTCAGTCCAACCACAAATGTACAACAGGTTATGGGTGTTATATAAGTCGAGCACTAAAAATAGGGATTTCATGTCTGGCCAGAAAAGGACGGTAGCAATGGTCATACTGCAAGATTTTATCAGAGAAATTTAGATGGCACTGCTTGATATATAGGCAAGGTCCTATATTCTACTCATATCTACGGTAGGGAAACAGCTATATAATTCTAGTGAATAACATCTCTTGGCAAGAGGTTACTCAGTTATTGTTGCCTTCAACAGGGACTTAATCTGCCGTATTACATGAGCTTTGACCGATCCAGATGGGATATCTAGTCAAAAATAAATGGAAAAAATCGTTTTGTTCCAGGCATTCTTGAGATATACTTCCTTGAGTTTTCTCTTTTTTTCAGTTCTTGCATTCACTTTTCTTTCTTTCTTTCTTTTTCTTTCTTTCTTTCTTTCTTTCTTTCTTTCTTTCTTTCTTTCTTTCTTTCTGTCCTTCTTTCTTTCTGTCCTTCCTGTGTCCTTCCCCCTTCACTCACTCTCTAAAATGTCACGCCTGTTGCTGACACCAAGCGTGACCCTTCCTTTATTGTTGCAGCGGGGCAGAGGCGTCAACACAGGGCAGGAGCTGTCACCCCAGTGATTAAAGAGCGCATGTTTTCAGTCAGATCACTCAGAGGGGAGTGATCCCAGAGAAGGGTAGAAGGAAGGGAGAAGGATAAAGAGGTTTTGCATCTTTCTCATCTGAAGAATGAAACAATTTTGTAATGGTAAAAGACATAAAAAGTGAGATGCAATGTGCTGGTAGTGGTCATTCCATTGAAATTAAAACGCTTTGCCTATTTCTGTACATCAGCAAGTCTCAAACCTTTTATGAGAAATATAACATCAATTAATAACAACAACAAAATAATAATAATAATAATAATGATAAGTAGTCATTAATTTTATTTGACAGTGCCTTTCTACAACCCAAGGTGACCTCACAGAGAAGGAAAAAAAAAAAGAAAAATAATACTAACTTCGGTTAAAGCTGATTAAACAGGGCTGGTGTGAAAACAATTATTCAAATAGCAAATAAGTAGACATTAAAACATACCTGTCAACATTTTGTTTTCAAAATCCGGGAGATTTATGGGGTTGGGGGGTTGTTGGAGATGTTTGCGGGGATTTGATTAATGGAAAAGAGCCAATATTTCTGATAATAGGAGGAAGTGAGTTCCAGACCCAAGGAGCCGAGCGACTGAAAGCTCTGCTCCCCATGGTGACAAGTCGGCAAAAGGAACAAAAAGATGAGTGGTTGACAAAGATATGATTGAACGGGAAGGAGGGGTGATGTGAAGCAAGTCAGACAGTTAAGGAGGGGCAAGCCAAAGGATGCATTTAAAAGCGAGAATTAGAATTGTAAAGTAAAGTGGACTTCTATGAGCAACCAGTGAAAATGCTTCAGAAATGGGATAATGTGTTCCCCTGTGGGTGTCTGAGCCATGATCTAAGCTGCATAGTTCTGAAGGAGTTAGTGTTTGTAAACTGATTTATTAAGGAAACCAAAAAAGAGAAGAGTTGCAATAGGAGGTGATGAAGCTGTAGACAAGGATGGCAGTAGCATGGAAGGAAAGGACAAAGTTGGTTAATGTAATGTCAGTGGAAGTATTTAAACTGGAGAATATAATTACTGTTAGACTTGAATGAGAGTGTAAGGCAAGGCAATATAACTTTATTTGTATAGATCACTTTCAAGAACAAAGTAATTCAAGGTACGTTAAATGATTCTGGACAAAAACAGTAAAAACATCAAATGCAACATTAGAGATACAAAACATAACACATTTAAACATATGTATTTCCAGCTTTTATTAATCATGAATATACTCAAAGGGAGCTCTAAATAGATGTTTTTTTAGCTTTAATCCAGAGGAACTCATTGTTTCAGGTTTGCAGTGGTCTCAAAGTTGTTGTTTTTTTCAGATAATGGGTGCATGGAAATTTAAATGTGCTTCTCCATGTTTATTTTTCAGTCTGGGGATGATTAGTAGACTACATTGTAAAGACCTGAGTGACTGGGGGGTTGGCACAGTGACAACACATCTTTGATATACTTTGGTTCTGAACCATTCAATGATTTATTAAATAATTTAGTAAAATTATTTTGGTCCTATTCTCTGAGCTACAGGGAGCCAGTGTAAGGGCTTTGGAACTGGGGTGATGTGCACTACTTTCTGGTTCTAGTGAGGATGCCAGCAGCATTGTTCTGGATCAGCTGCCTCACTGACTTTTTAGGCAAACCTGTGAGGACACGGTTGCAGTAGTCAATCTGACCAAAGAATAACACTGGACTTTCTGAGGCCTGCACCGTGTGAACAGAAAAATTAGCATTTTTCACATGTAAAAACGCCCTAACATACTGATGAGATTTTGGAGGTCTTGTCGTGACATTAGTCCTCTAATCCTACATATATTCTTCAAGTTATAGAAGGCTGACCTTGTGAGTGCCTTTATGTGACCTTGGAGTTTTAGGTCTGAGTCAATTATTACACTTACATTTCGGGTCTGACCAGCAGTATCTAGTTGCATTAAATTAATCTGTGTGCTGACTCTTGATAATTTCTCTTTAGGTCCAAAGATAATTCCTTTAGTTTTGTTTCTATTCAGCAGGAGAAATTATGCACCATCAAGTATGACACGCAACCACACACAAAAAACACACAACAAAAACACCAAAACAAAAAAACACAAAAACACACCAAAAAACAAACACCACCACCACCAAAAAACCCAACCCGAGATCTGATGGGAGGGATGAACAGGTGAGGTGTTAATGGAGAAAATGTGGAGTTTGGTTAGTGAGGGGGCTGTGCCCACAAGTAACACTTCAGTTTTATTACTGTTGAGTTTGAATAAAATTAGAGGAGAACAATGATCTAATCTCCATAGGAAGTTTTAAAGGACAATGCTGCCATGAGTGCCAACATCATATCGGCGAGAGACTCTTTAGGTCATTCATAAGTAGTAAGCCTAGCTTGGACATAACTTGTTTTTATCATGAATGAAGCCCCGCTCCTTAAGTGTTTTTGCGAGCCAATATGTAAGCTGGTTGTCCTTCCCGGTCCCAGTGACCTGACTGGCAAGCTGTCCTTTAGCTCTATAGGCCAAATGCTTCCAGACTTCCGCATTACTCCAGCTTGGCATTTCAGCTGATACAGTTTACAAGTGCTAATTTAACTACCCCCGTGTACTTGGATTTTAAATATTTTTCCTGGCCATGGCGCAGCACATATTTCACACATCATCACCGCATCACCCTCTGTTGGGCACTCAAAAGCCATGCCATGGCACACTGTGCTGGCAGTATTACCCTAATATGCTGCCACAGTGTGTCTGTTGAAAACACGTCATAAGACAATCTTAGAGCAAGGTAGATGGACGGGAGGAATTGGGTTTGGAAGAAATGTAGAGCTGGGTGTCGTCTGCATAACAATCTAAATTGATATTGAATCAACAGAACATTTAGTCAAGAGAAAACATTTAAACTAATGTAATGAACTGAAGGGGCCCTAATACTGAACCCTGGGTTTCCCTGTCAGAAATGGGAAACAAAGTTGAGGAGTGGGATTTAAACTGGATAAACTGGGTGCAGTATGGAAGATATGAGGTAAATCCATAGACTGTATGAAACAATGGACTAACCTTCCGGTACGTCCCCCATAGGTTTCTGAATAGCAAAAATGAGGCCAGTTGGGCGGTTCCCACCGCCGACATCTTGTCCGCGTCACTCGCCTCGTCACTCTCAGAAACTTCAAAAATGGGCAAAGAGGAGGAGCTGAGAGTGGCGCTGTGAGGCTGGGGACGGAGGGTTAACGCTCCGAGCCGACGTAGCTACAAGCTAGTCAGAAGCTAGTCGGGAGCTAACTGAAGCTAACGTAGGCTGCAGTCGGTTTCAGCCAGAAGACCGCGGTTGAGAGACTTTTACCCAGTTTTTCAACAACGATCCCTTTAGACGCAGAAACATCTCGAGTACAGAAAACAGATCAATATAATAAGACCCAAATGGGTCGGATCAATACGGCCTGATATTGTGTTATCTCCATTACCATCGGTGGAGGGTGAGGACTTAGTTGGCTTATCTTAACAACACATCCAGCTAAAAGTAGTCACAAAGTCATCATGAAAATTCAGATCCCCCAAAAAAATAAAAGGCTATTGACTCACCTCACATCTCATCAATTAGTTTATGCCTCCAGCTGTGTTCCTCACACAGTACTGATCTAACCAGCGATCATCCAGTCTGTCTAGAGTCCAACTCTGTAGTCTTCCAGCCTGATGTAACCGTCTCCTGCTCTTGAGTCTCGAGGTGCTCTACCTGACCGGGTCTGCCGCGGCGTCCCGGTCCTCCCGACTTTGCTGCTCTGCTGCTACCCGACCGATCGCCTGCTCCATCTCGCGTGTAAAAAGAGATAAAAGCGCCGACCAGAACAGCATTCCTCTCTGCCACCTGACAGAACCCCCCCACAGCTGGTTAAAAATTAGCCGGTATGAAGCCTCCCCCCGATGCAGAAACTTCTTGGAGCGTTGGCCTAGACGTAACTGTCAATCAAAATGACACGCCCCTAATTATTCATAATTTCAGAATTAAATTACAAATAAACGGAGGAGTTAGAAAAAAATTCACCCCCCTCAGAGTTGTCATGATGGTAAACCTGAACTATCTAACCTAAAATGGTTTTTTGAACCAGGCTGTACATGTTTATTTTTGCTGTAATGTTGGCCTTTTTAACATGGGAGTCAATGGGAAGTTGCTCCTTTTTGCAGCCAGCCCCCAGCGGATGAGGGCTGAACTGTAATTTTTGTCGCTTCCGCGTTGCCTTAACATTCTGCGGGCAGAGTTTGCCCCTTGGGTAAATCAGGTGAGGGGAGTATGACTAATACCAGTGGATGCTAATCTGTTCAGATGAGCATTATGAGATATGGGGTCAAATGTTGCACTTTTTTGAGAATAGGAATAACAGAGGCGGTTTTCTATGAAAAAAGTGGATGATAGTATTTATGAGAGGGACCAGCGAGGCGAGACAAACTTTAAGTAAGGCCCCGTCCACACTACTGTGTTATCGTTTTAAAACGGAGACCTTTTGCTATGTTTGCACATCCCATCAACACTTAAATGGCAAAAACGGAGACCCAAAACAGAGAAGTTTAGAAACGCTGACGACCCTGTTTTTTGTTTTGAAACTCCAGAGGGCGTTTTGGTGTGGACGTCTGAAAACGGAGGACTTTAGAAACGATGCGCAGCAGATCACACTTGGCTCTATGATTGGGTGTCATCGGTAATGGCGTATCCTTCCCTGATTCGTCAGCCACCAATCACATGACCCGTCCCCGGAAGATAACGTACAAAAACAGCCTGCAGTACATTACGTTAGAAACTGCAACATGGATAACGAATTACAAGCGTTACTGGTTTTGATGTCTTTGCTAGCAGCTGAGGAATGGTCAATCTGTTTCCTGTTTATACCGGCGCACGCATGCCCAGTGTTGGAGAATGGTCACGTGATCCGCGTTTTCAGTCGTTTTAATGTGGATGGAGATCAATTCTAATACGCAGGGAAAACGCTAGTGTGGACGGAGATAGTTTTCGTTTTAACTCTCCGTTTCTAAACGAAAACGCAGTAGTGTGGACGGGGCCTAATACTGTGTGGAGAGGATCAAGCTGGCAGGTGGATGATTTAGATTTATGAAAGATATGAGATACATCAGTTATTGCAGGTAGAGTGAAAATGAAAGATAACTGACAGAAAGACAACAGGGAGTTGGTGAATTGCAAAAGTTGCAAAAGCCATCAGAGATCATATATGAGAGGAATGAGTGTGGAGGCTTTGTACTTTTGGTTAACAGAGAAAACAGAGACATTGACTTACCTTTACTTGAACTTTTTAAACCAGAGTAGAATGCAGATTTAGCTGAGGCAATGCAGTCCTTGTAAAACAAAACATTTATTTTTGTATGGCAATTCCAGTTTTCTTAAAAAGACATTCCAGTTGGCATCCTTTGGCTTGGAGATGACACAGAATGAAAATAAACCATGTAACTGAGTCACAACATAGTAAGAAGCAACTTCATTAGGATTTGAAGAGCTGTGAATAGAAGGAAGGTGACATTTGGCAGATGAGAAAATGTCAGGGTTAATATGATTTCTTTTTCTAAATGCAATATCATGAGGAGCACAAGTTTCGGAACCTCTTAAATCTGAAGCTTTTGGCATTTGAAGTTAGACAAAAACAAGCTAGAAGTCATTGTTTGGAGTGAGAAAGTTTAGCTCTCTCATCAGATTATATTAAAACTGTGTGTAGAGTTGCTGGGTCATTTTGCCAAAATACACCCAATTTCATACCCACTGTTTGGTGCTTCACAGTTTCTATTTCCATAAATACACAATGCTTTTAATCATTACCGCATTTTTGATTTCTTCTGGCAATTGGGTATTTTATGACTTGTGGAGTTATAAAGAAGCTTTCAAATCTCACCAATATTTTCTCTAAGATATGTAAAACCTATTTCTATTTATCATGGTTCTGATCCTAATTTGGCTAGTAGACCTATATTAAATTTTAGAGATTATAATAAAGCAACAAAAAGCGGCCCCCTGCTTAAAGTAATTATTTACTGGCATCACAGTACCACATTCCCTTACAGTTTATTGGCACACAACTCCTTTTTTACCATAAAATTTTTGGGTGTGAATTGAAAACTATGAAAAATGAAAAGGTAAAAAAAATTGTACAATTTAAAGCCCAGCATGTCATGTTTACTTGCATGTCAGATTTCTTTTTTATTCTTTACATTTTTTTCACAAATTAATACTGTTCCGGCTTCTTTAAAGAGGATGTTGCTGTAGTGTTAACAATACAAAACGCAAAGGAATATAAAATATGAATAGCCTACATAGCCATTGCACTTGCTATATGGTTTAAAGTTGGGCCCCATGTTAGAAACAGATTTCAAACAGGTTTAACCAGGGCAAACTTCCTTTAAAATGCTTCTTAACAGCACGCACCAGATAGCCTGTGTGTGATTTTAGCCATTTAAAGTGGGAATAAATATGTAGATGTACATGAGAATATTAGACAGAGCTGTACTATTCTATGTTGAGAAGTGATGACCTGTGAAGCACTGAATTACATATCAACATGCGTTTTAGGAGCTGTAACCTGGAACAAATTCAATTAGTGCAGAGTTATGTCCCCTCATTGGTAGTTTGGACCCATTTCAGAAGCTTTCCTCTAAACCTGTCACATTTAGGAATGTTAATAGGCAAAGAATAATATAGGTATTGTCATTCGAGCCCCATAAAAGTAAATTCAGACCACCATGAGAGCACATGCAAGGCTAGAAATTTCCAGCTATAGGACAATTTGTCCTTGATGGCTCAGAAAGAGGCAAATAAAACAGCTGCTTGTTAAGTTATGGTACCATGTTGGAAAAAAGTCAGAGATTAGTGTTTTGACCATTAGCCCTCACTCTAGAAAATATTATTTTTATGGAAATGAAAAGGAATCGGTTTCTTCTACAACACTCACGAGGGCAAAACTAAAAAAAAAATAGGGCCATGAAAGCACCAAGCAAGGACAGACATAAATAAATAGTCCTGCTGCCTCCATGTTTCACATAACAGTCACCTCCAAGAGCTGTGGGCCTCTGTGTTAGGCGTCCAAACTAAACACATGGAAGTTTGCTTAGCCATAAATTAACAGCTTGACAGTAAAAGTGTTCAAACTAATTTGTCAAACCTTGCATGTTTTTTTTTCCATCCTTTAAATTCATTGAAGCAGTTTTTTATGTCTTTCCACAAGCCTTCTGTACCTTGCAGGATTCTGGAAAGATAACTCCTGGAACCTCCAGCTGTAAATCATCTTTGATGAAACCAAAATCCATCAGTTCCCCAGCACAGAAATAGGCCTGAATTAATTCCCACCCAGACACAATTCATCTCTGTGGGTTGCCGTCAGGGGACTGGGCTCTGAAAAACCTTCAGTCATCAGATCAACATTCAAAGCTCATGAACAACTACTATTTTTGTTAATTCAGCAGTCATGTTTTGCTAAAGTGGAATAATTACTATTGACACGTTTTTGCCAAACATGCCACTGTAGAATAAACACGGTGATGCCTTTAAGCTTCTAACAAACAAATGTCTTGAATATGGAGGCAGCACCACTGTATGGTGCCTGCTCAGAAGAATAATCACTTGCAACTGAAGGGGCTATTTCTTTATATTCTTTCACATGCATGCACTAATGTCCAAATCTGGATTTCTTAAAAAGAATAACCACAAAGGCTGAGCAGCAAATAATAGTACAGATTCTTTCTTTGACATCAAAGCTGGGGTTACACATGGCATGATTTATTTATATATATAAATATATATATATATATTTTTTTTTGCACACTTTTACCAACATTTCCCAGTTGGGGACAGTCTTCATCAGTCTGCATAAGTTGGGGTCAGTCGGCAGAATGAGTTTGCACTAAAATATTGTAGTGTGAGAGGGGATAAAGGATGGAGTCTGGAAACTGTGTGAAGAGAACCGACCTGATCTGACCTCACTTTTGGGCAAACAAACTGATATAAATATTTTTAGATTAACTCTTTATGTGGTCGGGTTGCGTAAATTTAGCCGTCCGGTGTTACCAACAGTCAATTAAGAAGAAAACACAGGCAAAGTTGTCGTTTTCATCTAATCAAGGATGGGGCTGCAGTTCATTAGCTGTTTTTCATATTTTGTAAGTAGATTGGCCAGAATTGCAAGACACACGTTGCACCAAGAACTGTGCCACGCTGGAACATGTACGCACCCCCCTACCAGTAGTCAAAATTATCTTCCACAGTCCCTCCAACACGGTCTTAATGACTGGTCCCACAACGTTAATTCACTTCACACCGAAAAGTAGAAGGTGTAAGGTCAGATGATATCTATGTCACATCTACTTCTCACAGACATCTGTTTACATGTAGTCAGCTTTATTTTTTACAATTATTATAGATGTTTTAAGGCTATAAAAGCCCTCACCACACACTTTATACACTTCTCTCAGGAGAATGACTTTTGGGGGAGATAATGCCAACTGGATATAAACTTCTTCCCAAGAACTCCAAGAGGCTTCACACTTGTTTGGGTGAGTAAATGAACATAAACAAATGCTAAAAATAATGGCCAGGTTAAAAAATTTTTTTTAAAAACTTTCCCTTTAAGTAATTTATTTAGTAGAAGGCAGCGTAAGAATCGCATTGCTATTAGTGAATCAGAGGCAATAAATTTGCATATCATGAATATTGATGAGTAAGACTTGTAATCCTGTCATTTGCCCATACTAACTCCTCCAACAAACTGCAACCTCCTGAGAGAGGAGCGTTAGAGGATTTGTTCCACAGAAAATGACTAGCAAGACATTCATTCATACTGGAGGCCAGGTCAGATTTATTGAAAAGATTAATGAATGGGACTTTTAAAGGTCTCATTTACTAGTATTTTAATTAATTGTTCCATGTTCTCTGGTACGAAAGAATGCCGTCACTCTGTTTGAGTGAAAAAAAATTCTTTCCCTCACTATTTTTAGTGTATTTCAGTGTTTTCCAACATGGTACCACTAGCATTTTAGCTAACATTTGGAAATGTTTTTCAGTGGACGGGGAGAAAAAGCATGATTTGGGGGCTTGCTCATTAAGATTGATGACATGCAAGTTTCTGTCCTCTGCTTGGCTAACTTCAACAGCACTGTTACACTATCTCCATTTGCTATTATCAGAAAAGTGTATTGTGAAACTTTAATCTTGCCGGTATTTGTACTTAGATAGAGTTTACCCCCCAGTTTAGGCTGCATTTCCAAACAAGACAAGAGTGCAGCATGACAGGGCCGTTACTGGGCTCACACTGAGCCAGTTTCAGTATGATTAAGCCTACAGAGCTACAGACTTTTATACGCCACACACATAGTCAGAAATAGATTTTGCGCTGCGCTCTTTCCTCTTTGCTACTTAATAAAAAAAAATTGTTTTTTCTCTGCTTAGTAATGCTTAGGAGCTGGTGTTCCACCTTTTGGCACAGATCCATGTTTTAAATCCAGCTTCAACGCAAAGCCAGTACTGTAAGGTCCATAGCCATAAAATCAATGCGCTCAAAGTGACTGATCAAATCACTAACCGAGCATAGCATTTTCCCGGTAGTGCACCAAAAACAAATTCCTACCATTTCTTCTTCAACTCCTCTTCCATGGGTAAAAAAAATGGAGCGTTGATGAATTATCTCCACAAATACAGAACATGTTGTGCCATGTTATAGAGTTGATAACTGTTAGCTTCTCGTAGCTTCAGCTCCTTAGCCAAAACAATGCAGCCCTCCTGTGGGTGGACTCATTTGAGATTACGTTAGATGGAATGGCTTTTCTTAGAAGGTTTTCACATGGTACGGGAGTCCGTACTCCGATACCGTATTTGGTCAAAATCCACTTATTTCATACCATGTGAACGCAGCCTGGACCATGCCAGGATACGGCCAGAGAGACCTGCCTTGGAGGTGGTATCGGAGTCCAGGTACGAGTGGATATGGATCATGTGAACACAAGCCGTATTCTGGCCGTCCCTAACACAATAGGCGCGCTCCACTCGGAAATGACGACACCGCCGGCCGAAATTACACATTCCCCTCGCGACCATAAAAATACCAAAACAACGCGATTCAAGCATCCCACAGCAACACAGGAGGTTACAAAACGGTGGATTTACTACAACACTCACCCTGTAGATGGCTTCAGGTAGCATTTGACCATAGTTGACCTGCTTCTGAGGAAAAAAACAACGCATGGGCGGGGCTTCCTCTGTTGCCGCACATTCTGAACTATTGCTGATCGTGGCTCGGCTTTATTAGCTAGATAAAGCTAGACAACGTTGACATCGGGTGCATCAGCGCCCATTATTCAGATGCGTTCTGAGTTTGGGGAGTTTAACCATTTGCTCCAGGAGCTGCTTATGGATGAGGTTCGTTTTCAGCGCTACTTCCGTCTGTCCCGCGCCTAATTTTACGACCTCCTCGGCCGCATCGGAGCTTAAATGTCCTACAAGGACACCAACTACAGCTTCTCTCTTCCTCCTTAGGAGCGCCTGTCCATCTGTCTTCGGTAAGTGTTATTTCAGATTTTTTAAATCTGCGTTTGTTGAAAATGTTTTCATTGGACCCGCACTTCATTCAAGATACGTGTATAGTGACATAACTACAGTGAGACGCTCTGATTGGCGCACTGCGTTAACTGCGTTGATTCCGTCAAAAGTTCAGCTTGCTGAACTTCTGCGTTGCTGCGTTGCCGTATGTAACGCAAGTGAAGTTGACGGAGCTAACGTACACAAAGCACCACAGAAACTTCGACGGACCTCTGACGTACTCTACCATAGACTTTACATGTAAATTTGCCGCAACTGACGCTGATGCATGGGCTTCGTCTGAATGCAGCATTAGACTCAAGCGTTTTCTGGTGATGCAGGGAATTGAGTTTGGTGAAAATATTCACATCCAGCATGCTCATACAACTCTAAAGGGATTGTACATATATAAAAAAATGTTTTCATGATTTTCAGTGAAGGAGACCTTTAAGAAGGTGTTTTGGTCCCTTTGTAGTTTTCATTCAAAACGTTATGTTTGGTTATAAACAAAAGCTGAACATTACTCTGAACTTGGTGGCAGCATCATTCTGTGGAAATCCTTCCTTTAAGCAGGAACATAGTGTCAGGGTCTCCGGGGCCAGGGACTCAAACGCAGACTAGAGTAGTTGGTGACTAGTGAAGTTTATTTTATACACAGCAGCAATAGTGATAAGGCTGGTATCTTTCGTGGCTCCGGGAGTGGTGGTGTGACTCCGACTCGGGCTCTGGTTCCAGGTTTGTAGTTGGTGGTGCTGGCAGGTGGCTGGTTCAGGCTCGATTTTGGTGGTCTGTGATTTAGCAGAGCAAAGGTTAAAACAGAATCTTGAGAAAACACAAGAATTAGTTTAGGTGCGGCTGGCGTGTCTCACAGTTACTGATACAACGATCCGGCGGGGTCTGGAGGGTTGGTCTGAGTTTAAATAGGTGCACTGATGAGGTGATGAGTTGCAGGTGAGTTGACTGGAGCTCCAGTGGCCACGCCCACCAGCAGCTTCCAGAGGGAAGCATACACACACTGGGCAGGAGGTTCTGATCATGGCCTGTGGGTTGTGACAGTACCCCCTCCCCGACGAGCGCCTCCAGGCGATCCTCCAGGCGATCCTCCAGGCCTCTCCGGATGAGCGCGATGGAAGCGCCGGACGAGGGTGGCGTCCAAAATCTGCCGCCTGGGGACCCAGCTCCTCTCCTCGGGACCATAGCCCTCCCAGTCAATCAGATATTGCAGGCCGCGGCCCCGGCGGCGAGAATCCAAAATCCGGTGAATAGTATACGCTGGCTGGTCATCGACAAGCCGGGCGGGTGGAGGGGCTGGCGGAGGAGGGAGCAGCGGGCTGATGAGGACAGGCTTAAGCAGGGAGACGTGAAAGCTCGGGTGGACCCTCAGAGAGCGGGGCAGCTGGAGGCGGACGGTCACGGGGGTGATCACTCTCTCGATCACAAAGGGACCAATAAACTTGGGTGACAGTTTCTTAGACGTAGCTTTAAGTGGAAGATCCCTTGTGGAGAGCCATACCTTATCACCCAAAAAATAGTTGGGTGCAGGAGTGCGATGACGGTTGGCTTGGCGTTGGTTTTGGGCCGATGCCCTGAGCAGGGCGGCGCGCGCTCTGTGCCAGGTGCGATGACATCTCCGAATGTACGCTTGGACCGAGGGGACTGTCAACTCTCTCTCCTGAGTGGGGAACAGGGAAGGTTGAAAACCATACACACATTGAAAGGGTGACAGACCTGTGGCAGATGTGGGGAGAGTATTGTGCGCATACTCCACCCATGGGAGCTGAGATGTCCAGGATGAGGGATTGGAGGATGCCAAACAGCGCAGGGTGGTCTCCAGCTTCTGATTAGCCCTCTCTGCTTGACCGTTGGCTTGAGGACCTGATGAACATGTTGGATATGTTCTGCTTGGTTCTGGGAAAAAATTAGGATGTCATCGAGGTAGACAAAAACGAACCTGCCCAGCATGTCCCTCAATACATAATTTACCAGACATTGAAACACAGCAGGTGCGTTAGTGAGGCCGAATGGCATTACTAGGTACTCAAAATGTCCCAGGTGTGTGTTAAACGCGGTCTTCCACTCATCCCCCTCACGGATCCGTACCAAATGGTAGGCGTTCCGCAGATCTAGTTTTGAGAAGATGGTGGCTCCTTGGAGGGACTCAAAGGCAGAATTCATGAGGGGAAGAGGATATTTATTCTTTACCGTAATGTCATTCAGTCCTCTGAAGTCGATGCAAGGCCTAAGGGATCCATCCTTTTTCCCCACAAAAAAGAACCCGGCTCCCAGTGGTGAAGAGGAGGGTCGAATGATGCCCGCTGCTAGTGAGTTGGTGATGTACTCCTCCATAGCTGCGCGCTCAGGTCGGGAAATGCTATACAGACGACTTCGGGGAAGCGTGGATCCTGGTAGCAGGTCAATAGCGCAGTCATATGGTCGGTGCGGGGGTAGAGATAAAGCCCGTTGTTTACAAAAAACCTCTGAAACCTTGTGGTAGTCCTCGGGAACCCCAGACAGGTCCGGCAGGTCTGGTTTGGGTCTCTGGTTAGTAGTGACAGGGGGCAAGGCAGAGCGCAGACAACTGGCAAGACAGGTGGGACTCCAATTACTGACAGTAGCTGTGATCCAGTCAATGTTCGGGTTGTGCTTAATTAACCAGGAATGCCCCAAAACCAGAGGTATGTAAGGGGAATCAATAACAAAAAACGAAAGAAGCTCAAAATGGTTACCTGACAGCTGAAGCTGGACTGGACTGGTACGGGTGGTTATTCGGGCCAGCAGTCTCCCATCGAGCGTGTTTGCCTCCAGTGGTTTCTCCAGTAACTCCGTGGGAAGCCCCAGCTGTCTGACGAGCGTGGTGTCTAAGAAACTCTCGTCAGCTCCAGAGTCAATGAGTGCCAGGAGTTCGAGTTTTTGGTCTTTCCAGCAGATGGTGGCATGCAGCTGGGTTCGAGAGCGCGTCGACAGAGGTACGGTGGTTCGGCTCGCTAGGATTCCTCCTCTCGCTAGCGAGCCCTTCGGTTTAACAGGCAGCGGGGACAGGTGGCGAGGTAATGACCGGGCTGTCCGCAGTAGAGGCAGGAGTTGGTGGCTAGCCGTTGCTCCCGTTCCTCCGTGTTAAGCTGGTTCCGTCCCAGCTGCATCGGTTCGCCGCCGGGGTTCTCCTCTCGCCGCGTAGGTTCCTGTGGCTGAGCTGGGCAGGAAACAGGTTGGGGCCACCCCGAACCTGGGGAATCCTCTCTCCGGCGGGAAGTGACGTCATCACTGGGATTTCGCCGCTTCTCCCTTTGACGCTCACGGCAGCGATTGTCTATGCGGATCGAAAGTGCAATTAATTCATCCAACTCCTTGGACACAGGGTGAGAAACTAACTCGTCCTTAAGTAGCTCACTCAACCCGTTTACAAATACAGCCTGCAGAGAAGCCCCGTTCCACTCACTCTCAGCTGGCAATGTATGGAATTCAATAGCATATTCTGCCACGCTCCTACGTCCTTGGCGGAGAGAGAAGAGTCTCATGGAGGCGTCCTTACCTTGAACTGGATGGTCAAATACCTTACTCATCTCAGCGGTAAAGGACGCGTATGTGGCGGTGGTTGGGTCCAGTCTCCTCCAGCGAACAGAAGCCCAATCTAGCGCGGATCCCCTCAGCAGTCCGATCAGGTAGGCGATCCTCGCTCTCTCAGAAGCATATGTGAGTGGCTGGAGATCAAACACAAGGCCACACTGCATGAGAAATGTTTTACATTTGCCGGGGTTCCCATCATACCTTTCTGGGGGGGAAACCCACGGTTCCCTGGCGGGGTTGTGTACTGAGGGAGCGGCAGGGACGGCTGAGGCGGCTGGAACTGCTGGAGCAGCCGGAATGGCTGGAACTGGAGATGGATTCATAAGTGTGCCCTGGAGAGTCGTCATGTTGGTGGACAGGGTCTGGAGATGTTTCATAATATCCTGGAGTGCGGAGCTGTGTTGGTCCAGGATTGCGGCCTGCGTGGCCACGGCATGGCGAACCGGCTCTAAGTCCGCTGAGTCCATACTGGCCGGATCGTTCTGTCAGGGTCTCCGGGGCCAGGGACTCAAACGCAGACTAGAGTAGACTAGTGGATAGTGAAGTTTATTTTATACACAGCAGCAATAGTGATAAGGCTGGTATCTTTCGTGGCTCCGGGAGTGGTGGTGTGACTCCGACTCGGGCTCTGGTTCCAGGTTTGTAGTTGGTGGTGCTGGCAGGTGGCTGGTTCAGGCTCGATTTTGGTGGTCTGTGATTTAGCAGAGCAAAGGATAAAACAGAATCTTGAGAAAACACAAGAATTAGTTTAGGTGCGGCTGGCGTGTCTCACAGTTACTGATACAACGATCCGGCGGGGTCTGGAGGGTTGGTCTGAGTTTAAATAGGTGCACTGATGAGGTGATGAGTTGCAGGTGAGTTGACTGGAGCTCCAGTGGCCACGCCCACCAGCAGCTTCCAGAGGGAAGCATACACACACTGGGCATGAGGTTCTGATCATGGCCTGTGGGTCGTGACACATAGAATCTGATTATAGGTGATGGACAATGGAAGGAGCTAAACACAAAGTGATCACGGATTAAAACAGACAAATATATTTGTTTCTTTTTTTTATGCTGACTTGCTAACTTCAGCCCTCAGAAGAAACTCTCAGCTTAGCCCTTGATAAAAAACGTCCCCTTTCTACTCAGAAACCTCACATCCAGTGCATGACACATGCTAACTTCCATCTCTCATCGTCACATACAGATCCATTTTCACTACCCTACCCCCTTTTGCGTATTTGTGTGTGGTCTGCATGGGTCTGAATGCGTGTGCATGTCTGTGCCGTACTCAAAGAAAAAGATAGGCACACAAGGATAAAATCCAGCAAACCCCCTCTAATTCCTGCATTCATTTATGGCTCTCAGATATATGCCATGCTTAGCCTAAACAAATGGTCCTTTGTCACTGACAGCAGCCTTTGATCACAATGAATCGGATTCACTGTCTAGCTGCCATACCGGATCTGCCCTTCATCACTTCTGCAGCACACGCAGGCACACACACACACACACCTATACACACACACACACAAACACACACCCCTAATGCTGATGTGTTCTGCTGCACTTTAACAGATACACTTTAACAGATACACTTTAACAGATACACTTTTTAAACGCTATACCCCATTTCAATTTATTCTGAACTTTTGAACCTTACAACACCCGGTCATTCCACAGGCTCTACTGGGTTACTGACAGCTGTGGGGGAACTATTAAGCACAGGGAGGAGAATGGTTAGAGTCAAAGCTCTTGGATCAACCAGTAGCAATCAGAGAGGAAGGTTATTCAAGCTGATGTGACCCCCTCTGTGCAAACTACCAAGGTCCTTGCTGGGTGATATTCTCACCTGTCGACGTCCTTGCTGGAGATCATTTTCTGCAGAGTTAATCCCAAAAAAAATGCTACACTTTGGGTTGGTGGGCTTGAATTTGAGTGGTAGTGGTGGCATTCCTTTTAGGTTGTCAGCCAGTGGGACATGCAAATACGTGCAGTGGTGGTGTAGGGTGATTTAGTATGTTGCTACTGGCCTGTGGGATTGACAGTAACACCGGCTGACTTGGATGCATGGTGGGGGGGGGGAGATTGCCGGCACTTGTGTAACAGAGAGACACAGGCAGGTACTGTTCTCCTGCTGAGCTCGAAACAAACCGCTGTTGACATCCCTGTCACCAACGCTCATTTCCAGTGTTCAATGAGATTAGACTCAACTGGCGGCGGTAGAGACAGAGGCATCAAATTAAGCGAAAGCGGCTGACAGCGAGCATGTTCGGTGCACCGGCTTTCTGCAGGCTGTTTTCTTACGCTTTGCTTCGAATTAAATGTTATCTTTCAGCCTGCATTCCAAGAGGAGGGATCAAAGATTAATCTCAGGGCAGATCTGGAGAGCTGTTTGAAGAGGGAGTGCACCAAAAGGAAGAAAATGTGGGTTGAAAACATCTGAACTTAAAGTTCGACTTACAAGACCGATTTCATCATTCAGTTTTAACTTCTCCACACTATGGTTTGGTGACATGGGTATAATTCATGGCTCAGGTTCAGTTACTGCGCTGAACACGTGCAGATATCAAATTCCCGCTCTTTTGCTTATGCACGTTTACACCGAGACATTATCCCTCACATGCACGTAAATAAACACAACGGCCGACCCAGCTAAAGGTTCACACATAGACATTTTAACATACTGAAGTTGTCAGGGAAATTGAGAGGAAATGACACAGGGCATATTTTCACAAATCTTCCCTGTTGGCATGCTCTGCACTGGCATGGGGCCTGTCAGAAGCCTGTCTCTTCGGTTTAGCCATCAGACACAGCCAGAGTGCCAAACAGACTTGGATGTACTGTACATGTCCGAAGACATAGTGAAATTTCAGCAGAAAGATGTGTGCATGTGGAATTTTTGAGAGAGAGACGATAAAGAGAAAGCAGCAGATGAGAAAAGTACAAGAAGAGGTTTGATCTAACTGAACGCTGTGCTGCCAGCTCTCCTCTCTAAAATAGAAATGTAAAGCTCGGTGCCTGCACCTCTTTCACCAGATCTGTAACCCAAACCGTTAGGCTCAGGGCTCTGCACGTCATCTCAGCTTTGCAAAACTGACTTTGATGAGGTGGCTGATGGCCAAAACAGGCAGCCCATGCATCTGTCAGGTTCACTGGGTCTCTGCTTTGGTCCTGATGGATGTCTCCTACAAACCCCCTGCTTTGCTGCTACTGCTTTCCTAAACACACTCACAGTCCCCAGCTGGGAAAGACATCCCGCTGCTTCATAGACACTTTGCTGTTCTGCCTGCTCTCCTGTGAAACCATCTCCCGTCACACAGGAAGCTTAATTATCACACTATACACACCATATTACCAAACTATCTGAGAAAATCAATGCTAGGATCACCAGCTGCCAGTATCCACACAACATGTGTGTGGATATAGCCTCTTACCCCAGCACCGTTATGGTGCAGGGGGCCCAGCAAACCACGGTGAGGGCAGCTGAAATGAAACTGGGGAGTGTCCCTTCCCTCTGTCCAGGAACTGTTTCAGAGCTGCTGCAGGAAAAGGACTGTAAATACTGACAGAGACAGTCTTTCTATGAACTATTTCAAGAGAAAAATCAAACCAAAAGACTGGACAAGTTCAAAAATGAATTTTTTTTTGGTTTATCAGGTTCCTCGGGTGTCGAGCATCAATTTATCAATATTTTGGGGTTACTTTGTTTGTAAATCTCACAGTAGATCTCACAGGTATTGATTAATTTTCCGGGATGTATACAAATTTATTGGAAAGCAAACCCTAACTGAAACCACCACCTTCAGGAACAAGCCTTCGGCCTTCCTGATGTATCTATCAGTGCAGTTCTCATTCAGAGCGGTCAGGCTATACGCCCACCCCGCAATCATCACTGACACCTGCTCTCTCCCTACAGCTGAACTTCAGCCACACTGTAGTAACACTCCACTTTAAATCTCCAGTAACGGCGTAACATTAGGAAAGGTAATTACTCCGTTACCTAGAAAATTACGCTGTTAGCGCAAACGTCTTTACAAACAATACTGTCCACTACCCACAGCTGGGTTTGGGGGTAAAGCTCCTAGTCACCCGCCTTATTGCTGGTGGCTCATCTGAGATCTACCAACAGGACATTATCATTATTATTATCCTCATTATTCATTATTTCAAGCTTAGCCTCAGATATTGAATATACAAAATGCATTTCTGTATTAAACTTATTTTTTTTTTGTCTGAATTAATAGTGTAATATTAAAAGTTTGGTTTTCTTGTCACCCCTATTTCACTCCAGGTGTGGAACAGATACGGCCCGGTGTCCGTACAGCTGCCCCATAGACAAAAACATGGAGTCCAGTCAGTATTCAGACCAGCAGCGGTGTGGTCCAGGGGCTGATGCAGAGCTACTTACATTTTTCAGATTACGTTTCTTTTTTTTTTACGGACGCCGGATGTATTTTTAAATGAAGTTAAAGATTTTGCACGAGTCTGACAGGGACTGAGTCATGATCCAGCCAAGTTGATCCGGTATGTTTCAAAATAAAACTGGTACAAGCAAATGGGTAATGCTTATGATTACAAGCTCCTCTCAGTTGTTATCATGTGAACTTGCATGAACTGCCAAGATATGGTGCTCTTGCTGGAGCAAACCTCCGGAGATGTTCCACACATAAATCACAGCCGGTGCGAATTCCAGTCCATGTAGCAGCAATATAGACTCTTGGCTGCATCGGCTGAGAGTATTTTATCATTTTAATATCCTGTTTGTTAATGTGTGTATATGTGTCTTTGTGCTTTTGGTTTTTAATGGGCTCATACTGACACATCTCTGTGCAAATGAAGGCCCTAATGAAGGGTTCCCCAAATCCAGGCCTTGAGGGCCAGTATACTTCAGGTTTTAGTTCTTTCCCTGGTTAAATACACCAGAATCAAATGACGGCTCATTAGCAGCAGGGTTATAATAGTTTTAAAATTTTCATTAGTTTTAGTTTTTGTTTAGTTTTGACTTCAGATTTCAAATTCTGTTTTAGTTTTAGTTAGTTTTTACCATTTGTTAGGTAGTTTAGTTAAGTTTTAGTTTTTTGAAAATGTTTAGTTTCAGTTTAGTTTTTATTAGTTTCAGTTTTAGTTTTAGTCTTTTCGTTAAACAAGTTGTGTAACGGGGCAAGACACAAAAATGTATAACAAAATCTCTGAAAATGATTATGCTTTTTTGAAACTGTATTGACATAGGCCAGATTAAAAACCATAGAAATCAGGCAAGTATTAAAGAAATATGGCAGTTATGTAAACACAATAACAACACGTGTGCATTAACAAGCCAAACAATTAATGCAGGTGCTACAGTTCTATAAAAACACTGAGTGGCAACACAACAAAACGAAAGCCAAGCCATCTCTCAACCTTTGCTGACATGACGCTAGGCGGACTACAACAACACAGACGACTTGACTGACATGTTGGGATAATGCAGTACAGCCAGTAAAAAACCACCAACAACCAGAAACTGGAGAAGGATTATTTGTCCACCAACACAGCGGATACACGCACAACCTACAATAGCTGCACAACTCCGGTGTAACACCGGCTCCCATTGCTGTTGTTTGCAGTCTGCAGTCACAGTCTTCGCTTATTTGTTAGGCGCCGTAGCTCACCTGTTATGAAGTTGTTGTTTTTTTATCAAGGCAATTTGTACAACTAAAAAGGCACAACACAGATGATCACATCTGTTTCTGGTGACAACGTGAGAGCAACATAGAAATAATTCTTCTAGACTTTATGATGCACTATATGAAACGAAAACTAAGCACATTTTCTCATTAAATTTAATTCGATTTAGTTAGTTTTGTGAGCACTCATAACAGTTTCCCTTTGTTTTCATTTTGCTTCAAATTCTCGTTTTCATTTTTAGTTCAGTTAACAGTTACTTCTAGTTTTCGTTATTTCGTTCGTTTTCGTTTACAATACTAACACTGGTTAGCAGGCCTCTTCCGAACTTTGCCATGCTGAGAAGGAAGTTGGACAATTTTAATCAGCTGTGTTGTAGCAGACACACATCTAAAACTGGTAGGGCCTTGAGGCCATGAGTTGGGGACCCCTGTCCTAACGGATTAATAAAGTGACTTTAAATTTGAATTGAATTTGAATTAACAAAAGTGAGATTTTAGTTATCAATCCCAAAGACAAGAGAGATAATTTTACCAAAACTGCAGAGTTTCAAACCTTCTCAATGTCCGAGGAATCACGGGCATCCTCGTTGACTCTAACCCCTCCTTTCCACTGGACGTGTAAACAGCACATTGTAGGAGCAGCACGTCATGCAGCTGATAGCCACCGCTGTAGTCCATAGAACCCTTTCCACCGGTCATGAAAGCAGCGCGAGTCTGCCCCGTTGTGGGAGCGCCATGTCGCGGCACTTTTTGGATAGGGGAAGATAGGAAATGAGACGGCTCAGCATCAGTAATTTTCAAAATAAAAGAAAAATGCTGCTTTCCGGTTGTTTTACTTAAAAAAATTCACTACCTGTGCAGCCCGATGAGAAGTCAGTACCTCGCGGGAGGATCTCATTTGTGTTTTATCATGGACGACGAATGGTTGATCATTGAAGTGGAGAAGCACTCATTCCTGTTTGACCCCAGTCACACTTTTTATACAGACAATGTCAAGAAGGATAAAGCATGGAGTGACGTATCTGCTGTTTTGGGGCAAGATGGTGAGTTTATGCTACTTATTAATGTGATTCTTTTTTTCCCCCATTCTATATGCACCCTTTTCAGTTATGTGAGCTAAAAAAAAGGGGCCTTGACGTTTTAATAATTAAACTATGATGAACTACCAAAAGAAATACTGTTTCATGCTCTCTCTGTGAGAGCTGCTTCCCTGCTACTACGTGCCTCATACGCTCCAGGTGGAAAGGGCCAAGCAGCAGAATACGCAAGCGAAAAGTGCGGCTCCTTTAACATGCTTCTTATGCATCCGGTGGAAAGCCCAGGTTAGCCAGATTTTATTCCAAACATAAATGATCTAATAAAGTGTTAAGTAAAGTGTAGCACACTTTCAACAACAGGGTAATTCAATGTGCTTTACATGATTTGGTAATAAAGTAAGGACAGTAGGGCTGAACGATTTTGGAAAATAATCTAATTGCGATTTTTTTTCTTCAATATTGCGTTTGCGATTTAATGTGCAATTATTTTTGTGGGGCTTTTGTCATGCAATCAAAAATATTGTGTATTATAAACAGATTTTTATACATATTTATTCTGTTCCATAAGATTATTTACTTATTTTAAGACAAAGGCAAATATTAACAACTTTATCTACTTTTAATCATCACACTCGATGGTCATCGGTGTTGTTCTGCAATCAAGGTTTTCTTCCTTTTGATCCCAGCTAATAATTCCCTCTGGCTGCAATGTTTTCCTCCGTGTGGTTATCCAGGAAGTAGCATGCTTGAAGCAACAAGCTCTGATTTTTAATTCTCCATCGATCTAATGCACTTTCAGATTCTGGTATGGCTCCGTGGAGCGGTTTGATCTCAGGTCAGTTGTTGCAAAACACTCCGCTGTTTTCGGTGCGGCTTTAAGTTTCTGTCGGCATTTTTTATACAGCGCAAGTAAAATGTGGCTAAAATGTGTGTGAGAGATTGAATCCTAGCTTATTCATCATGGTTAACAAAGCATTCTTTTGGCTATAAAACCCGTTATAGCACGAATTATTTCAGTGTGCCGTTTTTTTATGTTCCTAAGGAGCGATTCTTTCAAACAGCTCGGTCAGCGATCCCTGTCGCCTCGAAGTTTGTTTACTTGAAATTTAAACACTGGTGGCGGTCAGTTTAGCGGTGCAACTCTCATATATGGTGGTGTGATGTTTTTAGGTGTTGATAAAGGTTTTTACTGTAGCCTACCTCGTGAGGCAGCAACAATACCAAGACCGGTTCTGCATAATACCTGGCGTTGCGCAGCATCAACGTTTTCATAGCAGATATAATTTCTTACAACTGATGTACTGTTCCTCTTTGGTACAACTATTGTGTAGTGTTGGATTCTGTTAAGCTTTTGGTCATTTTATAACTGGTTAAAGTGCACCGTTTTCTTCTCTCCCTGCATTGTTTGCAAGTCACGTGACTTTAGCAGATATGTTTACATCAAGTCAAATCGCAGCCTTTGCGATTAGGAAATCGCATTTTACCAAATCGCGATTTAATTGCATATGCAATTAATCGTTCAGCCCTAAAGGACAGTAGAGAATACACAGACCTTAAATAATAAGATGATGGCAACAAAATAACAGCATATAACAGAGACACAAAACATATGGTATATAAGAACCATACTCAAAGGCAGCTCTAAACAGAGCTCAATGATTTAGCAACTTTGCTGTCATATGGAAGTCTGTTCCAGATATGAGTAGCATAGTAACTGAAAGTTGTTTGTCCATGCCTAGTTCTGATTCTAGGGATTTTGAGTACCTGAGAGGTCTGGGACGTTGGTATCGTGTCAGTAGATCTACAGCATACTTTGGTGCAAAGCCATTCAATGATTTATAAACTAGTGAAATTATTGTGACGTCTATTATTTGAGCTACAGGGAGCCAGTGTAAGGACTGTAGAACTTGGGTAAATGGTAAATGGACTGGACTTATATAGCGCTTTTCTAGTCTTACTGACCACTCAAAGCGCTTTACATTGAAGCCGCATTCACCCAATCACACTCGCATTCATACACCGACACCCAACATGGCTCGGTAGGACAATGTAGAATTTGGGGGGTTAAGTGCCTTGCCCAGGGGCACATCAACATGTGACTGGAGGAAGCTGGAATTGAACCTACGACCCTCCGATTGCAAGCCAACTACTCTACCACTGAGCCACAGTCGGGTAATGTGCTCTACTTTCCTGGTTCTAGTAAGGACACGAGCAACATGGATTAGTTTTTCGGGGTCCCGTTGTAGCATTGGTCCTTTAATCCTAGAAACGTTTTTCAGGGGAAAGGAGGCTGACCTTGTTATTATCTAGATGTAAACTTGTAGGTTCAGGTCTGAGTCCATTATTACACTCAGATTTCAGGCCTGATCATTTGTTTCTAACTGTACTAACTGATGCTGTGTGCTTACTATTGACCTTTCCTCTTCAGATGTAAAGATAATTACTTCAGTTTAGTCTCTGTTTAGCTGGGGAAAGTTGTGGCACATTTATTTATTGATTTATTGAATGCTTTTATTTAGGGTTTGGATTGGTTCATAGCTACCTGGTGACATTTTAATGTAAACTGTGTCATCTGCATAATTATGGTAACTAATCTAATCGGTTGTTATAATCTGGGCTAGTGGGATCATCTAGATATTAAATAGAAGAGGCCCCAGGAATGAGACCCGGGGGACCCCACATATGATTTCTGTTCGTTTAGATGTAAAGTTTCTTGTTGAAACAAATAGCCCCTGTTCTTAAGATAAGACTCAAACCAGCAAAGTACTGTACCAGAGAGACTGACCTAGCTCTCCAGTCATTACAGTAGTATTTTATGATCAACAGAGTTAAATGCACTGAGATCCAACAGAAGCAACACTGTGATTTTACCACTGTCTGTATTTATGCAGATGTCATTGAAAAATTTGACAAGGGCAGTTTCAGGCTGTGGTGAGCACAGAAACCAGACTGCAAAATACTGAAGCAGATGGTCATTGTTTAGAAAATATTTAACTCTTTAAACTGAGATTTTTCAATGATCTTGCCGATGAACAGGAGATATGCCTGTAGTTCTGCATTAACGTGTTATCTTAAGAACTAACAGAGTATTAAAAAAAAATGTCCAATCAGTTTTTATCAGAAACACATGATACCATTGCTTATGGTTTTAATATCTGTTGTAGTGTTTTACGCTAATATTTTTAGTCTTTCAAGCACTAAATTGTGAAATCCATGCTGAAGACAAACAGCCAAAGGAGAAAAGAGAAGTTAGCCCACTGCTGTCAGAGTGTATGGAGGCCTCATAGGAAAGACCTGGGGCCAAAGCCACCTTTACCATAGTCCTGTCTGTAGCAGGGACAGTGGCATGACTACAAACAAGGACACGCATCTGTGCTGCACTTTTGCCGGTATACAATTGTGTTTGTTTACATCGCTCTGTTGGTTTCTGCAAGGGGACCTTTGATTATCCTGTCCTGAGGGAGTCATCTCCCTGGGGAGTGTGGATGATTAGCCTGTGGTTATAGCCTGTCACCAATTCTCATGTGTCACACATGCACACACACAAACATCACACACACTTTGCACACACAGGCAAGGAGAGATACGTTTTACATGCACTCCCCGAGCAGAGTGAGGTCACTCGGTTCTCTATTTCAAAGAAGTCAGGGTCGCTGCTGAGCCAGCCAAGGCCCCTGTGGATGCAACTAGTCATGTGTGATTTTCCAGTTCAGTGCTTCATGATGAGCAGGTCTGGCCGTGGCTCGGCCCCCAGGGCTCGGCCCGCAGAGAGACTGGCAGCCTTGGAGCTCGTCCTCCTTCTGCTCCAGCCTTGTCTTATCATTGGGAATGAAAGCCCATCACAGAACTGCCGAACTGCGCTGCAGTCATCATCCTCCTTTGGTCCCTCAACCCTACCAGTCCTGCTAAATTGTGCTTACCCACACCATTATTAGACTCATTATAGACCCATCGGAGTGGCTTTCAGCCTGTCACAGCCATTCAACTATATCTTCAGCTTGACTTGATTTCCTCTGACAGGCTTTTTTTGAACTAAAAGGCTGGGAAGGCGGGTCACAGAGATGTGAGTCTGGAGAAAAATACATCATGAAGAGAAAAAGCAAAGGATTCAGGGACTGGTTCAAAACACTAATTTGCTTTATCACAGGGCATTATACATTTAAATATATTTTCTAGATATTTCTGTATTGGCAAAAACCTTGGCAAAAAACGTCATATTTGCAGCTTGTTGATACATTTTTGAACATGGTTGCCTTTCAATTTAACTGTGCTTGGCAAACAGTTGCAGGCTCACTTAGATGTCCAATTACCTGTTAACTGCTTGATCCCTCATCTTTTCATTTCACAAGTTGTGTTCCTGCTCAGCCTTTCACTGCATCTTTCATTCTGCCGTCAGGAACATGAGAGGGAATTCCACTGGAGGAAGGAAAATTTGATTAGTAAAGGCTCAGAGACATGTGTACCAGTGCTCCCTTCCTCGCTAAATGCGAACAGAGCCAAACTCTCTCAATCTGCAATGGCTCATTTGTAAACGTAGCCTTGAGCTCATGTTGCTTCCCTCATTGCCAAATACAATAATTATTTTTTATTTCTCCATGCTACTTTTAAAATTATGGGATTTTTCACTCACAGCCCTGGTCACTTGCAGTGTTTTATTCAATTTCTTGCCGAACTCAGCTCAAAAGACAGCTTACATTCAACTTAAGCTTTGATCCTGTTTTACTCATTTGTCTCTAAAAGAGCTTTGCAATATGGTCAAAGACTGAAAACCATTCCAACATTGCCAAAGTTCTCTTCCAAGGTACATCACCTGCAGTCATTAATGCTCCTTCTGGAACTGTTGTTATTTTCTATTTTCGCATTTCGCCTCCCCAATCTGTCAAGGATAGCTGCGGGTGATATCATTGTTGTGTCACTGTTCATCTCCATCACACAGATTGACAAGAGGAACCCTAGCCGCCTTGCTTCTGATAATGTCTGATCTAATCCATACTGCTGTGTACTTTCTCCCACTCAGCTCTTCAGTCCTTGGCAGGGATGCAGTTTAAACCCAGAAAGTTTCTCCTTTCACCCCCTCTCCATTACATGTGTTTGCAATTCCCCTCCAGGGGGCTGTGATTCAACAGCGGCATCATCTCAATTCGTCTCAAAGCATGAGCCATCCCAAAAGAAAAAACTAAAGTGGGAGACAAGTCGGCCCTCTTTGCACCCCCCTTCTTTCTTACAGCGACGAGCCTGTGTGTGTTAGGCAGAGTTGGACGGGAGGCTTGCTCTTCGGGATGTGGGAGTTTAAGAAGAGAGTGCTACGCTGGCCTAATCACATTACGAGTGCCATATTATGTGTCAAGCTGTCACTTTCAATTTGAGCCACCCCACTGCAGTGGCGGGACCTGGTTTTCTTCACATTACTGCTTTGATTGGGGCTTGATAGTGACTAGGCTAAATCTGAGTAAATGTAGCAAGCAGGGAAAACTTTGTTCCACTGGCAGAAGGAGCTCTGATCATATGTTTACGATTAGCAGTGGTCAGGGTGGGGATGAAGGGAATGTGTATCTCTGTGGGGGGACTCCTTCCTACTGACCTCTTCACATCGAATCACATGTCTAATCTTATTCTTGTCTTCTGTTTGAACTGATGTCATGTGTCTCAACGTTTAATCCGTCACAGCAGTTGACTTGTGGACCATGTAGAAACGTTGTTGAGGACAGGGTTGGGTTTGTGCAGGAAGCTCTATGAGTAGTTTACATTGAAGAAATACAGACTGACAAGAGGGACAGAGAGGGTAGGAAGGGTTACGCGATGAGGAGGGGTGGGGGGCTCCGGGGCGTGAGTTCACTCCTATCCAATTGTCAACCAATTGAGTGGAATGGCTCAGAGCGGCAGAAGTCAAGTCTTTTGTGTGCAGGCGGATGAAACATTTGAGCGATTGAGTCAAAATCCGCCCTGTTTTTCTACTCGATGGACTCTGTTTGGACAGATAGTCCAATTCAGCTTCCCATGAGCAATCACTCACCACCTTTTCTCTTCTTCTGTCTCCCTACATTTATCTGTTCTGTCTCTTGCTCCATCTCCACGTTTGTCTCTGTCCAATAGATCATCGGCATGTTAATAAAGCCCAGCAAACTGGCAGCTCTGAGGACTTCAAGCTAAACTTTCAAAAAAAGCCACACTGTCATACCACAAATAAGAGAGGTGGTAGGCAGTGGGGAAATGTGGTTTAGCATAGCGTTGTTTTACCAGATATTCCCTAAGATCCAAAGGTTTAATTCAAATCAGTTTGAAGTCTCTGAGGTCATATTCAAAGGTCAGGCTTATTATAAGGACCACTAATAAGTCAAATGAATAACTCTGAATCTCAGATATATATGTAGATTTGGACTCCATCTGAATTTGGATCTCAAAAGCAATTCATCAGAAGGAGGAACAATGGGGATTTGTAAGGAATCTAACGAAGTGTATCTGGACAGAGTAATTCTGGGAAATCCGAGGTCATCCATGTAATCTGGCACATACTGTATCACCTGCCTAATAACTGCAACAGACCATGCGCACTGTTGCATGGAATGTTTTTATGTTGTTGTCTTATGAGAGCGGTTCTCTCTTTTGGTAGGATAATACACACTGCCTTAAAGCAAAATGTTTCAGGAATGGCTTAAGCAGCATAAGAATTAATTTTAGGTTGTGACTTTGCCTTCAGATTCCCCAGTTCTAAATTCAGTTATCTATGGAATGAGCTATGCAAACAAGTCAGCTCATTGGAGTCCCTACCTATCAATTTACATTACTTAAATGACCTGTTGCCAACATCTTGGTTCCAGATTCCACACACATTCAGGGGTCTAGTAGGTGCTTGCCTTGATTAGACTGTTTCCTCTGTCTTTTTTTGTCTTCATTGGGCTGATTTAATTTAATTCCTGCTCCGCCGGTTTTCCAGACACAAGGTTCTCTGCAGCAGGCCTCCCAGTCAAAGGTTCTCCGCAGCCGGCCGGCCAGTCTCAAAGTTCTCCACAACTCTCAAAGTCTCAAGGTTGTCTGCCTTAAAGATTAAAGGCTAATAGCCGCTGGCCTCCAAGGGTCAAGGTTCTCCAGCATCAATTTCCTAGATCAAGTATACATTGCTACTGACCTTCAAGCCTCAAGATTCTCCGCAGCCGGTCACCAAGACAAGTTCTATAGATGCTGGTCTCCAAGTCACAAGGCTGTCTTCCAAGTTTCAAGTTCCTCAGACACCGGCCTCCTCGTCACCTGCTTCCTCGTCACAAGTTCCCTCGTCCCCAGGCCAAGCTCCTCGACACAAGTTCCCTTGTTGTAACCTCCTCCTTGTCTGTCTCCTCGTCGCCAGACTCCTCATCACCTGTTCCTTCACCACCAACTCCCTATTCAGACCCTCAGACTTTCCGGGGTTGTTGCCATGGTCTTACATTTGTAGTTTGTGAGCCAGGTTGTGCACCTTTGAGGAGGGAGTAATGTCATGGTTTGACTTCCACCCTGTTTCCGTTACTCCTCGTCTTCCTGTGTTTGTCTGTTAATTAGTTTAAGCTGTTTTCTGTCTTCCCTGATTAGCTTCCCATTGTTCTCCCAGTCTTTTCTTGTCTGTTGTCGGTTTTTCATCAATTCCCCCCTCTCTTTGCCCTTTTGTCCTATCTACCCTGATCTTGGACCGATTACAAAATAAAATAGGAAACAACTAGTCTAAACTGCTCTCTGCATCTGAGCCTGTCCTTCAGAACTTGACTCTTCCCTGTGCATGCGTGGGTTTTCACTGGGTGCTCTGGGTTCCTCCCAGAGCACCCAGTTTGTGAGCATTGTTGTTTGTCCTGGGTGTCACTATGTTGTTGTGAGATGGACTAGCAACCTGCCCAGGGTGTACCCTGCCTCCTACTTAATGACCGCTGGAGATAGGCAACAGATCCCCCATGAACCTGCAGGGATAACGACTAGTTTAAATTTCTCCATCAGCAAGTTTGCACCCAGACATATTGACAGAGATGTTTTTCATTTATAGTTCTCTGTTGCTTGTTCACTTTTTCAAAGCAATTGCCTACCAGGACCGCTAACTTTCCACGCATTCACTTCTAAAGGACCAGTGGAAAACATAAAGAAAGATTTGATTAAGCTATAAAGCTTTTTACTAAAATGCAGCTCAGAATACTCTAAAAATGCATTTAAACAAACACAGCAGTCTGTTTTGTTGTTTTGTTACACCTCCCTCTGTTCTAAATCGCCAAAAGATCAGTTTAGATCAATCGTCCTTTCAATGTAAAGCATGTAGTACCCAAACACTGCATTGACTACTATAGAGCACCGATGTGGGGAAACGATCTCTGGCTGTTGTTGAGCTGACCAGTCATACGCTCTCCATTGACAGAGAACGATAGTTAGAAAATTGGGCTCTACTCCATCCATTGTTGCGTTGGTGACGGAGAGCCCTTGCATTGACGGATAATGGCGTTGTGTCAATCTGTCTTGACATAGACGGAGAAGTATGAACTAGGCTTAAGTGGCACAACCGATGGATGGAGATAATTATGTTCTATACCAGAATTTACAATCAATGACAATGACCAGGAAGTCCCTCTATGAATGGTAAAAAAAATCTAAGTTTTGGAGTGACAAAAACAGAAACAAATCCGTTAAGCAAAAACTTTTTTTACCACACTGTATGCTGATACTTTCAACAAAACTTTTTTTGTCTCCTAAAACCTATAACATACATATTCATTTGAGTCACAATTGCAATGTGTCATAGCCCTGAAATAAAACGTAAAACATGGGTCATGACCTGGGCATGTAAAAGTAAGAATTTAGATATCCATAAAATTAACTCCAGACCTCGAGTTGCGGTTTATATAAACAACGCTCCAGTATTAATTCTTAAAATAACGAGAACAGCCATGTACAACAAACTCCCGCTGTGAAGTTCAAGTGTGAAATCAGCTGCCAAGGAAAAGGTCCAGAACATGACTCTTTGCTAATTTTCCAGCAATCCAACACAAAAACATTCTTTTATTTCCCACAGTGGTAGAAAAGTAAGTTGTTCGTATATAACTGTATGTACACACCGAAAAGCGAATTAAGCAAACAGAGAGTACGGTTTACATGTTATGTCAATGGAGGAGCGCAATGACGCACGGCAGGGGGTCCCGCTGCGGCACGTGAAAAAGTCTGCTGAAATTGAAAAGGTCTGAACTCCTGCTTCAAATCGCACCTCGTCAACCAATTAGGGGCCTGGTGACGTGATGCTCTGACCCAGTCCACAGGGGGCAGGTCCAGCCAAAGCCATTCATTCTTCATTCAACATGGAGGAGAGACTGATAAACCAACCGGAGCTATACGACACCAGTTGTTGTTTGTACAGAGACAGGAATAAAAAAGGCCCTAGCTTGGAAGAAGATAAGTTAGGAGATTGGGAAACCTGGTAAGTTAATTTCACTTATGAAAGTTTTGAGCGAACCTGCGCAAAAGGCAGCAAGCCCACCTACTGTCCTGCGATTTTAGTATTATTTTTTTCCTCTGATATTCAAATACTTTTCTGCTAACTAAACAACGTGGTTATTCAGAGGACTAATGCAAAAAAAAGTGGATTAGCCTCAGGGACACCTACTGCAAGGAGAGGCAGAAGGAGAGGCGGAGTGGTTCAGATGCAGGATCGAGAAGGAATTGGAAGTTCCTTGCGGTCATGGGGTTTCTGGACCCCTTCCTCACCCCATCAACATGGGAAGTATGCGGACCGTGGAGAACATCCTCTCCGAGGGCCAGGGACAGCCTGAATAAGCAGGGGGAGTCCCAGACAGAAGGTATGTTCACAATGATTTAACGAAGGCAGTTATATAAGCACATATGTTATGTTTACTAATAAACAGTGTACTGCTATAACATGGTTCATCCTCCATGGCATCGCTTTTTCGCAGATTTTTTATTGCACAGTACAATTTTAACGTGCATCGCATGGTTGATTGGAAACAATTGCAAATCTCCACCATGTCGTGTATCCGACTTCACGCGTGTCAAAGTGGCATTTTTGAAAGCGCAGCAACTTTGCTGTGGACACACTTCGAGGTGCGAATGTTCAAGCATCCAGCTGGGGGCGTGTGCCGCATTTTGACGCTTTTGGTTTGGACGTACCGTAAGAGGTGTGTTTTAATGAGAATTTTTTGCACATAAAACAGAACCCACAAGCATTTCCATGCAAAAAAAACTGCATGATGTTGAGACATATGCAAAGCAATGGCCTTGATAATTTATTTTAAAAAGAAGTGGCTATCGGATGAGCGACATAGCAGGCATATCTTTTGCAGAAATCTTCTTTTACACAACCAAGATTTCACCATTTTAGCCATGTTTTGTCCATCTGTTAGGCACTCATAAGCATTTTTTAAGGTTTGATGCAATGAAAAAGGACAAATAATAAGGCACTAGGACCTGCTGAATGCAGCAACAAAAGCATTCAAATAAAGGCAAGTAACTTGTCACGCTCGAAATGCACCATCTGACTTGATTTATTACACCTCATTTACATTCCAGCCTCTCATAAAGCTAATGGTCCATAAATTCAGCGCAGATAATGTCAATGGATTAAAGGGAAATCACAAGCAGTATGAATCAATCTGAAAACAGAGGAATCTGTGGTTTTAGTAACGTGCACCATTAGTTTCCAAAGGTTAATTTATATTTGTCTCCATCTTTCTTGTCCTGTTGGGTTTTTTTGTTTTGTTTTTCACCCAGATATGGTGTTTGTGCTGTTTTAGGCAGTTTTATCCAGACTTTGAGTAATAGTTTGCGACCCAGTTTGGTCTGGCCCAGAAGATTGTACTTAATGACCAGATCGGACTTCATTGTACCTCTTCCATGGGATTAAATAACAGGAAATGCTGCGATTGGAAAGAAATGAAAAAAAACTGTAACAATGTTACAAGCTACTGCGAGCTATTCTACATTCACTCTTTGACCAAACAATTTGTTAAAAAGTCAATATAGACAGAAACATATTTACACAGAATTATATCTGAAGTACTGTGGACCCCCACCCATTCAGTATTTGCGGATTCACATTATATAGCATAATTTAATGGAATGTAACTCCAAATTACTCATGGAACCGCACGTACTGTCAGATTTTTTTCAAAGTCCCATCAAGTGCAGCTCATATAATACTCTAAAAACACAGCAGTCTTTTTTTGATTTTTTCCTACACCTCTTTGTATTCAAAATCGCCAAAAGACCAGGTTAGATAAATGATCCATTTAATATAAAGCATATAGTGCCCAAACACTGCATTAACTACTGATTACAGTGACTACAGAGCCCCGTTCTGGTGAAGCGATCTCTGGCTGTTGCTGAGCTGACCAATCACAGGCATATGCTCTCCGCTGATGGAGACGGATAGTTAAAAAAATGGGTCTTGAGTCCGTCCGTCCTTGCATAGGTGACAGAGAGCCCTTGCGTCGACGGATAATGGCATTGCGTCAATCCGTCTCCATCAAAACGGTGAAGCATAAACTGGGCTTAAAGCACTTTGTAAAGGTATAGTGATTTTGTTTTTGACTGAAACAGCGCTATATGAATGCAGGCCATTTCACTTTTGCAGTGAAATGTTCTTTAAATGTCCATATCTTCAACTTGTTCCAAGTGTACTGCTAGATCTCTTCAGGATTTGGGTTTACGAATTTAAAGAAAGTGGCATACTGACCAATCACATGTTTGCTTTCTCTGTAATATTTGATGGACGTTTAACAAAACTGGTCATCTTTGTATGACCTCAGAGGGCCTACCACAGAGCGCTTGCGTTGACGGATAAAGGCACTGCGTATCTCCGCAACCCCGCTGATGGAGAAGTATAAATTAGGCTTAATAGAAAGAATAAAATGAGTGCAGACCAAAGTATGCTTGATCGGTCTGCATCCAAGTTTGGGTGAGCTTTGATCTGTATGAAGCAGAAAATCCTAACATGTCCTGTAGTGTTTAGCATTCAGCTATATTACTTTGGGCTGGGCAGACAGTTGTATAGTTACAGCTTATGATATTATAAGTGACACAGATATGCATGCGCACTTCCAGGACTCGCTTATTGAAAAGTAGGTGCAGCGGTTTTACTCATTGTACATCATGTGACTTCAGCAAGTAAAAGCAACATTTTCAGGAACTTCAATCCAGGAACGATTCGGATCAGATATTTAGGGGTGCTGAGCACCCAGAGAGCTGCCCAGCCAGGCAAGACACATTTGACTGTTTTGTACATTTTAACACACACAGACAACTGCAGATAATGTCAATGGGCATCCAGTCACTTAATCAGTAGCAGCTTGGTTTTTATATCAGCACATGCGTCTAACATGACTTTGAAAGTCACTGCTCAAAACTGACTGAATCTATCAAAAATCATTTAAAATAACTACAAAATCAGAACTTGCAGAGCTTAGCGCTCTGCCAAGTACCTAAATACAGTTCAGATTCCTCCATAATACCCAAAATGTTATCACCATTTATGACATTTGCTTAATATTGCATCCAACTCCGTCAACAACTTTGAGTTATTTTGTTAACACAATTATTTTTGTTCATTCATTTTATAATGTGTTACTCCACTTTCACTTGCATTTTATTCTTATTCATTGTATGTGTGTTGCCTTAAAATGGAAATGTCCACACCGTAGGATTAATAGTCTGTCTGTCTGTCTGTCCATTCATTCATTCAGACTCAAAAAGATAAATGTCTGCGAAATAACAACCTCTTTGGGAGATTTATTTTAGTGATATGACATATCTGAAACATATGAAAACCTTAGAAAACTTTTTTTGAAATATTAAGAAATTAGTTTGTCTCATCTTCTACTGCAGTTTGGTGGACTTCTCATGCCTAAACTAAAAAAAAAATGCTTGAAAGAATGCAAAAACAGCTCAATGTACAGTTTGTTTAGTAAAAACTTCAAATCTTCTTATCTTTTACTGGTTTGTTGAACATTCAGCTTTCTGCAACAGACTCCTGCTGGACCAGACGCACCTACTTGTATGATGCGTTTAAAGAGGGCTTGGAAAAATACTGTTGCATATAAACGGAATTTAAAAATGTATATTGTTGTAATTTAAAAACAAATTACATTTCAAGCTATAATTTATGTCTCTTTACTCCTCTATGACTTACAAACAAATAGTTAAGGTTATGCATTAAGAAGTCTAGTTCTGCCTAGATCTGGTTAATTGAAACAACTTTTTTTCATCATTTATTAAAAAATATTCCATTTGGGTTTACCAACTCTAAGCAAACCACAGATTATGGCTCACATACAATATTTTGGAAGTCAAACTAAAACCTGAGGAAAAATAATAGAGTTTTTATATCATTTTCAATCTTAGTCTCCTTTTAGAACTATTCTAATTTTCATTTCATGAAACCGGACAGATTTATGTTACTTTTAGGTTTGTACCTGAAAATACAACCTGCAAGGGTTGGGTTTTCCAATGGACCAAAAGGGATTGACTCTGATAAATGTGTTCACATAAGCTGCTTGTTTAAAGTTATTGGTAGTGGCAAGTCATATCAGTATGTCATATCAGAGCAGCCTGGCGGTCGATGAGCATAATATGACTCCATCATTGTTTTACTTTTTATGAAACACAGACACACACACACACACACACACACACACATCACTGCCTCCACACTTGACATCTTTAAAAGAAATGTTGTGATGTTGTGGACTTGTATCTCAAATCTTGTAGCAGAATACATTATGTCTCCTCAGGCTTAAACTGAATAATGCAAAGCAGAGCCTGATATGTGTCAACCACCAATGAGAGGAGGCAGCAGCAGCACAGAAAAACAGGGAGAAAATAAGAATAAAAAAGAAATTTAGAAAGTGAGAGAGACATCAAAGGCCAAATGTTTTCTATACAACAGGGCAAGCAGGGCTTTGGCTCTGACAAGATCTTCTGTAAACAGCCTCCTCAGATCCTGCCAGCAGGAGGTTCCCCTTCAGCATGTTGCTTTGTCTATCAAAGTGCTCCCACAGCATTGAGGGCCACTGGAGCAGTCCTTCATCACCATTCATCCCCCCCCTTTAAACTCCGCTGCTGCACCCCCAACAAAACTGAATCACAAAATAAACTGATAATCTCCTGCAACCCCCACCGGCTTTCCCACCCAGCTCCCCTTTCCCTGCCTCCAGCTCCTCATTCTCTTTTCCCTCTCATGTGCTTCAAAGGTCTCCCTCCTGCACTTCCTCTTTTACCTTGTCTCTCCTCTTGCTACTCCCCCTTTTCTACTACACTTTAAGATTTTTTTCAGGGAAAATACGGTTTACTTAAATCATTTGTTTGCTTAAATTTGTAGAGATGCACAGAGCAGAATTTGCAGCTTCGAGCTGCTGATGCCATTGCATCCATCCATTATCTATTTCGATCATCCTCGTAGGGTTTCCGCGGTCTGGGGCCTATCTCCAGCAGTCATTGGGCGAGAGGCAGCGTAAACCCTGGACAGGTCGCGAGTCCATTGCAGGCTGATGCCAATATTCCGCTAATTCCTATTTCTGTTTATGAGCTCTAAATAATGTTTTATGGTATGTAGTATACCATAAAACATTAAGGACCTAATTTATCAAAGGCTTGCACTTGTTAGAATGGACACAAACCTCACAACAGCACAAAAACATATAACAGGCGCAGAGAGCATTGCATCTGTTAAACCTGCAGCAAAATGTGGGTGATCAACTTAGCATTTATGCCCTTATACCCTAAATACAATAAGGGCTTTTGCAGAATGTTTTCATTTTTGTTGCTGGGGGAAAAAAGCATTTTGTAGAGCAACAAGATAGAAAAGAAAATATGTAGAAAGTTAGGAAACTGTACACCTTTCTTTTATTAAGGCACACCTCTGTTACCCTGATTTGGATCTATAGCAATCTGTTCAAAAGAAATCCAACTAATTTACTTAAATAAAATATTCCATGTTTAATTTATTGCTTATAAAGTAAAAAGAAATGAAGTATAATACAATTATTTTGTATTTTCTGTAGGAATAGAATTATGGCCCCTTAGTACTTTCAACTTTTTGCCCTGCAGTGCACATTTTTGGACAGTGCTGTGTTACAGCCTTGGTTACCCTTACATGAAAACATCTGAGTAAACCATTAAGGCTAATTTATATTGTCATTCATTAGCTATGAACCTATGGGTACAGTTGTAGTGATATTAACATAACCTGCAACAGTTAACTTCAGGTAGCCAGAAACCCTTTGCAATATGTGTCTAAAAGCCCAGTTAATTTTAAACATTAGGTCCTGGTGGTTTTTGTTGCCATCTTATTCTTATACTGTGTTGTGGTCATACCTGGTGTTGTTATTCTGACTAAGGCAATAGCTTGGGTTTCTCCTACTGCATGTCAACCCACTGAATGATAGCCACTACGACCCTCTCTGCACCAACTTTGTTTAAGACATAAGAGGAACTGGAATGGTTGTGGAATTTTCATTTAATCCTTGTTGTTGTTGGATGAATATCAATTCTCTGAAGGAATTTAAATGATCAAAAAAAGTATAGCTAGCTAAACATTTTCATTTCCCAGAAAACGTTTTTTTTTTTATTAGTTTCGCCTCAGATGTTAGTGAGGGAGGGAGATAGGGTTGCCAACTTTCATAAATTAAAATAAGTGACACTTAGGCTACAGGGCGTTATTCACCACGGGCTGAACCATCCGACTCGTGGGGAGGTGTGGTGCTTAGGGGTCATCCAGAATGGTCATAAAATGCTTTATTCACAATAAACACATTAATGCATCAGTTCTGTAAGTTAGGCTACAAAAAGCTGCAATGAAATATATCCACATAAAAAAGGAAATAAAGTGTATACAACTTATGTTAACATGCAGTGTGATCTAACGCATACAATACTGAAAACAACATGAGGTCTGTTCGTTGAACTTCCAACAATTTACTTTGAATATTTTCTTTCTAAAGTGACTGTATGGGGATATTGCAAATAATCCCCAAACACCTTTAAACTTTTTTATCTCCTCATTTAAATTCAAATTTAGGAGTGGGATGACAAAAAGTTAATTGAATTGGCTTACATGGCTTGTCTGAACAACAAACCACACTAAGAAATTTAATGTAATGTTCATTTGGAATTTATTGTTTTTTTTCTCTAATATAAAATTTCAACAGCCAGAAACCTATCCAAACATTTTTCATTTAAATCTATTTATTAGCATAACAATTAATCAGTTACCATGATTTGTTCTTTAAATTGTTATTTATATTGATTGGATAATAGACTATGTCTATGCCTACTGGCTAAAAAAACAATAACAAAATCCTCCACAATGAATCCAACAAAAATAAAATTGCACATGGGCGAGACATCTTGGGAAATGCACAATAAATATAATCTATTTGGATTATTCTAGCCTACAAATAGCGTCCCTTATTAGTTCAAAACAGGAAGCCACATTTAATTGTCAAATAAGGGACCTTCCGTATTTTAACAAGGTCCTCATGTTTTTCCGTGTATTTTCGTTAATACGGATTATTAAAGCCTCTTAAAAGTTGTTTTTGGAAGAATTTTTAAAAATTTGCCCAGTACTCATTGTGTTGTGGTTGGCTGTGGAAACGGCAGTTACCACAACACAGTGGAGAGAACAAAATGGACCAGTGCATGAATGATACCGACCCTTGTAATGAACCACCATTTATTTTATATACATTACATAAAGAAAGGAAGAATCCAAATGGACGTGCAAGGTGGATAAACAAGGTAAAAAATGTGTGATTAAACATGTTAATTGTTTGATATTTCTGTTGCATACTGCTGGAAGTTGATGTGAAGGACTAATGTTTAGAGCCTCACAGCCTTAACCGGGCTTTTATTGCTTCTAACAAGTAAAAATGGCATTCAAAAATACAAATTGTAAGAGTTTAAAAGCACGATGGAAGCTAATAAGCTACATGCTAACTGCTAGCCATAGTGCGTACATTTAACAAGCAAGAAATACATGCAATGGGATGATCCAAGACATACTGACTAAATGAGCTCTGGGATGAAAAGTAGCTGAGACCACTTCTGCATGACAGCATTCCCTTCTTCCCAGCCATCTAACAGTGTTTGTGGGTCAGGGATTGTCACTCCGTTGAATGTCAACAAGCCGGTATAATCAGCCTGAAATACGCCACTTTCCTCTTCTTTTGCCAAATACAATCAGTAGTTTCTGCATTGTAGCTGTACAGGCTGGTGCACATAGTTCTTTATTTTGTTTCGCAGACACAGACAGCCCTCTATGACAAATATATGTTTTAAGTTTGACTTTCCACCTTTCGAAATAATCAATTTGGCAGCTTTCACTATCTATATGTATGTTTGCTTCTGCCTGGTTGGGGTCCAAAACCCCAGAAAGGGGAGTTAGGATTATTACACTTTAACATTAGTTTTTTTTTCTCCCAAAATTTGCTAACCAGGATTTACAAAGAAAGATGAACATGGAATTTTCAAAGGGATGATACAGAAACTTTGCTGTAATATGCTATGCCTTCCTGTTATCTTCTGACAGCCTAAATGAAGAGTGTTAAGGTCATCATTAACCGGTAGCACTGCAGGTGTGTAAGTGTTCTCTTTTCAAATAAACTTTTGTATTTTTTATTTACAAACCGCCAATATGTAATTGGAGCCCTTCTAGCATAAAGTTATTTATCTACGATTACCAGCCTATTTTTTTGACCTGTGTTCAGGTGACAAGAAGAAGGAAAATCTGCACAAGGAAGCATACCATTGAGAACAAGAGAAACTCAAGTTGCTCTTCATGAGAGAACTCTAGTTCTGAGCGGCAAGTAATAGTGAGACTCATTCCTGTCTTCTCTCTGCTTTTTTTCAGTGGGCTTTAGGCTCCAGCTCTGCAAGCTCTTCCCTACTCTCATCCTCCACTGATCAAAGCCTGTTCGCACAGATATATTTCCCCTCACAGACAATGCCTCTTCTCAAGGTGCTGTCAGGTTCCCTTCTTTGCTTTAATTTCATCTCTTAAACTTTTTTTTTAATCCCCGTACCCCCTGCCTCCCTTCTCGCTCCTTCTTTTGTGAGGGCTGTCAGCCGTGACAGTTTGTTGCCGGGAGGGACTTGTGAGAAGAGAAGGTAGGTGCACTCTTACAAAGAGCCGCCGCCTGGCTGCACCTCACTCACGCTGTCACTCAAAACAGCCTGCCTCGCACTCACGCTCGCACAGCCGTACACA
Organism: Apricaphanius iberus; assembly: GCA_028564705.1. NCBI lineage: Eukaryota > Metazoa > Chordata > Actinopteri > Cyprinodontiformes > Aphaniidae > Apricaphanius > Apricaphanius iberus. Next base: position 585,505 of record JAPXFQ010002128.1, read on the forward strand.
TACAGTACAGGCAAGGTGACACGCCCCAACTTTCATGCGCCGACGACAACACAACGCCACTTACACTCAGATCCTCACGGTGAAACATGACAGACACCTTGACCTTGTGTTTATTGTGTCCCATAAGGTACCAGCAAAGAAGGAAGGTTGAGGGGTGGGGAGAGTAGAATGAAGAGTTGAGAGGCTAGTTGCACTGCCTGGGTGTCTCAGATCACAGGCCTGCAGGAAACTCCAAGCGACAGAGCCGAGATGGAGCGTTGGCAGAGGCTGCGCTGACAGGGCTCTGATGACAGACAGAAGCTGACAGACGCTGACATCTTCGTGTCGCCTTCGGGAGACAAGCAGCCCTGAATGAAACCTGAGGAGTCCAGCCTGCAGACATAACTACTAGCCAGCCCTCGCAAGTTTAATCCCTTAAAGTTCGCGGAAAGACGGCTGGATGACAGAAGGGCAGGGAGTGAAGGAAGACAACAAAAGTATCATTTAATTTCTAACAGAAATGAAGACAAGAGGGTTTGCCCTAAGGGAAAAGGCTGAGCTTGTGAAACATTAATTACACCTTCCTTAAGCTCATACCCTTCACACGCATCATATCTCGCTCTCGTCTATCTATCTTCATTTCTGATAGGGCTGGCGTAGCTCCAAGCAAATGAACAGCTTCATCTGCTCCTTTGAAAGGTATAAACCTGGAGAATTGCTCTGATGTTCTCCAAAAAATGTATTTAGTTTAGTCATAATCCAGTTTGATCTTGAAAGAAGATGCTTAAAGTCAACATTTTGTTGGTTGAAGTCATTGTTAAATACTCCAGTGTTGCAAACAGCTATCGGTTTTAATATCAGCATTACAGTAGCCAAAGTTTGACCTCCTCCATTCAGACTGTTTTTGTGTTCCACTGTCGAGTCTTGAGAGGCATTTCAGAATAGAGGGACATAGACGCCCTGTTTTAGCTGTCACTCATGACCTCTACCAGTCTCTCGATGGTCATGTAGTCATACAGTCACGAAACTTAAGAGGCTAGAACAGATCTCAGATGTGTTACCTCCAACAAAGGGGTATTTTAGTTTTTTATAAAATTATTAAATTAAATTTAAATTCTGTTAAAAAGGATATGAGCAGTTATTTCTAGGGATACCGATACCGGTATCGGGTATATAAGGCCGATACCGTTCCTATGTACTGCAGCAGTATCGGTTCAAGTTAACCGATACCAATGAACTGATACTTAAAATGTGTAAACTCAAACTCAAACTCAATTTTCAAGTGAAAATGTTTATTTTTCACTTGAAATTTTAGTTTTGTGTTCGTTTCTATTAGTATTTTTTAATCTAATTTGTCCTTTGTTGTAACAAGGAGAGGAGAATAAAATAAAACCTGTCTTCCTATTTATTGCATTTTTTGTGTGTGGTAGAAGTATCGGTATGGGTACTCGGTATCGGCAGGTACTTAAATCCAAGTATCAGTATTGTATTGGTTTGAAAAAAGTGGTACCGTTGCATCCCTAGTTATTATATTACCCACGGAAGATACTGTAACTTTCTTGTTGTCGTTATTTGGTCAAAATCCAAAGAAGTTAGTCTTGGAGGCAAATGCTAACAGATAGCCCCAGAGAGCTAAAGACTGAAGTGTTGAAGTTTTCTTATTTAGAAAGAACTCTTACCTTAAACATTGTCATTGTGGTTTATGTAACCGCCATTCAGTGAACTTTAAACTGTTGTCATGTTTTCATCTGGTACTTCATTGTTTACCCAGGAAATTGAAGAAAGAATTATTTGGCAAACAAAACATATAAACTGTGGTTAAAGTACCTGTCTAATAAAAAGTTAAAAAAATGAATAAATAGAAAAAAGCTGTTTTAATGAATGCTAATTCACAATTTGTTTATTTTTCTTTTTACACCCTAGTCTTTGCTAGGACTGAAAGTGTTAAATGTTCTGTTTTCAGTTCATATTTTTATGGCTTGCTCAATAAAGTTCCACTGTCATTTGTGTTTTTTAAAATCTACTGTTTTTTAAAATGTTTTTTAAAATAGTACTTCCTACTTGTTTTAATTATCGTCAGGTTGAAAGTAAAATAACCGCTCAGTGCAAACGGTGACAGATTCAGAATCAAACAGAAATATTTGCATAAAACGCCAAAGTATTTTTCAAGACTGAACTTGTTTTAACTTGTTAGTACATTTAGGCTCCACACAAAATGTTTTAACTTGTTAGTACATTTAGGCTCCACACAAAATGTCAGCTTCTTCCTCCGGGGCCATCTGATCTGAATTTATCTTCAAAAAAGATTTTCCTACTGCAAATTTTAGGCTTTTTAGTATAAGCTCCAAAATAGACCCTCACTTGAATAATTCTCAGCCTGTTTAACAAGTAAAGTTAATTCAACAAATAAAGAACAGTTTTGTAATAAATAAGAGGCAATATTTTTGCTTTCTTTCTGTGACCAATATTAGTCAATGCATTGCATTCAGTTGCAATTGGACATCTAATATATGTTTTTCACAAGTTAAAAATCATTTAAATTGTTTTTTTGTAGGTATTTTAAAATTAATTGTAAATTGAAATTAAACCGTTACATTCCTTGTACTACTCAAGAAATAAAAGCAATACAGATTTTTACCTTCGCTTAGTCCCACAACATGTACCTATGTTCAGTTCACAAGAAGGCATCAACTTCAATGCTTTTATGATGGAGAATATAGAATCTTCAATAACCCATTCATCTGATTGTGATACAGCTCTTATTGTGAAATAGAAATGTATGCTGATGCTTATCCAAAAAAAAAAATCTAGAAATATCATTCATGTATGGGAAAGACTAATCTTAAACTGCTTTACACAGTCCTTGTAGAATAAGAATGTAAAAGTAAAAAAATCTGTTTCTATATGATTCAGTCCTATGGTAGTAATGTATTTACATAGCTTATCAGCAAAGTGCATTTCAAACATGCTGCAGTTTTTGAATATTCAAAATGGTTCTGAGAGTTACTCACTCAGTAAGGTTTTTCATGCAGTTTTGAATTCTTGGACCCCTTTAAAATAACTTGGAAGACAAAGTTGGCATGTAAAAAACCTTGGAATTTGGTGGACTTAAAAGTAGGATTATATAGGGATTTTGAAATTAAGTTTAATTAACTCATTCATTTAATACAACTCAGAATTTGTTTTATAGTACTCAACTGGTTCAAATCCTACCTCAGAAACAGGATTTTCTTTGTCGATTAGCCAATTCTCATCACAAAACACAGAAATCACACGCGGGGTCCCCCAGGGCTCCATCCAGGGCTGCTCGTATTTAGCATCTACATTGTCCCATTAAGCCAAATTATAACAACCAATAATGTTATCTACCACAACTATGCTTATGACACTCAAGTTTATATCTCAATCTCACCAGGTGATGTTGAACCTGTCCATGTCCCATAATTTCCTCCGACTGAACAAAAACAAAACAGAAGTACTTATCTTCGGACTCAAATAGATAGATTGAATATCAGTGGACAACTTCTGTTGGAGGCTGCACGGTGGCGCAGTGGTTAGCGCTGTTGCCTTGCAGCAAGAAGGTCGTGGGTTCGTATCCCGGCCCAGGGTCTTTCTGCATGGAGTTTGCATGTTCTCCCCGTGTATGCGTGGGTTCTCTCCGGGTACTCCGGCTTCCTCCCACAGTCCAAAAACATGCATGATAGGTGAATTGATCACTCTAAAATTGTCCCTAGGAATGAATGTGAGTGTGAATGGTTGTCTGTCTCTCTGTGTTGGCCCTGCAACAGACTGGCGTCCTGTTCAGGTGTACCCTGCCTAACCCTGATAATTGCTGGGATAGGCTCCAGCTGCCCCGTGACCCTGAATTGGATAAGCGGTTAAGAAATGGATGGATAGTACTTATCTTCGGACTCAAATAGATAGATTGAATATCAGTGGACAACTTCTGTTGGAGGCTGCACGGTGGAACAGTGGTTAGCACTGTTGCCTTGCAGCAAGAAGGTTGTTGGTTTGTATCCTGGCCCAGGTTTTTCTGCATGGAGTTTGCATGTTTTCCCTGTGCATGCATGGGTTCCCTCTGGGTAATCTGGCTTCCTCCCACAGTGCAAAAACATGACTGTCAGGTTAATTGGTCTCTTTAAATTGTCCTTAGGTGTGTTGGACCCCTGTGATGGACTGGCAACCTGCTCGTTGACAGGACCCATGCGACCCCTTGAAAATGGATGGCTGGCTGGAACTTCAGTTGGTCCAACTAGAAACTACTAACCAGGCCAGAAAAGGTGTAATAATGTACTCAGACCTGAAACTCTAAGGTCACATAAAGGCAATAACAAAGTCACTTAAGGAACAGTTCTAGGATTAAAGAACCAAAGACACAATGAGACATAGAAAACTCAACCATGCATTTATCTCCAGCCACCTTGATTACTGTAAAAGTATATTCACAGGTCTGAATAAAGAATCAATCAGACAGCTGCAGATGATCCAGAATGCTGCTTGTATTCTCAATAAAACCAGGAAAGTAGAACCCCTCACCCCAGTTCTAAAGTCCTTACACTGGCTCCCTGTAGCTCAGAGAATAGACTTCAAAATGCTCTTAATAATCTATAAATCATTGAATGGGTTAGTACCAGAGTATATTAACGATCTGCTATCACGATACAAAACTTCTAGATCACTTAGATCTGCCAGCTTGTCCCTAGAACCAAAACCAAACATGGAGAAGCAGCTTTCAGTTTCTATGCTCCCCATATCTGGAACCAACTGCAAGGTGACTGCAAAATTGCAAAGACACTGAACGCTTTTAAATCCAAAATAAAAACCTACCTATTTAGACTTGCTTATGAGTAACTTATCCCATTATTTCTCTTACTTAATTACTATTATTTTGTTAAAATGCTGAATAGCATTGTTTTATTGCTTTCTTTTACAGAATATATGTTTTAATTTTCACTTTTTTAATCATGTAAAGCATCTTGAATTGCCTTGTGTTGAAAGTGTGCTATACAAATAAAATTGCCTTGCCTTATGTTTCTCAGATAAAGAAGTCATCGCAAGTAATTCTAATGTTTGCTCCGTAATATTTACTTTCTACTTACTACTAAACAAAACAACAACAAAAATACAGACAAATTTAACCAGTTCTACTCTACTGCTACACGTCAGAAATAGGGGTACAGAATAACTATATTACTGTGGCCCAAGGTACAAAAAAGAAATTTACAGTCTAAGGACAAATATTGGACCTCAGGGTAACTATCTGTACCTTTTCCATTTTCTGAATGGTACACATATGTTCCCCAGTGCTAAAAAGTAGATTTTTGTACCACTTCTTGGATAGGGTACAATTTCTGGTGATTATCTTTTTTACTTACAATACATCCATTAGCAAAGCTAGATTTATGAACATGGACTTCATAGTTTTACTGTTAACACATTTTTAAATGTTATTTGTACATCCTTTTTTTAATCAAACAAATACATAAATAGGCCACTATTGGCTACATTGTGGTCAGGTGATATGTCAGTAAAGTCAAAAATGACTGGCTGTCAAGGTAGCACTGATAAAAGGAAAAGACTACAGGTACCAACAGTAAAGGGTACACCCCAGTGACTAGACATTGTATCAGTAAAAGTACTATTCTGTACTTTAATTTCTGAGTGTGTACAGGGAAATTACAGTTTTTTTAACAATCAATCAAATGTTGTGTACACTGATTTAAGTTTTTTTTATCAAAAGTTTCTAGGTTTATCAGGGATTTAAAGGTTTCTTTACACATTAGAACTCAAAATTCTAATGTTAACTTGAAAAGTAGAGTTTTGCAACTACCTTAATAGAATCTCCATGATAGGACAAAAAAAAAGATTTGAACCTGCTGTTGGTTTCTTCTCAGAATTTAGAGTTTGTTTCCATATTTGGAGCAACCACAGACATATGATAGAAAAATCTCTCTACAATAGCTGTAATCTTTTTTGTGGTTTTTGTTTTCTTCCTCTCATGGTTTGATTCCTAGAACTGAGTTACCCCAGGACCTGGAAGCTTCGGGGGAAGGAGTCGTCATAAGGGCCTTACCAGCCAATCAGAGGAGGACTTCCAAAAACTGGTTAACATGTTAAACAAGATAACCAGTAAATCCAAATTCTTTGGACAAAAAAAAAATAAATAAAATTGAACAAACTATTGCTGTCCTAAAGGGGTTTACAAATCAAGGTTTCAAACTTGTATCCGTTGTGTTGAATTAAATGACTGTTCACATTCAGCTAAAATATCCATCTAAAATTGAAGGTTTATCATGCATTATTGCAAAAGTCTGATTTTATAAATAAACAAAATGAGATGCCTCTTATCAAGATATACTTTTACACATTGCCTGCCGTTTAGTGTGACTCAGGGTGTTTGATTCCTATATTTAAATATTGTTTAAAATGAAAACTTAGGGTTAATAAAATAATTCTTATTGATAGATTCAGGATGCCATTGGTGTTTTATAAAAAGTTGTCGTGAGTAAATTTGGGAAACATTTCCAAAGAAGTCCTTAAGGGCAAATGGTGAGATCTATGTGCTCGTGTTTGCCGCAGTTTATCTCATAAATAACCTCATAAAATAAACCGCAATGCACATATTCTACACTATCATAATCAGGGATTAAACTAAAGGAAAAAAAGTGTACCACAAAAACCCTTGAAACATGCATTTCTTAGAAATTGAAGAGGGTGTCTTAGTTTTTACTACTCAATCAAATGCTTGACCTCAGGAGTAAAATAGGACCCCTAATGGTATATTTTCTTCCCACTTTGTAAACCAATGATTGTGACATTGCTTCAGAGGTAACAAAAATTCTTACTCAATAACTTATGTTTCTTCAAATATTCTTTAATTATTAATATACCTAGTTTAATCAGTTTTGGACTGACCCATTGGGACAGAAAATGAAGTGCAGCAATCACTGCTAGCTTTTTTTAAGTGCTTATTTGCTGTTTGTATGGCAGTCAGTGCTTGATCAACCTTTTTTTAGGGTTGTAGTAATTTCTGCAATCCAAAAGAAGGCAAACTCAGCAAAATGAATCATGTCCATGAACATAAAAAAGTCTATTTTAAGACGGAGTACTGGAACAGCACTACAATTTGTGCTGTTTAGAGGCCAAATCTGGCATCTTACCTATTCAGGAATTTAACTGTGACAATCCCAAAGGAAATAAACATGTTAAAGTTAAGCGCCATGTCCTTTATATGTAAGTTTGCACAAATTAGCATCTATTTTGTCTCTGGTTCTAAGATATAGTCAGAGAGGAATGTGCCCTAACCATGTCTCTTACAATGTTTCAACTTTAAAAATCCTCTTTCTCTCTGCTCCTCCTGTGGCAAACAGCACATTAATTTGAGTGACAGCTCCAATCATTCCACTCTGCTTAGCAAGTTCAAAATATGAGTGACACTCAGCTCATTCGTGGGGGGGTGGGGGTGGGGGGGGTGTCTGGAAGTCAAGGAATGGGGCAAGAAATTAGGAAGCAACATCTACGAAGCATGACAACCCCCACATCCCGCTCTCTGCTGTCTCTTCTGCCATCTTAAGCCCCCTACCCATTCCCGCGTGCACTCCTTCATCTCCTTTCCTCCATCATCCTTCCATTCTTGTCATTCCATTTTCTCTACAAAATCCGTTCTGATAGCAAACCACCATGGCCTGCCAAATGATGCCTAATCCCTCACAGTTTTATCGCTAAACCCTCTTCTCCTTATTTTGTCTCGCAGCATGTAAAGTACAGCCAGCCGCCGTGTTTGCTGATACAATCTGCCAGCCAACACAAGCCGCGGCAGATCAAACAAAAGAATGAAGGAAACTCCCCACACTGCCATAGATTATGCATGATATGTCGTCAGATTCTTTTCTTCTGAGGGCAAGGCAAGACAATTTTGTTTGTATAGCACACTTTTAACAAGGCGCTTCAAGGTTTTTACATGTTGGTGGTGGTGAAACAAACAACGCATATGATTAAAAACAGAAATTTAGGAAAAGCAAAAAAAGAAAATTTATATATTTACATATATATATATATATATATATATATATATATATAGATATTTATATCTATATATATATATATAAATATATATATATACATGGGAAGCATATAGTGTAAAAACAGCAATAAAGAATCTAGTGGAACACACACAATTATTTTAGTACATTACTCAAAGGCAGCTCTAAACAGGTTTTAATCTTTGATTTATAAATATTTAGCAGCTTTGCCGTCGTCTGAAAGTTTGTTCCAGATTTGTGGTGCATAGAAAGTGAAAGCTGCTTCTTCATGTTGGGTTGTAATTTTAGGGATAATTAGTAAACGAGAGGTGGAGGACCTGAGTGGTCTGCTGGGTTGGTATACTGTTGATATCTTCAACATACTTTGGTGTGAAACCGTTTAGTAAATTATAAACTAGTAGGAGTATTTTAAAGTCCATTCTCTGAGCTACATGTAAGGACTCTAGAACTGGGGTGATGTGCTCTATTTTCCTGGTCCTAGTGAGGATACAAGCAGCAGTGTTCAGGATCAGCTGCAGCTGCCTGATTGACTTTTTAGGCAGACCTGTGAGGATCCTGTTGCAGTAATCAATCCGACAAAAGATGAAAACGGATGATTTTTCAAGGTCCTTTTGCGACATTAGTCCTTTAAACCTAGAAATGGTCTTCGGGTGATAGAAGGCCGACCTAGTTATTGTCTTTATGTGACCCTGGAGGTTCCGGTCAGAGTCTATTATTACACCTAGATTACACGCCTGATCATTAGTTTCTAGTTGTATCAACTGAAGCCGTTTACTGACTCTTAAACGTTCCTGTTTAGATCCAAAGATAGTTACTTTTATTTTGTTTCTATTTATCTGGAGAAAGTTATGGGACACCCAGCTATTGATTTGCTCAATGCATTTACTTCATGCTTGGATCGTACATTGTCACCTAGTGACATTGTAATATAAACCCGAGTATAATTTTCAAAGTTATGGTATGAAGTTATAGTTAAGAAGACAGGAAGCATATTTGTTTATGATTCTGGGAAAAATAACTGATTAACATTTTCACAAATATTATCTTAACACCAAATCATTCAGTATTTTATTGCGATTTGACATGAAGAAAGAAGCCTTAGTGGATACAGCTCTTCTGTCTGCAGAGTTCTGAACAGCAACAATTCTTCTTCTTCTTCTTCTTCTTCTTCTTCTTCTTCTTCTTCTTCTTCTTCTTGTGTTTGATGGTGGTTGGGAATCAACTTTGGGTCCATTACTGCCACCTACTGGTAAGGAGATTCACTCTCAGAAACTCCAAAAATGGGCAAGGAGGTGGAGCTGAGAGTGCCGTTGTGAGGCTGGGGGCGGAGGGTTGATGCTCCGAGCTGACACAGCTACGAGCTAGTCAGAAGCTAGTCGGGAGCTAACTGAAGCTAACGTAGGCTGCAGCCGGTTTCAGCCCGAAGACCACGGTATAGAGACTTTTGCCCCGTTTTTCCACTAGGGTTGCTTGAGACCCAGAAACATCTCAAGTAGAGAAAACATATCGATATAACAACACCCAAATGGGTCGGGTCACTACGGCCTAAAATGGTTGTATTTTCATTACCGTCAGTGGAGGGTGAGGACATTGGCGGGCTTAGCTTAACAACACATCCAGCAAAAAGCAGTCACAAAGTCATCATGACATCACAGATCCTCACAAAAGTTAAAAGACTTATGACTCACCTCACATCTCAGACATCCATTAGTTCATGCCTCCAGCTGCTGAACTGTGTTCCTCACGCCAGTACTGATCTAACCAGCGATCATCCAGTCTGTCTAGAGTCCAACTCTGTAGTCTCCCAGCCTGATCTAGCCATCTCCTGCTCTCTGGCTTGCTTCGGTTCTCGGTCCTGCAGACTTTGGTGCTCTGCTGCTACCCAACCGGTCGCCTGCTCCAAAGAAAGACATACAAGCTCAGATCAGAGCTCCATTCCCCTTGTCTACGTGACAGAAATCAATCCCCCCTACCCCACTGCTGGTGAAGCATCAGCCCCTAGAAAGCCACCCCTAAACAGACACTTCTTGGGACAGTCTGTTACTGTAATCAATACCACAGCAAGCCATCTTTATCCAATAAGTGCACGATTAACATCCAAAACCGAATAAAAACTACAGAGGCAACTGATAATGGAGATCAAAAACATGAAATGGCTAAAGTCTTTACGTTAGTCCCAGGCTGTGAAGGACTTCTTAAAGCGAGCAGAGGGGGACAGCAGACTATGGTGCAAGCTATTAGCTACAGTTAGCCACCAGAGTAAGCCTAGACCATACTTGCCAACCCTCCCGATTTTCCTGGGAGACTTTTGAATTTCAGCGCCCCTCCTGAAAAATTTCTCCGGGCCACCATTCTCCAGAATTTCTCCCGATATTTGACGATGTCGCATATCATGTACACTCCCTGTTTCTTATGTCTGAGGTATCGATAATAAAAACATGTTACATTTTAAATATGTGAACAGTTTCTTCATTCTGGACGTGAAAATCCATCACGTTTGGCGAAATTAGCTGTTTTGAATCAAAAATAGGTCACCCACGTCATTCTTATGTCTATGAGGAAAACAATCGGCTGTAATAGTGACGCACGCCGGCACAGCAGCAAGCCGAAAGTTTTTAAAAGGGTTTACTTAACCATGTTACTTAACAGTAACTTAAAGCAGTTGAGTGGAACCACTTGACATAACATTTTTAAGTAAATCTAAGGTTTGACTTTTTTGAGTGTAAGAGTACTTTTAAAGAAAGTGAAAACTTGATAACAGGACATGGAAGATGTACGGTCACTGGGAACATAATCTGAATCGCTGCTCCAAATCCAGCAGGGTGTTGCAGCTGAGCAGGATACCTGACCAGGTGTAGTTTCTATGGAGAGAAAAACATGAAGAAAAAAAGGTTATCAAAATGAAAGCAAAAAATACAATTAACGAGTAGTAGAAGAGAAAATAGGAGTGACGAAAACTGGTCAGTCTGTCCACCAACACACATGTAAGATGTAAGTACGTAAGGGGGGGGGTAGATTAAAGAGGAAGTACAGAAACTCACCCAGACAAGTTTGGAGCCACTTGGAGTCATTTGGGAGAAGTGTATATAAAGGGCAACCAGTGTTCAGCCTCTGACTAAAGGCATTATCTGCCTCAAAACAACTTTTAGTTATAAATTGCTAGTGTAATTTCCCTGTGAGTTGGGAGCATCTCAGAGGTGCTGCATTGTTGTCATCCAAGGTTTTTACAAGTTTTTCAACTGATTTAAACGACTATCCAGCGATTTCCATAACGTCACAAGCGTCCGCTATAACAGCTTTAGTCTTTGCAGGTTGAGGAAAGGGAGCCTGTGGAAGCTAAACTTAGTACACTTGGTCATTTTGTTTGTGCAATTCGAAAAAACCCAAACGTGAACCATGTTGAGGTTTGCAGTAGCAAGTCCTGTCTAACCAACCCAAAGAGCATAGAGTTAAAGTCCTGCTCAGACTACAACTGGGATGCCACTTGGCAGTGTATAAGTGTAGTTGGATTAAAAGCCTGTAAAACATCCCACAAGGCAACAACACAGTACTTCCAAGATGCTCCGAACTCACAGGGGAATAGTGCCCGTGATTAAAAACCAAATTTAGTTAAATGAGGATTTAGAGGCTGCATATCTGTTGCCCCATTAACTCCCATTATATGAAAATATGCTGATCGCAAATGGAACATATCCCAAAGTAAATGACTGTAATGCATGCTAAAAACAAGGTCCAGGTTGCAAAAAACGGTACTTCCTTAAAGGATGAACTGACTATAATTAAAAAAAATGTTGAATATGTTTAAAAATTCCAGGAGCAATTATATTGCACAATGAAATATATTCCCTTCTATCTTCTTTACATGGAAAATAAATAAACCTAAATAAAAAAAACTGAATGACCAAAAGTAGCCTAAGTTTCAAATGTACCACAACAGAATAATGTCTGTCAAGCTGTTAGATCTCCTTCCACAAGTCATCAGCATTTTTTATTTGCATGTTAAGATTATTACGCGTCAACACAAAACACGCAGTGACTTGTTTATGATGGTGATAAATTGTCTTCGCTGACACCATAAATAGGAGAGTGGCTATTGTCAAAACTGTCAAGCAGCCACAAACAGGCACTGATAGTCATGACAACGTCAGAACTGACCCCATAATTTACCTGCTACAAGTCAATTTTTCCTCATAAAAACAACAAAGCTGTCTTCCAGCATACCTACATAATCACTGATCATGAGCAGTAGTAATTTATTCAGTGTCACGTCAACTAGGCAGACAGACCAGATTTGCAGGCACATCACAGAAAAGCAGCGTCTTAAAACGATGTGGGTAAAAAGAAAGAGGTGGCGGGGTAATAATTGCCAGGAATTAACCAGATGATTTACTCCCATTAGTTCTGCTTCCAACAGGTCGGCCCAGGTAATGACTTTGATCTGTCTTGAGAGGAAGCAACTGTGAGAATAAAGATGGAAAGCAGGCTTTATTTTTCTTCTAAAAAAAAACCATGTAGCAAATGTTGTACACATTTTCTACGAATAAATAGATGGCTCCTTAATGGGCTTTCTTCAGTCAAATGGGGAGCGATCCTAGGAGGTCAAACAACTACACAGGTCCTTCTCCCTCATTGTCAAAATAGTAGTTTCTCCTCTGCCTTCTCACTTTTGCATTTGAAGGTTATTCTTAAGTGTTAATCTGTTATGTTCTCAAACTTTGTTTTCCTTCTCTATTTTGGCATTTTACCCTGCTATTTTGCCCCCTTTGCAGCTGCTAATTACCTCCGATGCTCTCTCCCACCTGCATCTCATTATTTTAATTAAGTTTTCCTCTGTCATCTCTCACTTTTCCTCATTATTTAAGATGCTAATTTTCTGTCATAACTCACTGGATTCTTTGCCTTTGCATTTGTCTTTACGATCATCATTATTTCCTTCCCTGTACCTTCCTGAGCCATACAGTGGTACAAAAAAGTATTCAGTCAGCCACCGACTGTGTAAGTTCTCCCATTTAAAAAGATGACAGAGTTATTTTCATCATAGGTATACCTCTACCTCAACTATGACAGACAAAATTAGAAAAACTAATCAAGAAAATCACATGGTCTTATTTAAAAAAAAGCATTTGCATATTATGGTGGAAAAAAAGTATTTGGTCACCTACAAGCTGCAGAGACAGACTGCTGCATCAAAGATGCACGAAGAAGCATTTCCGCAGGTCCTTCCTCCGCTGTCAGACTTTACAACAACAAACATAGATGTTTACACCAGCGCTGTAATTTGCACTAATCAACCGAACAACACAACTACTGCTATAACTTGCATATTATTTTTCTCATATTATATATTTTAAACTTATTGAAGTTAGATATTTATTTTTAATGCAGAGGCACAATGCACAATCTTTACATTTTTCTACATATTTTTAATTATTTAAACATCTTTCAGTATCCTGTTCTGTTGAACATTACAACCTGGGTATGTGTCTTTACCTGTACTTAAATCTTAACAACTGCACAGTACTCTGTTTTTGTAACTATGTCCACGATGTAAAAAAAAAATTATGTAAAAATAGTGTGTTTCTGTTCTGTGTTCTGTTGCTGTTACAACCAAATTTCCCATTGTGGGACAATTAAGAGATTATTCAATTATATTCTATTCCAAACAATCAAGATTTCTGGCTCCCACAGACCTGTAACTTCATCTGTAAGAGGCTCTTCTGTCCTCTACTCGTTACCTATATTAATGGCACCTGTTTGAACTACTTAACAGTATAAAAGACACCTGTCCACAACATCAAACAGTCACACTCCAAACTCAACTATGGCCAAGACCAAAGAGCTGGCAAAGGACACCAGAAACAAAATTGTAGGCCTACACCAGGCTGGGATGACTGAATCTGCAATAGATAAGCAGATTGGTGTGCAAAACAGTGGTGAGACCAAAATGATCAGAAGAACGGTGAGGAAAAAATCCCAGTACCACACGGAGGGACCTAGTGAATGACCTGCAGAAAGCTGGGACCAATGTAAAAAAAGCATCATTAACACACCACACCGCATGGGACTCAAATCTTGCAGTGCCAAACGTGTCCACCTGCTTAAACCAGTACATTTTCAGCCCCGTCTGAAGTTTGCTAGAGAGCAATTCAAAATACCAGGAAGAGTGGGTGAAAACCTTGTCAAGACTTAAGCCCAGTCCACACAGAACTGAGATTTTTCCCAATGCTTTGGCCTGTCATACACACAAAAATAAGCCTAAATGTATTCTTTCTAAAATAAAATAAAAATGCGCATTGACAACAATTACAGGCTTTGTTCGTCTGTTTAAGAAGGAGGACTTGCACAAATGGTGGCTGACTAAATAGTTTTTTGCGTCAATATATATGTAATCTTGTTCTTATTAATTCATTCGGTCTAACTTACCTGTCTGCGTTTGAATCCTCATTCCACTACACCGAAAGCAGTACTTGCTCTT